>CM030892.1:9226996-9826996 GCA_018136845.1 Heterotis niloticus | reverse complement strand
ATCTTGCTACTCACCTTGATGATGTGTCCAAAGTACTTGCCTCTGATGTAGTTGTCTGTCTTGATGAAGATTTCCCGCAGGATGGACTCGCCAATGGGGTTGTACTTGGCATTGAATTTGTCAAAGCGATGGAAGGTGTTGCGGTCCTGATGAGAGAATGGGGAGGTTGTCATAGCAACATGGAGACAGCGTGCCAGTTACTGATGCTAATTCTGCAGCACCAGCTTCCTTATGCAAGCTCCTTGGTCGACCTGTCCTGCTCTTGCTTTCTTACCGCATGCACGTCCAGGGTGTCCACACTCAGGTCAAAGGCGGTCAGGTTCATGCTCTCGAACACCTCAGACAGTGTCTGGCCCTTGCCCTTCTCCACATGCACAATCTCCTCAGGGTACTTCTTCATGGCGCGCTTGATGAACCGCAACAAGTGCTTTTGATTCATGCAGGACGAAGCATGAATGTGTGTGTCCACCTGCAGATAGAGCCACTTTGTTACATCCAGTTCCTTTCTTTAACTGTATGTACATATATACCTGTCCTGTGGTATGCAGCCTCCCTATTTACATCATTTTGATAGAATGTCAAATTTTTTATACCACAGTTTTAGTTCGGAGCTCCCCATATATCATTTGTTAAGCTAACCACGTAACCAGCTTATTTCTGAAATGCAGGTTTTTTAATGTAAACATGTCACAATAGTTTTTAGGTCAAACAATTTGTGATACGTTTTCTGGTGAACAGTTTATAAAAATTCAACCTCTGTATCGTGTGGTTATTTTGAAACACATTATGTATCTTTCCTGTATTGTACCTGCTGGGTACCTGTAGCATCTCGTCTGCAATAAAGTGTAACTGCCTGAGCTCATACCACAGAATATGTTACGCTATCTATGTTCCAAAAACCTGTCAAAATGGCTAAGCCATGAGCAGTGAACTAAGGGTAGGGGATCTGCTGCGGCTTTATGTCTAAATGTTATGGCTAAATGAGAAAAGAGACAGTGAGAGTGAAGAAGGGTCTTTGGGGAAATTGGCTGGAGTTTTTTTTGGGGTGGGAAGGAGGTGTTGAAACATATTTAAATTTTTTCTGCTTAGAATATTGGGAAGTAAGCTTCATATTTATGTTTTCCCCAGGTTAAGTCCAGGTTTCAGGAACAGATTAGAAACGTAAACTGAGATTGGTGTATTTATAAATATGTATACAGACAATGCAATGTGTGTTCTTTCTTTTTGTACCATTTTGAAATTGAAATATGGACAATATGGGCATTTTACTAATAAAGCAAGATAAATGGTTGTATTCACTGTTATGCAGATGACAGCACAGCACACAGGCTCTTTGGCTTACAAACACTATTTGGACCAGCAATTACCTATTCATTTGTGATTGTTGGCTCATCTCAAAAATGTGTTAATTATTTTGCTATTCATCATTCATGCTGATTCAAGAAACATGCTAAGATGCTAAATGGTGACACCTTGCGGATGTTGTAGAAATCCCGATGAGGGACCTTCTTCTGAGCGGCCAGCTCCTTCATCTCATTGAGCAGGATGTGCATCTGGAACTTGGAGCTCAGGTACTGCAGGCGCCGGTAGCAGAAGGACTTTCTGTTGGCCACCCACACAGGCAGGAAGTCAGCTGTTTTGTCATGTAACCTGTGCAAAATCATGAGTGGAGCATGACTTCCTGTAGCTCTACTCACACTGGGCCGTTGATGATGAGGGCCATCATGATGTTCATGTCAGCAATGTACTCCTGCAGGTCAGGGTAGGGCAGATCCAGCTCTGTGGCCCTAAAGAGAGGAACCAGGTCATCAGCATGGCATGCCAACTAATAATGCCACCTACAGACCAATCTGACACAAACTCTTTTGTTCTGACTACAAAACTCTACAAGCAGTATCAGCACTATCAGGGTCATATAAAAGCCATCATGTTGGAGTCTGAAGCCTCCTAACTGTACCTTCACCACCTGTTTTATGCGGTGAGGGACCAGTAGGGATGATTGGGAAGTGGAAGCATTGGGAAGTGCCATGGTAGTTGGAACCTCACCCCTCCAGTGGGCTCCTCCTGGTGTAAACATGCATCACACCATCCACCATCTTGCAGCCGTAGCCCAAGTCAGGGGGCATGTTTTTGGGGTCCTGGTCCTCGTAGGGGTGTGTCTCAGAAACCGGAGGGTGCACCGGGGCATCTGCGGACCACAGTGCAGCAAGGCAATGCGTTTGTATATGGCCTCATAGAATAGGATCGTACAGAACGAAAACTATGTTTTTTTTTTTTTTTTTTTACAGTTGCTTTATTATTCAGCATAGTGCCATTTTTGTGTGATTTCACACTCATTTTACTTCTATAACCAGGATTTTATTCACTTCCTACTGTGTCTTTCACTGTATAAGACACATACTTTGTTTAATAACAAAACCAGTTGCTGTGTTTACTTCCTATTTCCTGTCATACTCTCAACCCCCGAGTGAGGTAAATAGAGCACTACAAGTGCATAAGACAAGCTAGGAATAATATTTTATAATTCTTGTAACAGACAGGTTACTATTGAGATGTCAACACCCACTAGACACATGTGGTCTGGTTCCTGGACACGGATGACTTTGAAAGGTGGTGAACAATGCAATGTGAGGGTGATTTGCAAATCTCGAGAGTAGACAGAAAATAGTCCAAACCACCACACCGCCACTGGCCATTGTGTATACCTGCAGCAACTGGTGTCTCGGGAACCTTGTCATATATATGGGTCTCCCCTGGTGACACCCTGCCCAGCTGCTGTAGGAAACGGGCTGTGGAGCCGCAGAAGTCTTGCAGAGACTGAGCCATGTACTTCTCCCGGATGAGCAGCGCCCTCACGACGCACTTGGCCGCATCCAGCAGGTCTGTGAAGGGTACCTGGAGAGGCAGGGGGAATCAGAGAGGGAAAAACAGAAGTTTGTTTCATTGTAGTGCAGATATCACCTCTATTTCCACATCCAATTTTTATTTTGGAACAAAGAGTTGCCAAAAGAGTACCCAGCAAGGCAGAAAAGCAGTTAACCGCCTTAATTCAATTTACTTCCATAAAGTTTATAGCTCATGTCTGATGTTCCTGAGTGCCAAAGAGAAATTAAAAAATGATTATACATATTGATCAGATGACAAGGGGGGGGGGGGGGACAAAAAACTGTAAATTAGCAAGGAACATGAGTTTGCGGAGATTTTGTTAATTTCCAATCATTTAAAACTAGTTTTACAGTAAATTATAGCAGCTTTAATTTGACTTTTACAGAAGCAAGTTGACGGGTTATTCGGCTTTCACGAGCTGGTACACAGTGGATGGATTTATGGACAAATCAGTTTTGGGAACAGACTTCTGCTCCCAATCACATTTGTAATTTGAAAAACCCAGGGTTGAGAAAGTGACCATCTGTTTATAATAAATGGTTCACAGGTCCAGCCAATCAAACAGCTGGATATTGTCTTACTGTAACCTGTGTTCAGGTTAAGTACTGCTTGGGGGGGCATCTCATAAACAAGTAGAAGTGAACATCAGGAAATACCAGGCCCTGGGCCTCACCCCACATTTCTCCTCCCCAGAGATGGTGACGCGCTGGTATTCCCTCTCCAGGCCTGGCTCTCTATCTCTAGGGAAGGTTGGCTCCATGGAGCTCTGGACCTGTTCCTGTAGGAGCCTACATAGGGGACAGCGGCCAGCACACAATGGCAGTGAGACACACACAAGCCACTACACAGAAAGCACACGAAACACGCATACTATTGTTATTCCTCGTAATTCTGCAGATTTTAAAACTGGTGCTTTGCTGATAATCACTAACAGTGGTTCATGCTGATGAGGTATTTCTACTGAAGAAGGAGAGATGAAGTGGAAAGTGAAATGGAAAAGGAGAAACAGTGTGATGGTGTGAAAGAGGCCAATGAGCCATGGGAATTTCAAACTAAGAGGGGAAATCACAATATTTAAAGAATATGAAGATGCAAATGGCAGAGTGAGAGATAAAAATGCAGGATTTACACACACTCCAAACATCCTGGCTGTACATCAGCCACCTTCAGCACGCTGCTCCCCCCCAGTGAAAGACACCAGATGCATTTCCCCACAGAGAGATCAGTTGCTCAGCAGCTGACAAATTATGAATCAGTTTTATGTCCCTGACTGATGTTTTAATGTGATTTAAAGGTGTTCTACGACAGTGATGCACTCCAGCTTTTAAAAGCTTTTAACAGAAAAGTTTAAAAATATATCTGCACTGGCTGCATTTTGCCCAAAGGGGGCAGTGTGATGTTTTCTCCAGTTTCATCTGTTTTTCTTCTTTAGCAGCTCAGTTAAGAGAACATTCTTCAGAGGAGTCTGCAAAACACTCAAGTGTTTCTGTGAAAAAGATACACGATGACTGAGGATGTGGGTTTCAGTCCCACAAAGGGTCTGGCTGCCTCTGTGTCAAACCCCATGTGGACCAAGCTAGATGAGTCAATCTAGAGTAATCTGCTTGTTTAGGTGTAAACACATCTGCTCACTTTTTCTTGCCGTTTAGCACCTTTGTTTACCCCCCCCCCCCAAATATTCAGCAAGTTCTGTATATTTAGCAAAAATTTGTGCAAAGGTTTCTCTATACTGTTAAAAAAATCTTCTCATGGCAAAATTTGATATTTAACAGAGTACATTTAGAAGCAAAATACCTCTCATTACATTTTAAAATGATATCAAGTGGTATATCAATTCCATCTTAACCTGGAGTAACTGTAAGTTTCTAAAACTTATCAAGTTGTGCTTTTACTTCAAGAATTGTCTGTGCAAAATTTAGCCAGTTCACATCTATACTGTATTTTACTTTCCACTGTGCTTTTTTCCCCCCAATTTCTCTTCAGGGGGCACCAGAGAGGCTGGGGGTGGGGGTCACTCACTCAAGGTCGACGGCGCTGTCCGTTTTCATGAAGTCCTGCTTCGCTCGCAGCAGGATCTCGGGCTCGAACCTGGGAGGTAGGGGTTGGGGGTCACTGTGATCCAGCAAGGTTATGGATGCGCGCACACACACACACATACACACACACACACACACACACACGGAGTCCTTCCTGTCACATCACATCACACTCACCCCATGCCATCTGCTCTGCACCACATACCCTATCACCGTTCAATGGACAGGGAAACAGAGAAAGGGCAGATACACCAGTCAGCCTCTGCCCTCCAGGGCCTCTCCATCACCATGACCAAATCGTGTGAAAGACCAATTTGTGCATCAACAAATACACTGGTTCCTCAACACAAATGGGGACCCTTACTCTGTTTGTAAAAGGAGTTGTTTGCAACCCCCAAGTACTTTTACCACTAATTCACAATCAGTTAAAGGTTAATGGTAAAGGTGTCCTTTGACTTGTTCGCTGGTTAGAACCTGTCAAAATCCTACTCAGTGCTGACCGTTGATATACAAGTGCAACATTTATTATGCAATTACTGATCATCGCTGACACTCAGAAACATGAGACCTGAGCTGTAAACACTGTGTAAACTAATTGAATTACAATGGTCCTGTGCTCCTGTTCTGTTTGGGAACTCTTTACTACCATCTACCAGCTTTGTTTACACACAGGTTATGTTCACTGCACTACAGACAATCATTTTACAAACAGGTAGGTGAAAAAAAATACAGTTAAACTAGAAAATGCTCACATCTAACATTTATAAAATAAGGAGCCGGTATTTACAGATAGGGCTGTTGATGAAGTCACCCTACAGACTAGACTGTTTTACCCCACTGTCATAAAAAAAGAGAAACCCTAGAAAGAAAGCTGCCCCGTGGTGTGGGATTATGCATGCGTGCATGGGCCAAAACAGTCAACAGGGTGCAATGCAGAGTGCACTGAGACACGTTAGGCAGCTGGGGTGTACAAGGAGAGATACTGCTCATCACCCCACCACCCTAACTCCCATGTCTGCCCTCCTCTCTCACTTGACATCCTGGCTGATCTGCCTTTCCAGGCGGTGGCGCCGTTCCTCCAGCTGCTCGATGGGGCAGTCCTCGGGAAACTGGTAGGGGGCACTGCGCATCTCACTCTCCGCCAGGCTGCGTGTGAACAGCTCCTGTGGGCATGAGGGGTATGGAGTGGGCAAGGGGACAGGTACACACGCGCACACACGCGCACACACACAGAGGATGAAGGTGTGTGACAGGGCCCTTCAGGGGCCTCACCTTGGCGATTTCCCTGTATTTCCCGTCCATGGAGGTGCGCAGGTCAACTGGTAAGTGAGAATGGGTGATAGGGGTTCCTGGGAGTGAGCGCTGGGAAGTGAGGGGGTGACGGTTGGTCCTCAGGTCTGCAGGAAAAGGGGGGGGGGGTGGCGGCAATATGGGGGCAGGTCACTTGCTGAATGCACTGGAGAACATGTTGAGTGGAAGAGCTCACATTTGGGCAGAAGAGCTGAGCTGTCTGACATGCAGTTTGTTTTTGAATCAATGAAGTTCTTATCTGTGTATGAATTTGTCTATGCAGAATATAAATGTGGATACCTACTGTATATACAGTAATACTGCTAATGCTCAGGATACGTCCCTAGAAAGTGGAGCACTAACCGAAACAATGATAAACATCATTAGACAGGTGAAAATATAAATGCAGTAGAAGAGAAACTAACTTTTATTGAACATATGAACAGATTCACATAAATAGTAGTTTCTTATTTATTTTTGGAATTGCATTATACACATTCATGATGGTAAATATGGGAATACCCAAAATGCTGAAAAGACTGTAAAATGGAGCAAAACGGTGTAATCATAAGAATTCTGCTTCTCCTCATCTGTTCAGCATTCTCAGTGTGTGTATTATTACAGTAAGATAAGTGTGCCCACTGCAAGCTCCACTTGTCTCAGACCCCACGAGCATCTCCCCAATCCAGCCAAACAGAGGCAAATGCGCGCGCGCACACACACACACATACCACAATGAGGACTTTGAGATGTAAAGAAAATGTGCAACACATTTAAAAGACAATAGATGAGGGGAAAAAAGTGTTCCCGGTCATGTGCCAGCAAGTTGTGCTCAGCAGCAGAGAGCGAGTGTCAAGAACCATGTGCAGTGGAGGAGTCCAGAGCTGCAGAAATTAGGGAGAGGGTGGTGCAGGAAAAAGGAAGCACACTGCAAACCTCATGGGGGAGACGCTGGTGGTGAAGACGATGGCAGTGGCCCCTGAGATGGTGAAGGATGTGAAAAATGATGAAAATGATGATGGCGCGGAAAAAACTCTATCTTTATTTGTTTAATTATGAGGACAGCCAATGAGAGCGCACCTGAGCGAACGTCGTCCCGCCTCCCAGCCTGTAGTATTTCAGCAAACGCGGCAGAAATACAACCAATCGCATCCCTGCCAAGCTCATGTGCGAGCGTGTGAGATAAGACTGGAAATTAGAAACATACAAATGTAAACCTATGAAACGGTGTCGTCGGAAGATGCTTATCAAACAGCGGTACGATTATCCAGCTCGCTTTTCTTTACGGTGCTTTCAGACACAACCTGCCAGCTCAGCTTCCTCTATGGAGCCGTGTAAGCACCGCCCACGGCCTCTGTCATTAGGCTGCTTTCCACTTTTATGATAATGAGGTCCGCCTACGCGCCTCTGATTTTCCGCATTCACCTATCAGACGAGGACAGTCCAGGTACACTTCTCTTTGATTGGTTACATCCCTATGAGACGAATAGGGCCCGCCTGCAATTTTCAGACTGAACAACGGCTTTTAGGCAAGAAAAACCCGCCCACCCCGGCCACTAAAAGCAGCTTTGCCATTGGCTGAACGTCCAGAGTAACAGGAATGGCAGCGAATTAAGGCCGACGACGAAGCTCGGCGTCACTATTTATTACTCAATGAAACGAACCGCTGATCGGTATCGCCAGTGAAACCGTAATTCCCCTTATTTGCGAACACAAAGCAATGTCTGAAAAAAATATTAAGTAAACCTCAAATAACCCGTTTTTAGCTCTTAATCGCTGGGTTTTAATCTCTAGATTGCTGAGTGGAAACCGACGCCTTTTGTCCATGGCGCAGCAGTACGTGTTCAAAGGGCACCGCTCTGTTATTCCACGTTTACTGCCCATGCGTTACACATTGGTCGTCTGCACACCCATGTCCGAGCAGGCGAACAGACACCGATTTATGAACCCAGGCTGATCCCCCGCCCCTCCACCTCGATCGCAGACATGCCGTGTTGGGCCGAAGCGGACAGGTGAGGAGCGCGCGGAGGTGCGGGGACACGCAGGTAAACACGGCTCGGTTCCACGTACATCACCCACAGCTGTGCCCCGTCCTCCCCACCGCCTGCAGTCACCCGTGTTTATATTCCATCACAAGCTGTTCTTTCGGTGCCCACAGGAAACGGCTCCAGGATTCACTTCACTGCGCTTTTGTTTACACGCAGTTGCGCGTCGCGGCGGGGCAAAGAGTTTGGAGAAATTCTTCAATAATTCATCAGGCATTCAGCGTAAATGCAAGACATGTAAGAAAATAACAACACGTCGATGAAGGCAGACTGAAGACGATCACTGCGCTCCTGCACTTTAAAGCGATTCCTACCTCCAAGTAGCGAGTTATTTTTTGCGCGTATAGACAAGAACTGTGCGCATGAAAAATAACGAACGAACAGCAGTACTCGAGCTGCGGAACAGCCGAACTGTGAAGTTCAACGTAGGCGCGGCCGCAGATGCGACTTGTGGACCAAACGACGGTTGGAGGGTCGAATCCACGGCGCTACTTACTGCAAACAAGCCAAAATGTCCAGCAGAAAGAGCAGGAGGAACTGGACTCGTCACCAGAGCGCCTGTCCTGCCCTTTGTTCCCCCTCTGCTGACGACAGGGAGCCACTTGGACTCAATACAGCACTTCCTCCCACCGTCCAACAGGAGACACAGATCGACCCCCCGAACCCAACAGACCCCGCTCAACACACAGCATTGCAGGAACGACGACGTGTACTACAACCCCCCCCGTCCAGCTAAAATACCCCCCTGCCAAAGGCGATTTTATTATTTATTTTCTTTCATTTATCCAGCAGCTGACAGCTGTGTCCCAGTCGATGTTTAGTCCCTTTATAGGCGAGATGTACTGTACATTGTGTAAATATCGTTTATACTGCATCATTTATTAAATTATTTATTAAATAATGGGAAATTTACAAGGGGTGAACACTGAAGTAACAGCAAATTACAAAAATAGACTGTTTGCATTATCATCCAATTCCTTGGGGTTAAAGTCCTGAGTTGTCAGCACTTAGCTTCTCTACATAGCAGAAGGATATGAAAACACACACACGTTACACAACTAGCAGGGGATGAAGAAAGAGATTCTGAGGTCTGGGGTGCTGGCTTCTTTCCCAGCATACCTCTCTTCTCCCCTTCTTCTCTCTTGTTTTTGTGTCCTTGCAGGACAGGGCCCCCCATGGGAGGAGTCCAGTGCTGCCTCACTGCACAGACACAGTTAGTCATGCAGGCCCAACATCAACAACCACATCTTCTGTAGCCCACCGTCCCTCCTGAGCTACTCTGGACGCAACTGGACACAGCTGCGTAGACTTCCTGACACCAGGGCCCAGACTGTACTGCTGACAAGGATACATGGGTGGCTGACCATTTTACACACACACAGTTAAGGCAAGAATGGGAGCATAAAACCCCAGAGGTGACACCCTCCCCCTGTGAGTGTGTGTGTGAGAGAGAGAAAATGTGTGTCTTTCAGACAGTGTGTTCGAAGATGCTCTCCTTTGCCCACACACCGAAACCTGGAGAGTTGGAAGAGTTAAGCTTTTGGTTCTCATGCCTCTCCATGGTTCAGATCTGTTCTTCACATAAAAAGGTCTCCTCCTACAGCCTTTTCCAAAACAAACATAGAACACCATGAAAGTGTGAAGTTTCATGTATTTTTTAACACACTGACAGAGATGAATGGCACATGTTGACCAGGAGACATTGCAGCACTGTCATAGATCAGGTTTTCTACAGAGGTTCTCCACTTGCACAAGCTGTTAATCTCATGGCAAGGTCAGAATATTCAAAAGATCTGCACTCTGATACCTCCAGGCATGCCTCAACACTTGATGGTCTTGCTCACAAAGGTTCCTGAACTGAAAGACATTTATCTCCTGACCTCCTGACAGTTGCATAAATGAGTCCAACACCAACTGCTACTATTGTCCATGTATTTGCTGTTTGAATGTTACTTCTCTAGGCAGCTGCTTGTGGGATATGAACCAGCAACACGGTGGTATCAGACACACCAGATGTACTGTAATCATCCTGTGTCTAAACCTCTTCATCTGTTCTTGAACAACTCTGATGATAAATGTTAATGTAAATTTAAGTCTAAATGTAAATCTAGTAAAATTGCAGTATCATGAGATCTAATAGAAACACACACCTGGTGTCAACCTACTCCTACTGTAACTAGACCACACTCAGCCCAGAAGGACCCTCCTGACCCATCAGTGTCACAGAGTTGTTAGGACCCTGACTACCCTGGTAGGACCCCCAGTGAGCATCACAGAAAGTGTAACCTAGTGATGCCATCATGATGTAAATCTAGCTGAATGAGCCCAGACAAGAGGAGTTTAAGAACCATCATGGTCCCTGGTGGCAACATTCAAGTCCCAGAGTGAGAGGGCAGCTGGACTAGGGAGACAGGCATGTGTTTTGTGATGGACAAAAGGCCATAACAAATTCATCTTCCAGGGTCATTGTCCTTTGTGGTCAGTTCTTTGGGGACAGAGTCAGACCATGTGACACCTGTAGCCCCTTCATAAAGGACCCACACTGAGAGTCGGCATGTAGGAAGCTGGACTGTGTGGCCGCTTCACTGTGGTCACTTTCACACCTGAATGAGTGCTGGAGGTCCAGGCAGAATGTGGGGACATCTCAATCTGTCTGTCCCCTCATGGTGTGAGGAGCTTCATGACTCAATACAGAGACCACAGTAAGAATCCGGTCTCCTGTCTTTCTCTGCAGCATCCTGCACAGCAGCCTCTTTGAAAAGGGGGTGGGGGGGTATCAGAAGGCTCACAGATGTGGGACTCACTGGGGGTGACATCACACTGAGTGCTTAAACAACAGCACTGGAGGGATAGTCCTTGACATCCCTGGACACTGGGTCCCATCTCAGGGCTGTAAAAAATACATATTTGCACCCTTAGCCAAGAATGCCACTTTGGGTTCTGCACTCCAGAGGAACAGGACAGTGAAAAATGTCTAACAAGTTATTATGGTTTAAATACATTATTATAAACATAAATCACAAAACACATTTTACTGTAGTGTCACATTTGATTGGGGGAAGTTAAAGTAGTCTTATCAACAAGCATATGACAACTATAAAAATAACTATTATTATTATACTTGGGGTCAACAGTTCAGAGTAATGTGGAGTGTGGAAGAGAGGTGAAGAAGAGAGTGCAGGTAGGGTGAAGTGGGTGGAGAAGAGTGTCAGGAGTGATTTGTGACAGAAGGGTACCAGCAAGAGTGAAAGGGAAGGTCTATAAGATGGTAGTTAGACCAGCTATGCTTTATGGGTTGGAGATGGTGGCACTGAGCAAAAGACAGGAGGCAGAGCTAGAGGTGGCAGAGTTAAAGATGTTAAGATTTGCATTGGGTGTGACAAGAATGGACAGGATTAGGAATGAGTATATTAGAAGGTCAGCACAGGTTGGACGGTTTGGAGACAAAGTCAGAGAGGCGAGATTGCGTTGGTTTGGACATGTGCAGAGGAGAGATTCAGGATATATCGGGAGAAGGATGCTAGGGATGGAGCTGCCAGGCAAAAGGAAGAGAGGAAGGCCTAACAATTATGGATGTGGTGAAGGAGGACATGCAAGTGGTGGGTGTGACGGAGAAAGATGCAGAGGACAGGAAGAAGTGGAAACAATTGATCCGCTGTGGAGACCCCTAACGGGAGCAGCCGAAAGAAGAAGAAGAAAATTATTATTATTATTATTATTATTATTATTATTATTATTTGCTATTCTGTGAAAATCCTCCTGCTCAGAAGCTATGGCACTATAGACGAAATGAAATATAATTTGGACTTTACCTCATGCATGTATGGATCTGAAAAATGTCCCAATTTCAAAAGTTGTCTTGTGACGGCCACACTTGTGATCGGTCAGCTTAATCAATGTTATCCATTTCTGCTATTATTATGAATATTAAGTGCAATGTATGGTTCATAAGGGGAACAGCAGATGTGGGATGCAGTGAGTGCAGGACATGAAGGTGGCGGCTCTGATGGACCTGGCAGCTGGAAAACTCAGATGTCGTCTTTGTCATTTTAATTTATTGCTTAATTACAATGTTTTTATGGCTCTCCCTAGAAAAGTGACGTTAATCGGCGCCTGGGAACAATGGAGGTTGCCACCTATCACTTGTCTGCAACTCAACATCTGCAAGTCTGGACATGAAGGTCTGGATATGAAGAGCTTAAGAAAATACTGCAGTCCATCTACCCACACTACAATGGAGGTGGGACAGCCATTTCCCTTGAGCACTTGTGAGTCCCAACCATCATCATGTTATGAGTACAAGTTCCAGTACTCAGGATGTGCTCATTTCTATCCACATGTGGCAAAAAACAGGCCAAATGATCTGAACTGCAGGGCCGCAGGTAACAAGAAGTTTAAGCTCCTGTCAAAGTTCTGCTTTGCCAAACAAATGAGTACCAAAACTAAAGTAAAACGAGGGATCTGGTGGAGTCTCTGACCACCATCCTAAATTTCTGATTGTAATATATTTGTGAGTCGAACTTTGTCCTGGGGATGAAGCACTGGCAGTCTGTGTGGTTTCCAAGCTGAGCCTAAACCTAACTACCACTGGAGACTGAGCTGAGTCTAAACTCTTAGAAGAACCATTTGGGACTAAGATAAATCTAAACTTTATGACAAGCTAAAGACCACAGAAAACTCTGAGACGGTAATCACTGTGCCCCCCCCCCACACACACACACACACACACACACACACAGCCGAGGATGGATGGTACCTCAGCATGGGTGCAAAGTTCTTCATGTCCTCCTGAGTGTTGCAGAGATGAGCACATCACCATGGTTACCAGAGAGAGTTCACACACACACACACACACAGACACACACAAGGGATATTTGAATCTTTAACCTCCGCTGTACTGAACGTCTACCACACAACTGACTCCGTTTCCACACTCGCACACAGGGCCCCCTAGCGACACAGTTGAAGAATCACGGCTTGTTCTTCAGCATGAAAATGAAAACTGAAGCTCAGAAGTTCAGAAGGGAAGTTGAAAAAAGCAGGTGCAGGTGAGTACCGAACATATTGAATTATGTCTTACCACAAGCAACAAATTTTTGCTGTCTTCCAGTTTAACCTTGTTGGAATTGCGTGAGCTGAGTCATGTGGAGATGTGAATGTGGAGGTGGAGGCCAGGGTTGGGCTCTCAGGTAGGCTGAGGAGCAGTGCTATATGGAGCCAACATGCTGACACAGCACTGAGAGGACAAAGGGGGGACTGTGTCCAGCAGTGAGGTATCTTATCTTGACCAGTTATTCACAATACACACACACACACACACACACACACACACACACACACACACACACAGGCTCACAGAGTATGAACACTGAAGAAAGGATGGCCATTGTGTTAAAACAGTGGCACGACCCCTGTAGCCCCCCCTGCTGACCCTCAATGCTATAGTCACAGACTGCTGAGGTGTAGCAACCAGAGGGTCTTCAGGGGGTAAAAATGCAGGTACTGCAGTTCATATGACTTTGGCACATTTACCTTGTACACAAGAAATAAACCGCAGAGATGAAGCAAATCTTGCCCAGTTTGCCTCTGAAATGTTGCAGAAGATGCGTTTTGCTGCTGAGAGCAAAGTCCTCCGTCTTATGCAAGAGAAGGGGAAGCAGCTCCTCGGCATGCTGCGTGGGCCGATCACACACTTCAGCATCCGAGTTCAGCGGTGTCTTTGGAAAAGCCTTCTTCCTCACATAATATTAATACTCACTTAGGACCATTTGTTCAGAGATGGTTTTGTTCCGTTAATCACACAGTTGAACATGTGTGTGCACCTTCATGTCTTTATTAATGTGATGTTATGGAAACTTCAGCCAAAGCATTTTGTGTATACTGGCCTCCTAATAAAAATAAATTCTCTATGGGGGAGAATTGCCCTAAAATGAATGCTATTACAGACATTATTGCGAGGGGAGTGTGTGCGGCTGTAAAAGGTGGATATTTGGATTCAAAGGTCAGATCTTGGTGTGTGTATCAGCAAACCATGTGGGTTTTACAGATTTATGTGCAACGAATGGCCAAAAATGTGTGGATCACCTTTCTAATGACCGAGCTGACCTGTTTCATCCACATAGAATACAAACACATTCTAGACAATTGTGTGCTTCCAGCTTTGAGGCTGCAGTTTGGGGAAGAAGCTCCTTTCCTGCTCCAGCAGTGATGTAAATCACAGGTGACCAATGCACAAAGCGAGTGCAATAAACACAAGGTTTGCCCAGGTTGGTGTGGAAGAACTTGAGTGGCTGCACAGAGCCCTGACCTTAACCCCACTGAACACCTTTGGGATGAATTGGAATGGCAACTGCAAGCTAAAACTTCTCACCTGACTTCACCGATGCTCTTGTGACTGAATGGGCACAAATTCCCACAGCTGCGCTCCAAAATGTGGTGAAAAGCCCTCCGAGAAGATAGAGGCTTATAGCAGCAAAGGGGGGGAACACCTCCATATTAATGCCCATGGTTTTGGAATGGGACATTCAACAAGCACATATGGGTGTGATGCTCAGGTGTCCACATACTTTTGGCCATGTAGTGTGTGTATTGCGTCACAGCTCTGCCATGTGAGAGCTTGACACATGGTAAACACACCCAGCATTTCTTTACACCAGTGAGGCCTCAAGATCCCCAACACCATGGGAGGCTGTCAGTCGGGCTTCACAGCATATATTACACAGGCGCCCCAAATGCTCAGCCAGTGGGCCATTTAACTGACAAACTTTTACAGGGTTTCTACCATTTATACTGCAGGATACCAACCACCCCACAGTCTTTAACTACATGTTTGCTCACTACTCATTTGGCAGAACAGGATCAACAGCAGCCAACAAACTACAAATTCATAAATAACTAAATAGATATTTTTCTGTTTATCTATCTATCTATCTATCTATCTATCTATCTATCTATCTATCTATCTCTTGTGAAAAAATGGATCCAGGTTACTAAGGGTTACAAGAACATTCCTCCCCAGGGACATGGTTATGGTTCCTTAACCACTGTGTAACCTATTGGTCAGTGTAGGAAAGCCCCCCCACTCAGGGTAGTGGATCAGATGTATTTCAGATCCACTTCACAGGGGACATTGAAAACGAGAGAGAGAGCGCTCCTCTGCCTCCCACATTAGACAGAGGAGACACGACACAACTCACACCCTGCATTTATATCCCAAAATAGCTACGTAACCACAGTGCTGCTGCGCTGTCCCCTCACTATCCTGCAACCCAGGGCTGAAAAAATGCATAATGCGGAAAATTATCTATAAAGAATACAAATGATGATCAAAGAAAGATTTCTTTTATTTTATGCCCATCAAGCAGTAGTTTGCTGGTTAGACCCCCTACCTGTCATTTTTAAGGACAGCGCATCCCACATCCTGTGTTGTGTCCTTGATCACAGCACTTACACTGTACTGATACGGTAAACATTATTCTGCTGTACATGTGGGTAAATCAGTGTAAGCAGCCTAATGTACTTACAGTCTAAATCATCCTGGAGAAAGAGGTGCATTATGTGAATAAAAGTAATTTCTAAAAGGAAATAATATAGCGGGTGCCAAGAATTTTATATATACATATTTTCAAAATAGGTAAATTACTCCAATTCACTCTAAAATGTAGACTGAGAAAAATTAAAAGAAAGAAGTCCAGAATTCCATACTGCGCGAAAACATGCCATATATTTAGCACATTAATCCCTGTTTATATTTTCCACAAGTACTGCTGCATTTGGCATCAGCCACAATAATCCTCAATGTAAAATCAGATCAGATAGTTCACTCAGTGGTAGCTGAGGAGCAGTTGTTCAAGCAGATGTGGTTTTATATTTATACATGACTTTTATATTTGCAGTTATATTGTATACACAGGACATGAAGATGCTTGAACCCTGTGGCCACAGCAGTGATAGGGGAACATGGCAGGAGGACCGAGGCCGTGCTTTGTCTTTCTTTTTTTAAAGAGCAGGTAATGAACTCGGACCCCTACTGGATTTATTATTAATCCAGAATGAGATTTGTTCCACAGGGTCGTCTGTGAGATTGCGCGGTGCCGTTAATGTTGATACATATGGGTTAGTCTGAGTATCGATCCGTTAGTTATTGCAGGCAGGCAGGCATACAGGTTACCTTGAAGAGCCTGGGTTCAATAGCTTAACACTGTAAGTTACCTTGGAGAAAAGAGCCAGAAAAATAATAGCAGCATATTAAATTGACTCAGTTTCAAAAAAAACAATGAAGCTTATGATTTTTTAAAAATTGGCTGTTTAAAATTTTTGTAACCTGTTTCATTAAGAAAGAGCAAAAAGGACAGATTTTTACACAGACTTTCTGAAATTGCACTTACACTCCAGTCACACTTATCAGACAATTGCTGACAGGTTCTGGGGTTGTTGTATGATCGCACAATGTGTTGTCATGCAACCGGCCATTATGGTGTGTGCATGCGCGCTCCCGCGCACACAGACACACACACACATCACAGACTATGTTTCCTCACCAGGCAGCTGGCCACTGTTATAGAGATGGTTACAGTGGTCACTGCACTGTGACACAATTACAGGACCACATATACAGTATGGGGGGCCACATGGCACAACCACAGGACAGCATCATGTAGACAATATAGCTTTTATTTTTTAACTTTTATATTTGCTTTTATTGTTTTTCTAATTAACACACAACTGTCATTTGGGGGTCATTATTATTAGTAGTATTATTAGTATTAGTATTAGTATTAGTATTAGTATTTACCTGGTGCTCTTGTCCACACACCACAACACTGTGATGTTTGCTAAGCAACCAGCCATCGTGGCCGTTATTTCTAGTTTTCCCAATGTGACTCTTGCAATGTGAGGTTTTTACACTGATCTACTCAGTGACACAACAAGGTAATTTTTACTGTATCAGCACCATCAGAAATACAGGAGGAGCAGGGATTCAAACCCAGGTCCATTAAGGTGGAAGTTCTGACACCTGTTGCCACTTCCTATCACCAGTATAGAGGTTAACTGTAATTATGACCCATCTTGTCCTGAAGGGTTTAAAAACTGCCCCCCACTCCATCTTTGGCCTGTCACTGCTGTGGTAAAACCCATGAAACTTTAGGTCATACCAACATTCCCTCTAATTTCTTGTAGCCTGAGGGTAATAAACAATAGAAAAATACAGATTTTTAATCATGTCTGCAATATGAGTTCCACGATGGTCCAATAAAATAATCCACAGTGATGTAAATCACAGGTGACCAATGTCTCATTGACACACGAGGCTCTTGTTTAATTTTATGCAAGAAAATGCCCCCCTTTTTTACCACCCCAATAATTAATCTATAAAATAATGTTTGGGGGTCTCATCCAGACACATGAATGGACTCACACTTTACTGTGTTTACACCAGTTCCAGCAAGGTGAGGGATCCAAGCGGAGCTGGAGAGCATCACAACAGCTCTGACTCAGGCAGAAATGCATGCACGCATACGCACACACGCACGCACGCACATACAGGCACGCTCAAAATGTGCAGTTTCACAATTGTGAACAGGAGGCAAATGAACAATAAAACAAAGTCTGTCAGGAATAACGTCTTCAGCTCCAAAAGCACCCCCTTTCATGGCTCGTAAGGCACCTGAGGTGGCACCTGTCTGAGATTCCTGTTGAACATACACCTCCAACCACCCCGGTTCCTGGAATCCCCCACTCACCAGGACTGGCGGTGCTCTGCAGGCTGCCCCTTTTCCGGAAGGGGGATTTGGGCTGTGGTCGGCCCGGCAGAGGGTATGAAGACATGTTGCTGCCAGTGATGCTCAGGGGGCCTCGGCAGAGGGCTGTGGGACGGCAGGGTATGGGAGGGGGTAGTGCTGCTCCTTGGGTGTACGCGGCTTCAATGGCACACAAGCTTCTTTAACTATAGCCCTCGACCAAGTGGCTCCGCCTCCCTCTCGACTGCACACCCCTCTCCATCACATCCACCTCTGGTTGCCCCGGCAACAGTGGAGACAGTCAACGGCAGGCAGGGTTGGACGAGCAAAGTGTTCATGTTATGTGGAAGAGTTACTGAGGGTGAGGAGGCCCAGCAGGGCTTTGAGATGGATGGAGGCAGAGGCAGAGACAACCAGGAGATATGGGGAAAAGAACGGGGATGTAGGGAGAAGAATGGGGAACATGAGGAAAAGAATGGGAAGAAAAGCAGGGGACATCCGACTTTTAGCAGCAGTTGAGAGCAGGACATCACATTTCCTGCCTATGTGGGAGGTGTTGCCGGTAAAGATGGTATGCTCTCCAATGATGGCTATAAATACCTTCAGACAGTTTCCCCTACACACACCACCATTAGCACAATTGAAGGTTCTCAGATCCGTAACCACTGTGCTGTCTCGTCCACGGCTGCCATTCACCATGACATAGACACTGAGGTGGTCTGGTGGTTCCGCTTGCTATGTCCTGTGAGGTCACGGAGGCCTGAGCCTAGGTGCAGTCAGGACCAACAAGATCTTCCTACACGTTTCTACAAACAGAGCAGGAGCTGAAATTGTTTCCCAAAGCACCACCTACAGAGTGGACTGGGCTCTGAAACCATCCTTCCACCCACATCTTTGGGCCACCTCCCACAGTAATCACCATGACCATCACCAAGACCACAAAAATTGAACCTGTTTAGTGGGTCTGGTATGGCAGAGAGAAGTACAGAACATCCCACACCTTCAAACGCTCTGCAGGAAGGGTGAAAAAAAGAATCTGAAAGAGGATCAGCCAGAGCCCTCAGTGTGTGGTGTACAGCTTCTCACATCTGTCACCCAGCGAAGGTCATGCAGAACATAACCAAACACTTTGTGAGTAACTAGTTAACCAATTAACACCATACCTAGGGAAAAGGGGCCAAAACCTGAAGAAAAGGGAAGCAAAGAGATCCACAGAGAGGATCGTGAAGGAGAAAAAACTAAGGTCTAAGGTCTAAGCAAACCTCAGAATTAACAATTTCAGACAATTATCTGAAATACCTTATAAGAGTCCTTGGGGCCAAATAAATTACAAAATATGAAGGAAGTGTCATATTTTTGTTGATGCCTGAACAGCTGAACAGTCAACATACAGCAGATGCTGCCCCCTATTGGCGGCAGTAGATTGTGCCTCAAACATGGGGCCCCTATTTCGTTCAGCTACCAACAAGAAAGTTAAACAGCAGTTGGTCACATACTTTATGGATACACCTAAAAGGCTGTCTCACACACACGCACACACACGCGGAACAGAGAACATCATCTTAAACAAATTAAAATGTATTGATTCCTATGGATCATATTTGTATGCAAAGATCCAATGATAAAGCGTATCGGTCACACAGTGGGTGATGACTAGATATGCACTGAGTGACAAAGTCAGCAGGTGGCGCAGTGGTTGGAACTGCTGCCTTGGAAGTCAAAGGGTGACGACTGAGAGCTACCGTGGAGACGTGTCAGGAAGATGAATAAAGACATCCTGCACAGGGAACACTCAGGAGAAGGTGGTGCTCAGAAAACACATCTCCTGCAAAGTGACATGCACTGCTTTCATTTAAAAAGCCTGCATGCTATTTAATCTTTTTAAATTTAATTCATATTTTTAAAAAATGTGTTTAAATATTAGACTGTACTAAAATGAAATGGAGGTCTGTCTTGTGCCGGATGTCAGAATGCGGCACTTCACTGAGCCCTACGAGCATCCTGAAGATCCTTAGTTGCCCTGTTGCTATTGACCATCCATAAGGTGTTCTGGTCGTGGAATATTAAAAACAAACATATTTGCATGAACAGTTTGTGTAATTCTTTTGAAACCATGAGTAAAACACACAAAGAAATTTGTGCTTGTGAGAGAAGTGTACGGAAAGTTTCGTGTTGAGAGTGATGCCAACATTCTGGTAAATAACCTTCCAAACAAAATGGTGCTCCCAAGATGCAGTATTACGCCTCCTTTCATTCACCGCACTGCAGTTATGTGCAATTCCTGGGTTAATTTTCAGATTGTTAGCATGTTTTAAAATCGAAATGTTTGGCAGATATAAACAGAATCAATTTGCATGGATGTTTCCATTCTCGCACCTGCGGCTGTAAAGAGGTATTTCAGGCTTTGCTCTATTAACACTGTAAACAAACTGCTGCTTTCATACCATCTTGTCCAGCTTCAAAAGGCCCCAAAATAAAATTGATCTGTCATTTTCTCACCTTAAGAGGCCAAAGTATGTGGCACACAGGTTGGTGCTTTTGCCCATTTATTCACCTGTCTGGTCAACAGACACAATTCAGGTTAAACACCTTGTTCAGCAGCAGGGCCCTGGTTTGAACTGAACATCATTCCATCACAAGTGGAAGGCCTTTAACCCCCTGGATGATGCAGGATGTGATCTGATATGAAAAGTGTGCTGTTCTCTCCAAGCCTGGCCCCACCCTACCCTGCCCTACCTGCCATCCCCTAGCTGGCTGCCCGGCCACAACAGACGGGGCGTTGCCATCTGGCACTGTAATCTGAGGCCTATTGGGGTTGATCTGGGACCCTGTGCATAATCTTGTCAGCAGATCAAGAGTACAGGGCCTTTCCCATGATGCCACGGGAGAGGCAGGCCCAGGCTGGAGAGAACCTAACAAGATTGGAGCTGGAGAAGAGAGCGATGCCCCCATTAGCTGGCTGTGCTCCTCCTGGAAGCATTTAGGGATTTGAATCTCTTGCAACCTGCCACAGGCAATTAGTCCATCTGCCCACTGAAAGTAACATGGATTTAGCTTTGCTTTTGTTGTCAAAGGTTTATGGTTCTGCTCTGCTAGGGTTTGGGTTGAGATGAAACACAAGGTTTAGCATGCAGGCATCCCACCAAAGATCTCTCTGCCCTTTAGTCATTTGCTCATCATCAAGCTGTCTAGAGGTCTGGGAAGGAAACAGGGAGCAGACTTCTGGGGGAGAGATTTCTTGACTTCTCACCCCTGGCTTAGTGGTCCTGCTACATCTTCTGAGGAGAAGACACAGCATCACCATGTCATATTAGGGACTGAAGAAAGCATTCTGGTTTACAACCTCAGTTCTTCAAGGGAAATCTCATGGAATCTAGGCGAGGGGCCTCTGAAGGTCTATGTGTCACCAGGCAACCACTGAGGTGTTGAGGTCAATGTTGTGCAGAAAGCTGAGAGCACCAGGGTGGCCAGGTCACTGAGCACCACAGCTACATACTGCTTCAGCTTTGTATTTCCACCTGTAGATGCACATCATCAGAGTCAGCAGGGCTGAACATGATGTTCTCATGAATTTAAAGTGGAAAACACAGACAGCTCCACCAGGTGCTCCTCCAGGGATCATGGTCACCACGGAGAAAGTGGTTTCGTCATTAAGAGTGTGACATTTCAGATACCAGCCACATATTGATAAGAATAACAGAATGGACTAACATCAGGAAGCTGGGGAAGCTTCTGCCACCAACAACTGGTGATTCCCTGCTGCCCTGGAAGCTTCAGTTAGGAAGGTCATGCTACAGTACAGAAACGGAACCAAAAATCTGCCGCACCTTACGACACTTATGTTACACTTATGACCTTACAATGATTTGGCAAGATTCTGAAAATATTGGAATTTGGTTTTAGACATTTTCACGTGAGAATGATGCTGACTTGGTCTTGCAAGTTATGTTTAAATGTGGTGCCTAAATCCAGCACCACCACTCCGCTGAACACTGATCTTGTTCATGCTAATTTGGCTGTGATTGGCTAAGAAGCATTTTGACCTGCAATGTCACAGCCCATTCGACTCTATTGGGCTGGATTTATTAATGGAAACATGACCTAAACGGGCATATATTCTATTTTAATTATTTTGAATTATTTTCTGGTGCTAAATGATGTTATATAGATAACTAGGGGGAATTTGATATGGGGCGGAAGCAAACCTCAGTCCAGACAAAATTTTCAGTGCCTTGGAATATTTTCAGTTTGCAGATTTTTAAAGTTTTTTCAGTGCAATAGCACTGCAATGGTCTTTTTTAGTTTGCTCAGCTTCCACAAAAACACCTCTGTCTTTATTTACAAACCTTCAGATGAGATGATCTTTACAGATGCCTGTTTTATAAAATCATCTCTCACTGCACAAAGGATTCTGTTAGTTTTCATTGATTTTTTATGCAGCAATAAAACTCTCCCAAAATAAATTTAGAATTTAAAAGTTGAAAGCGATGGAAATGAATACAAAGAACCAGACTAAATTCTAACAATATGAAACCCACAGGTGGACTATCATGTGTGGATGGGGGCAATGACTGCTTTTTAATGCCCTTTCACTCAGTTTTTGAATTTGTTAGTGGGGCAGCAAATGTTAAAGAAAATGTTAATTTCTTAATTTACCGAACACTTAAGAAAGAGTTTACAGTATTTTCTTCCAAGTGAGGTGCAGTTTCTGGGCAGACAATGTTTCAGGATCATCGGATTTCTGCTTCAGTACCGAAAATAAACCCCTTTTTCTCAACCGTACAGCAGAGGTGCCTGTTCAAAGGTTTCAACAGAAGCTCTTTCAGTCAAAAGCTCAGTTTCTTAAAGCAGTGTGACAGCTATGGCCCCCATATCCAAAGCACATGGTAGCGTCTCTGCTTTGCTAAAATGAGGAATTACGCAACCAGAGAGCCGCGCATTGACTCAACAGCAACAATATTTGTGTTTTTGTCCAATATATCATTGGTTTTGTATTACAGCTGCAGATTTTTCAAACAGCACATGTGTCAAGCAAGAACAATTTTCAAACTCTAGAGGAGACAACCAACCAACCAACTTGGGGACTATTTTCCCTCATAACACAGTTTTTGTGCCTACATACATTAATTAGATTGAGGTGTTCTCATACTGATCCCCATGAAAATAAAACAAAACCCAGCAATCGACTCCTGGCCTGCAAACCTGGGCTTTCAGGTAACACCCCACCATCCCTGTGGCTTTGCAGGTCTTCTTTTTTCTCCAACCTTAACTTTTGTCCTTGGGCCAGGCTAATTGGATTGGCATAGAGGAAGATGAGAGAGCAAACCCTCCCCAATCCCAACCTAAGAAATGAGGTTCAGCGGAAAGGAATTAGGGTGGAGACAGGAGCTGAGGACGGGAGAGAGGGCTGGTCGTCTTGGCTGCTGACCATTGTCAACCTGGTTGGCTTCCTGTGGAGATCTCCAGTTGTAGCATCCCCGCTGCCCTCGGGTCTCTCTCAGCATCAGCTCCCCAGTCCCCCTCCCTCCGGCTTTTCCAGAACCATCCTGGTGTCACGGCACCACCCCAGAACGTTTGAAGGGCAGGGAAGCAAAAAGCCGTCAAAATTTCTTTCCTGGAGGATCTTGATTTGGAAGGGGAAGAGGAAGAGCTCGAAATGGGCAGTGGAGCCAGTGCTGAGGACAAGAAGAACAAGGAGCTGGAGAAGCAGCTCCAGGAGGATGCAGACAAGGATTCCAAGACAGTCAAGTTGCTGCTACTTGGTAAGAACCGGTATTCTGGTGTTGATGGTCACTGGGGGGGCTCAAATTTTAAAACATCTTCAGCTGTAGTGGCAAAAAAACATGTAGAACTTGATCACGCTCTTGTGCAACCAGCTCAGGAAACAAAGAAACATGGAGCAGTGGGGAAGACAGACATGCATGTTATCTTAGTGGTCAGATGTATTTTTGGCTAAAATTTGCTTAAAAACAGTGAGAAGTCAGTGAAATAATTCCAATTGGACGCTGAAGTCTGCAGGAATAAGGTATAAAGTAGAGAAGATTAAGCTGTTTAAATGCCTTGATACGATTAGCGTTGGGGTTTTTCAAGGCCCAGTATCTCTTCAGTACTGGGGTGTCTTTTATGGTTGACTTTTACGGTATGGATTTAGTCAAATATCACATATGAAAGGCCCAGTTATGCCGCTTAAATGAAAATTAAACAAGGACCTCCAAAGGTCTGCTTCTCTTACTGGGTTCAGCTCCAAATTGTACCTCAGACATTTCCAGGTTTGTGTTCGATTTGACCTTCACTCCAAAATGGACGACTCTCACCAGCCATGTGGCCGCTGGGATTCTGACTTCCGAGCGACTCTGAAAGGCTCTCTGTGGATTGGGTCCTGATACATGTTCCCGGGAGAGGAGAGCAGATGGTGTTTAACAACAGACTTGAAAGGTGGCTGCTTGGGGATTTCACCCACCTGACCAAGATGCCTGTGGGGGGACAGAACAGGGTTTTTGGTAAAGATGAGAAGGCACTTGTGTGTATTCCTCAACTCCAAGTCACAACCCAAACTTTACTGTGAAAAAAGTACTTTGAGATGGCACAGCTACTATACAAATTCCATAGATCCATCAACATAAATGTCAGGGTTCAACTTGCGAGTTTGAGTGATAAAGATGAAAATAATGGCTTTGTGAGTTGTTCAAGTGTGACATCTGCTTCGGCTTCCTGTGCTCTTCTGTTGCAACCACAGGCTTTTCTTCATCTTCAAAAACCATCATTATGACCGTTGTAAAATTGGCAGATATTACCATGCCACATGGTTATCTCATACTGATTCTTTAGATGATGGCAGAATGTAAAATTGTGCAGAATCACTCTGTTAGAAACATTTCCAAACATCTTCAGAAGTTTGGCCCAGATATAAGCCAAAACTATTCAGCTCAACACGAAATCACACCCACTCTTGACAGTGCCATTGTCTGGAATTTGCTGTCTTGTGTGATTTTAGCACTCCTTATGTTATGCCTCATTAGCCAACGATAAATCTGGCAGTGATGAAAATGAAGGAGGCTTAGCGGGAATTATTGCTGAAGGAACATTTTTCGCAAATATTATGTTTCCTTGGGTCCCGTTTAGATAACAGTTAAGCTCTCAAATGACCAATAATAAATTTACATGTTGCTGTGAAGCTCCCGTAGCTTGTGTCGACTGTGAGGTCACGGGTTTCTGAGGGTAACATCTAGGGGAGAAAGGGCGAGAAAGATGAAGGGACTGTCCCGACCAAGGACAAGAACAGGAGGAAGGCGGTGGCCTGAAAGCAAACTAAAAGAAAAAGCCAGGTGAGGATTTAGCTAGCTTGTCCCACGGGCTCACTGTAACCCCATAATCCACTGCTACCTGTCAGTTTTACTGATCGTAATCGCCTGAAATAACCTGGATTACTCTTTGTCACCACACCCCTCCTCTGTGAAACATGTCCCTTTGCCAGGGGGTCTCAAATGCATGCCTGAGCGGTGGGAGTCATAGATTAGATGAAGCATTGTATTTGGGTCAATAGGAACCAGAATCTCCTAAACAAAATAAAAAAGATGAAGTGTAACAACTGGTAAAGCAACACTGAATATGAATATGAGGCCTGTATGGGAAATGAGCAGATGGTGTTGCATGATGGAGTGTGAAGAGAGCACTGGGCTTCTGAAAGGGAACGTTGCCCTGCCACATTTGTGGCTCAGAAGCACAACACGGGTCCACATCAAACACCTCGAGAGCTCAGTGTCGTGTTGCCGCAGGTGTGAAGGTACAGGAACTGCAACCTGCAAGACATGCTGAACCTTCTGAGGTACATGAGAGGGAATGTTTGATCTGTGGTGCAGGAATTTTCAACTATGAAACAACAGAACTCAAAATTAGATTGCTGCTCCTTTGTGACATGACACCCAAGTCAGAGAGAAAGACCTTCAATCAGTTATTAAAAAGTAAGGGTCTTGGGAGACGTTCAGACAGCAGACTGGTTGACAGTCGCCATCCAGTGATGGCCTTGCTGGTGTGCTTTGCGAGTAAAATTATTGACTGCAATGGCCTTCTTTAAAAGCAGCCGTACCATCCGTAACCAAGAAACAGACTAAACTTTGTGGATTCTGCTAAGCAAACAGCTGTGTAACCAGTTACCCTTCACCACATGAGACAAATGCATGAGAACTCGTGACTCTAAGGAAATTTTTTTTTAGTGCCCAACAGCCTGACAGGGTGAGTTGCTCTCCTGACCACAGTCTGCAACAAGGCCAGTAACCCAAACCGCTGATCTCAATTTCAGCATTCATTCAAAATGAGCCCAGGAGCCGCCAGAACATCCTATACGGGAAAACTCAAAATTTACTTCTCCTCAGGATTTCCAATTGGACACGCAGGCTTCTCAGCACAAGTTGCTAAATGATACCAGCTTATTGTGACAAAACCTCAACTTCACCTGAGATTTTACTGTACATAACATTCATCTTAGTCTGTCAGTTATTTCGTCCATCCGAGGTTCTGCTCAGAGTTACGATTAAAATTCCTTGTATAACCCCAGTAACATGGGAACTTGTTAGAACATGGCCATTACACAGGATTTGCTCTTAGGAGTCACTGCCTGTTAATAACCTTTATTTTATGCCTTTGGCCAAGGCAGAATACCGTGTTTTATAATAAAAGTTTAACTTTACTGTACTCATTCAGGATAAGTAATTCGAACTTGGGGACAGTAGCAGGGGCGTTAGTTGCTCGTATCTTCATTATATGTGCATTTGTCCTCAGATCAGACTAGTAGTTTCATGTCATGCTAATGAACTGAGAGAAACACAGTTTCACTATGCAAGTCAGACTTTTCCACTTAAGTAAAAGTTTGTATGCTGAACGCTGTATTTTCAAACCTTCCTGCTTTAGGGCAACCAGGATGTGCATGGTATTTGTAGGCCTTATGGAAATCCAGTGTTCCCTCTGCAACGTGGCATGGCAGGAAGAGCTGAATTATGAGTAATGCATCTCCTAATCTGGACAGGAAGTGAGCCATTTGCCTTGAGGTCGGGCCTCTGACATGCTGGCCAGCTAAGAAGTTAAAAGCGGAGCGTGCATGGCCTGTGCTTACCACAGTATTGGGACGGCTCATTTGGTCTGTGATCTTCTCAGAGGCTTTCCTGCTGCTCCGTACAAATCCAATCGGGCCACTTTTCCCTAATCTGGTTAGCAGTTCTAGTATCTGTCTAACGTTTGCATATTAACACAGCATCTCCTTCACCTGAATGTGTAAAGTGGCCAGGGTAGGTGTTTGGGAGTCAAAACACAGCTCTACCTAACCCGGGCTGTGCTTGGATACAGTATCCGCAAGTTGGAATTTATTTACATCTTTGAATATTAATTTTTTCCCTTTTATTTACATTTTTTGTTTCATTTATGATTATTACATATTTATTATCATTTCTATTTTATTTCTTAGTTTCTTACCCCCCCCTCTCCCCCATGTATACTTTCATACCCTATTCTTATTTATTTACTCTCCTTATTTCTTATTTATTTTCCTTTTCCTAATTCAAGTATTTAACTTTCTTGTACCTTATTTATTTATACTTTTACACATTTATATTACTGAAGATGCCCGGAAACAAAAAGTTTTCATGGTGACAACACTGCTATGCTGTGTTGTTCACCCATGACAAATAAACCTTGACTTATTGCCAGTTTAGTTAGGAAAGGTGGGAGAGTCAGGGGTCATTTTGTATGAGCCACTGTTTCCCTTTTTTTTTTTAAT
This sequence comes from Heterotis niloticus, assembly GCA_018136845.1. Classification (NCBI taxonomy): domain Eukaryota; kingdom Metazoa; phylum Chordata; class Actinopteri; order Osteoglossiformes; family Osteoglossidae; genus Heterotis; species Heterotis niloticus. Next base: position 9,799,230 of record CM030892.1, on the reverse strand, counting down.
CCTTTGTATAAAATCTCAGAATTGTAAAATAATGAAAAAATGAAAATGTGACCAGGTTGCCAGGTGGAAGGACCTGGTGACAAGGCCAGCAAAACTAAGCATCGCCTCGCATGCTGCTGCCGCAGTCGTCATTTTGCCATATGTTTGCGGCTCTCACTCACCCACCCACCCACTCACTTGAAGATTACCTCGCGCCACTCCCAAAAACAAATGAAAATGTTCGGTTGCCATGAAAACCGTTGCGCCTCTAATTTGAAAACATTTGACAGCGCAAACACAGAACGCTGCACAGCCTCTCGGCCATGACAATGCATTTTTACACGGATTGCAATTCATTTCACGATTGAGCAATTTGTTTTATAAACACTTTGGAGAGCTTAGTGCACATTATTTCCATCTGGGGGAAAAATGGTTGTTCCACAAAACCCAAAAATATGGCTGAAGTGGGCCATCAAGAAGCTTTCAGCAAGGAGGCAATGAAGATTCTGGCACCCCGATCATGTCGCTGTTCAAGATTCAAATACGTGTTAACCGTGTGTGGCTTGTTGTGTGTTCCCAGGTGCTGGAGAGTCTGGAAAGAGCACCATTGTAAAGCAGATGAAGTAAGTATGCATGGAACAATAGCGCGTGCACGCACACACACACACACACACACACACACACAAGTCAGAAATCCCAATCAGTATAATCCACATTAGCAGCTATCACTGGGCTGCTTGGTGCACACATCTCCTCCTATGTGGACAACGGATACCCCACCACACCCCGACCCAAAACGTGTGTGATGAGCACTGGGATGTCAGCATGGTGCCAGTAGCTGACAGTGTGTGTGTCCGGGGTGGGGGGTCGAGGACCAACATAATCATACCGTACTCCTAATGATACATGCTTTCTGCAGAGCTGCATATCAGTGGCTAGAATAGATTTCACGATCATTTTATGTGCAGAGAACTACATACTGTTAGCAAGTGTTACTGTTTGAGAGGCCAAAAGACACCAAAGATTAATTATAAAATCAACAACTGCTTTCTCTGTTGTGTTCAACAGGATTCTCCACCAGGGTGGCTACACACCAGAAGAGCAGATGGCATTCAAGTGCATCATCTATGGGAACATCCTGCAATCCGCTATGGCCATCCTTAATGGCATGCAGCAGCTGGGCATCGACTTTGGTTCATCAGCTGCTTCGGTCAGTTGTCTTCCACACACACAGAGCTGGGTGCTACATACAGGTCACCATCTGGTAGTGGCAGGAGCTGCTATGGTGTAGACACACACCTTGATATTAAAGAGTTGAAGAAAAACACTAACAATACAAGTAAAGCTGCAATTGTTCTTCATCGTTGAAGCTACAACTTTGTCAGACAAGCAAGCTGCTTTTTGGAAGGGTGACTTACCTGTGATTGATGTGAAGATACCTTGCTCTCTTGCTGACCCCCCATCTCACCTTCACTGCAGGCGGATGGCCAGAAGATGCAAACTTTAGCAGACTCCATTGAGGAGGGTACAATGCCTCCTGAGCTGGCAGAAGTCATCAAAAGGCTGTGGGGAGATTCAGGCGTGCAGGCCGCTTTTGAGAGGGCTGCTGAATACCAGCTCAATGACTCTGCCGCCTAGTGAGTGTTGCTCTTGGGTGGGTGGGGGCACCACAGAGAACAACAGGGGTGTGGTTACTCGACGATATGGTCTTTAGGAGTCTGTTTCTAGAACAATCCCTCTATATCCAGCATGATTTCATCAGAAGACTGACCATGGCTACACGTTTCCCACAGCTACCTGAATGAACTAGACCGAATCACAAAGCCCGACTACCTGCCCACCGAACAGGATGTGCTACGATCTCGAGTCAAGACCACTGGTATCATTGAGGAGCAGTTCTCCTGCAAGGAGCTGCACTTCAGGTGAGGGACATGATGAGATTTTACTTTTACAACTGATCTCTATGAGCCAGGGGTGCTAAATGGGTCAACTTGTACCATGTTTCTTGTCAACTTTGGACAGGATGTTTGACGTCGGTGGCCAGCGGTCAGAACGCAAGAAGTGGATCCATTGCTTTGAGGGAGTGACCTGCATCATCTTTTGTGGAGCCCTCAGTGCCTATGACATGGTGCTGGTGGAGGATGACGAAGTGGTGTGTTCACCCTCACAACCATCAGCCCACAGTCATTTGGCTTGTAATCGGGCTGTGATGATCAGTGCTCCACTGACCCTGCTGCCTACCATCTCTCCCCAGAACCGCATGCACGAGAGTCTCCATCTGTTCAATAGCATCTGCAACCACAAGTTCTTTGCCACCACGTCCATTGTGCTCTTCCTCAACAAGAAGGATCTCTTCGTAGAAAAGATCAAGAAGGTCCACCTCAGTATCTGCTTCCCTGACTATGATGGTCAGTGTCCAGCTGGACAGTTTCAAGTCTGCACTTGGTCATTTGAATTTGGATTTGAAATTTCCTAATGTTACTTCCACTTCCCACCAGGTCCCAACACATATGAAGATGCCAGCAACTACATCAAGACACAGTTTGAGGAGCTGAACATGAAAAAGGGGGTAAAGGAGATCTACAGTCACATGACATGTGCCACAGACACAAAGAACGTCGAGATCGTGTTTAACGCTGTAACAGACATCATCATCAAAGAAAACTTGAAGGACTGTGGTCTCTTCTAAGCAAGAGGAATGAGAAAAGGCAAGTGTGCATCCTATAGGAAAGTGAAGAGGTCAAGATTGTCTAGCAAAACATTTTCCTTGTACTAGTTATGCTGCTTAACACATCAAACACCACTGCTCCTTAAAGTGGTATAAACGTAGCGCAGTTAATATTTTAAAATTACACCAGCTCCTCATCTTACAAAAGAAAAAGTTACAAATTGTCCAGGGCACCAACATTTTCCATTTTATTTCTAATTGCCTTTTGTTCACTTGTCTATTTTCTAAAAAATTCAGCATGTATTGGTGTAAATGGAATCGGTCTTGACATTCTCAGCTGACAGATGGCAGTAAAGAACACTCAAACAATAGGAGTGTAACAACACCACCAAATTGCATCCACAATGTTGACAGCTCATGTCTGCTGTTCCCAGGGACTGGTGATCAATAAGATGAGGAACGCTGAATATGTTTATTTGGATAAATCGGTCAACGCTCAGCATTCAATAAGGGTTTTCTGAGATTGCGCATTTATCGCTAGTTATTTTAAAGATTAACGCAGCTTGAAGCCAACACAAGTACTAACATAAAAAGTCTTCTGTTCTTGCTATAGGTGTATCTGAGACTTTTAAATAACCACTGAGTAAATGGAGGGATGTCTATTACTAACATTTCACTGACTGTGACTGATGTAAATATGAGTTTTGGAAAAAAGTGAATTGAGTATATCAACATGCAACTAATGACAGATGGTTCGACTCTTTGACACAGCCCACCAAAATTTCTCTTTCTCTCCACAGAAGTTGCTCTCCCCCACCCCCCTCCAAATTGACTTTACTCTGGAGTTTCACCACAAGAGTGGCACCGAGTTGCATCTCCCTGGTGCCTCCCCCCCGGTGGAGTCCTTCATAACACTCGCATCAGACACAGTAGCACACAGGGCCACTCGCTTCCGGGGGTTAGCATATCTTCTACAGCAAAACCAGCTAGACACGGACGCTCTGAAAGTTCGTGACTGTGGACAAAGCGCAACTCTGCATTCAGGCCAGAGAACCTCGGCTGGCTTTACAGCAAGGGCGCGTGTACCACGCTAAGCCGCTGTCCTCAACTGAGACCTCCAAAGCTCAACAACATACACAGATCAAAACTGAGTCCCAAGCAGCAGGAAGAAGCACTTGAACTCCTGCATTTTGATGTTTTTATCACTAATAGCACTTAACATTTCAAGTTCCTAAACCGTAACGTCGCAAAGAGCGGAAAACTGGCAAGTACGCTATTAAACAGCAAAGAAAATTTCTTTCATTTTTATGTAATCAGTGTGTTAATATACACAACCTTACATATAAACGTGTGGAAAACCATCCCAGGACTAAACACTGTAGAGTAATGTATTTTGTAAATAATCATAGGAATACTCTATATTACAAATATTGAAATGTGAACTACTAGGGAGTTGCATTGTTTAATTCTGACAGAAATTAAAGGTAAATTGCTGTAACAATGTCCTGGCTTGTGAATGGTAGTGGCACAAAATAAAGATATGCATTAATCCCACTGGCTTCCTGTGCATGGTCATTCTGTAAAACTGGGGTCCTCTCACCATGGTAAACAAAGTTTCATGTGGTGTCACCATGGGAGGGGCTATTAGTCTAGCAGGAAGTAATACAACACTTGTGTCCCGAGTTTATCACTCTGGGAAACGGAAAACAAAACAATAAGATATTGCATGTTACTAGCTTATTTTTGGCATCACGAGTTTCCTCTTTGTGGGCATGACACTATACATCACAGGGCCATACCCTAGTGCAACTACAGCACTGCAAACAGCAAAGTACATACAATCCCCAATGCTGTACCACTGTTAAACAAGGCACTTACACTGCTAGTGTAAAAAATTACCCTGCTGTGCCAGTAAAAATCACTGTAAGTACCTTATGGTACAAACACCTCCAAGTCACCCTGCACAATGATGTTACTTACACAAATTAATTTTAAAAAAAAAATTAAAAAAAGGTAACTTTTATAATGTGCATTTGCACATCATTCAAGCCGTTTATGTGTATCACCATAAAAGCACAGTAGCAGCTGAGCCTGGAAGCCGCAGCCTTTTCCAAGTCCACTGTCATGCTCATTTATTTTAATTAAGCACATGTTGAAACATTTTATTATTTAGCTGACACTTTCCACAAAAGTGACTTATCCACATTCCACTACTTTGATTCATTTACCCATCTGCCTTGATCAAGAGCAGACTGGATTTGAATCCAGAACCACCAATAATCACTTGAATCCAGTGCCAGCATCCACTACACCACCTACTCCCCCTTTAACCTGGATGTGGATTATAGGACAGGCATAACACTGGCATTATCAAGTTTGACATAATTAAAACTTTGTTTATTTCACAATAGGCTGCAGTCCATTTAGCTCCTTAAGCACAATGGCACTTTGAACCCGTCCAGATTGGTTGTTTAGTCAGGTGAAAGACTGAAACTGGCATACCAGAACAAGGACGACAGTCCCAGCAGAATCAGCCGTGTCATTCTGGAAAATATAACTAGTTCAGAAAAACTAATAGTAATAATGCACTACAGGAAACATGGTATTCTGCATAAAGTTCACCCAACTGACATTACATTTATAGCTATAAACTAACATAACTTGGACAGCAAGTCGATGCTTTCAAACATGCTTACGAGATCCATCCCTAAGCTGAAATTTACTGACTTCACAAACCATGTATAAAGGAGAAGTTTACCATAGTAATTAATCCCACAAGTAAACAGGTGGGAGACTTTTACTACAGGAAGCTCAAACCATATTTCACTGAGCCAATTCAGGGGTGGAGTTTGAGACCATTTTAATTAATTCTTCCACAAAAATAGCACTGACAATCGATGCCAACAGTGCTCCCACAAAACAAAGATCTCCAACAAAAAATTGAGAAAACATTTATTTTTTTTAATATAAAAAGCAGAAACATTTTTTCCACAGGTGTGAATAAAATGTACAATAGAGTGTAAAAAGACAGACAAAGCAGTGAATCTCACAATGTGAAGAGGTGATGACATGGGGAAAAGGAGCTCCCCTGTCATCACAAATGATCCTGTTCCACTCACTGTGCCACACATTTTAATAGAGGAAGAAAAACAGAGTAAAATAGCAAGCAGTGAAGGCCAATCCCATGTTGACTTCATGCAGATGTACTCAATCCTAAATTATACAAATGGGTGAGAAGCAGCTGGAACTGACCTCACTTCTCACTCTACAGCAGCTTGTCACCCTGTGAGCCAATCCAGCAAAGTGCACACTCTGTTTCAGATGTGAAGCCAGTTAGGCCCTGTGCTGTAGACAGTCCCAGCTGTTTACTGCATTCATCATGCGGTAACAGGAGTGCTCGGGTTCAAACATATCCAAAGCCTTCCCGTGCAGCTCCTGTTGCATGCAAGCGGTTTTCAAAAACTCCAATATTAAAAATGAACAAAATAACCTAAAAGCTAAATGACATCAAGCTAAATAGGAAAGAGTTAAAAGACTACATACAGTATTTACAGCAAGCAGATGATTGCCGGTCATTAGGAGGACACCTGGAAACCACTCAGAGGACTGCAAAGGGACATGGGGTTGATGAAACGACAGAGAATAAAAAATTGTTTCCAAAAACATTTTAACAGGTTAGTGGCTCTAGAAAAATTACCTTGATGTTTGGTCACAGAAAGAAAGATGCATAGTGTTGTTTGTAAGATTTTCTTAACCAGCAGAAGCCAGAAAGTGAAGTGAAGAAGGCAGTGTAGTCCTGTGAGGAACAAATGCCTCAACACACAGCTTGACGGCACTTGGTCTCACAGGAACACAAATTCATGACAACATTGGCAATTATGACTTCACTCACATGGCAAATTCCACTATTGGTTTTTAAACTCAATTTTTATTTACATAGTTCGGTCCCTCTGAAAGAAACAGCCTTTAAGGCATCAAAACTTCTCAAAAATGAATAGGGAGGAAATCCAAAAAAAAAAAAAAAAAAAATTTGGAACCAAGGTGGGGGGGGGGGGGTTGGACACAAGGCGCGGTGATGCTGCAGCAGGTCCTCGCTGGCAGGCCTGGGCTGTGCTGGCTCCTGTGGAAGAAAAGGGATAAGTGTTCCAGTGTGCAATGAGGAAGACAACCAATGAGGAGAAGGACAGACAAATAGACCTTTGAGACGTGAACTTACAATGACAGCTGCGCCACAGTGCTCACCTGTGTGTATGTATGTCCTATGTGAGCAATGGCTTTAGTACAGCCCGCACTCTTTCAGGTTGTTTTTGATGATGACATCAGTGACAGCATCGAACACAAACTGCACGTTCTTGGTGTCTGTGGCACACGTGAAATGGGTGTAGATCTCCTTGGTGTCCTTCCTCCGGTTCAGGTCCTCAAACTGGCACTGGATGTAGGCGGCTGCTTCCTCATATGTGTTTGAACCTGAAGCAAAAAGAGTCAAAAGGCTCAGTGCTCACAAAATGCAACTGGGCATCAAAACCCAAGTGTGACATTCCACAAATGGAAGACAGCTATGGGATACTCTTTGTCTGTCCAGTATAATCAGCATCACTGGAAATTCATAAGAAAATGAATAGGTTTCAGCAAAAACTATAAATTAGGGCTGATTATAAACCCATTATTAAGTAGGCTTATTGAGTACATTTTACCTCCACAAAAGGTATTTTATTAATTTTCTGCTACATGTTTCACTCTGCAAAGCACATAATCATGCTGACAACCCCTGCCAATCACAGTCATTGATGAGGTAAATATTACATCACAGCTGAAATGGAATCACTATATTACTATTAGTTCACAACAAAAAGAAGCAAAACATCATGGTTCTAGTTACAAACACAAAATATGTTGACGTTATTATCCTAACATTATTTTTGTTCAGGAAACATTTTTCCTTAATAATGGGAATTCCCTTCCAGGGCTTACATCACGGAACAAATTAAACCCATTCCCCATGTAACAATGTTATCTATTAAAACACATTTCATGTCCTCATGTTTCCAATATAACCTGTTTTCTCATTCACACCCTTCCCTTCAGTGCGCTTAGAAAAACAAGACTGACAAAAAACGACATTATAAACTGATTCAATACATCATTGTTAACCATTTTTGAGGGGGGAAAAAAAAAAAAAAAAAAAACCTCATTTTAGAGTGAGGATCACACCGAGCTCTTGCAGGTGTACATCAACTGCTAACGAAAGTCATGACCTTCTGGGTGCCCTCCTAGTGAATGCAGTTTTACACCTATTGTACTCCTCCACCAAGGAATATTGACAAACCTACATAATGATGTACAAAGTTTAACTAAGAACTACCAAATGTCAGCTCTCCAATACTGCAGTAAAGTAAATGATGTCATGCGGTAAAAGTGTGGTGGAACATAATGAGTGAAAAGCCACGATGCACATTATACTAGGTGCCCACTTGCTGTAAAAATGCAAATTGAACCAGTAGGGGGCAACTTCAATCAATACACAGTCATATAAACATATTCACCCCTTTCTCTCTCTCTCTCACACACACACACACACACACACACACACACACACACACACACACACACACACAGGATAGCCAACAGGCGTGTGTTTCTCCTCTCCACTGCATTTCTGAAAGCCCTGCAACCCGCTGAGGAACAGTCCCCCCTGGAGCTCTGCAGCTGTTACATAATGGTGAGAACAGAAGGAGCACAAGACACCAGCACACGTACTCCTCACCATGGCACACGCTCGTAAAGATGTTGCTATCTCGGAAGATCGTAATGGCCTCTTCTTATCCTTAATGTGAAACTCCCCCACAGTCCAGGTGGAGGAGATGGGTAAACACAGGAAAGACTGACTGTCTCTGCAGTTTACTGACCCCTAACAATCATGTCAGTAGGTTCAGATAAAGGTCCAATTAGTGGATCAACAGGTTCACCCTGCTGTGACGCATCTCTAGCTAAAATACATGTACACACATATACCAAATGTCAGGATGAATCTGTTGTTGAGTTTGGTTCATATTGACATCTACAGTAAATGCTTAAAGTGCCAGCTTCTCTTTATTAAAGTTCCTTCTTTGGGGAGAGATGTCTTCATAAAGTGTGAGTCAGTCACCAGTAAAGCACATGACACACTCATGATGCTAGGCAGCCTGCACAAATTGCACAAATTAAATTTTTTGATATGTAACCACGCACAGTCTCCTGTCGAATCAGAGCACATTTCACTACATGCTATACTCAGTAACCATGTAAGTGACGAATAAACTCTTTTGACTTTTGACAAGTGAAACATGCCAGAAACACACCTCACACATCCCACTTAAATGGCTTTCCACAAGGAAACTTAGAAGGTCATAACAGCAGAAAAGTGTACAACAAGAACCCAGCACATGTGGTCTTGAGACATCTAGGATCTTTTCACCTACAGCGTTCAGGGTTGTAACAATCTTGTACACCACAACTGTGAATTCAAATACAATGAGGTGCATACAAAGAAGTGGATAGACACTGAAGAACAAAAAAAAAAAACCACAAAAAGCTTCCTCACTCAGACAAGAAATAGCTGTGCTATATGTACATGATACAAACACTGACACACCCTGCTGGACCCAACTTCCCCAGTCAGCCAGTGCAGTGCTGTACACAGGGCCATGACCCATGACAGCCTGGTGGAAATGCGCTGAGCTGGGCTCACCATCTACTCAGAGGTCTTTGGATGCATAACTGTGGTTACATAATCAACGGAGACCCTGGCGCTGCTGAGTCTCAACATAGATTCCACGTGACACAAACAAACTCATCTTCTGTATCAGGAGACAAAGCCCATAACACTGTACCTTAAACGAAAGAGACAAGTTCACAAAACATGGCGACTCACACAACATATCCTGGCTATTTATTGCGCAAACATCAGGAGTGAGAAGTCACTACTAACTCACAATCAACAAATGCTTAAAAATACAACACCCGTTAGGTACATTTATAACTAATACTGCTATGTGAGACTAACATTTCCATTAACTTCAGGCCAAACTAAAATTTAAAATAACTAAAAGTAAAATGACATTACTTCTGCAAACCCCTATTCAATTTCTTTTGGTTTCCAGCTTGTATAACAAACAAACATTCTATACCTTGATAATGATCAGTATCACTTAAGAACACCCAAGATGAGTTGTAAACACTGTCAAAATGTGTTGAATGAAAGTGGCCCCACATTGGTGTTTGCTTGGGTGCTCTTTAATAGGGGCATTAAAGGTAAACACATTCTGCATTTGGTCCACAACACATATATATGCAGAAAATATAAAGGCTGGAAGTGCAATTAAAAATAAACTGGAATAATATTTGTATTTAATTAATCTGTCAAATATCCCCCTGCAGTGTAGTGGTTACCAGAGGAAGCTGTCCTACAAGCATTCGCTTCTGTTGACACAGACTGGGGACCCTCACCAGTGTACTCAGGGTAGCAGATGGTCAGGGGGCTCGTCTTGATCTTCTCCTCAAACAGGTCTTTCTTGTTGAGGAACAGGATGATCGATGTCTCTGTGAACCACTTGTTGTTGCAGATGCTGTCAAACAGCTTCATGCTCTCATGCATGCGGTTCTGCGGGGAAATGGATCGGGAGTCAAGCAGCTTTGTTACACAGCCCTGTCACTCCATACAGGGATCAGCAAGTTCAAACACCAAACACAGTGAGCACGAACTGGACCATACACGTCACATGGGAAGCTGTTTGGCGCCATCCCATGCCATTCCACTCACAGCCGCATAAGCTTGCGGTTACATAACCGTCAGAAGATGCTAAGTTTGTTTTGTTGTTCCTTAAATGCACATATTATTAAACAGCACTTTTCTTAAATAAAGCTAGTTTATCAAGTCTCAGTTAGTTAAGGAAGAAAAAACAGACTGGTGTGTCACAAACACGAAACATCACATGGTAGGAAGCTCTATTTAAAAAGCTCTTAGCAGCCTCAAGTGGGTCTGCTGACTTTACCCAGGGTCCTAGAGGGGTGCAGTGTGTGGACTGTTGTTCCAGCCAGGAACTGAACCACCTGATTCAGCTGATCACTGCAGTAACTCCATGTTCAGTGCACCAGTAAGAGCTGATGGACTTGCAGGGCAACAATTCCTAAGTGCCTCAGCACTCCTAGGGCTTAAACAAGACATCCCCACAAACCTCAGGCTACAATAGTTCATCTGGGTATGTGTGAGAGAAATCTGTCACCTTGACATTATTATTTAATAAGGATATGCAGATGCCCTTGACCTGTAAATGCTGTACATTATCCTGTATCCACTCACCATCTCCTCATCCTCTGCCAGGACAAGGTCATAATCACTGAGTGCCACGCAGAAGATGATGGCCGTCACCCCCTCAAAGCAGTGGATCCATTTCTTTCTCTCTGAGCGCTGGCCACCCACGTCAAACATCCTGTTAACAGAGGCAACCCAGTTACCTTCAGTACTTTATAATAAAAATACAGTGCAATACAGAACAACCACCTAGCGAGTTGTTAAAGCACACAGGACAGTATCAGAGGAAAAAAAAAAAACACGATGTACATTATGTAGATAATTATGTGGATTTCTGTATGGGTGAATTTCTGCACAGGGGTCCAAGCAATGGCTCCAATTCATCAACATTTTCATAACATTTTAACAACATCTGTACTGGACACTGTTCAAACAGATCACAAAAAAAACTAAATAATTTAACGTTGCAACTGGAAAAGTATGGAAAAAATCATGATCGCATAAACTAAACAGGCAAAAACTGGAACAGAAGAGGGACAAAAATCACAACACACAGCTCAAAAGGGACAGACCAATATGTAATAGATGGCTGCTAAAAATTACAGCACAACAGCTTCCACATTTACCCGAGTGACTCAGTCTGCACAAACGCAACTTTCTTTTTGTAGACTGGCCATTTCATCCATGCAAGTTCAGGCATTTAGCAAAATGTTTTTCTCCAGAGTAATACAATTGAGAGTAAACTGAACTACAGTCAAAAGACAAAAGATTAGAGCACAGCTTGTGTGCCAGATACCACCGTGGTGTTTACATCCCTCAAACAGCTGCCCATCTATGCAACATTCAAATAGCAAAAACATAATCATAGAAGCTGGATTCTTATGTAGGCATCAGGAGATCAGGAGACTAATTGGGTGATAAAAAGAAGCTCTTAGGGATACATTACAAAAAAGGACCAGCAGATTGCTGACTTTGGTCCCTTTTCAAAGTCGAGTGCAATACCTAAATGTATACAGTCTGGGACTTTAATGCGACAGTACAAGGAGGACTGGAATTGTTTGGAGAATTAAGCCCGTGTTAAAAACACAATTTGCTCAAATTCTGCACCACTGTGTCATTCCTACATGCAAATTCCTAAATGCATTCCACCTACATTCTGAGTCTGATGTTATGGTTCATTTCTGCAAAGATATGTGTCTCCTGTGAGCATTACACCCAGGCCTAGGAGAGTGCCAGTAAATGTGATTTTAAAAAAAACCCTCAATATTTAGCTCGATTAACATTAATCAATAATTAACCACATTAATTATGCAACAGAAAGGATATATTTAATGTTGCTCACAGTGAATGGTTTTATTCATTTTAACACCAAAAAAAAAAAAACTGAAGTACATCACCATTAAAAACTGTATTCAGGGAAGAAAATAAAAATGCCAAGGTGGGGGTTACCAGGGTTTGAGAATGAGGATGGTCAAGGTAGATGAATAAAATGTATAAGGCAAACATCAAGGCACAATGACAGCAGCTTCCCTGCGGGCCTTTCACTGTCGAAATTAAAGAAAGGTCAAAGCAGCCTGCTGATAAATAACACGAGACCTGAGAACAAAGTCAAAATGTTCCAACGTCAGAGGCACCCGCAGCCTGCCCTACTGAGCACCATTGATCACATGTGTCACCCAAAGGGTTTTGTGATGATGGCGCCTGATTCCAGCACTACAGCACGGCTCAGATCACTCGATCGTTTTTAGCAGCCAATCAACATTTTTTTTCGGCAGTGCCATGAACAAGACTAAAGCAGCAATACTAAAGCAGTTTCTGTCCTGCAGATACTTTGCTAAAGCAGGCTGGAGATTAGCATAACACATAGGTGCTTTCACTTCAGGTGGTGCCACAAAGCTGGGGAACAGGAGACCAGAAGCCCCAACAGCACTCTGTAAAATATCTACTGAGTTCAATTTGTCATTTTTGTCCCAAAAAAAAAAAAAAAAAAAAAATCTACAATTCTCATAGCATTTTTGTGCAAGCAGCCTTTCAGTGCTCTAGCAGATTTATGGATCTGCAGCCACACTGGGAAAGCAGGTCAGACTGTCAATAAAATACTAAGTAAGCTTTCAAGAATAAAAAGATTTCAATATAATAAGCCTTTATGTTCCTTAAAAAGTTAAATTGTTTTATTAGTAACTTTTTTTATTGTGAGCTTGATTTACAAAAAGCAGCAGCAACCAAAGTAATGACAACAGTTCCATGGGTGTTTGCTGTACTTTAGTTGGCTAGTTGCCAGCTATTAGGTACAACTCCAACTTGATTATTCTTATATCCCAACAACAGGACTGTGCTGCACTTGATCTGGCCACTTTGGTGGTTTTACTTACAAAGAGTCAAAAATCAGAAGGCTGCAAGTTTTTGGCTTTTGTTTCAGTGTGGTAGAAAAACAACTCCTTTGCCCCTCAGAACTGTTGAACCCCTTTCAACATTCAGAGAAGGTCTCAAATCATCACTCTCGTACCCAAATCACTCCTGATTCCCTTATGCAATAAACATTCATTACATTCTCTAACAGAAAAAGTTTGAACTCTCAAAACAGTTATATACACAGCTACTCCCATACTGATGCAAGTCCAAAAGATTAGAAAAAGAAAGAGGAATCTAAATTTGAAGTACGGTTTTATTGAATGCGTATCGGTACCGCACTGTCGTAAAGTCAAAAAATTCTAAGTCAGACCATCGTAACTTGGGGTGCATCTGTAATGCACTTTGGAATCACATCTGTACCTCTGTTAATGAAATATAAAAGGTTTTCCTTAAGTTGTATATCACTTTGGAGAACAGCAACTTGAACTTCTACCATTTGGAAGGCACTACAAGTCACTGCGCCGAAATAAGCTGAAACAGGAAAAGTTTCTTTCCACACGCTGTTACATTCATGAACAGCTGATTCCTCTTTCTTTTTCTAATCTTTTGGATTTGCATCAATATGGGAGTAGCTGCGTATATAACTGATTAGTCAGTGTGTAATGTTGTGCAATGTTCCCCTTATAATGTTTATTCTTGCTTATAATATTTGTTATTCTTATTCTCCTGCACTGTCATACATTTCTGCACTTGTTATATGTATTTTTTATGTGCTGTTTTTATGCACACTGAGAGCCACTGGAACCCAAGGCAAATTCTCTGACATGTGAGCATACTTGGCCAAATAAATCTGATTCTGATTGTAAACAAAGTTTAAATGAAATTGTAGGTAGTTGAAGAGCATAATGTGTTCTGTGACTTATATGCAGGTTCAGTGATGATTTGTAATCGCACATTAAATTTCACAAAGTGGGTAACAGCTTAACGTTTAGAGATGTAGCAATTAAATGATTTGACAATAAATATAATTTAAAATGTCAGGGTTTCCAAAATGTGAGAATTTCATGTTCCAGGTAGCCCTGAAAATGTCATACTGCAACTGGTGTGTGTGTGTGTGTGTGTGTGTGTGTGTGTGGTGGGCCTTGTTCTGTCCAACTATCAGTCAGCCTACAAAGAGCAGACTTGTTGTAAAAATAACAAAGCAATATCGCATCTCTGCTTTATATTCACCAAAAAGCACCTTGAGTCAGCAGTGAGTGAGCATTTTTACGTGGAGGTAGTAAAAGACGAGTAACCAATCTGCAAAATCCAGCAAGAAACAGTTGCGGCTGAAGGTCCAAACAAGTATAATCTGCTTTTGCATCTCAGTGATCACTATCCATCTATACAGACGTCAAAGAAAAAAGATGACAGATCAGCTATCTTAATTTAGGGTTCATGGTTCAGAGAGGAGCAGCTTTAGTGTCATTTTGGATTTTGATTTGAGCTCATTTTATGGCAATACCTCTAACACTGATATCTCTTGTGTAACTGGTGTTCACCACAAGTCCATGAATGTTATGAACAAAATAAAACATTCAATTGTATCACGTTTGTGTCTTTTTCCCTTCAGTCTCATTAACTGAAAAAAATGATTACATATGTGACAAGAAAAAAAAAAATCATAGAACTGGTTAAATTGAATATTTCCTAAGACAATGATTATGAAAACCTCACATTGTAACATCTCTATTAACATGTTCAGGCAGAATATTTTGTATCAGTTAATGAGATATTTCAGCCTTGTTCTGTCAACAGATCAACAGCTCAACACCACATTCTGAACATGTGTTTGTGGCCATCAGTTTCTAGACTTACACTGTTCCGTACCTCCTACATGTATAATGCTCTCTGCAGAACACATCTGCCAGGCGCAAGGCATCAAAACCAAACTGGGACAACGACAAACATTTCAACAATGCTACAGTATGTACTGAAACGCTAACAAGGATCCTCATCATTCTCAGGCAGCAGCGAAAACAGTGATGGGGAAGAGTTGTGACCAGGGGTCAGGGACACATGTTTGGGGCGGACTCATGCTGAGTTAAGGGAGCACAGTTGTATGCAGGTACTAACTTGAAGTAGAGCTCTTTGAATGTGAAGTGTGTCTCAACAATGCCAGTGGTCTTCACACGGGTCCGCAGGACATCTTGCTGAGTGGGGATGTAGTTTGGCTGGGATATCCTGTCCAGGTCGTTCAGATAGCTGTGTGGGAAGGAGAGGAAGGTGTCTACACTGTTCAGCACTCAACACAGAAGTCTGATCTCAATTCTCTAACTGTCATCTGGCAAACACAAAACATAGACAGGGACCACATGCACAGATGTGCAGCCAAACATCTAAATATGATCATTTGGTTCCTATCTATTTTTCGTATGTAAAGTTCTGTGTAAGTAAAAAGACATATCTTTATAACTCAAAAACTTCGAAGACTAACTGGTATGAATTTCTAATTCAAAGAACAATGGTTCACTTTCAAACATTAGAATACAAAAACAGTGTAGAGCTCTCCATAAAAAATGCAGAGTATATCGTGGCATTTGCTAGAAGTAAACAAATATTTACTGTGGCTTCTCAAGGAAGAAACCTACAAAACATCACTTCCTGGTTGGGAGAGGACTAAGCAGGGGGCCTTAAAGGTTGTTCCCAATCTTGTGATTCCATAGTACAAGGCATAACTGAGTGTGAACTATCAGATCTGTCCATCCTGATGTTCTACAAGATAAAAGCTGTTAGTTGCCCAGGACACACACAACAATAATAATATCTTGTAGTTAAAGAACACCAGGGTATGGGAGAAGCTCTTAATGCCCTGCGATCACTACTGTCACTGGACTAGGCATCAGACTCTCCGCAGGGAAGAAACCAAGAGATTTGAGATCCATCTGCCTTTCAGGTTCTTCTGCTGAGGTAAGAAGCAGCCAAACAAAACTACTGTCCCCTAAGCTGCGTGGAAAAGCAGCAGAACACTTCAGAATTTGCACACAGGTAAAAACTGTGGTTCTCTTTTGTTTAAAAAAATTTAAAAAAAAAGAAAAGAACAAATGATGGGGAAGAGCCGTTTGACACAAAGCTGGAGATGCACCATTCTAGAGCTGCAGTTTGTGACGCCATGTGACAGCTTCAGTCCGTCACACTGGCGCCACACATTCGACAAATCCCACACTAGAGCTCTGTACAGTAGGCATGTGAGCACGCGCATATCTCTCCCTTCGTCTTGCATGTCAGCACACACAACTCCTCCGCTTGGAAGGCAAGTAGCAGCAGGCAGATTAAACAAAACAACATCACAAACATCTGACAGACAGGGCCTTGAAAAGCCTCACATGAGGAGCCAGCTGGTGATGGGCAGCTCTGGAGGGCTGCCAAACACAGAAGAGTTGTATTACTGTGCCAAGTGATGGTGTGAAGGAGCGGCCGTGTTCGAAAAGCTGAGCCTCTGCTTTTGAAGAGCATCTCTAGTCATGTCTCCTGCAATACTGTCACTGCAGCAATGCCAAAAGCTTTTGGCTATAGGACCAGGAATGTAGCTACCCCTTTCCAACTCCTCAAGCAAAGTGAGACTGTGGATCTCACTGGAAGTAACCTGCCCAGGGACAATAACATAATTTACAGCGTGATAATGTAATGAAAGGCAGGGTTGCCTGGCGAACACTAAATGGTATGTGAACTTACTAAGAGGCAGAGTCGTTAAGCTGGTACTCTCTGGAGCGGAGGAAGCAGCTCTGCACTCCTGGATCAGTCCACAACCTCTTGATTACCCCAGCAAGCTCCACAGTCATGAGTCCCTCCTCTGCTGTCCCGGCCAGTACAAAGAGCTGACGGGCGTCATCCTGGTGAGGACACACACACGCAGAGGATGTAGAAGATTTGAAAACTGGAACATTGCAAGTCTCCCAGAACGTAGCAGAGACATAGAGAAAAACATGTAGAAGGCAACATTCTTAACAGAGCTGTCTGGATCTGATACTAAAGATTCCTCTACATTGCAATTTTGGATATGTAGCATCATTTAAACTAATCTGCAAATGCTGAATTAATAGTTTCTAGTGTAATCTATATAATCATTATTGTAATCTATATAATCATTTGGCCAGACATGATGAAATAAAGTCATCTGTCCCTCAGAGCTAGAGTCCCACAGATCATTCAAGAAGGGTCTCAACGTCCATCAAATTCAGATTCTCTACAATGACAGTACACATAACTTAAAATTGTAAGCCACCTGATAAAGATAAACTAAATCTATAATATCCATTTAACAGATCCTTGAATCCAAGGCGATGTTGAATAGACTAAGCAATATAAAATATAAAAAGAAACCATTGAAATTTAAAACAATCTTATATTTGTGTTTAGCTTGAGGGCGTGAGGTATAAAAATATTTATAACTCTGAAAATGGGAAAATCAACCATTTGTAACACAAAAAGTCAGTGTTTCTCAGGTATGGCTTGTCCGACTACAGCAGCTCATGTGAGAGTTCAACCAAAACACAAGGTTTCCAGACACAAAACAATTGAGCCCTTTAAACAATGGAGTCTTTCATAAGATTCAGCTGTGTCAGTATACAAAGTTTGCTTGACGAAGCCCCATGGAGTGCAATAAAGTCATAGTTCCTGGAATTGATTTAGTGACACTCTTATTCCTCTCCACATTTATCATGCACAGTATTGACATCCTGACTCAGGGCAGGCCCTAACCCCACCCTTTCTAAGGAACATCTGAAATCATTCTATATTTCGGTTTCACAACTGTGCCCAACCCTGGTTCAAAACTTGTGACTTAAGAAGAGTGTGTGCCTTACCCTGGTTGTTCTCTGTACTGCGCTGCAAACACACACATAGCCCCTTCATTTTCGTGAATGGTATATTTTTTCCCTACACAAAAAACTACTTTGACTTTCCCTTTTATTCAGAAACAGTTACGTAAATGATCTAGTGCCTTTGCATTCTGCTTCCTATACCATCAGGCCACATACTTTTCGAGTACCTGCAGGCAGAGCCATTTTAAAGCAAGAATCAATGGAATCTGAACCTTTTTCCTGAATACTATCAAAACTATACTAATTGTACATATAGATTATAGTTTGACAAGAAGGGATTATAGATTGCATAGGAGAAGAGAGTAGAATAAATGTCTTCCTCATCTGGCCAACATATTGTACATATTACCATCCTCAATTTTAACAATTAGAAAACAAAAGGCTTAACACAGTTGAAAAAATTAGCAATTAAATCTAAGTTCTGATTATGCTGTAAAGATTCAAAATATCCTGTCAACAGACCCTAAGAACAGCATCCAAAGAAGAGTGACTACTGCCAATCTGAGGACAAATCTAGCACCTGCAGGTCAATATAAGTTACCAAAGGGGTGGAACTCACTGCTCGGGCAGAGTCCCCAAAGTCCACCTTGAGTCGTCCCATGGCCCTAATGATGGCGATGA
Source organism: Heterotis niloticus (assembly GCA_018136845.1). NCBI lineage: Eukaryota > Metazoa > Chordata > Actinopteri > Osteoglossiformes > Osteoglossidae > Heterotis > Heterotis niloticus. Next base: position 9,780,458 of record CM030892.1, on the reverse strand, counting down.
TGGACTGGATGGTGTTGCTGTAGACCACCACTTTGTACTGCTTGCACTCGTCCTCGGAGTAGCCATCCTCATGGATAATTCTGCAGGAAGAGGAGGTTCTTCAGATGGCAAGAGTGAAGGACATTTATAGCTTCACCTCAGCAATTCAGATAGAATAGTCAACCAAGGAGTTGACCGTTCAAGTGAAATTTAAATTCATATGTTACCTATGAGCCCTAGTTTATTAGAGGACATACTTATATTTCCTTTTAAGATCATTTTTTGGCACTGCATTTGCATAACCCACCATTCAGTAGCCTGCTGAAGGGTGCAAGAACAGCTCTCCAGCATTAATTGTAACCAGTTGGCAGCTCCTTGACAGCAATATAACATGAATGCGTGTGTATGAGCACTAAATGTATGGAGAGTTGCCCCTAATCACTAAGATGATGGCAGTAAAGTGCTATTCTGTCTCCTGAACTGTAATTACGATACACACTACAATTACCTCTCATCATGCCATGAATTTTACAGTAAGAAAATCCTCAGGCTCCCACCACTGAGGTGCAGCTAGCAGCACCTAAACCCTACAGTTAAATTCAGTAATTTCATCAATTCTGTAAGGAACCTAAAAAACCCAGATGTTATTTTTATTTTTTTTTTTTTTTTTTTTTAAATCATCAACAACAATGTTTTCACATACACAGATGAGGCTGGTTTAATAAGTCAGTATTGGCTACAGATACATACTGCTGCCTACTTTATACATTTTTACAGTTATAAAGTTGGATGAATAGTTGAAGCACTAAAAGTCAGTAAAAATAGCCTTGAAAAAGGTCTAGGACCCACAACTCCACAAACACCATATTAGTATCTGTTGTCAGTACTGCAGGATTAATGGCATGGCCTTACTTCATCTGCTTTACGATGGTGCTTTTCCCAGATTCCCCAGCACCTGGGGGGGGGGGAAGAAAAATTTGTTAGCTTCATAGTGACACAGCCAATGCAGCAAAACATCAGAATACAGCTGCTGTCGCAAATGGTACAAGTCTCTGGTGCCCTCAACACTCACATTGGTTTGTTCAAACAATGATTGTGCAGTGCTTTAAAGTGAAAATATTAATTAAATGATACCCATAAAATGATGGCTAGTGCATGGCTTGAACTGGGCCCCTTGCAGCTTAGCTGTTCCTTCAACTGGCCAAATATCCACTGACATAAGACCTATATAAATTATCTGAAAGGTTTATATAAACAACAATGTTGCTAGATTAAGTGTATCCTATGAGTAGTACACTTCATTGCGGTATACACAAATAACACATGCATTTAGGATAAAACCCAGATAATCAAAGGTGTATGCACTATGGCACCTGCTGTAATATAAACAGAAAAATAACGCATAAGACATGAAATTACTACTAGTTCGTAATTATTACTATTTTCTAATTAAAAATTACTAAAATTATTTTATTCAACTTCTTACTGTATTTTATTATTACTCCTGTTTAAACACCCTTAACTGCCCCTTCCTTTCCTGACTAAACAAGCCTTTTACCAATTTAAACAGATCCTTATAAAAGGCAGCCCTGGTCCTCTTGTTCTTCTTTCTCAAGTGTACTGTCCTCCTAAGTACTCTTGTCTACTTCTAATTTCTTTCTTAGCCAGTCCTCCTTAGTTTTCTGCCACACTGCCTTCTCATCTGCCCTAAGCCACCTAACTCTAGGCTTCAACTCACAGCTCTTTTCCTTGTCCATCTGGGCCCCACATATACCACCCTCTCCAGTGCTTGCCCCTTCCTCCTCAGTGACTAGAGTACTGCTGATATCCTGTGAGCTGTGGCTTTCTACCGGCCGCTGGACTTCTCTTGACTTACTTGACTGACTTCTATAAATACCTACAAATTCATAATTTTATTGTCATCTCAGACCATGAGAACAAACTTTGGACAGATTTAAATTAAATGGAGAAAACTCAGCAGCATACATACTATTGACACCCATCTGCAACTTATGTTTTATTTGAACGAGCGAAAGAATGTTATAAAAAAATTATTTAATGAGAACTTATGCCCTCTTTACCTTGGGGGTGGAATGATATTTCCATCAACTATAACCATACCATCAAAATGTCACATTGTAACATCCCTATAGCCCCTTTAAGAATGTACTGTTTTGATTGTTAAATTATGATTCTACCACACTCCAAACAGTGCAGCAGCATAGACAAAAAGAACAGACAAGAGTCTTTCAGTACTCTTGTCTAGTTTAAAAATACCATTTGTAATATTTGCCAATATTAGCAATTACCCAAAGTGCTACCAAGCCTGGATAAAAGTTAATCAGTGAAACTGCTTCTTGAAGAACTTTAGTGATAGATGTTAAGTAAAGTTATTGGTATAGCATCATCAGGCAACTAATGAAGCATGAGAGTGGTGCTGTGCAGACATTTAGGAGAGCCCCGGACGGTCCTTTCTCCTCAACACCGAACATTTACCAAAGACATATTGAAGAAACTGTTCAATAGATAGCAGATACACAAATTATTTCTTTAGTGCTTCATAGAAGAAAAAGAAGAAGAGTTTATTTGTCAAGTACATAGCAACCGAGTATACCATGCATCAAAATGCACCCTGATTGAATATAGCAGACAGATCCTAGTCAACAATCACAGAAAAGCAAAGCCATACAAATTCAGCTTAAATGACTGAATGATGGCTTAATGGTAAAACAGGGATGCTACCTAGCTTGCACTTAACACAGAAGAGTCCTCTTGATTTCGTGATTTTTCTGTTGCATGTCAATTTACTTTTTTTTTTTTTTATATAAACAGGGGAAGTCTAGCTTCTTTGGAACTATGCTCCAAGGACCAACAATAACTGTCAGAACAACACGGCTTGTTTCTCCTATTAAACAGATCATCTAATACAACCGATATGTACTAACTAACATAACTACACTTATGATAGCAAAGATATGAAGACTGGTGAAATAAAGAGAAAACAATTGCTTTTTTGAACAGTGATACTGGAGATGTTCATAGGTACCATGAATGGCCAGGAAAACAAACTGAAGTTAGATCATTTCAAATATGAACTATCACCTCTAGCACAAATATTGAAATTGCAATTACTGTGAAGACATCTTAAGATTAGATTCTGTTGAGAATACAGCAACACTTGGACAAGTTTGAGTGAAAAAGAGAAAGATGACCAGCATCCAGATAGACAGACTCAATTAGTAACACAGGACACTTTCACACTCAATACAAGTGGAGAAAACATTGTGAAGCAACTATGTGGTTGACAAAAATACAAATTGAAATCACTTAGCCTGAAAAGAAAACAAAAATCATATGATCTACAACTTTTAAAAATCATAATTCTTCTTCACTAACAAAAATATTTGTATGACTCGCAGCAAAATGCAAATTTCCTCAATGACTACAAAAGAACAATCAATACAACTAATGCTGCTCATACTGACGTTCCTCAGCATCCCAAAGTTCAGAAGGAAAGCTGACAAGGGCCGTGCAGAAGACTACACTGGCACACAGCACAACAGGCCTGGAGCCCGGCATCAATGCTGGCAGACCCTGAGGCACATCCTGGCAGGGTGCACCAAGGTGAGCGCAAGCCCACCCGCTTACAGAGCTGAGCTGTGCCCACCCTGCAATTTACTGGATCATTTCAATTGATTCACACGTCAAGCATGCATACATGTGTGTCTGCCCTGCAGGGAGAGGGGAAATTTACATACTGGTCCAGCTAAACACTTCTCAGTAACGCCCAAAAAGCAAGAGACATCAACGAGAGATGCAGACTTGCTGGCAGAAGCTGGCAAAAACTTTGGAGGCTAAGGATGCCTCTTTTCTGCTCTCAGAGCAACAGTAGACATCTGAGTCATGCACAGTAAGGTGGCACACAGATGATTTTGTCAAAGGCAGCTTACACACCTTACAATTTCACACTTCCTACACCAAAGGAGCCATTTATATATTCCAGTATTTAACTGAGAAATTTCAAGCTGAAAACATTCAGGAGAACAGCAGCAACTTGACATACAACTTTCCACCTTTAACGTTCACGCCTATCACCACTTTAACTTCCCTTCCCAATACTGTACAACTTTTTGACTCATGGCAGAAGTTACAAAAACACCAATGTGGTTCTTCCAGTATCTGGTGTTTCATACTTTCATACAAGCAGAACCCCGACCCTGTGTCATGTGAACTGGAGAAAGAGCCCTAAGAATTCAGGCTTATTACCCATAAATAAAGTAGAAGGAAAAACACAAAAACTAAAGCATCTGCCCAGAGCCACAAGTTTACTGGGTGGTGGCATATTACTATACATTACATAACCATGACACAGTTAGAGCACCTATAAAGCAGCCATATGGTTCTTCACACAAGACACACAGATGTGATCAGCAGTGAAAAATACCCTTATATTTCTAGTACCCCAACAGGGATAGGGAACAGGATTACGATTAATACTTTCCACCAATAACCACCCCAGCAACCAGATGTGCAGCATATAATCAAAAGCCACAAATATGACAGAAAGTACAAAAATTGATTTGTTTTTGTGCAACGCAAGCTGGAAAAAAACATCTCTCCCACCAACATAAACATGTAAAAACCAGAGCTGAAGCTGATTGTCTTTCAGAAGAAACAATATGAAACTAAAGGGCATTTTAGGGGTACAGCTTTACTTTTCAAACACAGAAATAAGGAATGGACAGCTGTTACGGTTCTGGTTTTTTTGGGGCAGGGAACGGTGGTTGTTCCTGTTCACGCAGTCTCTCCATAGGGGTTCAGGATTCGACAAGTGCGCCAGAGCCAGCATGGGATAGGACTGCCGGCGGATGACGTCACCCCTGCAAGTGCGTATCTGCGCGGACCACCATGGAGGAAGCGGCAACAGCTTTGTCTTGGTCGTGTTGTTTTGTGTTCTGTGAAATTGAAAATAGTGGGGATTGTGCCGTTTGCCCTTATTGTAAAGTTTTGGCACCGGGGAGTGTCCAACCCCTCGGTGTACCTGGTGCTAACACTCTGCAATCTATTGTACATACAATACGCCAGAAACATCAGGCGAAGTGGCGGTTTTCCCACCCCTGTATTGTTTTGGCGAAGTCTTTAGTGTTGGTCAGCAGGGTTTTCGCCTGTCTTCTGTTTTCTTTTCTTTTCATGGCCCAGGTCAGGATGTATGTTTTGTTCCATTTTGGTCTTTGAGTTGGGAACTGCCTATGTTATGTAAAACCATTTGGTGCCTGGTTCTTTTGTTTGTTTGTGTGTATATTCTGTATATACTTCCTAATTCGGTTTCATCACTCCTCGTTGTAAATAAATTGCACTTTGTCACTGTTAAAATTGGATAACTGTGCCGTGTATTGGGGTTCTCTCCTACCACCTGCATTTTCTTTCTTTCCCTTAAAATGCTACGATCCTTACTGCTGGTCCCCTAGCCAACGAGCCAGGTCGTAACACAGCATTTGCCCATTTACTTATCTACCACATCTAGAACTGTGATCTCTGCCACGCTTCATGCTACCTTCACTAGATTGTCATAACATATTGAAATACATATGAAGAATAGCAAACAATACATTTTTATCAAATTTAGTTGGGTGGCAGATAGCATGGTCCTGCTCTTATCTTACTACGGTAAGATCCCTATTACTGTATGAAATCTGTCACAAGTCCATGTCCTCAACTATTAGACAACCAGCTGACAAGGAAATGCATATTCTCCACTATCAGTACATCATTTGTGAGTACCACCCTGCATAAACCACCTGACAAAATCACCTGAGGCAGGTGGAAACACCAACCCTGTTCTAACAGATGTGGAACATTTGCAGCTTTAGTGGCCCAACTTTCTAATGAATCAAAAACTTTCTGGCATTGTCATCTTCATTATACTCACATTTAGCTCAAGAAACAATGATTGTAATAAATGTGGTTGGGTGCATTTAGGAGACCTTATATGAGTCCAAATATTTCAATATCCATGGAGCTTGAATTCCGACGGAGAAAGATGCAGAGGACAGGAAGAAGTGGAAACAATTGATCCACTGTGGCGACCCCTAACAGGAGCAGCCAAAAGAAGAAGAAGAAGAAGAAGAAGATGGAGCTTGAATTCTGGACAGCTTTTATAGATGCGCATGTCAGGAATTCCAGCATATCTCACTGCCATTTTGGTAAGATTAAAATTTCACCCAGCTCTAAGTTAACAGCAATACTGCCACAGCTCTGCATGTCTGAGGTTAGGTTTGGAGCAGAAAGTGCAAGAAAGCTCAATACCGTCCCACATACTTGGAATTATTCAGTGGGAGTGAGAGTGGCTACAACTGGACAACCTTAAAGAGAAGACACTGTGATGTGTTTCATTACATAAGAAACTCAAGAGGGCTCAGACCTTCTCCATGGTGAGAATAACAGCTAACAACAAGCAGACAACCAAACAGGTTCAAGGAAGACAAACTGCAGTATGCTTGGCATAGGTAATGCGTTCCTTACTATTAAGAGTTCATCTGCATGTTTACCAGAGTTGAACATAATGCTCACTGGAGCTAATAATTTAAAAAATCCTTTATAAGGACAACTTCTGACAACAGTGATCATTGATTTATCTTCTGCTCATAAAATAAAGACAGGATCAAATCTGCATTTACAGAAAATGATAAAAAGTAATACAAGGAAATGTAGTAATATTACTTCATGTTCAAAGATTCAGAGATTTATTTGTCACATACATGGTAACCAGGTATGCCATACAGTGAAATGCAAACTGAATCAACAGGACACTGTGCGTGGTTTTGAGGATAGTGGTAGGTTCAAGAGCCTTATGGCCTGTGGATAGAAGCTCCTCTTAAGTATCAAGAAGCTTTGAAAAATGATATCAAAATCAGAGGGGTTAAGCACACTAAAGACTAAAAATGACATTTCAGGAAGTAAAATGTAAAAACTTGAAAAAAGTACAGCATACGGCCGAGACAGTTCCCTTTTCCTCCTTCCTCTACTGTTTCAGCTTTCTTCGACTGAATCAATCATTTTGGTTCAATGTGAACCTGCCTGGATGTCATCAGCACAATATTTTTGCAAAACCAGTACAGATGACCTGCCAATGAAAATGCATCCTTCTGCCTTAGTTTACCTCTGTTTGCCTCATAACCTGAGGGCTGATAAACTATTTCTGGTATGGTCTTAAAAAATTCACATTTGCAGAAAACCTCCTCTTCATTGCAACAATGCAATTGTACACTATGAATGTTAAGTTTGTTTTTGCTGAAAAAGCTACAGACATGAGTTTAACAGCATCTGGTATGATTTATCCATGTATTTGCTGTTTTAATGTCACTTCTGCAGGTACTTACAGATATTAATTAGCAACATGATGGCACCAGACACACAAGCTGTGCTCTGACTATTCTGTGACTATACGTAAGGCTCTTTGTAAACAAAAGTACATTTTACAATACAGTTTATATCACTTTGGAGGAAAGCACTTGCCAAATGTCAGTGTGAAGCTGTGAGGGCTGATAAGATGTGAGGAGCTCAACACAAACAAACACATGTCACTCTCACACACACTCCATATACTTGTTAATTCAACTTCCATTCACCCTCTGTACATGACATGTGTATGAAGCTGTTACCACAAAACATGCTTGTGGAAAGTTTAAGTTTTAACATGAGAAAAGAGGAACCACTTACAGATCTTCAGAAATATTTCTTTATATGAGCACAAGAAACAACAGTAGCAGTCTGTGGCAAGAGCTGGAGTCAGCTAACCACACAACTTACCATTTACAATAACAACTCTCAACATCTCATGTTACTCCACAATGAGATCACCAAGTCTTCTGAAAAAAGGCCCTGCTGTCCTAGTACTGACAGCATCAAGAAGCTGATTCATGCTGAGAAAAGATGTGGTTACATCTTAGATTCACAGGATTGATTATGGTGTTTGGCCAGAGGGAAGGTCTCAGAGCTGGAGGCATCAAGGTTATTTAAGGGTAGCGTTCTGCAAAACAAAGGTAATAACCTCTCTTTCGGTTTATTTTTTAGTGCTTTCCTGATCAAATTCACCACTTACACATTTATCACTTTAGCATATCTACATACACGGGTTAGTCTTTTCAGTCAGTGGTACAGACCTGCGAAACATCAGGATCCCTTCTCCTGAACTATTTGCTTAGATTTTTTAATAAGACAAATCCCAATGCAGCTCCCACATGATAGTACATGGCTCCACAAGATTTTTTAAAGATTTACAGAATCCTGGGGAACCCTATAGTCCTCAAACAAGGAAAGACTGGTATGTCATCTACCAGTTTCTCTATTAAAGTTACACTGTAGAGAGCTGGGAGTGACACACAGTGAAGACGTGTTTGCCAGCTGAGTCTTTTGCAACTTGGAGCTCACTGATGAAACCCCTGACCTGCACAGATGACTGTCCACCATTCTATGGATGTACAGGCAACAGAAAGATCAGGATTTATCACACAATTTTACAGCACCAGATCAACAAGCAGGTCTAATTCATTACTATGTTACATTCAAACTAAATTCCATTTATTGACATGACATAAAGAACAGAAAAAATTAAATTTTGAACTTTGCTTCAAAGTTAGTAAAGATGGTTCTAAAAAAGGAAAACTATGAGAAATTAGAAGATACGGTTTATTTATGGTTTCTGTAAAAGAGAAGTCAATCAATACTATTTCTGGGCCTCTGTTATGGGAAAACGTATTTATGCTTAACTACAACTTGTTTATAAACAAAACACTTTAAACATGTTGACTATAAAAGCGATATTTTAAAGTATGTTTGATTATCCAAACCAGACTTGTTCCTAATTCATTTAGACGTCATTCTACTACAATTATTTATGCAATTGTATGGGATAATTTTTATGTTTCTACTCAGTATAAGTAAGAATCAAGGACACTACAGCAGGAATAGTGATGCAAACCAATGACTTTCAGACTGCAAGGCAACGACTAACTGCTACACCACCTAACTCCCTTACATAGAACTAAAACGGTTTATCTGCTGCCATTTAGCTCTTTTATACTTGAGCTCATGACCATTAAGATTAAAGTTTACACTATAAAGAAATTGCTGTGGTTGCAAACGCAAAGAGTTTGTATTGTGCTGTATACCTGCAGTATCTGGAAGGTTTTGTTAAAGAGAATTCCTTTATGTTATTGATGTCTGTTGTTTGAACAGCTAAAACTCACAAAACAAAATATAAAGTAACTTCAGGCTACAAAAAACAGCACTGACCATGTCTTCATCCTCCACCAACACACAGCTGACAAAAGCAGCAGCAGAAACCTGTGAGTAATTTTCAATCAATGTGCCCCCAATAGACTACCTAGTTGGTGTGCACCGCAGTCCAACACAATAGTCAAGTACCTCTGGGAGGGGTGGGGGGCAGCTCAAGTATATGCAGAATCAAGTTAATGCAGCAATGAGGCTTGAAGAATCAACTGCGGAGGATCGATTTGTGGAAATAGTACCAACTCGGGCCATACAACAAAGGCCAAAAATCTGCCAGCTGATTCCCATGGATGTCAGCATGTGTGAATATTCAAAGCATTGTGGGAAGACCGCACTATGGAACTGTGCCGTTTTCTCTGCACAGCCAAAGGGGGCAGAACAAACCTGCTTTGTGGTGCAGCAAGACAGCTGATGGAAGAGACAAGGAATCCACAAAAAACCTGTTTGTCATTGACGTTAACAATAAAAAAAATCTGAAAAACACTGTCTAAATGACCACACTATATGCCTCATTAAAAGGCAAACATTTTAAAGACTAAATATTACACAAGCTAAACAAGTATTCAAAACATCCAAAAAAGTGGTTAACTTAAATATACAAATATTTACATTATTAAAGCAAAAAAAATTTTAAACCAGAGGGTTTAGAGTTCTGACAGTTTTCAGTTAAAAGCCACTGAGGGAACATATGAAAATGTTTGGAATTTATGCAAGAAAAAAGGTGGCGGTCGACCTTTCAGCAAGTGGAAAAAATAACTGCATATTCGTGCGTGTTTCCCTGGGGGGGCGAGTTTAAGCAAACGGCAACTCTAAATGTCAGTTTAAAGACTTTCGTTTCATTGGTCTGACAAGTGCAACAGCAAGTAGCTCTGGTCCAACGCCATCAGTGTGTTACACAGGGCCTGCAGTGTCAGCATATTTTCACCGCACAGCCATTCAACAGAATAACGGAACTCATTACTCAGACACAAAGTCATTTAACTTTTGGCCCATTTCTATTTAGCAATCCTTGTCTTCATCAGCACAAAAATGTCACAATTCAAGGCTGATTAAAATGAGGATAAAACCGATTCAGAGCGGCAGAAGTAGCATTCCTATGGACCCACTGGGGAAGAGGAGAAACGTTGCCATCAGAAGTGGGGGATTAAAACACAAAGGGGGAAGCAGCCATCCGTAAGTCAAGAGAACACAGCCGCACTGCTGCCAAAATCCAATGAATCTTATCAGCCCTCATCTAACATCAGTGGAACATATACAATATGACAGGACGCATATGCTTTTCATACAATCCTTTTTCTTGAGCGGTACGGTTTCAACCTGTTTAATATTTGCCATCCTGCTTGCAGTTCACATGCTCAGCCCTACATGAAATTCCCATGATACGTGGAGGGACTGCAACTCTCATGAGAGCATGTCATCGGTCAGCAGACTTGCTTATTAAAACACATTCTCAGAGGGGAGGGATTCACTGAGGCCAGCGGAATGGCTATTGTACCACGCAAAGCTGCACCAACTGGTCTAATAAGACAGAGGCACAGCTTGGTGGTTTGTCAAATGGTCCATTCAGTGGTGCTCACTGGCCTGTCCAAAATGTTCAAGAGCAGACACACAAAGACAATAATGTTATGGGCAACAGCGGAAAAAGCTTTGCTTAACATAGCATAGACAAGGGAATTTGCATTTTTCATGAATTATGTCAACAGCAGGTTCTTCCTCCTACTTTTTTGGAATCTGAAAATGTGTTTTGCATAGAGTAGGAATAGAACATAAAATGTAACCCCTAATGTATAAACATGAGCAATTTAATCACACTAAAAGCTAATACATTTCATAGATATCACTGAAAGCAACGTACAACTCAATCTCCCTAGACAAAAATATACTTTAATTCCAAAAATAAAAGAAAATGCAGTCAGCCCTAAATATGAATAGAATTCACAGTGATTGACAATTTTTCTGAACTTGATCTTCACACTTGCATGAACCAAGCAACACAAGCAGATAGGCCTGACTTTATGAACTCTGTAAGGCATGAAGCCTGTGCAGGATTCTGGGAGAGCAGGGGCGTGACGGCAAAATACATACGCAGCCACATTCCCCGAATGCAGTCCAGCAGACTCTATATCATCTCGAGATGTGGGCCAGGTGGGGGGGGGGGGCTACACAGTGCTACAAGGAGCTGTGTCCATCCCCGGGAGCTCTTGCAATGCTCACACCATGGTGACACTAGCACAAGTGTGGGGTGACATGAAAAATGTACAAAACTGCAGCGACAGGCACATGAAAGTGAGGTCCAGCATGTTTGCGGCTGCCACCCAAGTGCCACCAAAGCCTGGTAAGACTTTAGTACTGACTGAGTTCATTCTTCAGCCTCCCAGCACAGGGATTTGGTCCAAAGAAAGCCTACAGTAATTTTCCAGTGCATTCCTTCAAAGCCCAACATTCTTACTCAGTTGAGCTTAAGTACCATGCTCTAGGGTGCTGAGGAAGGACAAAGCTTCAGCAACTTTCATTCAATAATAGGTGGGCTCCATATGTGTCCAGTCACTTCCTGAGGACCACTGCAGCTGGAGGACCATATAGCCCAGATGATATTGAGGTGGAACTCAAACCCACAAAGTCCACAATGGCACAAACACAGAGACAGGGCTGACTTAGTATGTGTATCTGCTGAGACTCAAGTGCCACCTATGTAACCACCTCTAAGGTACCCTACGGACAGACAACCACGGTTCAGTGACCACGGTTATAGGCTGTGGTCACGTTAAAGTGAGGTCCCTCTAACTGAACCCCTCGGGCTTCCATTAAGCACCATCCCTAAAGCTACAAACACACACAGTTGGACAAAAACAACTTGAATGCTCAACTTTGAGAAATCCTATTTTTCACTAAGCCACCTGTACTTATTTTTCTCCCATTTTTACAAAGCGTCAGCAATAATCCTGAATCAGAGCCAGAGGGCTGGAAGAAGGGCCATCTGGTGAACATTTAATCATTAAACCATCACATATCTAACCAGTGACCCATGAAATTCAAGAAACTGGGCTCCCACCTGCAGATTTTCTCTCATTCGAAAGTTAAAACGAACAGATGGTTTTAGGTTTGAGGCCACCACGGCCACTTTGACGGCGTCCCGAACGGGACCCGCTCGCGCGCGCGCGCTTGGCGCCAACACTCACCGAGCAGCAGCAGCTTGACCTCGCGCGACGCCTTCTCGCCGTCCTCGCGCAGGTTGCGGTCGATCATCTTGCTTCTCTCCACGGCCGCCTTGTCCTCGGCGCTCAGCGTACAGCCCATCTTCGGTGCTCCTTCACGCACTCCCGCTTAGGAAGAAGAGCGCTTGTGTTGCTTGCTGGGCGGGAGAGGCAAGAAAGAATACCGGAGAAATGCAGCAGCGGCGTCTCTGTGTCCGGCAGCCGGAAAAAATGCGAGGGGCGGCTGAGGCGGAGGAAAAGGCGTCGGCGCTCACATGGAAGGAGAGCGGCGGCCGAGAGAAGCAAAGCGCACTTTCCCCGCACTGGGGGCCGCTGGAAAGGCGCAAGAGAGTAACTCGGCAACAGCAGCGCTTCTCCAAGTGCGCCGAACTGACGAACCCGTCCAGTGAGCCGCAACCGCGCTGGTTAGGTAAGAAGATAAATAACGTGGAATTGCGTCCCGAAACGAACGGCGAGCAGCTCCTGGTCTCAGACGGAGTCGCTCGTACGCGTGTGCGCGCGCCCCTCTCCAGCGTTTAAGCTGAGCCTGTCGGCGCGCGCTTCCCCGCGCTGCGTTCGGGGCGACAAATGTATGCAAATAAAGGCAAACTTGGACGTGTTCCCGGTGGCTCATGGGAAACGTAGTCCAAGTGCCCGCACCAAAAAATTTGAAATATAAATACAGTACATTAATGTTGTCGATTCTCCTGCTTTGTTCCTAATTAACCGGCCGAATGATGCTGCTATGTTATTAATCATATGTTGATCTGTGACAACAAAAATGTTTTCCTTGTTCTCATGAACGTGTAAATATGTTATATGAAGATGATTATTTACACGTCAATTACAATATATAAATATTAAGATTTTTTTAATATGCATTCATATGTTTAATTACTTATGTATACAGATTTAACAGTACAAATTATAGTTATGTGATGGTATGGTTTAAGTATAAACGGATTTTTAACGTAACATAACCGGAAAATGTTTTTAGGTTCTCGTCCAAGTATAGAAATATGTGTACCTGCATAATTTATGTAAAATAAGCGAATTAAAACAAATGCATACACATTTATTTCAGTGTTTTACATAAAAACGCGTTTATAAGTACTAATCCAGATTTTGTCATGCAAAAGTTAAAGTGGTTGTCAGAAACCAATGTTTATCTAAAATGCACACAAACGTGATGTAACAGGAACGTGTCATTTTCCCCTTAAATTTATCCTGAGCTTAACTAAAAAGTGCAGTTTCACTGACACTTTAGCGCATATGTAACACAAACACATTTCACTCACATCGCCCCCAAACCGCCATGGACCACTGCAAAAAGTACAGTTAAGAGTAGCGCAGAAGTAGGCTCATATCTGGTATTGTAGCGCCCCCAGCGGAGACGCTTTATCAAAGCGCTGGCAGTTTTGGGGGGTCGAGGAGCCATCCAGGGACAGCAATCCGTCCTCAAGCAGCTCCTAATGTCTATCGTGAAGGAGAAGCTGCACCTGGCACCTCTGTGTGCACAGATGGCTGACCACAATGTCAAAGAGTCTTCAGTTTCTATTCATCACCTTATAAACTGCATTTGAATGGACATTTTTGGAGAAAGCATGGTAACATTTGCACAGCAGGTTTTTTATATGGATTAGGGCAATGTATGTGAGACAGTAATAAATAGTAAATTAGAAAATGTTAAAATCTTACCTGCAACACATGCTCATCAACACACATATAGAGACATGCATGCCAGGGGTGTGTAACAATTGTATGGCAATAGTAGAGTGACATGCAGAGATACCACTTCAGGCTGAGGCCCATGAAAATACGAGTTTATGGTCACTGAGGAGCCCCCCTTGTGGTAGGTGGGCTTACAGCCCTGCAGGTGCTAATGCAACACTAATATAACACTAATGTGACGCTGCATGTTTCCTGGCAGGGTTAAGGAGAGCTGGTGCTGGAGGGAGGTGAACCAAGTTGGCAGGTGATGTTTGTGTGTGTGTGGGGGGAGTTTCAATTGTGACAGAAAGCTCCTCCCACCCGCTCCCTCAGCCCAAGCAATGTCCTTGAGGATGGGTTGCCATGGAAACACCAGATCCCAGAGAAGCTGGGGGCGCACAGTATGAGTCCTGCCCACTCCAGCCAATGCACCTCACCTGCTGCGTCTGTCCGGGGCCAGTTTAGTGCAGACGAGGTAAGGGCGGGCTTGAAACTGTCACAGGGGCTTAAGTAATCTGAATGTGTAAAATCAGTCTGTGTTATTTTTAATGAATCCACAGGAAGTGGCACCTGACCCCCCAGGGGACATTTTTCAGTAACAAAACTCAGGGTGCAATGGTCTGTGAGCCATGAAACCTATGGATGTAAATCTTATGTAATATGCAAGCAAAATCCAGACACCTAAGTTTAGAGTCTTAAACCAAGCACATTTATGAAGCTTGAGAGTGAACACATTACATGTATTTATACAGCAAAGATAATTTACAGAGTACTCACCTGCTCTGAATAAAATGAAATAAGTGAAATAAACACCAAATGATGTCCCCCACTGTACATGCATGCATGCGTGCAGAACATAGGGTACAATTCTGCAGGCTAGTTGACCCTGATCTCTTGCATGTTACTTTTCCACCACAGAGAGGAGATATGGCTGTTCTGCATTTCTGTCCTCACCTTTTTGCAGGTAATACTGGGCTGTTGCCACCACCCAGCTCTATTCTATGTTTCCTGTTAAATCACACACACCTGACAACTCATAGTACCTTGACATGTTAATCACATTTGGCACGGCTACGTTTTGAGCCGGTGCAGTTGTGTATCTGGATGCTCTTATCCCCTGCGGTGGTACCCCATGGCCTCTCTGAGGTGCTGGAGAGCCGCTCAGAGTGGCGGCCCTACATTACCCATGCATTTGGGTCAGGGCAGATTTTATAATTAGGTGAACCATGGTGATGGTATAAGGATGCTGAAATTTGGAGACACAAAATTTTGTTCCTAAAATTTAAAAAAGTTAATTGTGGAAGAAAAACCTTGCTTAATAAAATAACTTTTAATAAAATGTTTTAATGCTTGAATAAAAAAACTGATGTTCTACTGCCTTATGTTAAAGTGTAAACATTGGATGATTCGCTGCCATGCCATGTCTTTGTAATACTACTGCTCTGTAGGAAACATTTTCTATGAAGCAACTTAGTCTGCTTGCTAAAGAGTGTGCATCTATTTATTTCCTTAACCAGGATCAAACTTGAAAAATAAGTTTAGTTCTTAGTCTGTTTTCAGTTGTTTTTGTGTATATAAAATGTTCACGTACGTATTGTAATAATTACATAAAAATAGTTTATATATAAATTCAAACAGGATTGTCCCATCTTTATGATCTGTATGAACAGGATTGTCCCATCTTTATGATCTGTATGTACCCATAGATTAAAATATTTTTTGTCATATACGGTGTATGTATGTATGTGTATCTTTATTAAATTAGAGGTGAAAGTCTAAAGGATGCTGAACAGTTCTTGCCTAGGGGGTGCTAAAAAGCCTTGTGCCCTGCATAAAATTGCATTGAGTCAATAGGGGGCCATGCTGGAGACAGTGGACAGTAGTTCTCAGGCTGGTGGTGGCACATGAAACTGGACAGTGTGGCGGGGGGTAGAGCTGTGCTTTGGACATATCATTCAGTGCAAAACCTTCACATTAGTGCCACAGTATTTTAATATTTCATTGCCAGTAGTGTCTTTTGTCTTTCTACTGCAAAGTCTTAAGTGGAATAGAAGTGTGATTACAAATCAAAAATCACACCAGAGCAGTAAGTAAATACTGCACATTGTCCAGCTGAATGTTGGGTTGGATCCTGGGTTCAGCAGGTGGCATTGTGGTTAATGTTACTGCCTAGGTTTTGAGGCCTCCTGTTTTAGTCACCTTGACCACAGGTACGTTCCCTACCTGCCTGTTTAAATGGTTAAATCATTTGTATGTTGCTTTAGAGAAAAACATCAGATGAATGAATGTGGGTTATTTAATTCCTTAAGAAGGAATCTGAAGGTTTGAAATAAGTTATCATTATAGGGTGGGCACACGTCACCTGATGTGCACTCATGGACAAAAACACAGATAGATATGGACTCTTGCATCTCTCTGATGCACACACACGCACACAAAGTGTAGATGCAAGCCTGTGCCCACTTTCATTCTGCAGTTGAAACATAGGCAAAAGGTCAGGTCGTTTGAACCTTACTAGACTCCAGGGGTCCTTCTATCGAACAGGACATGAAAGTGGTGAGTCAGAGAGGCTCGGGTATGAAAGGGAGAGCAGGAAGCTTTCCTCCTGTTATCTGCGTGTTAGTCGGTTCCCAAAACCATGCCTGGCTGAGTTGTATAAGTTTGTCTGAGGTCAGTAGAATAGAACGAGCACCTTGTTGTTGCACCTGTAATGACCTGGGTTCTCTTGCCCGAGGTAACAGATAGTAAAACAGTCCAAGTCCTACTCCTCATTACTGTTGTGGTACCATTTAACAATTAATGTTATTGGCTCATTTAGCCAACACTTCTATCCAAGGCAGCTCAAAATGTTAAAGTAGTTACAACAGTTTGCCCATTTATACAGTCAGGTAATATGTACTGAAGTAACTCAGGGTATGTACCTTGCTCAGGGGTACGACATTGGAAGAAGGGATTTAAACCTGTAGTCTTTGGACCAGCAGCTCTAGCCACTAGTGTACCTGCTCTCCTCCCCTATTCTTAAGTTCATGCTCAAAAAGGTTTTGAATAGCAATAATGCTGCTTTAATTGGTGGAACTATAACTGAAGTTTTTGTCTTTGCTTATGCCTCTTATGATTTGACCTGATATTGCTGATTTACATCTTTGCAGTGCTGTTGGTTGTCTGTACTCATAGTGGAAAAACATTATTATATTATTTAGATATCCTCATAGGCATCCCAGTAAGGAACTGTGCTTTCTGCCCTTAATTTTCTGGAACCCGGTCTTACAGATTTTCACATTTTATAGACTGTGGCAAAAATATTCTAGAAAAAAGAAAGATAATAAAAATTGTTAAAAAACTATTTTTAAATTCCGTATAAAGGAAACTATAAATATGTAACTAATCCCGAGCTTTTCTGGCGCAAGTAACGTATAAACATACAAAACATCCGTCTCCACTGTCAGTGTGATGAAAAGAGTACAGTGCCCTCTAGTCCTCCTGTAGTGGCATTCTGATCCAGGTATATCGGCACCCTTTTCACTGCTTTCTGCATGTAATTCACTGTACTGTATGTGCGTTTCAATTACACTAATGACTTTGTTTCAATTTATTACCCAACGTTACATGTTTATCACACATTATGTTAGGGTATAAAAGTGTTACAATAGTATACAGTGTAGTACTTTGCAGCACTACAGCAAAAATATTATGCTTGAATTATGTTTTCAATTTTCCAGACTTTTACCCAATATCTCCTGCAGCAGAGTTCAGAAAATCCAAGAGACATTACATGTATCGTGTGAGCGGTGACCAGTAGTATGTTGGATCGCCACTGGCCAACGTGACCCATGCCAGTACAACTGGAATAACACAGTGCAGGTTTCAGTGTCTGTTTCCTGTTAAATATCCTCACTCTAGTAGGTTGACAATCTCGCACTCGGAGCTCAGCAGGTGGTATCCTGGGTGTGCAAATGGGTTCAGGCACCTGCAGCAGTCTGACTTTTTGCTCCAGTCGTCATGTTCCTGTTTCACCCATCATCAGGACAGGAGCGGTGTTTGCTGGCAGTTTGTCACGATGCACTGGCTCCTCACTGAGTGCCACGGTAATGTACACAATGCGTCGTGACTCAGAGGGGAACACTTTCTGACTACAGTGTAATAATGTGCAAACAGATTGAATTACTGTGCACCCACACATGGAGCTGTGGTGATGAGCTCACAAAGGAAGTTCTGGGCACTGATCCGCACCCCATGGGCGACACGAACGGATGGATGCCTCTGTCCTACTGTTGCTTCCCTCCTCAGTTTATTTTTACATCATGGTATTCAGCAAAAGTGCCAGAAAAAGCTTTTTACTGATTGTTGGCTTTCTGGGCAAGCATCTTAGGAAGATGTTCACGTAGAAAAAGAGCCACATAATCCACTAGAAATGGTCCCGGTATTAGGGTGATGCGGGAGAGCGACAGCAAACAGTGAATTTCACATGGCTGATGAGTGTTGTGTATCTCCACGGTCAGAACGCAGCCCCACCGGGAAGTGAGCAGATAATGGCCTCATTGCCGCACACAGACCGGGATCCATGTCGTTCAGCTATAGTGCATTAGTGATGGTGTACTGAGCCGTGAGAAAATCGCTGAGTGAAAATGCACACCACTGGGAAACAGGTAGCCATCTCTCATCACGACTGTGACGGGAAATGGGAGGAACCTCGGTTTTTGGTACAAAGGGCTTGGACCTCTAGAACCCTGTGAAATATCACCACACCCATTAGTCGACAACTTGATTACTGACCGGAATATCTGGCATTTAGGACAGTGTTTTCTTCAGTTGTGAAAGCAGTGGACTTTCTCACAGTTGGGTAGGTCAGTGTCCCAGATAAGACCCAGCGATGCTAAGTATTTACATTTGTCTCAAATGAACAGGTATCCATGGGCTTCTAAATTCATTGTGATATAAAGGAGGTTTATTCCATCCAGGGAATTCTCCTTACATAGTGCCTGGTGACTCAGGGAAGGTTCTGGACCACTATGCCTCTGATCAGGATAAGCCGTAAATGATAATGGATGGATGGAGTGATGGATGTGTCACAAAGGATAATATGAGCTGTGCAATGTCATGTAGATATTTTGGTGGTTGCTACACATATTATAGGGGAGAGAAAGCCCCTCCTTTGATTGTAGCGCAAGTAACTGGCAGTCATTTCTGAATGTGTTTTCCTAAAATTCTGATACATTCTTACAGGCATTTCCAGTCTTGAGTTGTGCACATTATTATGTACGAGTTTCCCTGCTCACACTGCACTGAGGAGAGGTGTGTTGATCTGTGGGCACAGTGCTGCTTCTATTTACTTTAAGTATTTCATAATAATTCTCAGTTCCTTAACATTCGTGTCACATTTTGCAGGTGTGTTGGTTGTACAAGTGGAGGGGAATGACAGCAACTCACCAAACTTTAAATAAACGTGACATTGTGGAGGATTAATAACAGCATCATTTTTCTCTGTCTTGATCAAAAATCTTAACGCATCCTGCGCAATGACAAACTCCAGTCATGACAACACTCACATGCATGTACACACCCTTTCCATTTTTCCTTATGTGGTTTCCTTTGCTAAAAGAACTTTAAATATTTTGGTTGCTCATGTGGACGGTGCAGTTTAAGACGGAATGCTCATCCGATATTGCAAACAAGTGATGTGTTAAATGGTCAAGCAACCGCATGGCACTAGCATGATTGAATACACACATACCTTGGACATACCACAAAGTCCAGTGCAGGTTGTCACACACTGGGACCAGGAAGCTCAAGATGATGGAGGCCCAGTGAAATATGGATCCATCTCACCACAAACAGACTCTTTCCTGTGCTCTTCCACCTCCAAAAACCTAACTAAACACTCAGCTTTCTTCCACCGCTATGTGGGCTGCTAAAGTTTTTTTTTTCCCCTATTACCTATTATATTGAATGTTTAATATACAAAATCATGTCTGTTGCATTGACAATTGTATGGTGGTTTTGTGTCAGCATCAACATTCTACAGTGAATGCCATATAGAACAGCTGTTGTGCATCAGGTTGTGTGCAGTGTGGTTAGTGGGGTTAACACCTTATAATTTAAAGGTCCTGAGTTTGAATCCCCCTCCTGTTCTAGTACACTTGAGCGAAGTACTTATTCTGAATTGATGCAGTAAAAATTACAAAGCTACTGTACATAAATGGGTAAGATGTGGTCTGGGAATGCGTTGTAATTTTGCCATTGAAATCAATGGAAATAGGGCATCCACTTAACAGAGATTCGTCTAGCAAAACATTTTATGGAACGAATTAAGTGGATGTTGAGTGTACTTATTTACTCAGTTGCAGTAATGCCATTAAAAGCTTTGAATAAACATCAAAGTGCCCACAAACACAGAACTACTGTATGTCATTTGTTTATGCATTTGGGGAATGTGTGTAGGTGTTTCTTTGTGGGGTGGTGGTGCGTGTTTGTAGGTGTGAGTGGGAGGAGTGTATGTGTGTGTGTTTGAAGGTCACAGAGTATATGTCCAAGTGTTAATTCTCACAGCCCATAGTTAGATGCCATTTTTCCTGCTTAGGGGAATTCTGTGCCAGCCACAGAAAGTTCGGAATATACAGCTATTGCAATAACTCCAAGACTGTGGATATTTTGGGGTTTAAATCCCAACTTAAGTAAGAAAGACATGCTATACGCACAAGCTTCATTACAAATGGTGGGCACGTCCTCACAACTCATATTCACACACATACGCATGCACACAACATTCTTCTAATTATTTCTCATTGTGTTTTAATTGAGAAAACTGAAAGATACATAACAAATGGCATAAAAAGATATCACAAAGGACCCAACGAAGGAAAGAACCGACAAGGAGGGATTGACAACAAATAATCCATTTATCCTAATTAATAAATACAAATAAATAAATACAGAGGAGAAATAAATAGATTTCTTTAAGTTTTCTTTCTTTAAGAACAGTTCTTACACAAGCCAACCATTTTTTTTACAGACTCTCTGTCCACAGGTGACCTTCAGGCATAAGACGACTAATGTTAGTGTACCAGCATGTTGGTGGGATTCCATAGCTGTACTCATCTGATTCCTGCTGCTTAATGTTGGACATTTTGTGACACCAGCATGACCTTGCGAAGTAGCCCGAAGGTCAGGTAAAGATAGTGTTTGCAAGTCAGTCGATCCCAGTCGAATCATCTCGCATAAATCCAGCGAGGTAACATGCGCCTGGAAATAAATGTCCTGAAATGCCTGGGTAGATCTGTATATAGGAGGGAATATGAGGGAAACAAACATGTCCATCCGGCCAAGTTTGTGCACGTAACTTAGCCGCAGCAGAGTGCAAGGACCCGCATGTGTTGTAACCCTGCTGATGTCTGAGGTTTTTTCCACCATACAGGAAAAAAATGAGCCTAAGAGTTGCATGTTACTTTTAGATCAGAGCATCCATGTGCTTTGTTGCCCAGGTACAAGGTGTGATGAAAAAGCGGAAAGACATATTACTCATTTCAAAGAATAGTGTAAATACACCATTTTAATGTGCTGTCCAAATCTGGAAGTCTTCAGCTGTTTTATCGTTTTGATTTTTGTGATTGTTAAAAAAATCACGGCGGGTCTGACGCTATAGGAATATTTTTTTAGTTATAAGCTGTGGGAAGCTGGTCAGTGGTTTTTGCATCATGACAAAGCATCTCTGTGTGCTTCCATCGCTACTTGAGAATGTTTGCAGAAAATAATTTTGAAAATCAAAATCAAATGAAAAGTCAACGATGCTACAAGTCAAAAAACTTTTCAACTGCACCTCACACTGCTAAGTTTTGTCATCTCACAGCCATTTGTGAGAATGTAAAAAACGCAATGAGAAACATTCTGTCTGCCCATACAAAAGTATTTATATTTGGAAAGTTATTAAGGTCAATACATACATTTATCAGCATTTAGCGGAAGGCTTCCATGACAATGACCTGTGACCCAGGAAAGTGCACATGTGGACAGTGCGTAGTAGTTAACAACTAGACTTGTGATCTAAAGATTAAAACCCCATAAGACCAACAGCCACTGAACTGTTAACAGTCCTGCCCTCTGAATAAAAGTGGCTCCACAACCTTAGAATATCACAAGAATTATTGTGATGGGTTTGGGAACTCAGAAGATCTCAGTGAGGATCAGTGTATACACTGACATATAAATGATTTTGCTACCTTTTAAATTTAAATTTCGCTAATTTGAGAGTTACTGCAGTACCATTTCTTTGGATGCCAAAAGGTCAAGAAACCAGCATGACCTGAGAACAGGACAGACACAAGACAAAAACCAACAAGAACACCATAATTGCTATATTGTTCAGTAGGTCCACTGTTCTACCAAGTTGTCTTTGCACTTTGCCCAGAACCTCAGGGACTGGAAACACAACCCGAGAACCATAGGGAGGGAGACAGGTATAGGAAGAAGGTCATACAGGGACAACATTTGAGGGAAAAGCAAAGATGAAAGCTAAATCTTCCCACCTGACAGGCTGAAAAAGGGCACAGGTATCTGGAGACAGGTGTGGGCATTGCCTACATGCTGGGTTGTGTGGTCACAACAAACGGGAGCTGCTTACAGCAAAACAGCACAGCCATGTAGAAGCCACTATTTACCCTTAAACAGCAGGAAAGTCAAGGGAATATGTGACTACTTTGCCATCTCTCCACCACAGAGCCTGGCACAGCCCAGCACAGCCTAGGAAGGACAGATGCCTGCCATGGTCTAAATGGGCCTCTGGTTTCCCTCATATTCATCACCCACTCATCCTACTCGCTCAGATTTTGACATTCTTTCATTTTTGCTTATTTAAGCTCAGTTTAGCCATCCGTAAGGAAGTGGAAGAAAAAGCTGCCTATACTGTGATATGCAGCTGTAGTTCCTAACTGCTATATCATGATGCGCCAGAAGGTTTTTGAAGACATTAGATGGCAACAGATTCTGCTAAATATGAATCCAGTTCTCAAATCCAAGGGTATATTCTGCGCAATTTCAGTGTTGGCCTCCAGTTCAGAAACAGTGTCTCAATCTCACAGAGTTGTACCTGAAGCAAAACCGTTGTGAAAGTTTGCCACGAATTTGTGCTGTATGATGGCACAGAAGCTCACATGGACAAAAGGGCGATTGTGAGACCCTACTGACTTTCTCTATTCGCAGTATCTAAGCCAGGAATGTGCTAATGTATGCCAGCAGAATGTAAAAATATACCCAGGCGTTGGTCTCTGTTATAAATAACACTGCTAGCAGTACTGTCAGAAACCCTAAACAAGCCCGGTGGTGATAAACATTTTAATTAGGAAACCTTTGGAAAAAGGATTTAAGCCCACTTTCTTCCCATCTCCTGAGAACAAGAAAAAACACCAAACTGATTTCCACGCAAAAGTGCGAGTATGTGAGGTTGTGGTCAAGAGGCAGTTTGGAGGGGCTGGAGGAAGGTGAGCTCACAGCACCCCAAGTAACAATAACACCTCTCCTCTGTACTTCTAGAGCAGCATGTGGTGAAGGTCATCCTCACCTTCTCTAAGTGAAGTGGGGCACCTCTCCTCCACTACATTTCACCACTTTTGACTGGCAGAGGGCACTTTAGATGACCATCGCCCTCAGATGGGGAGTCTGTGGACAGCTTCATAATGGAATGCGTCCCTCTGTTGACAAATGACAGTACATTTACAGTAGCATGAAAACATAAATAAAATAAATGCAAATGCCTGTAGGCTTGGCTCTAAAGGCCAACTGTATTGTTACAATTGTACGGTTGATTGTCGGGAAGGGACGGGCTTGTGTTGCACTGGCCGCTCACGAGCCCAAACCCAGACGGAGGAGGCTGTTCCGCGCTATGTCACGCGCTAAAGCTTGCCTGGATTGTCGAGTGCTTCTCACGTTGTACCTCAGACAGGATGCAGCGCTGATAATACACGCCAACATGGGGTGTGTAGCAAAACTGTAAAACAAAGCCCACCACTGCAAAAAGTTTGCACTGTTTTCTCCTTCCTTACCATGCCTCGGCTTGGCCCAAATTGTGAGATATGTATGGTACGCTGTTCTTTCCTCACACTACACCCCTATTTCTGCGGGAGCCAAAATGTGCCACGCAGTATAGATGTTTGAAGACCCTGAACAAGTAAACTGCCTCTGCATCACTCCAGCAATTGAACATGACAACCTCCACAGCCTCACCTTGGCCTCGGCAGAAAGAGGCAAAGTCAGAGGTACAGAAAGAATCAAGAGACTAAGACCTTCATTTTCAAACCCATGGGACCACTTTCAGGCAGCTAGGTCTCCCTTATATTTCTCGTTTGGATGAGGGCACTGTTCTGAGACAGCTGTCTGAAAGTATAAGGTCATTATTGAGGTGGTGATGCTCCATGAACTCCGAAGTTTCCTCCACAATCTGGCCAGGGATGCGGAAGTCGACGGCTACAGCCTCCTGCTGCGGTGGGTCACTGGCAGGGGGTCCAGCATTTCGGTGATGCTCTACCTTGGGACTGGAAGGACCAAGGGAACTGCGGGCCTCCAAGTTGCAGCCAGTCCCCTGAAGGAACTGCAGGAAGTTCTCTTCAATGGAGGCCTCCCGACTGGGCAAGCCATCCTCCTCTCCAGGGCCCCCATGTTTAAAGAAGCAGGCCATGTGCTTGCCTAGCTCCTGCCTTATCTGCCGGTTAAGGCAACCATAGAAGAATGGATTGGAGGCAAAGCAGAAGTACCCAATCCAGGTGACCACCTCTTCTAGTTGGCCCAAGGAGGCAGGCGGAGTGGATGCTAGCCCAGAGTACAAGTGGAAAGAGAAATATGGCAGCCAGCAACAAAGGAATTGGCCCCCAACAGCCACCAGTACGACCGCAGCCTTTCCGCCATTGAAGGTCCGCTGTGGCGTTGCACGGGGGCCACCTCCCGAGCTGGCCACCATGGTGGAGCGGCTGCTGAGGGACTCAGAACGCTGACGGGGTGTGTCCACCCAGGTTGGAAGTGGGCCATGCTGCATGGCTGCCACCCGCGCCACCTTGAACATGTTACAGTACACTACCAGGATGATGAGCACCGGGCACAGGAAGTACAGGAGGGTGAAGAGGACCATAAAAATGGTGCGGTTGGAGCCACCGGTCCAGTGGAGTGAGCAGCGCCTGTGGATCTGTGGGGTTGCTGGCGTTGGCACCACCTCTGTGTCCTGGAATGCCCAGCCCAGCAGGGGTAGGGCAGACATGATGATGGCTTTGATCCAAATGCCCACCAGGACAGAGGCCACCAGTCCCAGCGTCATCTTCACCTCGTAGCGCATGGGGTGCACCACATAGTAGTAACGC
The DNA here is from genome assembly GCA_018136845.1 of Heterotis niloticus. Taxonomy (NCBI): domain Eukaryota; kingdom Metazoa; phylum Chordata; class Actinopteri; order Osteoglossiformes; family Osteoglossidae; genus Heterotis; species Heterotis niloticus. Next base: position 9,754,948 of record CM030892.1, on the reverse strand, counting down.
TCCACGTTGATGGCCGAGATGGAGAGGATGGCAGCACTCACGAGGCAGACGCTAAGGCAGAGGTAGCTTCGGCAGAGGGCCTCGCTGGAGAAGGCCCGGTCTGAGAGCATGCCCAGCGGCATCAGAATGAGCGCTGCCAGTAGGTCCACCAGACACAGGTGGAACACAAAGGCGAACTTGCGTAGTTGTGGTGTCTTCACAATGACCGCCATGACGGCTACATTGCCCACCACAGCCAGCAAGTCCATAAGGAGCATAGCAAAGAGGGCTAGCGACTGAGCAAGTGTCCCTACCTGGGGCAGGGCTATGCCTGAGGCATTGGGGGTTGGCACTGTCTGGAGCTGGGGTCTGGCGTGGGAGGAGTTCCACGGGGAGACAGCAGCTGGCTCCATGGGAGGGCGGGATGAGATGAGCAAAATGTGACTTTCACAAGCCCATCATCCATGCTTCTTAGCCTGTAGACAGGATGGGGATGTGGGATCCTGAAGATGTGGGACCGGGTGGCTGCAAACCACCGTCAGGCACTCCAGACCAGACACCACATCATGCAGGATCTTGAAGAGACATACTGAGGCAAGCTAGACTTCAGGTTGCCCAAGAGAGCACAAATGGAAAGGTTTTGTTGCAGCCGCTGCTTTTCCATTGTGGTATTCCAGGCAGAGGTTTACTCCTTGTGTCCACCAGTTGACCTGGGAGGAGACAGAGAAAGGATCACAACTTGGATAGATGACGCAACCCGGGATAGAAATCCAGCTTGAACAAAAAACATTTTGCATCATCATTTTTGTTTGCGTGCGGATCCACCAGTCAGTGGTTCCACTATCATTCAGTGCCTGAACAATTCAAAATAATTAGCTTATCATAACAATCATTTTAATAGTAGTCATTTCCGAAAGTTATTTAACACATTTGAACATTATGTGTGCGTGATGTAAAGCAGAAAGCCAAAACCAGCCAATCAGATTGTTTGTTTAGTGTTGGCTTTCAGTCACGCCAGGTTTCCAGACCATCAACGCACAGCAAGAAGCAATGCCCTGTCTGTGCACCTCAGCGGTGCCACCAGTTGCTGCCAGTCCTGCAGGACCAAGCCATAATGTCTAAGTGTACCACACTCAGCTGCTGACTTTCTCCAGGGAATCCAGGGGAGCAGGAGGAAATCCAATTTGCCGTGAAACCGCACAGATTATGCATACTATGTTGTTTCTTCTTCTGTCCAAGGAAAAGCAAAAAAGGCAGGAAATGTTTGTATGCAAGTGTTTCTCAAGGAACATGCTCAGTTCTGTCACTTGATATTAAGAATGGCGGCAAGCCCACATGCTCCAGTTTTCTCCAGCTGGCCTTCGTGCTGCTAACTGCATATGCTAACCGCCGTGCGCAGTTAAGCAAGTTGTGAAAGTGATTTACATTCACACATTTTATCTTTAAATTTTATATATCACCAAGGCTCTTAAGTTAAATATTTAACAAATGTCGCTGGGTTGAGGCTCAAGTGAGCTAAAGAGTGAGGCAGAGCGTCCGGAAGCGGGAGTACCCTGTTTACTGTTACAACCTCATAACCATTCACCGCAGTGAATATAGTGAACCGGTGCACAGCTGGTATTCACGCCTCACCATCTGAGTGTAATGAACTCATCGACCTCACCTCCCACCTCCAGTGCCCTGCAGACATCCATCACTGCTGATATTTTCTGTCATACATTCTCCTGACATATAGTCACCTGACCATCATACTGCTCTAGGCCTAAATCGCTCTGTTGCAGCCATGTCTCCAGATCCCCTCCCAGAACAGAACCTTCAGCCTGGTGAAATACTAGAAAAAAACTATGTCTCTGGTGTATCTCACGTTGGAGAACCTAGTGCCATTACACCAGTGTGACAGCAGCACTCAACACCCAAAAGTATCAACGCCACAATGAGAACTCATCCCAACCACTGCTGTCGATTTACTGGGTGTAAGAGAGAGGCCACAGCTCACATCTAGGTCTGCTGGGTGAGATGAAACCCAACGCAGGTGGGTTCTGCTGTTTCCTTTTTACCCCAATGACAAAACTACAGGCAGTCAAAGGTGTGAGGCCACTGAAAATGGGGTCAAAACCGAGGAAACACAGCAGTTAGCAAGCAGAGCAATATTGATCGCTGATGAACAGCCATTCTTCTTCTGAAGCAACTTGCAGTTTTCTGAACACTTTCACCAACAACTTGTTGTTTACCGAGACATTTCACACAAAGTGCCTTCGTTCAGAACACCTGCTGTTCTTAAAAAGTTCCGATCTCCAAAGAGAAACGAACGCAATCCTCATCGTTGTGTCACACCCCCTCCTGAGGACCAGTTGGGGAGAATCTTGAACCTTGAACCTATACTCCTCACCCGCAGGAATCTCCTGCCTTTTCCAGCTGGCTGGACTTTAACCCAACTGTACACCTACCCTAACCACAACTGCCTTTCTCAAAGTCCAGATCATCAGGGACAAGATGAACTTTTTTTTCGTATTATTTCCGATAACATGTACAGCACAACACCTAACCTGGAGTTGTCAGACATGTTTGTTGCTCCACTGGTGAGATATTCGCACTGACACATGTAGGTTTGATCCAAATTTGATATTTAATTCATGTAAGTTTAACGGAGGTTCAGGATGCTTACAAGTGTGCGAACGCTTGGCAAGTAGTGCTGGTATGTGTCAGCTTCCCAGTAGTGGGTTTGAATCTCACCATTGTGTGACCATCCTGGTTTTCCTCCCACTTCCTAAAGACCAGATGATATTCAGAGGAACTGGTGAAGTTAAGTTGCATTTTGCATGGGAGCATATGTTATAACCCCCATTTTTAATAAACAGTGAATGGAAACAAATGAACACGTTAGCAAAAAAGGCGTGGGTGCAAAAACACTGAACGACAGTGGCATACAGGTTTACAATGTTTGGTCAACAAGCTGCAGAAAAGGTCAGAAAGGTCAGAAAACCGAAAGGTAACAAGTTCTCAAGAGGTGCTGGCCTACCCTTGACTCAGTAAACAGCAATAGTGGTTACTGAGTGACCAAAGAAAAGGTAGGACTGAAACCTAGGGAGGTGACCTGTTGGTTTTACTTGAGAAGCTGTGCAAGCTGCTGTAGATAAAAGTATTTGCTAAGGAACAAAAACATAAATAACATTGAGGTGTAGCCCACTGTGGACACATTCCAGTATGGTGACCCCAGGGTGCCGCACACCCTTACTATCAACACTGTCGGCACGCCTACACCACTGTCCTCTCTTCTGTTTATCAGTCAACTTTCTCCTAGTCCCAGGGGATGTCTTAAAGTGAGGCACACATCCCAATAAGCAGGATTACCTTCTAATAAGACCAGCAGTTTTACCAACACGGCGCAGCCCAGCACTATCGCTCACACACACACACATTTAGTCAAAGCGAGAGTTGATGTTTTACATCCATTTATAGCAGTGATATTCCAAATTAAGCATCCCAGGTGAAGTGCAGAGTTCTATCCAGCACCCTGGATCTTGAACCTGCGACCTGTAAAGAATCCTGCTTCTTGCACAGTACATGGTGGCTGGGAGGTCCCAGCGTGTGCAGCATCGCTGCAACGCAGATGCAGGTCCCGTAAAGCCGGCTACCAGAACCTGTGACACAGGCACACCGTGTCAAAGGCACTGTTTCCAGATCCTTTTCAACTGCATCATGAGCTCCTCATCTCAGACCTTCAGATATGTTTGCTGACTTACATAACCACCTTACATCTCTTTCCGACAAGTTGGGCTTCCTCTGGCATTTCCGGAGTATTTTTTGTAACTGTTTTCTTCACACCCTGAGCCGGTGACAGCACTTGTGATCAGAGGAGAAGGAGAAGAAGAGGCTCCGAAACCAGCAGAGGTTTCTGCACCGTGGACCAACTGGGTCGAGAGGCCGGCTTCCTTCTAGTGTAAACCCTGGCTGGAGGTACAGCAGATGATTCGCATCCGCCTCCTCCAGCGCTTCCTGCACACTGTGGATTCAGACAGCGCAGCACAGATAGCATAGCAGCTTCCATGTAGCCCGCCTCCAGAACACCTCCTACCCCCAGCATGAGTCGCCGCTGCTTCCTGCACCCACACCCGACTGTACAGTACTCCACCATCGCCAGTCTCTGAACACCAGCCCCAGTTTTTATCTGGGGGCTCAAAGTCTGCTTACCCTGGTCTCTTCTACACACACACGCCTTCAGACAGCTCTTCTCTCCAGCTTCAGCAGCCTTCTACATGGAGGGCTGCTGCTGTCAGGCAAATAAGGAACTCCGTCTGTCACAGCAAGGAAGGAGACAACCTACCTGGCTACAGCAGGTGAGGACTTGTACCAGTGTCCTCTTTCATGCCCGAAAAGGGAGCTCCTTCGTCGTCTCTCTGCCCGGCCCTTTCACCCACCCCTGGCTGCCCCCGCAACCCCCACCCCACCCCACCCCAAGCACGTGCACACGCCGCCCCCCGTCCCCACCCCTCAGCTCTGCTCTGAGCCAGACGCCGGGTCCCCAGGAAGGCCGTCACAGCCGCACCAGGGAACGGGGGGATGTGGTCGTGGAAAAAGGAGAAGGGGGAGGGAGAGAGAGACAGTGAGAAAGAGAGAGAGAGAGCGAGAGAGAGAGAGAGTGTATCAGAGAGCGGGCTCCTCTCCTCCAGCCCCGCGACCCGCACACATACACGCACACACACGCGCGTGGCGCGACTGCGGAGAGCTGCTGCGAAGCTAGGAAAGCAGGCAGGCGGCACTAGCGCTGCGTTGTCCTCTGGGTCCTACTGCCCCCAGCAACCATCTCACCCCCCTGCCCCTCAGTGTCCCTCCCTCATTCTGCTTCATAGGCTCGACTAAAGGTCACACCAGGACTCCTGAGCAGGAGAATGGAGAACATTTCCACTTCCGCTCCACCTTCTCTTTGGACCCAAACTTCCCTGTCTTTCTCTTTAATCTGGCTGGAAGATTGGAAGAGCACTCCTCTCAAACCCTTCAAAAGAGGGTGGATTACTTTTAGAGTGGGAAACAAAACTAGAATGTGACATCGGGAAGGGAACCACTGAAATGTAGGTGCGTTGCTTGGGCTTTGAAATGCGGACCACCCTGTCGCTCCCGAGCCAAGGACCCCTGCAACTGCCCAGCCTCGTGTTCCACAGCTTTAACTCGGTGTCAAAACCTCCATCCAGCTGCATCAAAGGCCTCGTGAGGATTCATGCAGATCCGTTCTCTTGCTGCCTGAGATCTTCGTGCGTGGAATACGACAGGATGAAATGGAAGCACACATGGCATGCGCTGTGCGTCTGCTTGGCTGTTTCTCAGCGTTAATCCATGCATCGTGACTACATCAGCTGTACGCCAATCCTCAGTGTGAATGAGCGCCCCTGCCAGGCGGTGGGGGCCCCTATCATACCAGGGCCATGTTTACACCATTGGTGATATTTCCTCCAGACTCCATGGCCTCCACTGGGCTCCCTGTCATAGCCCTGGTGCCCACATCAAGCATCTTCTCTGGAGCAGTGCATTCGGGAGGCCCAGAGGACCCACATGATGCTGGGCTGACTGCTGAGCAGCACAAAGGCTGACCATTGTCGCGATTCAGACACGCACACATACATACACTAGCACACTCATGAGATTGTGGCATGACACATTGTGCATCCTGGGAACTGGGTCCAGATTTACACAAGACAACCCTGTCTGGATTAGTGGGTTGTGAGAATGAATGAATGAATGAATGAAACTGCAGTATGATCACAAAGAAGTGCAGCCTGCCTGATGTAGCAATAATAAACAATAATGTGGATGATCTTTCTTGGTCGGTCATGATGCTCATAATCAAAGATGTGATCTGACATGTTGCATTGTCACTAAAGGAGCACGATGCAATAAATGAAGGGGAGGGATAGAGCAGCCGGGCTGTCACATGGCAGGACCCATGTCTTTATGACATCTTCCATTAGCTAATGAGCTCTGTTTCAGTTGGCCACTAGCGTCTTCAAATGTGCCTGCGTAGTTTCGCTGTCCTGCACCGGCGTGACAAGTCGACCGTGGTTAGGGTTTATTTTGCCTTCAGGTCATTTCCTCCAGACACAGACCTCCTCACCTGCTCGCTCACGTTGAGGCAGATGAAAGGTCAGTTCGCTAATGCAAGGAGGATGCAGGGGGCTCCTGGTTGGGGGAACATAGCAAAGACAGAGCTTGCCAAGGATCCATGCTGCTGTGCCTCCTATCGTAGCACAGCTAGAATTTAACGGGGGTAGCAGAGCGGTTAGGTTAATGCTGCTGCCTTCATAGAGGTTGTTGATTCTGACCTCATGTCTTAGTATAGTCTTTTTGCGCAATTTATTTCCCTTGACTTAAAAACTGTAAAGTAAAAGTTGCCCAGCTGTACAAACGGGTAAATAATTATGTAACAGAATGAGATGAGTCTGGAAAAGAAGTGCCAGCCACATGAATAAATGTAAATGGACAGAACAATACAGTGATCAAGTTGCCTTGGGGGAAGGGTCTATGGCTGATGGTCTTGCTTTGGTAATCATTCTACAGGTTTCTTCAGTCGAAGTCCTCTCACTCAGCAGGTTTTTTATGTCCTCTTCCATATGGCTCACCTTCCTGATGGGACTTATTGTCTCTATGGCCTACCAGCTGTCTACAGGGACAAGGACAGCTTGGGTTGGTCCTAGTCTACAGACCTCCACCTTCCCCCTGGACATTCAGTCAACCAAGTAATCCATCAGATGTGCTGATGAGATTGCAAGGTCACATAACCACTGGCTGAAACAAATGGGACAAGAGACCACTGGGTAGCTTGGGATGGTACTTGATAGACTTGATTGGTCCAGGAACATGGAAACCATTTTTAAAAAATGCCAGAGTCAACTTTACCTGCTGAGGAGGCTCAGCTCCTTCACCATCTGCAAGACTGTGTCGTCTATGTTCTACCAATTCGTGGTGGTGAGTGTCATCTTTTATGCAGTGGTGTGCTGGGGCACCAGGGTGAAGGCAGCTGATGCCAATAAACTGGACAAGCCAATTAGGAGGGCTGGTTCAGTTCTGGGTGTCAAACTCGAGACTCTGGTGGATGGTGTCAGAGAGGAGGATGCTGAGTAAATTATTCTGCATCTTGAACAATCTCTCTTACCCCCTGCATGCCCCTCTGGTTCAACATTGGAGCTCACTCAGCAAAAGACTTATCTCCCCCAGGCGCAGGACTGAATGCCACAGGAGTTCCTTTCTCCTTGTGGCCATTGAACTTTACAGTTCTTCCCCTTTCTGTAGGGAGGACACCTAAACATCTGATTTCCACTTCTACTTCCCCTGATTTCCTCTTTCTCCAGTACTCACTTATACAATTTTCCTGTACATACTTATATAATATAATTTAATGTAATGTAATTTAATCTAATTTTATTTAATTTCATTATTTATTGACTGTCTCCTTCTTTGTGGCACTGAGCATGTTGTTGACATCAGAATTTCCCTTGCAATCAATAAAGTTTTTATTGTATCTTATCTTATTGGCAGACTTCTCCCTCCATAGGTGCTTCATGTCAGGTCTCTGCTCCACTTGAAGCCATCTTGATAGCTTTACAGTGTGGAGTTGGAACAGCACTGGTCTTTTTGTGCCTTTTTTCTCTCCTTTCCTTGTGGGTGTCATTTCTGACAGATCTGTGGCTCAATGGAGGTGAAGCAGCTCAGGTTAGGTACATTTCTCAAAGGTAAAACAGAGCAAGATTATGGTTAGTCAAGCATTTCTTCATTAACTTTTGAAGTCCAAACTGTGCCCCAGCAGACAAATGGATGTACAAGTATGTGTGGACAAATAGTGAGGTTAAAATTAAAGTTATTCATTGTTCAGCAATTCCACATTTTACCCGGCTGTATATTCTACAGTTTGTGTAGCACTGGAATGTGTGGCACTGAGTGTCAGTGTGTGCCTGTCCTCACTGGCTGCCAAAATGGAGAAAACAAGAAAATAGGTGATCTGGGAACCAAAGGATGGCAGCAACTTCCTCCACGACCACACACAGAATATTTGCCCTTGAGCAAAACATTTCTTCCCTCGTTCTCTGCCCATGAGAATCTGACAGCCACTCAAAGGAAAGCCGACCCATCCATGGCATCACAGCGGTCACCATCCTTAGAAGTACACTGGACTGCAGCGCTGTTATAGTACCTCTGAACAGTTTGAGAACACCTGTTGGAAAGGAGTTTATTAATCATTTAAAGCATTTTACCCCCAAGTCATTAGTTTGAGGTTTCCTTCACTTGCCTTTTTTTTCCAAATATTTATTATACAAATTAGAGATGTATTTCAGATTGGTATCTTGCTGAAGAACAGAGGACCACCCAGCTAGCAATAACTTTGATGGAAGTATGATAGCCATGCTGACTAAGATTTCAATTTAATGTGGTAAATACCACCATTTCTGAGGCTGCTAAAACACACCACAGCATGATGCTGCCACCACCATGCTGGACATTGGGAAAGACAAGAATACAAGTTGTGCATTCACCTGCTCTAAATTTTACAAAGACAGTCATCTACTTAGCTATTTATTTATCTGTCTGTTTGCCTTTTTATTTAACCAATGCCTTCATCAAATCAGCATACTGGAATAACACAAGACAAAACAGTGTGGTCATCATTGCTATATAACAGTTTGCTGATGAGGTATTTTGTTATTGTATTACTGCTAACATAAATTTAACCCAGCAGAGAAATGAACAATCACTTAATAATGCAGTACATTTCTCATAAAGTGCTCTTCTCAACAAAGTGATAGGGCAGGTAACACAAAAAGTGACAAAATAGCCGACAACAAAGACATTTGTGAGAATAGCCATCTGGGATTCTCTGGCTAAGGAAATGGGAGGAGAGTAAACCTCTGGGGGCAACACATTCCCATGGACCACATTCACTTTTTGTCATGGGAACTGGTCACATGGGACAGCAAAAAGGCTGGGGAGGACCGTGTTGAATCACTGGAATCTCTAGCGAATATGTAAGCATGTTTCAGAGAAGGAAGTGAAATCACAGTGTCTGCATGTACAGGAGACGCCTTTTTTCAAGACAGATGTTCCAGAATGTGACTGACTGTGTGTTTGTAAGAGTGTGTGGGCATGTGAGGAATACTGAAACTGTGCAAGTGCTTGTGCGACATTGAGTGTGTTTAGGTTGTGTGTGTGCGCGCGCGTGCGTGTGTGTATACCTGTGTGTGCTTTTTCAGGTGTTGAAAAATGACAGAAATAGCAGATTCCTCCTCACCCCAGCAGCACCAATCACGCGCTCTGCAACTACAATGGTTTCCAGGGCAACCCGGAAAATAGACTCCCTCCTCCCACTCAGAAATAGCAAAGTGCAGCAACCTCGCTGGTCCACAGCTAAGAATAACCTGCAATAAATACCAAGCAGGGAATACACTGATAAACAGATGCATGAGTAAATGCACACATGCACACACATGCAGACACACACAGACACAGAGGCAGATCCATCAACATTTATCTAAGCCCTGTCCATCTGTGATGTTAGCATCTTGTATAAATAGTCATCTGGAACATTCCGGTAGGCTGAGGGCCATCCTGCATTGATTTGGTTTGGCCTGCATAGGGAAACAATCACTCAGCGCCTCCCCCAATCCCCCCACCCCACCATTAAGTCCCCTGAGAACAAGCAGCAGTCCATATGAAGCAGCACGTGTCAGGGTTTGAGGTATAGTGCAAACACAGGGACGGTCGCATGACACCACCCTTCCCTCAGGACCTTAGCATGACAAACAGCAGAGCGTCAGGACTTGGTGTGTGTGTGTGTATGGGGGGGGGGGGGCACGTGAATGCAGAGTTGCTGCTTTGATTGTCACCATGCAGCTCAGTGGACTCAGGTTCTGTGTTTCCATAGGGCTGCACCATCTACACTTGGCTCCATCGGCACCACATTTTTGTGCGCTTTGCTTTCGTGTCACTTTAGCTTAATGCTCAGCTGAAGGAGGAAAATGAAAATGATGGACATTCCCTTCACCAGTCACACTGATCCACATTAGGCCAGAAGTTTCTGTTTGGAGCGCTTACATATGTTGCTGCTCGGGCAGTGGCGGGATAGAGGATTATAGGAGGCAGACGTAGTGTTTTAAGGGTACAACAGGAGGCTCCCTTTATGCAGTAAAAATTACCCTACTGCATAAATACATAAATCTGTGTAAGCATCACAGTGTACACTGTCAGCCATCTGGTCATGCTGATATTAAGTTCCCTGGAAACACAGAATAACATGATCAAAAATGATTGCTTTCTTTAAAAAATCCTGTGAAAACAACAGTCATCAAATTATTATCCATGATGTCCCTGTCAGGAGCTCCATGGCAATCGGAGGCTCTCAATTAGTGACGCGCCAGGTACCATGGGTCACCAGTAGGGGGCGCCATCACACTGCTGGATCATTGTGTGCTATGTCACTGCCCCTTAAAAATGTTTTCATGCAAAAGGGAAAAATTCTGTTTATATTTTGTCATGTTTGACACATTAAATAAAACACTGTTAGCTACAAAATGCAGCACTGCTGTCCATTATTGTGCATCTATTTTACATCTCTCATAATGAGATGATTTCTGATGGTGACAGCAACGGTGACAGCGACAGCTGTGTTTTACACACAGAGATCAACGCCACCCTGGACAGAGTGGATGGTTCTGGTGCAGGTTTAATTCTGAGGAGCCAACATGTAACCCTGTTATAAACAGTCCAGCACAGGGCTGGATCACGAGTGTTTGTGCTTTTGAGAGAAATTTCCAGAACTGAAGCCAGGCTTTGGCCCCCTGGGGAGGAAGGGTGTCAGGATCAAACTGCAAGCTAGACTATGATTTTCAAAATATTCATAGTGCAAAAAGAACACAAATCAACCCTGATTTCTGAGCCGAATCCTGACATCTGCTGTTTCATCCAGTTTTATATTCAACCGAAGATCCTCAGACATGTCTGGAGGAACTCATACTCAAGCAATGTGACCCAAGGTACGCGTGCAGTGTTTCATTTGCGTTTGAGATTCAAACGTTTTGGCTTTCAGATCAAGTTCAACATTGCTGTGTCAGTTTAACATTGCTATAAAAATGTATATCTTATGGGCCAGGTAATTGTCCCCTGCTTTGAACTAAGTTAAAGAGAAAGATGGGTGAACTACTGAATAAAAATTCTGAATAAATAAAAACTGGTGCCTTTTTAAAGGTGAGAAGAAAAAGACAAAGTCGCAAACCCAGTGTACTGTACTGTGCATTACTTTTACTGTTGTGGTATTTTGCCAACTGACTATTAAATTGTGTTCCTGTTTCACCGGCAGGGGGCGGTGCAGCTCAGTGCCGATCCAGTTGCTGCGGGTTTTTCCTGCTTCTCCTCAAGACCGTTGCCATGGGAAACGTGCAGCTGCAGAGGGAGCTGAGGTTGCGGTTCAGTCCCTTTCCACCCCTGCGTCTATTAGCATGGCCCTCCATTCTCCCCAGCTGCAAGTACACCCCCCACTCTGATTCACTCTCCCCTTCTAGAACGTTCCCGGCAGCCTCTGCATTATTGTTTTTCTGCCACATTTCTCCTGACATTATAGTTTGCATGGTTTTATTTATTATGTGAAGGCAGAAGTAGCAGCATGGTGGTGTGTGTGTGTGTGTGTGTGTGTGTGTGTGTGTGTGTGTGTGTGTGTGTGTGTGTGTGTATACGCACCACCTTTCCTGGCTACATTTAGTGGAACTGTAGCTGCAGAGCAGAGGGACCTATGACCTAGGGCTCTAGATGGTTCTCTCCAAGGTCCGATGGATGTGCATGAACCCACCTCACAGAGAAGAGAGTGAACAACCAGCAAAGTCGCACCACAGTGTTGCCATCATTTGGCCAAAGTGGTTAAGGCAGTACAGCAGCCAGATGCAGCAGTGCCTCTTACAGGTCAGCTAGACGCCTGCAGGTGAACAGTTTGCACTTTGTCCTTCCGTTCAAACTGCCCTTCACCTGGAAGCCTCATTGCTCAATAATTTGTTGGCGAGGGACGAGTAGTGATGATGTATGATGGCCATTTTACCCAGTGCAGACACTTGGCCCCTGTTTAATTTTTGTTAAGGAAAATTAATTCATTAACAAAATGATGGAAATGGCCTTTCGGTCCAAGGGGAGCTTTAAAAGACTGTCCTGTTAGGAGCCAAAGAAAGCTAAGAACCATGCAAAGACCAGACGGTCACTCTCCAGGCTGTTGTCATCACTGCCCAGACTGCTGTCATCACTGTCTGGGTCACTCCCTTGTTTTCCTTCCCTTTTTCATGCTTACTGTCACTCACATTTATGGTGAAACAAGTTAAAAAATAATAATGACTAAAATCGAATAATATAAAGTAGGAATTTTCAGTGATGTTTACATGATGTTATACAGGTATACGCCGCATAGCAACGTGTCGGTCAGTGACAGACCGCATGTACTACGGTGGTCCCATAACGTTATAGTACATAATATTTTATAATGATAATAAATAACTATGTTACTGGTTTATGTGTTTACTGTATTGTACTTTTTATCGTTATTTTAGAGTGCACTTTTTCTACTTATAAAAAAGTTTACTTACATGTTACACCGGCAGCAGCCTCATACATCATACATGCAGCGCAATGACATTGCATGATGTTCGCGCAACAACGAAATTGCCCAACGACACATTTCTCTGAACGCATCCCTGTCATTACGTTATGAATACCTGTACATGCTCTAGACACTTCAGGCAAATATTCCCAAATAAACCCAACTGCTGACTTCCAGCCATTGTGGACACTCAGTATCCAATAGCAACAAATTAATTTGGAGTCAAACACACAGTAATATTATCATTTTGGCCACATGCTGAATTATAATAAAAACATTAAAAAGTCCATAATATAAATTCGGCTGTAATGTACGTTTATTTTGAATTATCTTACTGCAGCGTGCGGCTTGGTGACACACACGCATACATACACGCACCAGCCGATTCACCTGAGCCCACCTCAGTTTCACTCGTGATCATTGTCAACCACAGAGATCCCCCCCAAACTGGACTGAATAACACGACTAACTCCTCACAGCATTAACTGCATCTCGTAGTCTTTCAAAAATCATCTCATCAAATGACTTGTGTCCTTAATGGCCTGGAAAATTGGTCATTTGTATAGTGTACAAGTAATAATTTGTCATTTTGATGCCAATGAGGTGTAACGTGAAGACAAACACCAAGACTTTGCTGTAACAGCTTGTTTTATATTTATTTATGTTATATATTTATTTACTTTACTATTTACTATAAAAGTTATTCTTGAAGAAATAGTGATAATGCATGTTGGTCAGACACATTTATAATATTTACACTTTAATTGCTTTATGATCAACAGCCCAGCTATGGGTCCATAAAAATATCCCGTTGCAGTCCAGTGTGTCACCTTCGCTATTGGGTGCTGTGTCACCTTCGCCACTGTGGTGCTTCGTCACCTGCGCCATTGTTGTGCTGTGTCATTTTGGATTAAGTAGGACAGCAGTTTGTGGGACAGAGACATCAAGAGCACAAGTAACCGAGGGAACGAGAGCCACTGCTTTGCAGGCGTGTCTTCTATGCGCAGCCTGACGTTCCCTGAGGCTCCGCCTCTCCATGGCGGCCTGTCGACACACCAGCAGAGAGACGGACAATTCAATTAGGTGACCCCCCCTGGGATCCACACCTGCTCGCTGCCAGCTGCCACACGCTCTCCCCTGTGGAAACACGTTCCTCTCGTTCCTTCACGGAGCTGTGGCCCGAATGCGCGTGCAGGGACGCACATTAAAACATTAAAACGTTCGGATGAAACACACATTGATGTTAAACACAGATTTTCTCATCAGTCAGCTTCTGCAGCCCTGAAAAGTTACACGTATGTAACGCATATCAGCACACAGTGGGCCGCATGTGGCACAGGGGTTACAACTGTCGCCTTGCAGGAACGAAGCTGGGTTCGAATCCCCCCTTCTGCTGTGGTAGTACCCTGGAGCAAGGTGCTTACCCCTACCTGATAGAGTAAAAATTACTCAGCTACATACATGCGCCTTTTAGCAGACAAACAATGCCGTACAGCGCCCTGCGCCACAGGATGACCTGAATGATGGTTAATAATAATAACTGGCAGAACATGGTACCCAGGTTGCCCCCTGAGGATGTTGCCAGGGCTGATGGGTGGGTTTGAGAAGCTCCAAAGCACTTAGAGAATTATAATGGCTGCTGGGACCCACAAAGTGCTCGACAATCAAATTACGTGACTGGAGCAGCCGCTGCAAGGTCTTACCACAGTTCTAGAGTAAGTAGCACTTCTCAGGCCAACCGCTGTCTGGGTTTCTGACGCCTCTTCCGCTGCTACCTGCCAACACTGTGCCTCAGACCTCAGCAGCTGCTCTGTGCACATTTCAGTTCTACACACTGCTGCAGGTCTGCACTCTACGCTGGATGTTCTCCTAGTACTCCTTTGCTGGCGCTGCTTGCTGCCTTGATCCATTTAAACAGCTGTTTATTTTTGTATGCTGATTCAGTTTAGGTATCTTCATCGCAGGTCCAACAGAAGAATTTGTTTTTCTTCTCAGCTGGAAACACTGGAACATTTGAAACCAAATCATATTAGATTATAACACTTTGTAACACGGACACATCCTGAGATATGGCCCGGTTGGGTTACAAGTTGCAGTTAACATCCAAACTTTGACATAAAAAACATTTTTTACATTTGTGATGACTGGTGAATCTGAGTTTTGAACTTCCTGATAGCCGAAAGAAACAAGACAGCACCGCCATGAGGTCCACCGTTACCCCTTGTTTACCAGTTTCACCTGTAACATCAGTACTCGGGCCCCCTGTCACATGTATATGTGTTTATTTGTATTTGTTAAGTGTACTGCACATAATCGCTTTGGATTCATGATTGTTACACAGCCTGTTTTCAGAAACTGGTTTTCTGAACCAACCCCTTTCTCTGTAGTTCAGCAAAGACCTCCATGATACACTTTGGAATATGATACAGTTAAACAAGTGAAGCAGGAACTATTATCCCTCTCCTAATGCAAGTCTCTATGCTGCTCCAGAGGTTGCTCATACTGTGTTGGTCATTTGGAGCTTCTTTGTTGTAACTGTAGCCATTCAAGTGGTGCCTGCTTTCTCCACCCTGTCTCTTGTTCTCTTTGCAATTTTTAATCCGAAATGTGTTTGAACTCAACCGAATTCATCTATTTTTGCCAGATACCATTATCCTCTATAGGCCCTCTGTGCCCCCACCTCAATATACAGAGGACACCAGTGACGGCAAACATTACTAAAGTGGTAGAAAGGAAGAACACACAGTCAGACCACATAGGCACATTCAGTTACAGTCAACTTCTGTTTTCATGTCATGCTTCTTTGTCAGATTTTCCTCATTAGATTGTCTTCTCCAGTTAATTTAGCCAGTGTCAGCATTCCCGACAATCTTAATGTACCTCTGTACCGTGGTACGCACCAAGGACAATCGACAAACATTTTTCATCCTGAGATTCACACAGCATTGTGCAGGAGGCCGGGTGGTGAAGGTGTCCTGGCTGGGTGGGTGGCACTCTTGTTGCATTTGGGATGCCTTGTACACACCTGACATGTCACTACCTGACTGGAGTCTTCGTACGGCAGCAGACAACACCCATTTATTTACCACCTATCAATCGCAATGTTTTATTTCCTACAAATAGACCCCGGCTCCTCCTGGATACCTACTGATGTTCTAATTGGCCACCTGGTGGTGAGTAACTGCAACTGCAGATAACCTCCGCGATAAATCACAGCGGTTTCACTCCCTCAGTCAAAGACAACAAAGCAGTTTGAGTTCAGCTTCTAATGAGTTGCAATGCAAATTACAGGAAAAAAAACTATTACACATTTTATTGTGTATGTTAGTACGATGTGGAATAAATGTGTTCTTGCCAGCAAAACATGAGAAAAGATATCTTGCAGAAAACTTCCCAGATGATTATGAATATTTTACTATAAAACAGCACATGTAGGGACACTTAAAATTGTGATTCATAGGAATGCCAGTGTAGTGGCTACTCTGACTTTGACTAGCAGTTACTGAATGTGTAATGGTGGCTCATCACATTTTGGTATGTTTGCCACAGTGTGTCAACAGGATGTTTGCTTGATTTAACAAGCACACGCACTTGGTCCAGCCCTAGGCCTCTTCCAGTGTGCTCCAATGCCATCCTGGAAGCCAGCAAAGCATTGCAATCCACACATCTTTCAAAACAAGATGTTAGTGCCGGCTAGAGATTTTTTGGACTCTTTCATTCACCAAACACACATCGAAGGGCTCAGGTTGACGGCAGCTCCACTGTTCAGTGAGGAACAGGGCTGATGGTCCATTGAGGTTCTCAGGCTCTCTAGTCCCACTCACTCAATCTCAGTTCAACCATGCAGAGGTATGGTCCCAAACTACAGGTTAATGGTGCTTCAAAGCCACCAGGAGGCCAGCCAGCATCCAGAGCAGCACCCATTGCCAATATCAGCTGCTAACCCACTCCACGCAGAAACACCAGGAAACAGGAGGGGCTACTGACCTTTGACCCTTGCATATAGTAATGGTCAAAAATGTCACTCAGTAAGGATATGCTGGCAACTGGGATTTTTTTTAAACACAGCAGTGTAAGGTTGATCTGAATAGGGCTTAATAATAAACTCATACTTTGTCTCCTCAAACAAAGCATCTCCCATATCCTGCAACTGTGGCCATCAGGCAAATCTTGTGCACAGCAGCCAAAGGAAAACAAGATGATGTCATATCGGGGCTTTGTGAATGCAAACAGGTTTTGATGGTGCAGGCACCCATGTTTCATTGATCCAAGATGATGTCTAAAACAAGCAAAGCCCTTGCTTGTCATTGCAAACCTTGCTGTGAGTATTCTGACACCAAAACCTGCGCACTTTTAAATGTCATAAAAAGAAGATTAATCTCAGCAGTGGCCCTCTGCATGGCAAATAACTGCAATTTTTAATTCTTCAGAAAAAGAGGATTATGGGATAGCACCAAGTGTTGCATAAGGATGCAGAGGGTTAGCCTGGGGGGGTTACTGTAACAGGGAGGGGAATTTGTCTCAGTAGGGATGTGCTTTGTCTCCAGAGAGTGGCACTGGAGACCTCACATGCCCTGTTCACCTCTGGATTTTGAGGTGGGCTGTCTTCCTCCAAGGCACAATATCCCTGCTGGACTTCGGATCCCTGCCTGGGAAGCTGTAATGAACACACATTTGCTGCTTAAGACCCAGCAGCACAGAAGAATCACCAATAGGCCCACATGCATAAAACATGGACAGAAAGTCAAAAGGTTGCAGTGCTGCACAGCTGTGATCACGTGTTTGTATCTAGTGAGATCCATGAGAGTGTCCAGACTTTACAGAATTCCTTTTAGCTGCCTTGCGGATTAATTTATACATTATGAGCATTCTAATGAAACATTCAGTTACAAGTAAAATGAACAGCTTCCTTTCTGCTGTCTGTCTCTCCTTTGGCCCTTCAGAACCTCTTCCACGTGAAGTTACCAGAAGCTCCAAGGAAGCTGTTAAAATGGTACTAAAACATCATTCCCAGCTGCTGAGCCTTTATCCACAATTCATATTTTGACACATAATCAGAGGTCAGAAATACCCTGGTAAAAGTACTCTTTGAAAAAAAGTATTTGAAAGTTGCTGGGGGTGGGAATCTGACTGTTTACATGAAGAGAAACTTTAAATGTGGACAAAATTCATAAGTAGAGAGGGTGACTACTTTTTTCTTTCCCAATTTAATTTGGCAAAAGGAAAAAGTATAGATGAAAATATTAGTGTAAAAAGCAGAATTTCCCCAGAAACGTACTTAAGAAAAAGTAATGAGGAAAAAATGCCTCACTGCTACGCACCTCTGGGCATAATGCTTAAACCATGGATATGAGGTCTGCGCTGTATATAAAAAGACAGAATTGTGTTGTGCTCCCTGTTTTTCATGCAGCGCAGAACCTTGGGGGAGTTTATAATTTCAGGTGTAGGGCAGGCTGTCACGTTTTAAAGGAGGCAGCCCCCCCAAAGCAGCCCTTCCTGTCCTCTCAGAGGAAGGTGGGTGAAAAACATTCAAAATCAACACCCATGTTGTGGGTGAATCAGTGCAGCCAAAAGCTAAAAATAAACACAAGCAAACAAACAAACAACTGAAACCAGCCGGAAACAAAATTAAAGAGTAATTTATTTATAACTGCAGACGGTCCTTTCTGAATGGCGGAGATGCAGCTTAACTGGGTCACAGAAAGACTGAGTCAAAAGAGTCAAAAGAGTTTATTTGTCACATACATGGTACTGACTGTACCATGTAGTGAAATGTGTCCGTGAAATGTGAAGGTGCGCTATAAGATGCCGTAACACAAAACCTCTGCACATTGCGACAGGGGAAATGCAGCTCGTCTGACACATGAAAGGACTCCCAAGTGGGTGGGCAAATACGGTAAAACCACACATCATCATACACCATCGCCGCCAGCACCATTGGACTACATCCCTGCCCTACATTTCAGCTCTGCGCTCCTTTCCTTCCCCATCCTCCTATCATTCATCTTATTGGACCCTGAATCACTGGGGGGTGGGAGTGACCCAGACAGATGCTGCCCGGGTATTATAAACATTGAAGCCAATGTGTGTGTGTGTGTGTGTGTGTGTGTGTGTGTGTGTGTGCGCGTGCTGTGCTGCAGCCAAGGCAGGTGGCACCTCAAAGGGACAACAGAAGTTTTCCGGACTTTCAGACATGGCTCTGTTAGCAGCAAAACTACAGACCCTCAATGTCTCCCACACCTCATATTCATGAACTCTCACCACCAAGGTTCTGCGCTGCATGAAAAACAGGGAGCACAACACAATTCTGTCTTTTTATATACAGCGCAGACCTCATATCCATGGTTCCTGTTTTTATCAATAATTAAGCATTATGCCCAGAGGTGCATAGCAGTGAGGCATTTTTTCCACATTACTTTTTCTTAAGTACATTTCTGAGGAAATTCTGCTTTTTACACAAACTTTTGCATCTATACTTTATACTGTTGCCAAACTAAATTTGGAAAGAAAAAAAAAGTTGGTCACCTTCTTCTCTTTACTTATATATTTTTTCCACATTTAAAGTTTCTCTTCTAATAAAAAAAGAGTTAAAGACACTCCTGTAGGTGACAAAGGAGAAGAAAAGGAAGCATCGTCATCATCATCAGCACAGAAAGTGGAGTCACTGCAGAAGCTGGGCAGTGCCTCACTGAAGGATGTGGAGGGGAATAACTACTATGTGTAACTTCACACATTTTATACAGTGGCGCTGATAAGCTAAAACTTATGAAAAACAGGAATTTATATAAGGCCAGAAATACAGTTGCAGACCATGTTTTATTTAGGAGGCTCTAACCCTGAAGAAGCAACCATGTCTCACTGCCTAATCTGCTAGTCATGGAACAACCAGAATATTCTGACTGAATATTGCAGGTGAGTGTAAATATTCATACGTTTTGCTGCAGAAATATTAATGTGTTCGATTGCAGGGTGCTGCCCCCACCCTCTGTTTGGGGGATTGGGGGGTTTGTCGTGTACTATAAACGCACCATTTTACCTTTTGGAGGGACTGTTGATGTATAACACAAGGTGGCTGCAGCGAAAGTGCCGATGAAAGGATGAGAGAGAAAGAGCAGTAAATAAGCGCTTGTGTCACGCTCTGAATCTGTAGGTCGCCGCTCCCTCAGTCAATGTCACATACAGCTGGTCTCACAAAGGCCTTCATCACGTGTCCTGGGCTTCTCTAAGGTCTGCTGGCATTTCTCAGCACCAAATGCTGGCATCTTGCTGTACCTTTTCAATTCATCCTTTTATTTTGCTATTTACCTTGGAGTTTGGACCGCAGTTTAATTACAAACGTCTGAATGGGACTGGAGGGGCTGTGAAGAATGCGCTGAAGTGAGTAGGCGGTTCAGTCAAACCCCTGAAAGGACCTGGATGGCAACCAGGCAGCAGAAACTGTCATCCCAAACAGCTGCCTTCACTGTGCAGAAACATCTCACCTGGAAGGTGGTAGAAGGGAAAGTTGTGGTTAGAGATACAGCCTTGAACATGGAAATGTAGGTTTGAATCCCACCTCCTACTATACTTTCCCTGAGTTAATACAGTAAAAGTGCCCTGTTGTACAAATGTAAAGAACATTACACATCAATTTTCTAGACACGTACAAGATAAAAGTAAATTTAGTAACTCAGTGATCAGCAAAGTGGACTTGAGACTAACAACCAGATGGTGGTCCCACTTTTTACATCCTTTAGTAGGATACTGAGCCACATGCAGTAAATGGGAAACGGGCTTTAGATTAAAGTTGCAAGGTGCTGAACTCCTTCACCTCTGGTTTCTTGGTGGCCTTTCTCACAAGAAGTGAAAAGTGTAACACCTATTAGTTCTCAGCCTGGCCAGGCACCAGTGTGGTGTGATCTGCCTTTGTCCCTTAGAGCAGCTCCCTTTATCCTTCAGGGCCTCCAACCCATCTCCTTTAGAGCCATTTCTCTCCTGACCTCATGACAGCTGCATAAATGAGTCCAGCATCATCTGTTATGATTATCCATGTATTTTCTGTTTGAATATCACCTCTATAGGCAGCTGCTTGGGGGATGTGAACTAGCAACATTGTGGTATCAGACACACCAGCTGTGTTCTCATCATCCCGTGTTTAAACCTCTGGATCTGTTGTTGATGCACTTTCATTTATTTCCGAGTTGTATATAATTGTGGAGAAAGAAGTCTACAAAAGAAACAAGTCATAAAGTATCTTTTATGTATATAAGAACATCTTATTTGAATACTTTGCAATATGGCTGATTAATATGTTAAGATGACAGATTTGTTGACACTTTCCAGGACTGAGGGGAATGTTCTAGAATTCCCCACACTGATAGCAGCCAGGGAGGTTTCACGCCACCAATACAGCAGATGGCCACATCTTTTCTAGTTCATCCACCTTTCTTTACACCTCAGTGTGATCTTCTGTAGCCCTGTTTCATGCTCACTTTCCAGCTGCTGCCACCCATGTGACAGAAGGCAAAAAGGCTGTGATGGACTCTGCACCCCCATCTGCTCTGGACTATTTTACATGTGGGGGGGGGAGCCACACAGCTCCACATGAGGTGTAGACTTCTTGCCACAAGAGATGGGCACCAATGGGAAGCGCTACACAAGCCCCTTTGGGAGGCTGTCATGACACAACCTGTACAGAAGCTATTGCCTGTTTGGTCACTTATTCTCACTTTAGAACGGGTATGCAAATACAGATAGGACTGAAAACCCATCCAGACAGGAAGGAGGGGAGGTCTTAATTCAGCTCACTTCCACAGCGTTTACTGCTCCTGTCTGGTGTTCCGGAGTGTTGGAAATGGGCAACAAAGTTGCAGATGTTCATGTTTCTGGGATACATCAGTAAGTAATAAGCAATGAATGAGAATTTGTAAAGACGGTGGAGTTATTTTCAGTCATTTTAAATTTCTTTTAAGGTAGCAAAACTGGACTCTTAAATCCCACTAAAGCACCACATAATCTTTTGAAAAGTTTATACCAAAAAGTTAAAGCTTTAAACGGAAGTGAATACATGTTTAGATATTGGTCACATTTCTCAAGAATTCCTTTTATTTAAAGGGTCCTTAACTATTTAGCGGTTGCTGTAAATGCAACTTTGTGTTGTTTGTTGTTTGGGTTGCATGGCAATTTTAAAGTAGAAATTAGGATTTGGCTGTTGTTGAAAAAGTTTGAATTTTCCACCTCCTACCTTTTGCTGTTATGACTGAACACACACATATGCGCACACACACACGCACACACACACAAGACAGTGGACCTCTGTAAGGTTCAGCGAACATCTTTGTTTCTTCTAGGAATCTGGGGGTTATTATTTGCTTCAATAATCTCCTGTAGCACGAGGATTAAAACTGTAAGACGTCTTTCTGTTGTTTCAGGTCATGTAGCTGCGCCTTAATTCTCTTCCTGATTTATTTTATAAGTATTCTCCAAACCAACTGTTTTTCCTTTGATTAATTTCCACCTTAAATATTTTGATAATTCACTCTTTTTCTGCGCATGTTAATACTAGACACAAGCTTACTACTTCAAGCTTTTTATTCTGAGCCTGGTCTTTCCCAGTCCCACATTCTTTCTTCATTTGGGTTTCAAGATCAGAATCTGCGCTTAAAATTTACAGAAACCAGCTGATATTCTGTCAGCGTCACTTTATGGATGTGGCCTTGGCGGGGGAATTCAGATTGCTTTATTATCATCCATGTGAGACACATCCAGGTGTGTCTTTGGAGGATGTGGTTGCCATGGCACCTGATTTAGGAGACAAAGGACGGAGCTTTGGAGATATATTTGATGCTTTACTCTAATTGAACAGCTAGTGCAGAATGGGCCCTGAATGGCCCTGCAGATGGTACGATTCACACTGAACATTTCGGTTTGAAGAGGACTGGTCATGGCCATGTGGTCAGAAGATGAAGCCTCTGAAGAGCCCAGCTTCTAGAATCACACCTTGCCAGGTGCCTGAATATTTACGTCACCATCTTTGCTTATAGGGGGCAGTAGGTAGCCCTGTCGCTTCCCAGCCTCTGAGCCCTGGGTTCAAATCCAGTCCGGTGTTAATGTTTGCCTAAACCAAGGGCTCTGGTTTACTTTCACAGTCTAAGGACATGTGTTCTAAGTTGCCATGTCAGATACAGATTTCAATAATAAAACAGGGTCACTACAGATGAATTTACCTGCAGGAAGTAATTAAAATTCACCCCTAATTTGTAGTCCAAAGATGATATGAAATGTTGCATAAAGGGGCATGTAAAACAATAAAATTTAAAAAGTTTTAATTTATAGATATAAACAGCTTTACAAAGTAATCTATAGAAATTCAGCAGCATCTGCCAGACAGAATATATTTGCCCTCCAAAATCCAAAATCACTTTTACATCAGCTCCACACTCACATTAGACCTCAGACAGCAAAATATTTGTTTAAATTGAGTCTAAATGAAGAGGTCGCGTCATGTTTTGTCTTGTCTGTAGTTGGTGTATTTACTCCCCCGAGGGTCCATTCTGCCTCCCAGTGTCCATGCACTGTGGCAGAAGGTGTTACGTCAACCGTAAATGTGGCAAGAATAGAATCCACTCAGGCGCAGCATCAGATGTAAATGAACCTGGGTTCCGGAGGCAGATTTGCATATTTGTTTTGCGTATTTGATGATGTCACACAGGGACCTGCAGGATCACGGACGCTGCCCTCAGTAACTTCAGGCCTGAAAAATGCAAATCCAGATCAAAGTAAAGATTATTAAATTAATACAATTTATGTAACAGGAGGCAGGAGGATGAAAAAGAAACAAATAAGGAAAATACAGTAGATATATAATAATATACCTGGGATTTTGCTGTAGGACTAACATGTTTGTCTTCCAATAGTATTAACATGGACTTTGTCAAACAGATTTTTGGCAGTAGTCACATATATGCATGCTCATGCACACACACACACACACACACACACACACACACACAGGAGTCAGGCCATTGTGTGTAATCTGTGCAATTATTCTGATAAGATATTGCCAGATGTTAGCCTGTTGGCCGAAAATTAACACCAAATCTATGCAGCACCACAAGTGCCCAGTGAGGGCAATGGATTGTGCTGCACTTTCACTATGAGGCCCTTAAACACCTGTGTGCTTTCCTTGTGGTCAACCGCAACTCGGGGCAGCATTTTCTCTTTCAACTATTACCTAACAAGCACCGGAGGTGGTTTGACCATACACTTTGCCATGCCAAAAACATACCCCTTCACCTGTGCTGCCCATCCGTGACTCAGTGTCTTTCATCCAGAGGGGCCATCACACCTGGGTTCTGGATCATTTCTTCTTGTCACATTCAGGAGGAAGGAGGCATGTGCAAGACACAGGCAGAGCACAGAGAACCAGGGAACCGCCCCGAAGGGCGAGCACAGGGGGCACAGAAATCACCGTGGCGGGCGAACAAGGGAGAGCACAGGAATCGCCGCAGCAGGTGAACAAGAGGCACAAGCGCGAAGTGAACAAGGCAAGAGTCAGAGGAAGACTGAGCCCCAGGCGATGAACTGACGGCGCTTTTAAACAGTCTTCAATTAGTGGCCCCGCCTATCATTGCCGTGGCAGGCGGGGCAACTGCGAACGCGAAAGTTGGCTAAGCCAAGGGCGAGGCAGCACCCCCCTGCAAGGACAAATGTACACGTGAGGGTCGGCAAAGCCAAGGGCATGACACTTCTGTACGGTGAGAAGCTAATTGTGCTGAAAAGGAACTCAATTCCAGCTCTGTGCAAATCCATGTCTAATATAGTCGCCAGGCACTGCCTGTCTGTATGCTCTTGACTCATTCAGTCTGTCCCCCTAGGTCCAGCTAACTGTGGCTCATGTCCCCGGGCTGTGTTCCCACACTGTACCATCTGGAGCACTGCCAGTCTCCTTGGAGAGGAACTGTTCCAACTGCCTTTCAGCAGCCAAATTTCATGCAGCAGGTGGTGAAGTGGTTAAAAGGCTACAATCAAAAGGTTACTGGTTCAAATCTCAGTCGGTCTTATAAACTGCTGTTGGAAGTGGGAATTTCTAGAAATTTCTCACTCACTTTTCTAAAGCGACTTGTAAACCTAAGCTACTAAAGAGATTTCCCAATTTAAAGTGGTGGGTAATTTTTACTGTGTCGGTTCATGGCAAGTACCTCAATCAAGGGTAATGTAGCAAGAGGTGGGATTCAAACCTGGGTCCTTGGACCACTACACCACCTTCTATTCCCTTACAAAATCAAAGTTAGACCTCAACAACAAATAATTCAAGAAAGATGCAGCAGGAAGGTAAAAAGAAACATCCCGAAAAAGCAGAAGGCATAAATAAAGAAAGAAATCGCACCCACGGGTTTTGGCTGGAGCCCTACTATGTCTTCCACATAGGTGATTCTGTGATTAGTATCTGGGCCCCTAGGCTCTGTTATCAGAAAAAAACTGAACTTTGGAAATAAACAGAAACCAAAACAGACTCGCAAAGTCAGCTACAGGCACAGAAGCTTAATTAAATAAATATAGTAAAAATCTTCTTTTCATCGTATGGATGGCAAAACTACAGCTGGGCAGAGATTAGTTCAGCAGAACAGAACCATATCTGAGGGATTCAGAACTTTGTATGAATGCTCATCATGAGTCAAAGTTAGATACTCTGTTTACATTACTACGTTTTACCTGCTTGTCCCTCACTAGGGTATCCAGGTGTAAGTTTTCATTCTGCTGCATTCAAACTAACTGCCCCTTCAGCTGAACCAAGACTGTTCTCTGCACTTCCAGTCCTGATGAAGAGAACTGGGAAACATGTTCAAAGCTCACCTCTCCGGGACCAGCAATACCACTCTTACACGACTGTTACACCACTATTACCCCACTGTTCCAGGCGCTGAGGACAGTATGTGGCTCCAGAGTCCCTGTATCATCACTGTTTATCACAGACCTACTTCATGTCTCTTCCGGTACTCATCTGGAACTGTGACCCCCAAGAGTTTGTTAGCATTTACACTCAAGTGCTACTGTGTTTAACTCAATTACACTTTAAGGTTCAAGATACACCATAAGGACGTGAGTCTGTAGTCTAAAGTGGAGCTTGTTGAGATGTTATTCATTATTGCAGGTGCTTGTGAGGTTCTGTATGACCATGGAAACTACCGGTAAAATAGCACCACACTTCTGAGGGTAGCTAAACCCTGAACCCCGTAAAACTGAGGCCCAAATTTTACACCCACAATGGTCAGTGGTGTAATGAAAATGCAATGACAAATAAGCTAGTTGCCCTCGCTTATTCCATTAAATATGTCTGTTTGTGAAAAGCTGTAAATTGCCTTGAAAAAGGTGCAAATAATAATAAGAAATATTAATTATACAAAGGATTGCAACACTCCATATGTTGTTCCTGTCTTTTTCACACTAGCATCTTAGTACCACTTGATTGTTTTTGGGTTGTTTCCTACTGCTTCATCTCACACATGGTTTCATGGTCAGTGTCTGTGTGACATCTGGAGGGTGGAAGGAGTCAGCAGGGGGTCCTCACATCTCTTTATTGCCCATTTGGGCGTGGGTTATAACTGAAGCACAAGAGCTACTCTAACAGTTTACCACTGAGCAGTAAATGAGAATCCCCATCACAGCCCTCCACTGAAGACTGGTGCCACTAACACAAACGCTCCCAAATGCTGTACTGAAACGTGGACTTTGCCGTTCATCCCCACATGACTATTAACAGGAGGAGGAGGGTCCAGTCCTACAACTGGCCTGAGATGACGATGTACTATACACTTCCTTTTAAAATTTGTCTATCAATTTGTGCTAATTCTTTCATTTTTAAGACTTGTGCATGTGTAGATGGTCTGTACACAAATATATGTTAGGAATTAATAATGAATCATTTATCTAAGTCAAACATTAAAATGGTGTGGGTAATCACTAACCCCGATCTTAACTCTAACAGTAACCTTTGTTTTAACCCTTAATCCTAACTCCTAACCCTAAACTTAACCCCTAACTCGCAGACCCAAAGTTAACCTTAACAGCTAACCCTAACCTTAATCCATAATCATAACCCTAACTCTTAATTTTTAATCTCTTACTGAAGTTGAAGTTGACACCAGAACTAAATCAGATGGAGGAAATACTGCTCAAGGACATGCACGCTACTTAAGGAAATACCTTGACCCCTAACCATAACCTGATCCTGTAACCATGATCATAACTATAACCCTAACTGGTTGTGAGAGACAACTAAGGTTTGTGGCTGTGCCTAATGTATAGAACCTGAAATGGATTGCTGTGGCACAAGCTGTGTCATCATGTACTGCACCCCTCCATCCCATCATAAAGTTTGTGTGCTCAGCTGTCCGTTGTAAAAATTGTCAAGCATCGTGGGTGCAGTGGGGATGTCCATACCACGTCACAACTTGGGCTCCACTGTAATGGATGGATAAAAGAGGGACCTTCCCTTTGTTTTAGCTGAGTGTGGTGTGAGAGCATTAACACTCCTAGTGCTGTCTGCAGATGAACTCCTGACTGCTGAATAAAGAAACGTTAATCTTCTTCATCTTTCGGCTGCTCTCGTTAGGGGTCACCCAAGCGGATCAATTGTTTCCACTTCTTCCTGTCCATAATAAAGAAATGTTAGTAATTTATAAAAAAAATTTCTGAATGAAGAAGTTAACCTTGTTTTGACTTATTGATTGAATTTGGCCTATTGAATTCCATGACACTGTAACTCTAGTCTTAATCCCTAACCTGTTACCCTAACTTTAATCCCCTACCCTGACCTTGACTCATAACCCCAACCTTAAGTTTAACCCCTTAACCCGAAGCTGAAGTTGACACCAGAACTAAATCAGATGGAGGAAATACTGCTCAAGGATATGCACGCTACTTAAGGAAATAGCCACTTCATGAAGACAGGATATCCCCTCCCCCACCACAGTTGGCTCTGCCCAGGTAGATATATCTTCAGAACTTTCCAATGATAGAGACGGAAGAACAAATGTTTCAAACACACCTTCTGAATCAGTATAAACAAGATGTTATCAGCAAATTTCAGGCCTATTTGTGCGCCACATATTCTCATATGTAAACACTGCTGGTTTGAAAGGGGAATCAGAGGTGCAAAATACGAGATGCTATTCTGGAACAAGGGTGATGGAAGCTGCGGTTGTCTTGGGAACATGCCTCCCAGGAGGAGCAGCTTCATGGACATCATCATCATGCACTGAACTACTATGGGACAGCAGCAGGATGCTGGGCAACAAACCCAGAGACAGCAGATTGCTGCTCACAATGCTCCCTGAATGCTTTCAGTTTTATGACCCCCATTAGAAGTTTTTTTCAGCATTTTGGGTAATGAGTACATTTTTCTGTGCTGGTCTTTTACGAAGAAGAAGCCATGCAGCTCTTCTGTGAATTATCCAGCAGGGTGAATGGGCAAAGGATTATGTTCACCACGAGCTAAAGAGCATCAGTGAAGAGGGGATGTAAGATCTTTCTGGATTTCAGCTTGATGTTATTATGAGGGAAACATGATTCATGTCTCTTCCCCTTTAAATCTTTCCCCTGACTGTGATTCACACCGATCCGTTCCAGTAAACTGACTGAAAGGAGTTGGTCCGCCCTTCTTTGGTATTGCAATCCATGGAGTAGCTTGTGGTAACTGCTAAATGTTCTCTTCACCTTTTTTGTTTTATGCAGACACATCAGCAGTAGAGGGATGGGTTGTGTTTGCTCTGCCCCCCAGCGAGATATAATCTACCAGGTACAGACTCTTCACCGGCCCCCTATCTGAGCCAATATCCAGCCTTGCAACTCACCGTGTATCTCTGGGGTCCTTACCAGGTCATGGTTCCACAGTTTTGCTTTCTCGCTCAAACTTCTGCGTGGACCAGGAAGGTGCAACACCATCTATGCTGAGAGCTGGTTTCCTGACCTTGGGATAGCCCAACATGGTGCTAGTAGATTTAAGTTTGAGGAGCAGCATGAAGAACACAACCCACAACAAATTAAACCCCTCTATGATGCGAATGAGTGAGGCTTGTCATGTCCTATCAAGCTCAGCCTTGTCAAGTCCAACCCAGGCCATACAACACCAGGATCCTCAGACCTTGGAGCTTCGTCAGTGCCAGTTAGAGCCCAAATGTATCTCCTGTCCTAAACCCCTGCTGGACGTTCAGGTTTCTTTTTTGTTCTACATTCATTATCTGCAGCTTCCCTCTCTATGCCTGCTGTGCAGCTTGAGCTTCTTAAAGCTTCAGGGTGTAAGAAAGAATTTCACTTTGATGAAAAGTGGAACGTAGCAGTGTTGTCGGAGCAGGAGACAATGGGGTGTACGCTTTGGTACAAAAGGTTGGATGTTTTTATCACATTTTTAGCTATTTTTGTGGGCGGCAAAAAGTTCAGAACGTGGGAACCTTCCCCTGGTGTTCAGGCAACCGGCCCTTCAGGACTCAAACAGGGTTGGAAAGGCACGATCAAGCTGTGCCTTACAAACAGGCCTCTTTAAGGCGGACGGTCCCCCAGCAGGCGCTGCGGTGGCTGTCGGTCCTTCCCACCGGGATTCTCAACGCAATTAGCCTACTATTAATCAAGCTCGATTATAGTTATTAGAGCTGTCAACTTTGGCAGCATCTGGGAAACAGCCGCTGCAGCTGTAGGTCCTCAATTGCCTCCCCGCAGTGGGGTGAGGGGTCTCGCTGAGCTGAAGGCACCACCAGGCGTTATTAGGGCACCTGTTCTCCACGATGGCCCCAGGTGGCGCCAGAGATCTGAAGCCCAGGCACTTCTAAAAGAAATGAATATACAAATTACTGTTCGATCCAGATTTTGCCAGTAAAGGGGTGAGCTCATATCCCTATGGTGAAGGACTGTGCAAAAAGTGTATGCCTGCTATCAGAAACTCAAAAGCCACAAAGTGCTCAGCAACTTTCTTGTTTCCGCATTAAATTACCTTATGAAGGCCATTAAGCGTTGAAACTGGATACTGGAATCTTCTTCAGCGCTCTGCTAATGGAAGATGAGGCTTTCATCGTAGATGGACAGAAGATGCTTCCTCAGTTTCACTCAAATGGGAGACACGGAGCTTGCATTTTTGTGGATGAAGAAGAATCAGCCACCCAATGGCCTGTACACTGAGTTTATATATGATTTATCTGTCCTGTCAGACAGAATTATTTACAAAATAGGTTTACTTTATAGAGAATATAAATGTCAGGCAGAAAATCCACTTATACAGCTTGACACGTTACTGACTTTCTGAGGTGAAGTCTACACACTCAAGGCATCCTCTTCTTTTCCTCCAACTATTCCAACTTTTGCCATCTTCCTGAGAGAATTCAGGCTTCTTATCATGTCTCCAAAGTATGATAACCTGCGTAATAATTTGTGCTTCCAGTGACAGTACTACATTGATATGAACCACTGTTCATCTGTTTGCATTCTTGGCTGTCCATGGTGTCCTCAAAAGTCTCCTTCTGCACCACAGTTCAAAGAAGTCCATGCTTCTCCTATCCAACTTCTTCATTGTCCACCTTTGACTTTCATACATTGATGCAAACAATAAGAATGACTGAGAAGGTCCCATCTGTGTTCTTGTACCCATTTGTGGACCTACTCTGGATCTTCCACTGCTGGTCTGGCTACTGTAAGACCCTAAAAAGCCTGAAAATGTTGCATTTTGGTGGGGAGAACTGAACTTTCCCAAGGCTAGCACTAATGTTTAATTTGCTTTACCGTTATGTTATTGCTTCAGTATCATCCCTGACTCATTTATTTTATGTTTTCCATTGGCTGATATTTTCATCCACTTTGCATCAGTGGTGCTCAGTAAAGAATTACCCAGACATGGGCTACAACGTCTTGTCCTGTTACATCAAACTGGCAAGCTTATAAACAGAACTTTAAATCTTTCTGCAGGCTACGACAATGATGGCTGCCTCGTCCGAACGTGTATGGGCTAGAGTTGTGAAGTCTTCTGCAAAGGAGAAATAAAACTAATTTACTGTGACTGTGCGTGACATAGTTTTTATTGCAGTGCTTTTATTAAACAAGCATTTCTGATTGTGGAGTCAAACATATCATGTATTAAAATCAACATCCTGAAATTCCCACAATGCAGGTGAGCATCAGAAATTACTCTCACCCATTGCACAGCTCCCCCATTCATCTTTCCCGGGAAGCAGAGAGGTGAGCTTCTCCTCCTCCTCCTCCTCCTCACAAGGTGTCTATAAAAGCCTAAATTGCTGTTCCCACTCCTCTTCCAAAAATACTTGCGTAGGATGGAGGCAGGGGATTCGCTGCCTTCGCTTTGCCCATGATGTAGGTCAACACCCTTCACACGGAGCCGACTCTGAGGCTATGAAAAATTACAACTGCGCTGTAGTGCTGCTCAGATCCAGCGCAGCACCTCTGGCACTAACTGCGAACGCGAGACATTATTTAATGCAAACGTTGTCTGTGCACTTTCACAGATGTCAAATGTTGTGGCAGAGAGTACATTAGACTTTTAGAAGTAGATGAAACGTAAAGCAGAAACAGGGAGGAGATGCACTTTGAATAAACCAGATGACGACAGTGAAAGGACACCCGCATAGCAGCGCTGGGACCAAGGGCGGCATGTGGTTGCAGCATGCTTGTGTCTCAGCAGTCCCTTCAGGAGACCGGAGGGAGGCAACCATGTTGGAAGGTCTTGGGTTGTTCCTCTGGAAGCTTAAGGACTGACAACACTTTCACTGTGAATTTGGGGAAGTTGTTTGCTCAAGAGAAGAACCAGGTCGAGACACACAGTGCACCTTGCATCTGGGATTCGGTCTTCAGCCATTTATTCATCCTATGGAGTCTCCTCATCAGACCACCTCCTTTCATGCATTCAGTGCAGTGATTACGGCGATAAATCAAAGATGAAAAGATAAAAACCCAAAGGGAAATGGGAATATTCGCTGTGTTCATAACTGCAGTTTCTCCCCGACCACACTGACTCGGACACCTTTAGAAAGGACACGTTCTTCATAATGAAGTCCACAGGACACTTTCTGCATTCCCTGCAGGAAGAGGATATTAATGACAGTCCACGTCATCCTCCCCTTCGCCGGTCACAACTGCTGAGCACAGATATTATGCCAGTGATTAATTGCCAGCCCTGTCATGTCTCCATGTCCTGACACACAACAGAACCCAGAATTTTCCGGGCCGCGTGGTCTCCGCGTGTGCTGCTGTGTGCCTGCACTGTTTTCACGTGAAGGGTGTTTTTCTCCACCGCACAGGTCGACCCCCTGCATTTCAAAGTCCAAGCTCTTGCTTCTAAGCGCAGCCTTTAATGCAGCCAGACACGAGAAGCAGAAGTAAAGGCTCAACCAGAGTCAGAAGCTGGGCTTGCTGATTTCATGTTTATGTGGATTTTGGATATCACTTCGTACTTAAATTTTCTCTCAGGTCATGGACAAAGAGAATATTAAAATAGAGTGGATATTTCAAATGTCATAGAGTCTTCAAAGCAGCAGCTTTGTTTCACTTTCTGCAGCAACTCTGAAAATTATTTTATTTTTACAGATGTCTTTATAAATGTATAGACTGTAGCGACAAGACCCTCTCCATCTTTCCCAGTCCTCACTCTCTCTCCTCCCCTTCCCTCCACCATCTGGCCACAAAGCCAGAGGTCCTGTCATGCTCCCTGACCTCAAGACGGATGCTTTTTTAGAGTCCCCTCCGCTCCCCGAAGACATGCGAGTACCATTCACTGGCGTTATAGATGTCTGTCCAAACAAGGGAGCCGTGACAGAAACCTGCAAAGAGGTCTAGAGGTCCATCCAATGGAAGGAGGCGTAACAGAAAGAGGCCCTTGAGTAGCCATTAGTGTTATTCCCGACTGCTGCCTCCATTAAGCCCCATTAAGAGCCACCTTCCTTATTTCCCACATCAGAAGGATCTTTGTTCTTTTACTCTGAGCAGATTTTTTAAATTGTGTTTTCATGTGAATCCCAGCTCTGTTTTTCTCTTCATCCTGTTACCAGTCACGTCCCTTTGCCCCAGTGCTTTTACATAACTACCAACACTGTGCATTATTTATTCATCGCAGTACAATCTCGAGCGCACCTCGCTGTGAGAACTTTGCTCAGGAGTACATTAGCAAGACCCTTTCTGGTTCTCTGATGCTATTAAGCTGCTACCTTCAATCTCAAGCCTTGGTGCTCAGTGACTACACCCCCTGCTGGTTATAGCTGAGCAAATCACAGAGCTCTGATGGTGGCACTACATGGAAGAAACTGAGCACCATAAGCAGTTCAGTAACAAACCGCTTCTCCTGCTCTGGGACCAGTAGTACTTTGTCTCAAATGACATCATGGCCACAGAACCACGGCCAGCGCACCATTGCGCCATGAAATATTTAAACTCTGCCTTTATGCATAATTGAAAAGGAGAATCCATTTTACAGCACTGCAGCTCTGGTCTGTTTCTGGCCGAGTGGTCCCGTCGCCAGGTGTCCAAGTGTATCCCTACTGATCCCAGGTCAGCGGCACTGGCAGGAAGGAGACTGGGTTACGCTCTGTTGCCAGGCAACAGCACAACAGGGTAAGACAAACGGAGCAGCGGCCGTTCCAGGCGCCGCTCCCCCAGGCTGAGTGCTAATCTGCGATAGCGTCTCAAAAACCAACTATTTATTTAACAATTTGAAGCGTTTCTACACCTCCGGCAGCATCTGAGCTCACATTTGGATGGCAGCACATTTCTTATCTTTGTTTTTTCTTTCCTTGTATCGTGGTCAGCAACTGCTCCCCTCAGAGCTGCCAACCCTTTAATAGGTGGGGTCACCTTCCTGTCCTGATGCTGCTTCTCCTGGCTGGTTGGAGCTGCAGTTTTTAATGAGGCAGAAGAGACAGAGAGCGAAACAGCACAATAATTTCAGCAGAAAAGCAGACACGATTCATTTGTGGATGAATGGATCTCAGTTTAGCGAATGTTGAAATGACCGGACAGTCCGATGTATTACTTTTTAATACCCTTTCCAGAACTTTCAGGAAAAAAGAAAAATTAAGAATCATTTTATGTGAACAGTTGAAGTGTTATACTCCTGAAAAAAAACTTATTTTACTGTGCAGTACATCCAGATTTAGTAAAGAGGTGTTGTAAACCCTGCACCATCAACCAACAAGGCATCAGGATTATTAGTTATTAGTGGTTTATAAATGTTCAAAATGCACCTAAAATGGTTAGAAAGAATCACTTAATTTATTTTAAATGAAAGCATACAACTCAACACATGTTAAATAAAACATTCACTGATGCAAAACAAGATTAATGTCATATTAAAAGGATTTTTAGCATCATGTATATGATACATTGGAATAACTGCACTCCCCCTCATTAGTCTGTTCATGTGAAGATGAAACTGTACATGGGACTTCCCCAACATGTCACAAACTGAGGACCTTGGTGCCATGGTACCCCAGTACCCCAACTTCCCGGCTGCAGAGCAGGACCACGGTGCTGCTCTTCACCGAACCCAGTGGACGCCATCCTAGGAAAGTCCCAGGATTCCCTTTGCACAAGCTGTGGATCGCACTGCCGTGGCGGCCATCCAGCACCAGCTGGCAAACAACAATCTCACGACGTTTCGGTGCCATTCTAGCGGTGCCATATTGCTGTGGCGGTGGGGGGGGGCAGCTAAAGCCCCGGCTCATTACAATAACTGGAAACAGCATCTCTTTATCGTTATTGTAATGACCACAAAAGATGGTAAACATTTACATGCATTTTTCATTCATGCAGTAGAAAGACACTGTCATTGTGAACCGGGACAATGGGCTGTGGTGCAAGGACAACGGCAACCCTGTTGTTGCACAGGTAAGAGGTCACCTTAGGTAAGCAGGAGACAACTGCACTTGCGCTGCTCAGGGTTAAGCAGGATGCATTTACACAAAAGCAGCCAGCAGTGATAATAGCCTGCCCACCCATCACCCAATAGGAGTCCAGTTTGCTCCCAAGTGGGCAGAAATAACACAGCAGGCAGTTGTACCTTAGAACCAGTGGTCTATAACCACCCCGTCTCTGTGGCCCTGAGGGACGTTACTTCTCCTGCTAATGACCCCGGTTGCCAGGACAACAAGCTCTGCTTCCACACAGGGGTATTTGGGACGACCCTTTACTCTGGCTGTCTACTGAATGTTCAGCGACCCCTGATCCTCTACCTCAGCCAGACCAGCAGTGCAGGCCCATGAGAGCTTGTGCTCAGCCAGACTGCTGTCAGGGGACCGTGTCCTTCCTGGATAGCTGTCTTTCATCTTCATAACAGCGTTGGGTCATCCCAGAACATGAGGCTTCTTCTCTAAGCAGCAACTGTTTTGTTAAGACACGATATGACAGACAAACAAGAATGTGCCGAGCTTTGTTCATATTTCTGCAATGCAAACTGTTTCTGTAGCTGTATAAATAAATCAGTGTTAATTATACTTTTGACTGCATTGTTCTGAAGTCTGATGTATTTCTTTAGAAAGCATTCTTTAGTTTGCTCCAATCACACATACAGTAGTACCGTATTTATTCATAAGTCCTCCTGCCTTTGCTTCTTGGACATTTTAATATACCCTGGTTTGTTCTGAGAAACAAATTATTTAAGGAATATTTTGAACACTGGTTTATGGGAATGTGGGCTAAAACCTGGGTAACCGGATAAAAAACACAACTGTGGCTCTGTCCGGCTGAGTGAAGGAACAAAATACAAATTGTTTAAAGGTCTACCTGTGCACATAGAGGTAACAACAACAGCAGCAGCAGCTGTGACATGAGTGCCAGTATGCATTTTGTTCAGCTATCAAAATCTGATAAAGAAAATGTACAGTAAAGAAATGAAAAACAGTAAGCAGCTGGATTAACTGAGCTGTCGCCAGGAACCACTTGGCTGTAAACCTCCCTGGGCTCCAAAGCGCCCCATCTTTGGTCCTCAATTACATAACCTGGCCCAGAGATTTACAAGGTTGTCCAATAACTGTCTGCAGAATGGATGGCAGAAAAGGAGAGAAAAATTATGCAAAAGCAAAACTAGCACAAATAAACCAGAATGTCATCAAGGGGCAACATCCCAGCAAACCAGGCTTTATTGGCTACCACCCAGCACCCAGTTTGGGTGCAAAACCTTAGAAGTCAGCTGGGTAACCAAGTGTAAGTGGGAATAGCACAGGTGGCGCAGTATGGAGTAACGAAGGGGTGCTGCGTAACTTTGATATGTACTTAAACCAGAAAGTTGCAGGTTGCAAGTCTCAGGGAAAGCCTTGTTGTTCTAACTCTGACCTGGTGCTCCACAGCTGGGTGACAGGGGATTACCATGCTCCGCATGGATGGAAGTAGTGTAAACCTGGACTGACTTTCTGACACCTCATAACTGTCAAGATGGGTAGGTCTGAGAAGACCCAGGGACCTGAGTCTTTGAACTAGTGGAGCATGTAGATTTTCTCCCTAAGTTCAGAAGAAAGGCGCCCATGAGGCCCTGTCCACAGTGTCTTGAGCAGCAGCCAACAGGAGAACAGCCTCCAGTCTGAGGTCAACACTGGGCCACGTCGTAGAAGGAAGCTATGGGTAGCTGTACAAACAGGTCTCTTTTCGGAAAGCCAACCATACAAGTAAGTGAAGCAAAAGCATTAGAATGTCCAGTGGCCTCAACTCCGGCTCCTGCTCCAAGGAGCCGCAAACCAATCGTGTCATATCTGCATTAATAATGCACGGCTTTGATTTACCAGTCGGTACCACAACCTTCTCCGCTGTCATGAACGGAAAAATTCATTTCATTATTCTTTAACATGGTTCACAATTTTTAAAAATAGAATGTTTTGTGTCTTTAAATTAAAAAGCAAAAAAAATGTAAGAAAATGCAAGTTTGGGAAGCGAAGGAGTCCCTGGGACAGGGCTGCTGTCCACTCGATTAGCTTGACTCATAATAGACAGGAGCGGCACTCTCAGGCCCACGCTGAGCATTTGCCCGCAGACTCGGTGTTGTCACTTCCGCTGCCCTCTTCTCCGCTTTTAAAGATATCTTCATTCACGTAAGTAGCTAAGAGCAGAGTGGCAACCATTCCTCTGCCCTTCTGCCTCTGAAACAAACGTAAACAAGGCTGGGGTTGCATGATACATCCGGGGATCACTTTCTGCTCACACAGAAGCCGCAGAGCCGTTTTATGTATTTTTACATCAGCATTTCAGCTACATAGTAGTGTTTACAACAAGCAGAGCAGGAACAGAAACCAGATAAACATTCAGCCCACTGCAGGACCCAGGCAACCACCTGTTTTCTGATGTCTTAGTTACCCCTCTGTGTCCTTCAGCCATCACCCTTTGTCTCCTATGGCCACTTTATGGTCCCACTCACAGTGGGGTCTATCATGAGTCACAGAAGGATGTAACATGAGAAGTCTCTGGGTTCATGGTTTTGTCCTCAGTGTGGTGTAATGAGTTCCCTGTGTCCCTCAGAGCTGCTGAATTCTTCATAAACCAATCTTTCTGAGAGCCATTTCTCTCCTGACCTCCTGACAGCTGCATAAATGGGTCCAACATACGCTATAATCATCCGTGTATTTGCTGTTTGAATGTCATTTCTATAGGAAGCTGCTTGGGGGGTGTGAACCAGCAACATTGTGGTATCAGACACACCAGCTGTGTTCTCATCATTCCGTGTCTAAAGTCCAACATTTGCTGTAGATATAATTGCTGAAGTACTTTGGTTTACTGAGTCACTTTGAAGTAAAGTACCTGCCGAATGAACAAATGTAAATATAAATATGTTTACAAAACCATGTCTACTGTTAAATAAAAAATTTAAGCTTTAAAGTTGTTTGTTTAGTGTTTTAACTTAATACACGCGTGACTTAACAAGGACATTTTAAATGTTGCATTTTTGTAATAATCAGAGTTCTAACATGAAGAAAACAATGATAGCTTTCGAGACACCTGCACACAAACCAGTAGTCCGTTTTTAAAAATCAGACTGTTACGCTTTGTAACTATATCAATGATAGACTGAAGCCTTGCAGAAAGGCATTGTTTGCAATTTGAAGTAATAAAAAATGAGTATCAAGCTGTTTTGTTTAAATTAAGAATTCTATGGCAGTTACAGTGTTAAGGAGCATAAAACTGCATCTCATCTTATAGAGAGATCAATATATCCATGTCAGCAGTGTAACTGGGGCTATTCTCTGCCTGGCCACTCCCTGATGACAAGGGGAGGACTGCTGTGTCCACCCTTATTGGTGGACAACACAGGTGTGTGTGTGTGTGTGTGTGTGTGTGTGTGTGTGTGTGTGTGTGTGAGCAATCTGGTATGACCAACCCTCATTACAATTCAGGAACTGCTCCTATGAGTGTGAATCAGGGGCTTGCATTCATGTCCTCCAGGACTACATGTGCAAGATTATTTCACCCCCAGACTCATCTGCTGAGAGCTTAAGTGCATAAAATATTCACATATTTTTGACAAGCATGCCACTGATTCACTCCTAAAGGCTGCAGGGTGTGTAGATGGCCAGAGCTAAAGGTCAGAAAATAAAACACACTTAAGGATTGTGGATGGTTTTGTCTGTATTTCTGAAAAAAAAAAAGAAAAAAAACATATGTTACAGGGTAAGTAGATCAATATATAAAGTGCAGCAAACCTGACTAATGGTTCTGGCTGAGGGCTATTTGTATGCAAATTTTGGGGCTGCATAATGTTGGTCAGAATGAGAAGTGGGTACAAAAGAAGCTCTATCTGAATAAGAAATTTCTTTTTTTACTATAAAAAACCTCTTTTTGTGGTGCAAGTACCATTGCCCCAAAACAAACTACAGTGAGGTGTGGTGGTGGGAGCATCATGGTGTGGAAGAGAATTAATAACACACTGTGTAAAATACTGTGGTACATTAGATTAAAGGATTGAAAAATAAACTTGTTTCAGTCTGCAGAAAGCTAAAGTATGATTTAAAAAAAATCTATATTTGAGGTAGACAGTTATCCAGAGCACAAAGGTAACTCCAGCAAGCATATTGTCACTTTTACGCTTACTGGATATCGTGTGTAAAGTGTGAATATTTTGCAAAGCGATTCATATAGGGAATATACTGTATATCGTCAATTCGTTCTGAAAATATTCATATACAGACAATATAGGGCGATCACACCGAGAACGTGTGATAATAAATACCAAATGTTTTGACCAAATTTTTACTGCCGGCATGCAGGATTGGTCTCGGTTTGAACCGGGACATTTAAATCTTCGCATCGGTCCGTCCCAGAAAACCGCCTCCCCCCGCACATACACACACTCATACACACACACGCAAGCACACACGCGCGCCATTCTCCCGTGGCGCAAACATGAAGGAAAACGCGGCGCGTTCCGCCTTGCGGGGAGCAGGTCGTGCGGCACGAGAGCCTGCGCGCACCTGTTTTCAACAACAACAATAAGGAGAAGAGGAGGAGGAGGAACGGGCGCGCGGAGTGCGGGGCTGGTCGCCGCGTCGGGGCCGAGCCGGTGCGCGCACCCCACCGGCGCGGGCTCATTACTCAACGGAGGGCGCGCGCTGCTCCATCGCCGGGGACGCGCGCAACGACAGGGCACGGACTCGGGTCCGAAGAGAGGGAGAAAGAGAGAGAGAGGCAAGGACCACGAGGAGCTGCCATCCGGACCCCCTCCACCCCCCACGTCGCAGCAGGACCTCGAGCCACCAGTTATCGATAAGGATCCACTATTGATCCGCTGCTTCTGCGTGGCGGCCCGAGGCACCGCGACAACGAATCTACGGGGAATTTCACATTAATAAGGAATCATGATTTTGCTGTCGTCTCACACCTTCGTTACCTGAAGTGTTTCAGAGGCAGCGATGGTGGCGACCTCATGCGCCGGGCTCAGACCCCGTGCCGATTTATACCTTTTTAAATCCGTATGAACCACGGAAGGGGGTGGAGACGAACGCGCGAACGGGCTCGACATCCATCCGTGTTGCGAGGTAAACTAACCGTGCGTGTGTGTGTCTTTGCGGCTGTCTCAAATGGTGCAGTGCAACAGTCAACTTACATCCATTCGCTCTCCAAACCGCCTGTGCCTTGTTTGTGTCATTCTTGCTTGGTGAAATAAAGAAAAGCAAGTGTTTTCATGCCACACACGCACACACGCACACAAACCCCTGTCCTGTCTGTTTTACTCACAGTCCTCTGTGTGTGATGTGCGGCCCCCTTGCCAGCCACCACCCCGCTCTGCTGAACTGAGAAGGACCATGACCGTGACCATGGCTGGGGAGCAAGTGGTCGGCAGCTCTTCCTGCCACCCCCAGGGAGCACCGCACGTGCGGCTCCTCGTGTCCACGGGCTTCCTGCTGCTGCTGCTGCTGCTGCCGCCGCCGCTGCTCCAGGGGGCGTCGGGCTCCAGCCCCAGCTGCCACAAGACATGCATCTGCGCCAGCAACATTGTGAGCTGCGCCAAGATGAACCTGAGTGTCGTACCGCTGGGGCTGCCCCCCTACATGGCCGTGCTGGACCTGAGCTACAACGGCATCGTGCAGCTGCGTGCGGACTGGACCACAGTCAAGCTGCTGAAGCTGCACAGTCTGCTGTTGAGCCACAACGGCCTGACCTTCCTGTCCACCCAGGCCTTTACCAGTGTGACACGCCTGCGCTACCTGGACCTATCGTCCAACGCGCTGCGGCATCTCGACGAATTCATCTTCGAGCCGCTGGCGCAGCTGGAGGTGCTGCTACTCTACAACAACCGCATCTCTCAGATGGACCGCTTGGCATTCACGGGCCTTGCCAGCCTGCAGAAGCTGTACCTGAGCCAGAACCAGCTGTCCCGCTTCCCGCTGGAGCTGGTTAAGGAGCGCACGCGACTGGAGAAGCTCAGCCTCCTGGATGTGTCCTCCAACCAGGTCAAGATCTTGCCTATCCAGGAGCTCCAGGTCCTGCCGGCATGGATCAAGAACGGTCTCTACTTCCACAACAACCCGCTAATGTGCGACTGCGACCTCTACAGCCTCCTGGCACACTGGAACATCCGGCGGTTCAACTCCGCCACCGACTTCAAGGACGAGCACACGTGTGTGCTGCCCAGCCTGCAGAAGGCCACCGTGGGGGTCTTCAACCTTAATGAGGACTACATGAACTGTAGTACGTTCAAGGAGGCCGACCAGGAAGCCTACTTGGACCAGACTGTTGTGCTGAGTTGTGACACCCGGCACCGGGACCTGGTAAAGACCTGGGTGATGCCCAGCAGCATGGCACCATTGTCCGGCAGCAACCGCAGCACTGTGGTCCTCCCAGATGGCAGCCTGCGGTTGGGGCCTGTGAGGCCCGAGG
The DNA here is from genome assembly GCA_018136845.1 of Heterotis niloticus. Taxonomy (NCBI): domain Eukaryota; kingdom Metazoa; phylum Chordata; class Actinopteri; order Osteoglossiformes; family Osteoglossidae; genus Heterotis; species Heterotis niloticus. Next base: position 9,714,033 of record CM030892.1, on the reverse strand, counting down.
ACTCAGGGGTGTACACGTGCTTCGCGTTGGGGGAGACTCTGAATGAGACGCTGTACGTGCTGCTGAAGGTGCACAACTTCACACTGGAAGGTGCTGGCGAAGCCCTCAACACCGGCTACACCACGCTGGTGGGCTGTCTGGCGAGCGTCGTGCTTGTGCTCGTATACCTGTACCTGACCCCGTGCCGCTGCTTCTGCTGTCCGGATCGTGGCCGCACCAAGGGGCAACGCAAGGACAGCGTCCCTTCGTCGGTGCTCAGCGCCACCCCCACCCACGAGGACCCTGGCGGCAGGGCCGGAATTAGCCGCCACGTGGCCTTCATCGACCCCAAGGAGCTGCAGGGCCAGAATGGGAAGGTGGACCTTGGCGCAGAGGGAGTCCCGGAGAGCGAGGGCCAGCGGGGTCGGAGAAGGAAGTCGGACGCTGAGTCGGTCAGCTCTGTCTTCTCCGACACTCCCATTGTGGTGTGAGAGGCGGATGCCACCTGCCGGTCGCATCAACCGTAGAGGACAGGACTGGGTCCAGACTCATGGGGTGCTCAAGCGAATTCGGGAAAACTTCTTACTGTGATCTCCTCAACGGGGGGAGGGGCAGCCGTCCCCAACCCGGCAGCAAAAGTAGTTGGACATTTTAAACGTAGCGGTTTGGCATTCACTTTGTGTCGACACTGTGGATGAGGGGAGAAAATATGAACTTCTTCAGCAGTTTAAACTGTAGCACTTAATTATGTATACTGTGAAATCACCTGAAGGTGCAGGGAAAAAAGACAGAAAAAACGGGTGCGCCACTGCAAAATGGAAGGAAAAGGCGTTAAGAGATGAAGGGAGGAGGTCAACCAAAGGGAAAGAGTCCAGTTCAGAATGTATGGGCACGTCCTTTTCCAAACCGTTACAAGTTACAGGCAGTTGGAGAAATGGGTTGTGGGTAACATCACATCTGCAGTAAAGTGAGGAGGTCTGCAGAATCCACAGGAGGAACCCACCTGTGAACGAGTGTCTCCTCTAGCGATGTAGCCTTTACACCAAGCTTTCTTCTGCTCGTAGGCCCAAGCCATTAGAATACATGAACCGTGGAGGCATGACCTGCACACAGATTGTGTACTCCGACTCAGACAGGGCACGTCCGTGAAGGAGGTCTGCTTGTGGGAAGCAGCTGCCCTCTAGAGGGTGGGGCAAACCTCCGTAAGGCCTTTCAGTAAATGCAATAAAACAGAGACAGCCATACTAGCGATTGTTCTCATGGCTCCCAGAGGTTGACCAGGGCCTAGGTCCCACACCTGTCCGCATGCCTGTCACTGCCTGGAGCAAAGGCGCCGCTGGGTGTTCTGCAAAAAAAAAAAAAAAGCACGTAAATAAATAACTGAATCGTTAAACCGGCAAATAAGTTGATATAAACTATGTTACAGCTTCCTGATACAAGTAGATTAATTCCATAAAGCGCCACGTAGTAACGGTGCAGCGTGCACCGCAGAGCAGACTCGGCCCCGCAGAAAGGTAAACAGACTGCGCAAACACAGGTGTTCCCCTCACCTGCATCGACAGAGTGCTGAGGTCCAGCTCCCGTCTCCGTTCCCCTTCTCACGCTCGAGAAGTGCTGGGGAAATAGCGTGCGTATCTGTGTGTATACATGCGTATAATGATGATCTGTGTATTACACAATATACTGTCATATAATATCACTGTAAAGTAAATAATAATAAAATATTAAAGTATTACTATGACTTACGTAGGTACAATTATTATTATATAATGTATAATGTTCTATACACACTTTTGTGGACAACAGGTTGATTTGACTTCATCCTTCAGTGGCAAATTAAAGGCATTCTTAATATCCGAAATGTTGTATTATATTTTTAATCAATATCATCCAGGATAAAGTGTCTTCAGAGTCACAACAAATATGCAGATTATGAATGTTTGTTTGTGCCAGTGTAACAGTTTCATAGTAATCGATAACTTGTGTCCTTCAGGGTGCCGATCAGTTTGTGTTGTGCAGAGAATTTGTGTCATTTTTTGCATTCTTGTTTCGCCTCCTTCAGACAGGAGAGTGGCGGTGAATCATGTCTCATAGTAGCTGACTCATACTTACCGTCTGACGTCATGTGGACGTATCGACTGTCCGACGTTGACCCCCCCCTCCCCTGTGTGTTGTGCTTTGTGGTCGAACCCTGGTGCCAGCCATGTGCTCCAGTTCTTCAGTCCAGGTCCACAGTCCACTTTGCAGACACTTTCACGTAGACGCATCGAAACTAAATGTGAAAAAGCAATCGATACTCTGGCTTCCTATTCGTTTATTTTTGTTTGCATCTTCCCAAATTGTTTATTTTCTAAAATGTGTTTCTTGAGAACGCACGACCTGTATTTACCCTCCTGGTTAACAGAGAGCAGTAAACAGCAGCAAAACAGAATGAGTTTGGGGCCACATTAATTAAACTCACTTCCACAGTGTTTACAGCTTTTGTCTGGAGTTCCTAAGTGTCGCTGGTCAGTAAGATGAGGACTGTTGCTGATGATAAAAATCAGATGACAATTGGCATTAAAACAGCAGTTTGTGTTTTTGTTTTATATCATTTTTATTTGTATTTTCACACTGTCTGTATTATTAATTTTCAACTGGTTCTGACCTCGCTGCAAAAGTGACTTTAAATTTATGAACAGGCTTCCAGTCCCATTTGTGTTTGTAAGATGAGAAGCCGGTGGACAGACAAATAAAGAAAAATGCTTTGTTTGTTCTGGAGTTTAGTTTAAACCAGATAGAATGGGTGTGTGGCCAGCAGGGGGCACAGTAATTACTAGGCTGGTGTAACAGTCAATGTTGCTGCATATTCGTTGAGTGACACATCAAGTTGGCAGAGTGTGACTCTACTGGGATGAAATAATAATAATAATAATAAGAAGAAGAAGCAGATTGTTAATTGGGAACCTGAGAGCTTCATCCTGGAAGGAAGGCTGGCGGTGTAGTTCACCACTGTGTTGGGTTTTTTCCAAAGCAAATCTATGTTGTACTTTCACCATGGTGCACAAAGCAGTTGTGAGGTTCTCAGCAGGTCACCAGTATCGTTGCCCACACAGGGAATTACCCATCATTCACTGCTTTTGGCCGCTCCATCTCTCTCTCTCTCTCTCTCTCTCTCTCTCTATGCTTTGGCTGCAGACCATTTCCTTTGCAGCACTCAAACCACAGGCCGCGCCTCCACATCACTAAGCAACAGAGACTGATGTGACTTTACCATGGTTTCACCCCACTGGCATTACACTCTTGGCTTAATGTCAACCTGGAAGGAATGAAGTCCACAGGCATCTTTGGGGTTCGAGCCTACAGACAGCTCCAGATGTGCGACAGCCTGGACACAGGTGTCAGCAAAGAAACAAGCAAGCAACAACAATAACAACAGTGAGCAAATGCTTAAAACTGAATGAGGGAAGAAAATCTGCTGGGAAATGTCCCATGATCCTCCAGTCAAATACAGCCACGATCCAACCAAAGGGATAAAGTGGTTATATACTGAAGAATGAGGTTTACACTGTAAACATGGTTTTTCTTTTTGCTCCTCATGTCACAGCATAATCCAGACCCTTAACTGCTGTGCCACCTATTGCCATACTGGCTAAAAAGAGTATATAAGTGTTAGATTTGTCACTGATCCTACTCCATTCTGGTGCATAAATGGAAAATTGACAGTTGCTCTTTTTTCCCTGCAGTACCCACAGATGCAGTTATTAGTATTAAATTCACTCATCTGACTCAGTGATTTACAAAATTAAATAGCCACATCTGCAGTGATTTACAAAGGAGGGTAATTTTTAGTCTATCAGGGTATTTTCCTTGATCGGGGTAACTGCAGTAGAAGGTGGAATTCAAACCCAGATGTTTTCCTTTGCAAAGTGAGAGCTGTAACCACAATGCCAACTGCTGTCTGCCTCATTGCACCACTGCAGGTTCACCAATTTTAAAACAGGTTAAATTGAAAAAGGAATCATTAGTTTTCCTTCTTAATAAAGTAGAAATAATTAATATGTAAACATGTCCAGTTTTCATCAGATTCTGGCTACTTTTTTCAGAAAAGTGAATGAAAGCTTAATTCAAATGTCCCTCAATATATTCAGGCTCTGTAAAAGTCATAGATATTGCTGGGGAAAAAATGAAAAACATCTCATTTTAAGATTTCCATTCACTTTTAAGGCACATTAAATGACAGTTAATTTAAAATTACTGAAAAGTATTTTGGCCTCGCAAACTCCTGTTCAGCGCTGATGGCTGTTGGATTCATCCAACCAACATGGTCAGTGTTGCTGAGCTTACTGATCAGCAGTGCTTAGGAGCAGCAGACAGGAGCTGTAAATGCCAAGGGATCTGCATTAAGGCAGCTCAGTTCAAGGGAATTATGGTGAACGACAAAGAAGATGAAAATATCCAGAAGAATCATATCACCGAGGGCAACACATTAATAAAGGCTCCCTCTGCAGGCCTGTGAGCTCAAGTCACCTCACTCTGCTTATAGAAACAGTTGGACTTTAAAATTTGTTAATCTTGTTTCGTCTGTCCAGTTTGTGTTTGATTTTGTTTTTCAGGCTGTTGCAGCGCTTTCTTCCATTCATCTACAGCATCATCACAATACGTGGCGTGCACTGATTTACTTTAACAATCTTCATACTGCAAGCGAATATGCACACAGAGCGCCACCTTGTGGTGTTTATGACAATGACATTAGGAATCAGCAGTGACGTAAAAGTAACGTCAGACTGATGTAAAAGCAGTAAAAAAAAAAGTGCTTGTAGATTCTTTCCCCCCCCCCATTTACACAAGATCTCGTTTTTTGTACAGCAGGTTTTATTTTATTTTGCCGTAATACTTTTATGAACCTGAAACTTTAACAGAAAATATGTTGAAAGTAGATACAACAGAAACAATTTACTCACAGTAACATAGCATTAAATACATCTGTGTGGTTGGATATTTTTAAGACTGAACCCAAAAGTTTTTTCAGGGTCTTTACTCAAAAGAGATTCCACTGAGCACACCTCTGATTTCTGGAACTTTCCTTGCACACTAATAGCTGGCTTAATGGAGGGATATTAATGAGTATCAGTGCACTGGCCACATTAAGGGGTGGGATGTTGATCATTGTTGGCCACCTCCATGAGGGTGGTTACTGGTTCAGGAAGATGAGTCTAAATGCTAAATGAGTCAGGTGTAACATGGTCCATTAATGGCCCCTACCGCTGCTCCATTTCAGCCTCCAGTAGGAGGTAAACAGGCTGAGCTTCTGCAGGTCGGACGTCCATCTAAAGCTGATGTAATCCAGCTGCACATCTGGCCATGTCAAATGAACGTGTGAGATGATCCCTTTTCAAACAGCTACTTCTCCATCCAGTTCTTCATGTTAATACTGACGGATCTGGTCAAGTTTTATCTATTCATCCCTCCGGCTTCCAGCCACATCAGTGTGAAGCTCTTTCTTGTTCTCTGACAAAGTCCATACTCCTGTATCGGGAGCTGATTCCAAGTGTGTGCTGTGTGTGAACAGCGTTCCCAGGCTCTGCACCCTGCATCTCCAGAATAACCTCACCCTCCAAATGTTTCTCCAAACACTGCCATCTGCTCATCCTTACGCTGACAGCCTGAGAAACACCAGCGGTTGAAAGCAGTGTTGCTGCCCTCCTGTGGTCTTTACTTCAGAGCTTCTCAGAAGTACCTGTACTCAAGTCCCCAAATTCATAGTCTTTTTCTTCTCCTAATTGAGCTTTTCCTCCTGAATTCTAATCTCTTTTCACTCTCATGTTTGCTGTTCTTTGAAAGTTGAGACCCCAAAAATGACAAGAGTTAATGTATCTTTGACCTTAAATGTTTGGTGACATTTGTCGAACGAATGAGTGTAGCTATTAAAGACATGGAGGACGTTTAAGTGGGTGAGATATAAATAGTAGGACTGAGGTACAGAGTCTGAAAAGCTAATTTAAAGTCCTGTGTCCTCAGGGGGATTTACAGAATAAGACCAAAGGAGCATCTTTTATACACAATCATCAATAACCGGTTATCCTGGTCAGGGTTATGGGGGTCTGGAGCATATCCTGGAAATACTGGGTTCGGGGCTAGAAAACCACACCTTGGATAGGACCATTATTGTTATTGTTATTATTATTATTTTTATTAGAGTCTTCTCATCAGGTACTACCAATAATGCAGGTTGCCATTATCTGCACTACCTTGTGCTGCAAATAAATAATAATAATCATCATCTGACCCCACTGGTGAGATGATTTATTAACGTTATTAATGTTTGCTTTGTATGCACAGAGTCTTACATTTATTTACTCTTTTTACTTATGACAAGGTGGCACAGCAGGTGGCATCGCTGAATCAGCCTCAGGATTGTGCACATTTTGCAGCTGCAGGTCACAGCCCCAAGTGCTTCTCATCACCAGCCTAGTGCCTGGCCACGTACAAGTCAGAGCTTAGAAAAAAAGTACACAGAACTACGGGAAAGCGTTTGGATTTCATCTCACAGGGGCTCCACCATGAAACTTCCCTGTACCTTTACTGTAGTAAAAAACAAATTAGAGGCAAAAGAGTGCTATCTGCAGTTGTGTTTTATTGCTGCATGGCATAGAGTGATACAGAGAAACAGACAGTCTCAGTGTTGTCGCACTCTGCCAAAGGCCTCATGGGATGAACAGAATCCCATAAACAAGAATCGTTGCCACGTCATTTTCCAGTTTTGACTGAAAACAAAGGTCAAAAAAATGTAAACACAAAACAGACTGATAGGGCCACGGTAACTAACAAAATACCTCTCCTTAAGCTGAGGTAGCAGAATGTTACCCAAATACCACAGTACCACGTGTAAGTATGCGCTGTGTCTGTTTCCTGTGCACAACCCCTGTGATAAAACACACTGAAAATAACTGCGTTCCAGACAAGGCAGAAATGATTCAGGTAACTCTTAAATACATGCTGACAAACTGCCTTATACTGTTTAAACAATACAAACTTCAGACATGTTAAGGCAGCTCTTAAAACAAAATTAAAATCCATGCAGGATAATAAAATCATAAAATCCCACACACTTGCAGTATTAAAGCAAAACCATGCATACTTGGAGGGTGTTACCGCGGTAATAACACACCCATGCCTCTTCTTCTGCTCCCTAATCTATCCCTATACTTTTGAATAATTGCATGTATCATTTAAATATGTGCGCCTGAGGAGTCACGCGAGTGTGTATGTGCACCCAGTTGTCCGAACTATCAGAACTGAACCAAACGCTGCAGTGTATTTTAACTTTTTTTTTCTTGTATTGTAATTTGGCAAATTTTCAAAACACACATTTGAACATAATTGCACATCTTTCTCATTTTCCCCTCAAGTGTAAAACACACAAGTGTTACTTTGAAATTTTTACGCATCCTTTCAACTAGCAGTTAATAATGATAATTATGACCTCCTGAGGCAGTAAAACACTATTTGACAGTGATGTTTACCTACTAGCGGTGAGATATGAACAGCATGGATGTGGGTGTTGGGATAAAATTATGTAGCTCTACTGCAGTCACGATCCACAACGTACCTCATAAAGAAATTCCCAGCAGCATAATAATTCTCCCATTTAAAAAACATCCAAATCATACTTGGATTTAAAAAAGTAGTAAAATGTTTCATGTAAGTGACTACTCCCTAAATGAACAACAAATATTCTGACATTCCTACATTTTCAAGAATTCCTGCAACCGTGTCTGACCATGATAGTGCTCACATTTGAGCATCAAAATTTTACACGGAGATTGGCTGGTAAATAGAGCAGCTGCCACTTCACTTCAAGGTAACATACGGCTCTTAGTTAAACAATTATCTTTTCCCCCACAGAAACCAGAAAATCAGATATACGGCCCAAAGTCTGTGTTTTACTTTAACTTTGGAGACGCAAGTCTGTAAGGTTAGACACAGCACAAGATGCTGTTACTTCCCAGACGGTGAGGTCACATCGCCTCCTTCAACTCCAACAGGAGGCGTCGCTGGCTGATGAAATGGCGTCTCCTTATAGATGAACCAGCAGTTGCCTCCCCACAGGATGAGGTTAAGAAATCCAAAAATCTACAAAAGATAATATCTATAGTTGAAGTTCATCATTTAATGGTGGGACTTTATTCTGGCTGGAAACTATTGATAAAAGCAAATAAACACTATATGGTGCAAATAGCTAAGAAAACAAACAAGTACTTTTGTGTATAATGTTTCTGTGTGCTTTGAGTTACAGATGTTCAAACAATGTTTTGCAGTTTAATCTTAATTACACTTTCTTCACTGGTCTACACGTTAGAAATTTTCTATGTTGGCTCAAACCGGTATTTACACACCCGGTCAACAAATGGCAGAAAAGAGCACCAAAGCAAAAAAGGGGTTGTGCAGGGTCTTAATTCAACTCACCTCTACAGTGATTTACAGTTTGTGTCCTGAAGCTGGTGGCCAGTTTTCCAGTTTAATTACTTTCTCTTTACTTTTCTATTTTCTAAAAATTCTGGAGTACTGGATTGTGGTAAAGCAATAACAGCTCTACTACAGGTCCTACTGAAGCCCATGTGACTGTTTAACCATTAATACACCTGTGACAAAAAAATTCTATTTGCTGTCATTTTACGGCACCATGAGATAAACACCCTCTGGGGAGGGTGGAGGGCCACATTGTGTGTCGTACCACAGAGGCGTGTAGACGGCCTAGGGAAGGCAGTGCCCCAGGGGAGCACTTATTGCCGGTGACCTTGCAGGGATCGATGAGCCCCACCAGGATGGAGGGACTCGTGGCCCTCCTGATGTCAGTGAGACCTTTGGCCCAAGCAGACGAGGCCACCAGCCACAGAAAAGCGAAAGCCCCCGTCAACACCAAGTCCTGTGGGGGAGGAGCAGAACTTCCTATAATTACTCACAACTCGCAAGTTCCTGACACCCTCAGCAAAGTGCTTTCAGATTTTTTCATGAAAGTGACAAAAGTCTGCAGCTTTAGCTCAGAAATGGGTACAGCAGCTACACAGTGCTCAAGCAGAAGTACTGTTACTTTCAATCAATAATTAATACAATAAAATCTACTCAAACAGAGGTAACTCAGAGTAAATGTACTCCTTACTTCCTACTTCTAGCAGCCATGCACATGAAGCACTGAACCCAAGACTGAGAAGCAACAGTTAGAAAAGCATAGTCATCCTGGCTCAGTTTACTTTGTTTGCACACATTCATGTTTATTTATACTTTTGTTAATTTAATTTTGCTGAAGATTTTCTTCAAACCAACTTAGAATATTTAGCTACTGTACTACACTGAGCAAAGACCAACAAACACTTACAAAGACAGCCCCGTGCTTCTTCTCCCGGTAGATGTGCAGGTAACCTAGGTAGACCACCAAGGTGGCCATGCAGTAGAGAAACCCGAAGACCCCTATGCAGACGAAGAACTCAGCCGAGGAGGAAAAGTCGCCCACTAGGTAAGTATCTACCCTGGCCGAGTTGTTGCCTTGGCACCTGGGGATCTGGTATGGATAGGTGGGCAACCTGATGTCATCAGAACAGACAACATTCCCTGGTCATCATTACGATAGATGAGGAATTTAAACTCAGGACAGCTGCAAGAAGTTTACAGAAAGTCTAAATTTCACCATAATTAATCATCTGCATGTACATGAAAATTATAATGAATGCTATTATGACTGCTAAGATTTACCACCAAGTCACAGTCAATAAAAGCTTAAAATCTAAAAAAAAAAAAAAAAAAAAAAACTTTGATATAATAAATGAAAACGTACTTTATAAGAAACTCAAATCAATCAAAAGCTAGCACTGAATATACCTCACAAATGTGTGCAACATTTGCTGCTTTGATATGAATCTGTGGAAGTGAGTTTACTCGAGGTGGTTGAGCACTGCTGTTTGGGTGAGCTTTCTTGACATCTATCAGGTTAGTGGATAAACAAAGGCTGCTTTCATTCCACGACAAACAAAGGGATGAAACTACAACTAGAAATAAACAGGCAAAAATCATAACTTTATCACTCATAAAGCAAGGAGCCACGGCATCATTAACTGACTTTGCAACAGCATCGCCCAGCTTGTGCACTGCTGAGTGCAGCTGTAATCATATTTCACTAAAACCAAGGGTCCTGATCAGGGTAGAAACCTCTAGAAGGCTGGGAGGAGAAGGGTGCGGGACAAAAACAGTACCTAAATGGGTAGAAGAAGTAAGCCGTGATCTCCTGAACACTCCCACCATCACACTGCACACTGATGCTGGTTGAACCAGAATAGCCCCCCACAGTGGCGAAAGCGAAGATGGAGAACACCTGTAGAGGAAGCAGAGGAAACAACAACAATGCCGTTACTAGGAGACCACAAAGCATCTCATAATTTCTGCAAATGAAAACACAGAGAAGCCCAAATTAAAAGGGGAACTAGGGAGCAGATTCTATGTGGGCCTACAGTCCTGCAAGCTGGACAGTCTGCACCAGATGCCTCCCACTTCTTTACTACTCTGTTGAAAATCAGCTGCATCCTCTACCAGAGGGGAGAGAGTTGGCACTTTTTTACCCCCTGCAAAAAGCTCAGACTGCCAAGGAGTAACTTCTGCCACCCATACCTGAAGCTCCAACCAGACCAAAGGTTTGGTCTATCAGCCATCACAGGTTTTTGCTGCTGGATTACCATCAGATCACATCGCTCCCCTTTCCACACAGACAACACGAAATAAACTCCCGAGCCACTTGTTGCATCAAGCACAAATCCAGCTACGATCTATCACATAAACCCCATAAGTACCAGGGTTTTTTGTAAATACACTTTTATGTGTATTGAATTGTAAACAAAAAATTGTCACAAGTGATTTTGATCCTTGTAAAATGCAGTTAGACTGCTGGAGGCTGACCAAAGACTATAATGGACAGACATTACTGAGAAGACAGTATTCCTTGGAGAACACTGATGCTGGGAAAACTGAAGACAAGAGAAGAAGGGGATGACAGAAGTTAAGATTGATAGATAGCATTACTGAAGCAATGCACATGACCTTAAAGAATCTCAAAGACATGGACTACAGAATGATCACAGGAAGACTTGGTGTGCTAAAGTCCATGAGGTCATGAAAAGTCATAATGGACTAAATGACAACAAAAATGTAAAACCATTTAATTTGTCATTCTATTCAATTACTAAAATAATCAACAATTTATGACAATAAACTAGATCAGAAATAGGAATGGAAAGTCAAATCATAAGTTTAGAAAAATAACAGCAAAGCCACAGCATTCCACATTACAATATTTGAACAACAAATTGTTTGCCAATGCAAACTTTAAGAATGACTTTTTTCCAATAAAGATAGCTGTATCAAATCGAGCTGCATGCTAAGGTGTCACAGCAAAGGTGTAAAGGGTAAGAGAAGAACAAACTGTAGGTGATTGTATACCTTCTACAGGCACCACCTTCAACTCCAAGCAGATGTGCAATTCAAGCTAAACATCATACAACTTACTGTTTCTGAATACTTTCTTATAATTGTGCTTCATTTCTTATTATTATGCTAGTATTGAGAGCTAGTGAGTCTGATGTGAGCTGCCACTGAGCATTCTGATGTTGCCCTTTTTTGTGCTTCCTTATTTATGGTTTATAAAAAAATGTTTTTAAAAAACTTGTGCATATATTGTACAAAGTTCTACACAGGCCATGCAAGGAACTTTTAAGTATCTACTTTATGCTGTTAAGTTGGGGATGGGGGTGCACCACGCAGGAAGTGTTTCCTACTGCAGAAACCACAAGCACCCGAAAAGGGGAACGACTCAAATGACAAAAACATATATTTATTCAAATGTTAGGCTGATATTTTTCTTCATCTCACAACTCTAATCTACTTACTGTGATTGACCCATTACACCAGGGTAATTTTTACACACCAAATGTGCTACAGCAGGAGGTCAGAAACAAACCTGGGTCCCTTGAGTGCAAAACAGCAGCAGACACACCTCAAATATAAAATGCTCCACTCATTCATGACTGTGTAAAATGATAGCCAGGTCATTCCCCACACACACACACACACACACACACACACACACACACACACACACACACACTCCCCCCACACACACACTCCCCCCACACACACACCTCTCCTATTTCTGGTATCTGGCACAGTAAGATATTTCTTCCCCCACCGCAAGGCATCCTACTGCAAACCTCCTTCCTAACTCCCCCAAACTTCTGAGGTCTTGGGTTGAACCATTCAGGCCCCTCAGTTGCAGTCTACACCCCACTGTTGCACCACCAATGGCAGTTGAATGGGGGGGGGAATGAGATGAAAGTAAGAACTCACAAACTCAAACAAAAATTCAACAGCTTCCTCTCAATCCTAAAGTGTCTCAAAGCATTTAGCACCCACGGTGAGTCTTTTTTTGGCAAGCCCTCAAATTACTGTGGTGCAAATGACCAACACCAACTTGCCCACTCCTACAACTGTCACATTAAGCAATGGAGGGGTCCGCAATCCCTCTATAAGATGTATAACTATGACCCTTCCATAATACACTGCTGTTGAATGTATGTGAATAGGTAGGGGTTTAATAACTGTGGGGAGTGTGGAGCTTTGACGAGTTTGTGGGTGTACTGTATGAGTGCACATGCACTGTCCAGTGGTTTAATGTGCCGCTCCTGGTTTGTACAGTTTTGGGGTTGAAGTCAAAAGTACCCTTTATGTTACCTAATAGAGCTTCTGTCCAGACTACATTTGATATCAATACAGTAGATAAAGCAATACCTTTACATAGGACACAACCCACACCACCACCGTAGCCAATGATGCAAACGAGAGTGCACTGAGGAAAGTCTAGATAATTATTTGCTTTCACCTATTTTAGTCACCCTGAAATTTTATTTTAATTTCAATCACTCATTTCCTTACAATAGTGGTACTCCCTGTCTGCTTATAACCCGTGGCAGTACACTGCCTCAGCCCACTGAAGCCATGATATGTTCTCAACAGGGGATAGTGGCTCCAGCTAATTCCAGCAACTTCAGCACCCCTTAGTCCTGAATTTAAGGCCCAGCTGGTGGGCCACGCAGCCCAGCCCTGGCACTGTGGAACCAGTAAGCATGAGACTGAGAAACTGAAGCCATTAATTCCCTTTACATCCACAGATGGACACTGAAGCTACACCAGACCTGTGGGGGCCAAACCTGGTATGGGCAGTGGTGGGGGCTCAATTTATCACACAGCACAGGTTGAGTGGGCATGGCTTTCATAAATGCAGGAATCATGACATTAAATACAACTAACATAAATCTTCAGGCATGGATTGCAGAGCATGAATTGCTTAAAGCACCATCTTCTTAGCTAAAGAATGGAACAGTGAAGGAGGAGTGGCTTACTGTGAGTATCGAGCACAACACATTTACTGTTCACTAGGATTAAGACCTACATTTGTCTGTAAAATTGGCGCAAGCACCAGCAGCAACATTGCAGCACATGCTCCAGTTACCCGGGACCAGCTGGTCACCCCCAGACTCAGTGGCACACTGGAATGTGTGTGTGGGGAGGGGGCACAAGCCCATGTCATGAGGATGGGACTGCAGCCCATGTTCTTACAGCACAAGCAAGCAGCAGCATAGGGGACAACTCAAATGCATGTCAACAGTTCAGATCTTTGCCTGCTAAAGCACAGTATTGAAATACTCTATTAGAGCTGGTAGGGCAGCTAAAAACAAGTCCAGAACTGAAACTTTTAAAGTGAAAGTACTCATCCAAAAAAAATGCTTAAGTTAAAAAAAAAAAAAAAAAATCAGGTAAAAAAAAAAAAAAAAAACTACTTAAATATAAAATATCAAAATATAAATATCAAGTGATGTGGCAGAAATTTGCTTTTCTATTCTTTAGAGCCACCTGCAAAGTTAGCAGCTACAACATAGTTTTAACTCGCAAAGAAAATATACTCATACATCTGCTTATTAAGTTAAATCTATGTTTATGCATCATACAAAGCAAATAAATACTAAAGGAATAAAAGGCTTCAATGTAATTAGTATTTTTAATCATTATTTATCTAAAAACTTTCTCCAAATTAGGAATTGTACACTAACATACTTCGATAGAGCAGGGTAAATTTTACTGTATGACAGATACTACAGCAAGAAGGGAGACTCAAACTGTTCTTGATAGTAAGAAGCTGCACATTTGGATCTGATTCCTGCCTACTATAAATACCCTGCTTTATAAAGAGGTAAAAATCACTTTTAAAAAATAGAAAAAGAAATAGAAATAGAAAAAGAAAATAAAATCAGTTATGCAACCGGTTGTTCTTGTATAAAAGGACTAAATTTGAGGCCGCCTCAGTGACCTGGTGGAACCCAGTGGTCAGCCAGGAGGTGCTGCTCACGGTCACTGCAAAACTGACCGCGCTGATTCTCAGGACTGGAAGTTATAGCATCAAAAGGCAAAAAATGTAAACGAAACAATGGCAGCAAAGCAACTGGATAAAAAAAAGGACTGTTTCACTTTACAGATTTTCTTCATGCAAAGTAAAGAGTGTCACCAAAACTGCGGTGAAAATCGGTAGCAGAAATGTTGTCAAGCAGCAGTGAGGAAGCAGGAAGGGATGCGAACCCACTCACCCACTCGAGGACTCGAACGAAAGCCAGCGGCTCCTTCAGAGGACTGAGGTCCAGCTTGAACTGAGGCACCATTTTCTACACGGAGCAGAAATGGGAGAAGCCCAACAACTCAGTGGACGGACGGGGACGGACACACACACACACAAAGTAAAAGATAGAGCCCACAACTCTCTCTCTCTCACACACACAAAATCAAAGCAACAAATTTGCAAGGGGAGGAAACAAACTTTCACCTGAAATGTCAGCTTCGGGTCACATTTTGTGGCGATAACGGTTACAAGGAAGGACAGAAACTTTGTTTAAAATAAGTCAGGCGCGCTACTGCCAGCTCTCGGAGGATACACACACAAAGTTCCACTACCTGACCCGCCGGCTCCATGCTTTCCTCCCCGACCGCTGCCTGGCTTCGACCCTGAAACCCTCCGGTCGCCTGACTGACTCTGCTGTCCCACAGACCCCGTACAGCGGGGGCGCGCTCGACGTCTTTTCTTAAAGGGACACGCGCCTCACTTCGGAGTGTAGTGATGAGATCCGGGTTCGAGACCCACGTGCTGAGATTTCCGGTCCAAAGCGCGTGCCAAAGTAGAGCAGAGAGATCAGTCGGGAGAACAGCGGACATCTCGGTTAACCAGAAAGAAGTAGAGTAGAACCTTCGAGAGGAAGAAGATCTGGAAAAATCAGTATGCGGAGCCCAGGGTCCAACATCAGTCACATTCTAATATCATGGTGCAGGAGATGAGGATTTGACACAATAACATCACACTCACAGTGAGCATCTCCACAGACATTTATTTACAGGAAGGCCGTCTTTTCGAACCCAGAGCCGGGCGTGTGCCTTTTCTCACTTTTGCTTCAGTTACAATGGATGAGTAAAAGCACAAGCAATTTTCTCACCCCGCTACGCTCTCTGTGTGTCGGTGACTTTGCTCACCCAAGTTGTGCATGCGTTTGATTATTTTACACTGAACAGGTGAGCTAATCTGAGGGTTCAACAGCTGATATATTTCCACCCCAACAGTGAGGGACTTGACCTGTGTCTCCACACCCAACAGACGCCCGGTGACCCAGCAGCCACATGGCCCCCAGCAATGTTCTTCATGCCTTACTTATTATTTCAGACCTGATGGTTGCATATAAACTCAATAATAATATAAACTCAACTCACGGCCAACTAGGGTCCTTTTAAAGTGCTGCAGGGGTGATTGCGGAAGTGTGTTTCCCACAGGTAGAGGTGTGGATTTTTGTTTCTGAGTGTATGTGCTGAAGGCTGCTGTTGTACCTTTGAGTGTTAATCCCAGATGCTCAGATGTTTGTCTATTTGCTTATGTTCTGTGAAAATCTCAGACATAACAAAGTAAAACACCGTAAGAAACATCATTCAAAAATTCTTATCTTCAAGTTCTTATCTTAACTGAAATTGTCAATTAATGGCCATTAAAATAGTCATTTATCTTGCAGATTATTGACATTTGTGTGCACCGCACAGGAGCCATAAGCACGGTGGAAGTGAGTTGAAGTAAGTCGACCCCACACTCTTACTGAGCTGCTGGGTGAGGTTGCCTTTGCTCTACTACACACATCATTTTTAGACTATATTGATGTGAAACAAATGTATTAATGTGGAATATGATTTCTCTTCAAATACTTGCCTGAGCAGCCAGGACACACAGCTGTGATATCAGTTTAAAGAGTTTTACTCGTCCACAGAACAGATTTACAAATTATTTCTGTTGTCATCATAACATTGTTGTCACATTCATAAAGAATTTTAGTTTGTTTACTGATGCATATTGTTTATAAGCAATCGTTTTGATTTATTGTGAACGGTAAAAGTTAGTGGGTTTTAGTGCATCAGTATTCATTCTTCTCTCCTGGAGATGTGTTACAGTTGTGTTTGGCAAACTTTATGGGAGATGAGGAGGACTAATCAATATTATTGATAATATTGGGAAAACTCCTCTAGTTAGTCACTGCTTAGTTCATTAGTTAAAGTAGCTGAAGTTCGGAGTAATGATGGTTACTCTGCAAACTAAACAGCTTTATTACAGTATTCAGAATTTCCTTCTTTCTTTAAATGGAGGTGTGATGTGTCTCTTGAGGACAAGTACATTCCACCCATGGGACGAACTCCCCAAAGAGCTCACTGCCTTTGAGGCCTTGGCGTGTTTGGTCACACACGTCTGTGGATGCAGGTGAATATTTAACCAACCAATAAAAATATCTCAGATACCATGGTATCAGATGTGAGGATGAGGGACTCCTGTGTGCCCAAGGTAAACAGTGTAAGCTGTACCCTGCATTCACTTCCTTACTCTGTTTCTGTGCTTCTGTCATTTGGACAGTAAATGCTAACAGCCTGCAGTCTTACACTTTTACCCACTTCTCAAGACTCTGTGGGATATTTATCTTATCGAGGCTGTAAAGTGTGACAGGTTTTCCCCTTTGGGTCATTTGGGTCACAAGTTCAGTTCGCTAATAAACAGGCGGCTTCACTTGGCTGCGATAAGCTTTTCTCCATCTCCAATTTTCCTCCTGAGGTTCCCTTGATAATAGATTGAAATGTTTTGGTGAACATGACCACATAAGGTGTGTAATTTTGCCTATTTCACACCCTAAAGCCCTAGAGACCTTGGCTCTAGCCGAGGTCTGCAGGAAACACGGGGAACGGCCCTGGCAGCCATTAACATGCTTTTTTACTGCTCCTCTCAGGAAGTGACCCAATGCATGCTGGAGGGGTTCTAGTTTTCACATGGGTTATTTTAATGTGCAGTATACTGTATGTAGGAACAGCTTTAACAATGTTCCAGTAAACTGATGAGTCATAGACACTGAGCTCTGGTATAGGTTTTGAAACTCTTTTGGGTGCATTTTGCGGTAGGGGACTAAGAGAGTTTATGACTCCACTAAAGACTGGGTTAGAGAACCCATAACCAGAGGAGAGTAAGTACGCCATATCACTGGTATTTGACCCACACCAACTTCCTCCTAAGCTCTGCATTTTCCACCTGGACACTGGGTCTTTCTCCAGTTTGTGCTAGGTTGTCCCCTAGCACCTCCTCCAGGAAGTGGTTCAGACATCTTTGCATCAGATTTTGGCAATAATTTTACATTTAAATTTAATCACCTGGCATTTTTCCTTGGAGCAAATTACAGTGTCAATAATTTACACTGATTTACCCATTTATAAATCAGGGTAATTTTTGTGTAAGATCAGGGTAAGTACTTTTATCAAGGGTACTGCAACGGGAGATGGGAGCTACTGATACAGCAGGATGGCGATAGGATGTAAGGTCCTGCAGGATGGAGGATGGAAAGATGGAGATTCAGCCATCACTGATGGGTTTGGAGCCCAGCCACTCAGGAGGGGGTCAGCATAGCAAACTAGCATGGTTTTGAGGTAGCACCTAACACTGGGGTTGAACTACTGGAGTTTGTCAAGACATTGACTCCAGGCAGGACCAGTAGGTGGGGTTCAAGTCCCCAGGGCATGGTTTACCGTGTCCTATGAGTATATAACATGAAGTATTTGTTCATACTGGGGGGGTGCTCTTGTGCTTGATTCAGCTCTCCTGGCCTTACAGATCTTGAGATGTCCTTGTCATATAAAAAATTAAAATAGTTTGTGCTCTTCAAAAATTATGTGGAAATTTACCATTCATTAAGTTATTAGGGGTATCTGCAATTCAACACAGATGTTTTAAATATGCATTTTGGACTAAATGTGTTTGTGGAAAAAAAGGATGGAGTTAACATGTAAATAAGCACAAAGCTGAGTGGCACCACCCCTGCACATAAATGGTGCAGAACTGAACCAACACTGTACTTGTATGTATAAGTGTGGCCCTGTGCTCTGCTCTCCCCCATAGCACATAACACCGTGTCAAACCCCATTGTTGCCATGGCGGCAGCCCCCCCATCACCACATATCTTATTCATGGGGTCCGCAGGGGTCACACACAGAGTTCCACAGCAAAAATGCAAAACATCTAAACATGTGAAAATTTGAACATCTGGATTTATTCACACGTTCAGTGAAGCTATGTGCTCTGTTTTTCAAAACATTCCCTTTTATGAGGCTGCTCATTTCTTAAAGAGAGCAGTTTTGAACACTGAGCTCAGGGGTACAAGAGGCAGTTCCTTTTTCTCTAAAGTGATGCACATCTCAGAGTAACCAGAGCTGAATCAACAACAGAGGAAAAGCTTTAGACACAAATACAGGATGATCAGAGCACCATGATGTCACTATATTGCTGGATCATGTCCTTCAAGCAGCTGCATATTAGAAGCAATGTTCAAAAGCCAAATATCTAAATAACTATAGCAGATAGTGTTAGACTCATTTATGTAGCTGTCAGGAGGTCAGCAAAGAAATGGCTCCCAAACAGATGGATTTGGGAGGAATTCAGCATCTCTGAAGGACACAGGGAGCTCATTACACTACACTGAAGTAAAAATGAGGACCTGTGGACTTTCATTTTGAGACAACCAACCAGCCAAAGATGAATAGAAGAAGGAATTCTTCACATTTCTACCTGCTTAAACATACAATGTGTTTAGACAAGTTTGTGGAGCTCCTACTAAACTGCAGCAGGAACTGTCAAGACCATCTGTTTACAATAAAACTTATGTTGTTATATTGCTGGTCTATAATTAAATATTTGTTCTTCGCCAGAGGGAACATGAAGGAAATACACTGTATACAAGGTAGTTTTCATGGTGATGTATGTTAAGACATAAGAATTGACATTATGGATGCTCCTTCAGACACATTGCACACACAGAACTACATGAAACTGAGAGGGTGACCATGCAAAAACATGTTAAAGATTAAAT
Organism: Heterotis niloticus; assembly: GCA_018136845.1. Lineage (NCBI taxonomy): Eukaryota > Metazoa > Chordata > Actinopteri > Osteoglossiformes > Osteoglossidae > Heterotis > Heterotis niloticus. Next base: position 9,694,561 of record CM030892.1, on the reverse strand, counting down.
AAGTTCAGCTGAATTAAATCAGTTAAATTAATATATAGCTGGATGCCAACAATTGAATGTTAACATGCATTTAAGCATCATCTCAGAGGATAATGAGGGACACCACTTTATGAAATGTCCTTTTATTTTATATTTGAACATGTTGGGTGGGGTTGGAAAAGACTGTGTGGATTTTGCCTGCGTACTTTTTACTGATGAAACTGTAGAGGTGCTGAAGTTTGAACAGTTCACAGCCAATAATCTTAATTCTCTCCTTCCTGTCCTCTGTGTGGCTTTTCACCGGATTTCCCCTTCAATGAAATAGTTATTTGAGCTCCAACCACCATAAGCAGCTTTTCTGTAGATCGACAATCAGAGCAAAGCAAACTGATTGGCTACCTAACATTACATTCAGGCTGCCAGTGAAAGAAACACTTATCCATTAAAAGCTATAGTGCCAAGTTTCAAGATTATGCATTAGAGCTTCTGAATGTACTACGGTAATCGTGATAAATTGTTCCTCACGTTACACTTTCCACAATAACCTGAATTAACGTAGGAGTGGATACGGGTTTGAATGACATAAATGACAGAAGAATGTATGTGCCAGGGAGGTTTGCAGGATTTATATGAATAATTCCAGCAACACTCTTGCATGGCAGTTCACTTGATGTGTGTCAGAGCCACTGTTGGTTTCTGACCAGCAGGGAGCAGTAGGCATCGTGATATCAGCCACATCTTCATGATGGTTTGAAAAGCTTCCATTTAAAAAGCTTCCAAACAAAGTAGTTATTATCCTGCCAGTTTAATGTGAATTTATAACCCTCCTTTTGCTGACTCCTGGAGCAGAGGGGTCAGATGAGTTTCGGAATGCAGGACCTTACAGCATATGAACTCTGGGAAGTATCTTGTGGAGTAGCACACCAAGTCTTTTGACTTCCTTTTATTAATGCGCCATGAAGATATTTGTCCAAAAATGTGTTGTTGTGAGCCCAGAGTCTGAAGCGCTCATGTTTCCTGTGATGTCATAGGGATGTTAATCGGGATGGTTGCTAATGGATGAGTGTCGGCCCGAGTGTAATTGCTGGCTGTGTCTGAGAGCTGATCCTCCCAGCAGTGTGAGTGTGTGTGTGTGTGTGCGCGCCACTCGGTGTAGAATATGGCTGGGTAAAACAGAAGCCACCCATTTTCAACAAGACCATATTTTTCCCTTGAGTACTGGCAGGCCCCAGGCCTTCTGCTAAAGAACACACCTCCTTGACCTTCACATATGTCATGACCGTTAACCTGGTGCATTTCAGTCACAGTCAGCAACGGTGCTTAAGCTGTCGCATCACTGGTTCACATTACTCAAGAATATGCCTGTATAAGTGACTTCTACATGTATTAATTTTCAGATGCTTTTCTCCAAAGTGACGTACAACTCACCATAAACAAAAGGGTACCAACAAAAGACACAATTACAGTTGTTAAAGTACAGTCACTTAATCTAGTACCTTGGTAGATGAGAGGATATATACAAGTGACTGTGATAGATGATATGATCCAAGTCTGCATAGCTGTTAGCACATGAGTAGAGAACTGGATCTAAGAAGTGTTTCGAGACCATTCTATGTAGTTCTGAGGGACAGAGGGAGCTTATTCCACCACACTAGAGCCAAAATTGAGAACCTTTTAAATTTAGACCCTCTGAACTCATGAGCACCATTCAGAGGTGAAGCATTGCAGCAGTCTGGCTGGAGTGTAGAGAGTGATCAGGTCCTGCAGGTATCGGAAATGGTATCGTAACAATGTGCATCTTTGCATTTGCACATTGTGAGAGTGAATTGGACTGGAACCATGGTTTCCTGTTGGAGGTAAAGTGTCCCATTCTTCATCCTGGTCATGGAAGGCAAGATCAAGGTACCTAGCACTGAGCTAGCTGTTGCTCTCTTCCTTAAACCATTAGCAAACTCTATGTCCATAACCACTACTCTAACCAAAGCCTCAGTCCTGAACAGGTCCATTTAAGTGCAGTGTTCATCCTTCTGCATGCCAAAGCATTGATTCCAAGGAGGAAGCAGTGGAGGTCACTGAGAACATGAACAAAGGCAGCTTTGAGTCCTCTGAATACCAACACACTTAATACTCACAATAATCAACATTCCATGATGCTCCCCAGACAAAAATTTGCATGCAGTTTTATTACATCTTTTCACACAAGATTACACTGTTTGGGTTCCACTGGTCTTTTCTGAAGACCATCAGTTCCGCACATTAAAGCAGATCAATAAAATTAACATTAACAAATTAACTGACTCTGCTCCACAACATCAATAAAATGCCTGTTTGTCGTTGTGGGGAAACAGGGACAGAATTGACAGAAATGATTTGGGTTCATTAGTTTGTAGCTTGAATCTGGACTATGCCCATCTCTAGGTGCCACCAGGAGCTCCTTTCCACCAGGAAAAACTTGAAGAATTGGCTGCATTCCAGTCCCCAGCTCTGTGAAAAATGTAGACTGAGTATTTTGACTATGGTTATGATTATTACAATCTTTTTTAAGCAGAAATACAGCAGGAAGCAGGAAACAAACTTTCTAATCAATATCTAATAATAAAAAAGTGACTGAAACATATGACCTAAGATTGTTAGAGGAGGGTGTTTTGTGGGATTGAAACCAGCCCACAATTGGAATCACATCAGAAGGTAGAACTCCTCACTCATACACTACCTGCTTCCATGTGGAACAGACTGAAAATCCTGGGGTTTGAGCCCAGGACCTCTTACAGAGTAATGGTGTTCTCTTTAGCAGTGGTCAACTGAGGCATTCCAGGGTGCTGTAGATGTGGTCACACTCCAACGCTGGGCCTGTGTCGATACACACACGCGATACACACTTGGTGGGATTAATGGGTGAATAAAGACCAAGCCTTGTATTCCTGCAACCCCGTAATCCTGGATCAGGTGCTTAGCTGTGTACCCGGGTGATGCTGCAGACCCACTACAGCACCAACCGCCTAGCGAAGCCTGGAGACTTAGACCCAAATTCATATATCTCCTGGACTGTAATATGTGTTCATCAGTGACAACTAAATGGGCTTTCTGGAGAGTTATTTACTTCATTTAGTTCAGTTTAAAGCATCCATCAGCATTGCTCTCAGCAGCCCCTTATTGACAATAATCCACAGTAAATTAAAAGAATTCAAATATTTTTATGGTACTGCATTCGAGTAAGTAACTGCAAAACACTTAATAAAGAGGAAACATTACAATGGCAATGAAGGCAATATAGTACAACATCTGAAATGAATAAAAATGAACCCATACTCGGAACAAAAAACATTTTTCGACCAATACTGACAACTGAATCAAAGTGTATTTAAGTCTAAATGCTGTAGAATCATGACTGTACATAAAAGGCATGCTAAAAATGCAGTGTTCAGCCAGCAGTTTCTGGTGGTTTAGTACGGCATGTTTCCTCACTAACAAATATTATATGTAGTTTAACACTAATAAATCACTCCACTACCCATTATGAATTTCCACACGTGTTTGCAATATGAGTCATCCGGGAAACTCGGCTGCTCATGGATTTACAATACACAACATACAAAGATGAATTAAAAATGTGTTGTCTGCATACGTATGCTTAAATTACACAAGCAATGTGTGTCGGATGTTCTGCTCAATCTGTGTTGGTGGTGGTGGTAGAAACTTGAAATTCGTCACACTGGAGTCACATGAGAAATGGAGAAAGGGACTGAGGCCAGAGGATTCAAGTAGGGAATGGTAAAACTACATATCTATTGTTCTCATAGTATTAGTATGTTCTGATGGATCTGAGCAAGAAAAACAAACTGGGCAACCAAGCACGAGTTTTGGCCCAGCACCATGGAAGGTGCTAGAAGCACAAGTGGTGTATTTCTGCAGGAGTTACCTGGTGAGGTATCTTAGCCTGTTGCTGTCGTATCATCCCAAACATGCAACAAAACAGTACTGTGAACAAAGAGGACAAGTACTGCAACTTTGACTTTGTGGCTTTTCCATGTTTTTTCTGTATTACTTAAATTAAAATACAGTTCAGGGGAACAGTATGTGCCACAAATCAGACCTTAAGGGTCATGCATTCTGACCACATCTCTCTCACACACACACACACACACACACACACACACACACACACACACACACACACACACAAACCTTGAGAGCCGTGCCTGCATATTTTGTAAAATGTGAGCAAAAAAGCAACAAAGCCTGACCAATAGAGTGAAAGGTTTACATACTGATACAAGCATTTTAAAACAGGGCTGGAGTTCAAGTCTTATGCTGTTGGGGCTTCAGGTAATTGCGAAAATGAATATGTCCAGGTAAATAGATTGATAAAATTATAATTTTCATAAGGAAAAGTTGGATGACTAATCAAATTATTAAAAAAATTGCTGAATATGATCTACATTAGTCTGATATTTGTGCTTGATCTATTAGGTGAAGTTCTTTCTTTTAATCACAGGAGAGACATGTACAAAATTCCTTCCTGCCAGTTCTAACTTTGTCACCATATTTTTCCTCATTTATAAGTTCCTGTGATTAATACAGTTTTTAAAACACACAAAATGGCACCTTTTAAGGAAAAAACAATGCAGTGCTTATCTAAAGGGTGATTCCTTGTAGAGTTGTGACTAAGACTAGGTTTTTGAAATACCTTCTTATTTTTAACAAATGTGCACACAAATTCACTTTTACATTTCAAACTTTTAAAACTTGCCCAACTTTATCTCCCTGTGTTCAGAGGAGCAGATATTATAAGCAAATTCCCATTGAGTCGCAGGCCGTAATAAATGAACGTAAACATAATTGTAATGGAATACTGTGGACGACACTCAACCAACCTTGATGATGAGCATGAGCTCGAGAACAAAAACAGTGGTCATGATATTTTCGACACGACTACAACCAATCGCAGAAGTCGATAAATAGACCGCTCAGAGAAAGACTCAATCGGTGTTCGGCCTGAGCTCAGGGGGCGCGGTTTTGCCCACATCAGAATAATCGCCGCCTGGCGAAAGTGGACAGACTCCAGGGTCCTCGTCTCACGGAGCTGTGTCAAGTAGCGGAGCTTTGTGTCCGTCCCCGACTCTCGCCTGTACCAAACCGGCCCTGTGCGCACGCTCCCCACGGTTGGGCCTCCTCTTGCGGTGAAGGACTCTGTCTATGGACGCGTAGGGCTGCGGACTGTGCTTGCGGAACACCGGTTGCGCGGTTGAAGATGAGCGCTGCACTACCGCGCTGCCTGGTCGTGCGGCTCCTGCCGCTCGCTCTGCTCGCGCTCCTCGCACCGGCGCCGGGCGCGCATCTCGAGGACTTTGCGGAGCGAGGCGTTGCGGGTCGGACCTGCATGGTAAAGCAGCTGCCACGCGACCGCGCTCACAGCCAGACCGCTGTCCGCGAGCATCGCGTCCGCCGCGGGGCCGTCGAGCGGGATGGAGAGAAGTGCGAGGGACTGCAGGGCTTTGAGGACGCGCTCGGCGGCAACACGCACAGCGTGAGTCACATGGAAGCCCGGGGGGCACGGGAGCTGTAGTTGCTCTGTGTGTGTGTGTGTGTGTGTGTGTGTGTGTGTGTGTGTGTGTGTGAGAGAAAAAGAGAAAGCGCAATGTGTTGCATTGTGTCTGCCCGTGCACATTTTATTACGTTGTGTGTACGGGCAATGCCACTTAGTTGCCTTGCGCAAGTGCATGCTTGTATGCATGCATGCATGTATGTGTGTGTTTGTGTGTGTGTTGCTACCCGAAGATCTGCGCTCCTGGGGTTTTCTGAAGTGCAATTCTCAGTCTCGCACACGAGAAGTTGTTTGCACATGTGCTGCCTAACCAAGCAGTTAAACGCAGTGCGATAGCACGTTGGTCAGTGAGAGCTGGATCTGCAGCCTTTCATGACCATAATTCTCCATTTGTTCCACTTGTGTACTTTTCTCATGGTTATTAATAGCACACCTTGGTCATGGGTAGCGTTTGTGTGTGTTTCCTGGATGGGGTGAGCAAGATGGACAGTGGTGTGAGGAACACCTTCTTTGTGTTTCATAGCTGGTCCTCAACACCTGTGACACACAACTGATTTTACTGCGTGGGTGTTTACCCAGCCAGACACAAGTGGATGTGCAGAAGCCATGTGTGAGAAGGTCAGCTGCTTGTCTTCCTACAACAGGTTGTGAATAAAGCAAACAAAGCTGTGTTCTGCACCAACAGAGATAGTTTACAGGTGGAGAACCTGGCTCTTCAGTTTATTCCCATCCCAGTTTGTAACTATGTCACTTTTACCAAGTCACAAACAGAATGTTCATAATGCACAGGCTACTCTGTATATTTGCAGATCTTCAATATAATTACAGCAACTTAATTTATATGAACTTTAAATGACTGAAGATGTTATCTCCACAGACCCTTATTCATTGTCAGTTGTTGACCAGTTTATCCTATGAACATGAACAGCATTCTTCATCTTATTGATCAGCAGCACCCAGACCTGAGCTGTAAACACTGTGGAAATTAGTTGAATTAAGGTGATTCCGGAGTCTTACTTCATTCGGGTGGTCTTTACTGCTCTCTGCTAGCTTGGATGATAAACAGGTTGTGACTCACGAAGGGTGGCCAGAGAGAAGAGAAGAACTTTGCAATACAGCTTGATTTTGGGGAACTGTGCCTGGATGAAACACCAGACTTTTGCAGAACTGTCCAAGTGAAGATGTTTAGCTGTGCTGCATTGCATCATGTGTGGCAAAAACCCAGCACTACATGGGCCTCACACCAACTATCAAGTATGGTGGGGGAAGGGTGGGGCCTTGGCTCAGAACCTGGACACATCACAGGGACCGAGTCCACCATGCTTTCCTCGCCATACGAGAGTAATCTTGAGGAAAACATGGCACCATCTGTCTGACAGTGAACGCTTTGCTGCAAGCAGATCATGCAGCAAAATAATGGTCTAGCATTCTAGCAAATTGTGTGGGTGAATCTGGTGGCCAAATAGGACTAGAACTGCGGGTTTGGAATGGTCACATCAATGTTTAGATTAGAACTCTGCTGAGTCACTGTGGTGGGATCCTTAGATAGCTATACAAACAAGGGTTCTCAGCCACCAGTGAGATGCAGGAGCTCCTACAATGGGGTGTATAATGTACAGTCTTTCAGGAAATAACACTGTGAAGTTGTTGCTCCTGGAGGAAGTGCTACAAATGCTTTGTCACTTGGCTTCAGCATGTGGACTGGCAGAAAGTTGTTTTTCGCAGTAAACACGTCATGGTCAGTCTCTGTTGAAACTGAAGAGGACTCTAATACCAGTCATTCTCAGTGACGTGTGTTAACTGTGAGATTTGTGGCAATGGGAGGCAGCACCTTGTCCAAGGAAGAGTTTGTTGGTTGTGGGTGTGCTAGTAGAGATCCTTTAGATTTGCTGAAAATGAGCTGTGTGTAATTTCATAACAAAATAAATGCCTCTGTATTGCTGTGTGTGTGCACACTGGGGTGGTGTAGAACTGTCTTGCTGTCAGCTGAAGGCAGTTGTGGTTTTTTTTTTTTTTCTGGTCTTGAGGAACACAAATGAAATGGAAACAGTGATGTTTTTTAGTCTATACATCAGATTTTTACCATTATCATTGTTTATTTGTTCATTAGTTGCCTGTATCCAAGGTGACCAGAAAATGCTTTCCTCTGCAGTATAGCTTAGTTTCCCATAGAGTTCCAACTTTTCCAGCTTTTACTGCCTTTTTTCTTTTTTCATTTCCCCATGATGATTTGGGTTAGGTTACAGCTATTCTTGAGATTTGACCCATGATGCTTCCCTATCCTATGCTGCCATGCTTGACACAGTTGAGGGATGCCACCTGTGCAGTTTGGGATGTGGCTGTGTGAATGGTGTTGGGTACGAGTGTCACAGTCAGGGTTGGTAATGGTTGATGGCACTGAGCGTGCTCCCCTACAGGGCCTAATGGACTGTGTAAGTACTGGGGTCACTTCCTGTTCACTGGGTGCAGGTAGTCTGGAACACCTCCTGTTGGTGTCTGAGTTAGAGGGAGGAGTTTCACACCATGTGGTTTATGTGTGTCTGTTGAAAATGCAGACAAACCCTTTAAATGATCTTATCTATACAGGGTGAGTCAAAATTTTGTGTACATTTGTTACATGTTTAGGCTATGTGTTTATATGATTACGAGATGCTGAATAATACATTTATGAAAGTGTTCCATCCACCCTGTGTATAGTACATGTCAATAAAACATGCTATGAAGGTGCAGGGTTGAGGGTGCAACATTTAATTTTTTTTTTTTTTTTTTTTTTTTTTTTTTTTTTTTTTTTTTTTTAAAGCAATTTTTTTTAATTTGGGGATTTGGAGCCATTTAAATGGGAGTTTGTGTTCAGGATCTTAATGACATTTTAACATGGTAAATTTTATAAATGGAATAGTATGCAAACTCTGTCCACATATGATGTTCAACACATTGTTTTTGATTGGTCTACTTAAGGTTCTACACAGTCCTCCTGTCTGGTTCTCCACAGATGATTCCTGGCATTGATCCTACCTTCCCTGGTCACATGACTCCAGCATGTTTGCATGGATGGAATTGGTGTGATTTTGTCCATCTGCAGCATCTGCTACTTCCCATGTGTTCAGGTCCTTATCAGTCTATTGCTTGGTGGTGAAGAAATTCTGCTTGTGAAGCTCACCACTGATACTGATGGAAATGTGGTCTGGTGTACATCAACCACATGTATGTCTGTCTCTCTTGGTGTCAAGTGTTGGCTTTCTACTTGTATTTTGTTTTCTGGTCATTATCCAGCTTCTCTTGTTGGGCTCTTTTGTATTACTGTCACTGCTGAGCAACTCTCAACCATATTCCTTGGTCACTTTATATTTCTGCCTCAACTGAACTTTTTGGCCATGTTAGCAGTGTTGTGTTCTCTAAACCATTCTGACAGCTGCCATTTCTGACAATGGCAATGGTGGCCTTTTTGGGGAGGGGGAAATTGCAGGAATGGACAGAGACTGATACATTGGCGGTACCATCTTGAGCTCAGCTGCAGAGTTACATTCCTTTGAGAGGCGGAGAGTGAAAATTGGGGCTGTGGCCTGGATAGACATAATTTTGCTTCATATGAGGACAATTTGAAGTCAGCAGAGGAAACTGTTTGTTTTGGGTCCAGAGATGAGAACCTAAGTGATGGGACCACAGCTGAACCCACCACATCCTAGAGCAGAGTGAGGAGGATAGAAACCCACACCCTATACATAGTTCAAACATGCTGGGAATTATTTTTCAGTACTGAGTGAAATTGAGCACCTTAATTCATCTCAAACACACAGGTATTCTGGCACATAGGGTCTTTATCACAACAGCATGTAAACCTTTTTTGTGGTTTTAGTTTTGTCTTATAGCTTATACACATCTGCAATTGCTCAGAACAGCACTGTGGTCCCAAATCTTCATGCATGTATATATGAGTATAGAAATATGTGTAAAGTTACTCTGAAATATTTTGCATTCCATTTTCTCAGATTAAACATTTTAATCACAGTTTAAGCACAGCACCACAGTGAGTGACACTGATGCCTCTGAGCTCCTCGGCTGTAGGTTCGAATTTGTCTTGATCTGTGTGGAGTTTGCATGTTACCACGTTCTTATTGGTGTATGGTAGACATGGACAGATGGTGGCAGCAGTAAACCACTTCCGTACCCTCATTTACCACAAAAGCTACCTGCTTAATGGAGCTCAATTGGTGTGCAGTTGCACATCATCTCAGTATTGCATTATGTTCCTGAAAATGTTGAATAAAAATGAGAATTTTTTTTTTTTTTTCCTGAAACCCAGACCTGTTGTATTGAATTGTTAAATAGTAACTCATGCTCTGTAATTTTTATGTTTAATACAACATTATATTTCATCCAGGTCTTTCATCGTGTGTCTTTGCAAGCACTTAACTTTAAGATCTTAAATTGCACCCATAGTAGCAGATGGCAGCCTCATTTGGAGGGACTTCATCTTGCATGGTGTGGAAATCGCCACCCGGCAGTGGATTTCAGTTTTGTGCAAGCTGCTCACTTTGCTAAAGCTGATTTTACTGCAAGGCTGCATTAGCTAGCCTGCTGACCTCTGCTTTTTTCCTTACAGTACACATTTGATGTCCTGAGCGGTTCCGTGTCATTGGCCTGGGTTGGAGACAGCACCGGGGTAAGTATTGCCCCCCCCCTCCCCCATCTGTCTAGATGTGGCACTACACAATGGTCACTGTGTATTCTAATGTAGGAATGTTTGTTTTTACTGTTTTTGGTAATCAAAACAGATGTGCAAACAATCTTTAATGTGTAGCTGTGCTGTACTGATGTGGGGCTGCCTAACGTGCCAGGTGCTGTGGCAGGGACTTTGGTCTCCCCTCCTGGCACAATGTGTGTCATGCTGTATTCTCCCCATGCTAGAGTTTTATATTTTTATTTTAAAAAGGTGAGCTCAGCATGGTTAACAAAACAGCCTCGTTGCGCTCCACAGCAGTAGCAGGGAGGAGGTGCTGGGAGAATTGGTTGAAATGTGCTGTCAATTACAGCAGATACTGACATAATGGTGCCAAGAGTCACGAGGAAAGGAACCAACCCAACACACACACGCCTGTTAACTCCCTTCTGAGGGCTCATTGTCCACCCAGAAATGGTGACGGCTGTCCTTGCTCTGGCCTCATCTGTGTCAAGGAGTGTTTGTTCACCAGTGCCTCATTTAAATATCTTGCATCCATCTGCCTCTTGGAGTGTGTGCTACACATATTCACAAAGGCTTCTGTATATTAGAGATGAGGTTGTTAAAATAGCCCTATGGTTTAAACGTGTGCTTGATGCTAAGGGACAGACTGCTAAGGATGTGGGAGGGGCAGTTTGAAAGGCAAAAACACCTCTTAGGTGAGTGCACATGCACTTAGATTTTTATTCATTTTGGGGAAAATGAGGGTATCAACAACAGAAAAAGCTTTATTTGCACACATATAAGATTATTAAACCATAGCTTATGTGTCTGGTTCACATCCCTCAAGTACCTGCCTGTAGAAGTAACATTCAAACAGAAAATGCATTGATAATCACAGCACTATGTTGGACTCATTTATGCAGCTCTCAGCAGTAATTCTTTTGTGAACATTACCCAGCAAGTCTGACCCCAATGTGGAAATTGTAGAAAATGGGGTATTTTTTAAGTGTTTAATTGTATCTGTGGTTGACAGATACAATTAATCTACACACAGTTGACACCAGAAATCTGCATGTCACTTACTGACCAAAGTGACTTTTACCAGCCAGCCACATGCTTAATTATGCAGCATAGTAATATGGTTGTCCCATCCTCTACACTGCTCAAAAAAAATTAAGGGAACACTTAAATCACACATCAGATCTCAGTGAACAAAATATTGAAGTGGAAAATCTTTACTGAGTAATACTGTGTAACTCGTTGAGAACAAAATGATGTAACAACAGTCAATGGAAACCAAAATCACCAACCCACTGAGGGCTGGATTCAAAATGACACCGAAAATCAAAAGTTAAAAATTTAAATCACAGGCTTATCAACTTGCGTGAATTTCATCACGGCAACTCATAATGTGACTCAGTAGTGTGTATGGCCCCCCCGTGTCTGTATGCACTCCAAACAATGTCTGGGCATGCTCCTGATGAGACAGTGGATGGTGTCCTGGGGGATCTTCTCCCAGACCTGGATCAGGGGATCAGTGAGCTCCTGGACAATCTTGGTGGCATTGGATGCACAGATACATGATGTCCCAGAGGTTTTCAGTTGGATTCAGGTCTGGGGAACGTGCAGGCCAGTCAATGGCATCAACGCCTTCATCATCCAGGAACTGCCTACACACTCTGGCCACATGAAGCCAGGCAGTGTCCTGTACCAGGAGGAACCCAAGGCCTACTGTATCAGCATAAGACGTAAACACCATTCCCTTTTTGGGGGGTTGTCTTGCTGTTGCCTCTCCAGTTCACCTGTTGTCACTTTCATTTGCACCAAAGCAGGTGTAGTTGATTCACAATCACTTATGCTTCTTAACTGGACAGATTGATATCTCAGAAGTTTAACTGACTTTGTGTTAGATTGTGATGATTGTGTTCCCTTAATTTTTTTGATCAGTGTATGTACATTTACTATACTTGGGAAAAAAATTGTTTTATCTTACAATAAAATGAGTGAAAACTGCACTTAGTTTGGAGCTGTTGACAGATTCATCTCATAAATATGTGCACCATTTCAGTAACACCCCCCCCCCCATCACAAGCACTCAGGAATACCAGATACAAGCAGACTGTGTGGGACTAAATTGAATTAAGGCTGTCCCTCTCTTCTATTCTGTTTGGGCACTCTTTACTGCCATCTGTTGACTAGGAGGGTAAATACAGGTTGTGTATGTCTGAATTCTTATTTTCACTAAAGGGGAGTTGGTCAATTTTACGGTTTCATGCATAACATTATTAATCCCTCACCTTCCGCATAGGTGGTGCTGGCACTGACTACGTTTCAGGTACCGCTTTTCATGATGAAGTTCGGACAGTCAAAACTGTACAGAAGGTAAGCACTTTGTTTATTTAAAAAAAAAAAAAAGAGAGACAATTTAAAGGTCTTCTTTAAGACCAAAAGTACAATCAGCTTTCTTGCTTCTTCATATTTAGTGGTTAAGAGTTTTATTTGTTAGTGATTTAAACTCATCTTCCTTTGTGTCAGTGAAAACTATGGGAAGTCCTTTCAGGACGTGACACATCTAATCAACAACACCTTCATCCTAACCGAGTTTGGCATCGCCACGGGCCCACAGAATTCTGGGAAGGTGATCCTCACCAGCGATGTGTCTGGGAACCACCAAGCACGCATCTTCCGCTCGGTGGATTTTGCAAACAGCTTTTTGTCTTCGGACCTCCCTTTCCAGCCGCTGGCACAGATTGCCTACAACCCACTTAACACCAATGTGCTCCTGGTCATCAGTGTTGAGGTGAGGTCCCCACCAAGCTATAGGGTGACAACCTGGTTGTGCTGTCAGTGATGATCAGCCTCTCTGTTCTCCCGTCTTCCAGAACAATTTGTGGATCTCAGAGGACTTTGCTGCAAGTTGGAGGAAGATCCACGAGAGGGTGTGCCAGGCAAAATGGTTAGTCAGGTTGTAGATTAGATGGGCCTCATTCATCAATCAACTGAATTAAGTGGACTGACTGATTAATTTTCCTAGGGGTTTGAGCAACACTGTGTTCTTCACGGCAAACACAAATGGATCCTGCAGTGAGTTCTGTTCCACATGCGATCATCACAATGACCTGTAGATGGACTCCACTTCTCCATTACTAAGTGCTGTTGATGTCTTATCTTCTTGATCTTTGTCAGGTGATCGTGGACAGTTAGAGCTGAAGAAGACAACTGACTATGGGAGAACCATCAAAACCATCGGCACCAGGATCTTCTCCTTTGGGCTGGGAGGGCGCTTCATCTTTGCTTCAGTCATGACTGCAGAGGTGGGTCTCTTTGTAAAGCAAGTTTGTGCATGTGTTTTGTTATGTTGTTGTCTAACTCTTCTGTGTGCCCTTTGCAACATCAGGGCAACATGCGTGTCATCCATGTCTCCATGGATCAGGGCGAGGTATGGAACATGGCCCAACTCCCTGCTGTCGGACACGAGCAGTTCTACTCTATCCTGGCTGCCAATGACGACATGGTCTTCATGCACGTGGACGAGCCGGGAGGTGGGTCCACCACCTGTCTGCCTTGATTATAATATTTGCAGATGCAGGTCCAGCTTGGCTCTTCTGCTGCTGCTTTCTTCTCCCTCTTGTGCTCTGCGTGAAACATGTCTACATTGGGTTCACAGACACTGGCTTTGGCACCATCTACGTGTCGGATGATCGCGGCACAGTCTACTCAAAGTCATTGGAGCGCCACCTGTACACCACAACAGGTGGCTATACAGACTTCACCAATGTGACCTCGTTGCGTGGCGTCTACATGACCAGTGTGCTGGCCAAGGGTAAGAGGGTTTGGCTCCTTGTAACACCGGATTATGCTGTTGAAGTGCTTGAGGTTAAGTGAGGTTAGATGAACATTGTTTCATCAGAGCAGTGGCTGAACTAGCTGATTACCTCCTCAATCCTGCAGACAACTCAGTGCAGACGGTGGTGACCTTTGATCAGGGTGGCGAGTGGAGGCCACTGCAGAAGCCCAGGAACAGCAAATGCGACTCTACAGCAAAGAATAAGGATGTGGTATGGGTCTTCTGGAGCTGTGTGCATTTGTTTCACTTTCTTCCCTCTCTTAACAGCCACCTCTTGTCCACCCACAGTGCAGCCTCCACATCCACGCCTCCTACAGTATGGCCATGAGGCTGAACGTGCCCATGCTGCCGCTGACAGAGCCCAATGCTTTGGGACTCATCTTGGCCCATGGTAGTGTCCCCTACTTGCATGTGATCTCCATAACACAATTTACATCACACCAACTGGCTACCACAGAGGATGATAATACAGTTCATCGTCATATAACTGGACTGAGGGGGCAGGGGTCCAGTCATACATCTGACCTGTTATTCCAGTATTAGAGATGAAAAACATTTTACTATGACGGTAATCCTTGCTGTTCACAAGATTTAGATTTTTTTTTTCTCTCTCTCTCCTCCCCTTTTACTACAGTAAGACAAAACAGACATGTTGGATGTTGCAGTGCTTAGAAAACATGCTTGCCAAATCAGTTTTCAATGTTGTTAGAAATTTTCCACAGTGGAAAAGGGTTTTTTCTTTTAACACTTTACTGACACAACCCCCCACCCCCACCCAAAAAAAAAAATAAATAAAAATAAAATCTTGAAAACAATACTGTGGTTTGTTATACTGTTTGGTCAAATCAGGGTCTCCTGAGATCTGGTCATGTGCAAATTAGTAATAATAGAATAGTTATAATAATGTGGTCCTCTGAACAGTGGGGACAGTTGTTGTACTGATGTTTCTAGGAAGGTCTTTGTGTTTCCCCATCTACAGTCAAGACTTCCTCTATGTGATCCTGTGTTTGCGGTTGCTAAGTTCCGTTATGTCAGTGACCTGCAGTTTGGTCTGTTGTTGCAGCAGATAATGAGCTAGGTTCGAACAAATGTGCAATGGAGCTTTTTCCCTTTGTGTAGATGATCTGTTAGGGATTTGCATGTGGTATCAAGTTGTGCATGTTTTGCATGTGCTGCCGCTTTGCTAAGCAAACAAGTTGTGGTTGGGTGGTTGTTCCAGTTTCAACTCTGACCCCTGCCACCCAGGGAGTGTGGGCGACGGCATCTCAGTGATGACTCCTGACGTGTACGTGTCAGACGATGGGGGCTACTCCTGGCTGAGGGCCCTCAAGGGACCTCACCACTATGCCATCCTGGACTCAGGAGGCCTGCTGGTGGCTGTCGAACAGACACTCTCCCAACCCATCCAACAGATCAAGTAAGTGCTTCCTCTGAAGGTGAACAATGTATATTTTTCCAAATGCATATGCCAAAGAAATGAAATAAAATGTTAAGGAGTGTTTATATTTAAATAAAAAAATTAAAAAAAAGCTCTAACTGGACATCTGTGTTCCTCCACTCCTCCCTGGCAGGTTCTCCACAGATGAGGGACAGTGCTGGCATGTGTACAACTTCACACATGACCCAATCTACTTCACAGGCCTGGCCTCAGAACCTGGAGCTCGCTCCATGAACCTCAGCATCTGGGGCTACCGGGAGAC
Source organism: Heterotis niloticus (assembly GCA_018136845.1). Classification (NCBI taxonomy): domain Eukaryota; kingdom Metazoa; phylum Chordata; class Actinopteri; order Osteoglossiformes; family Osteoglossidae; genus Heterotis; species Heterotis niloticus. The sequence continues at coordinate 9,678,827 of CM030892.1, read as the reverse complement.
TCCGTTGAACCACTACTGGGTCTCCATAACAATTGACTTCAGTAACATCTTTACCCGTGATTGTGAGTGGAGGTCCTCTTCCATTTGCATGCAACCCCTATCCTTAGTGTTTTTTGCCAACATTATGCTTTCTTTGCATTTGCCCTATTCTCTGCTCACTATGATTGACTTACAGTACATGCTGTAGTTTATGCAGATGAGCTCTTGGAAGAAAGTAAATCATGATCCAACTGTCTTTCAGGTGAAGAGAAGGACTATGTGGAGTGGCTAGCGCATTCTGATGACCTCAGCAACCCAGACGATGGCTGTATACTGGGATACAAGGAAAAGTTCCTGCGTCTGCGCAAGGCTTCAGTGTGTCTGAAGGGCCGTGATTATGCCATCAACAAGCAGCCAACACCCTGCTCCTGCACACGTGATGATTTCCTGTGGTTGGTTTGTCACTCTGTATGATGGCTAGTAGCTAGGCTTTAAACTTGAAGCTTTCTGGTGATGGTCATTGTGATCTGTTTTTCTACAGCGACTTTGGCTACTACCGGCAGGAGAATAGTTCAGAGTGTGTGGAGCAGCCAGACCTAAAGGGTCACATCTTGGAATTCTGCCTACACGGCCGTAAGGAGCAACTGCAGACCAGCGGGTATTGTGCTGTCCGCCCCCAACACACACACACTTTCACATATTATCTGTAAAACTGTATTGACTACTAAAGGAGTCTGATTGGTCCTCGTCTGTCCCCAGTTACCGGAAAATTCCTGGAGATAAGTGTGAGTCCGGCTTCGTACCAGAGCGGAAGGTGATTGACCTCAGTGGGAAGTGCATCAGCAACCTGCTGGAGCCAGAGCCCCTAGTAAGCTACCTGCCTTAAAATATCTTAATGAGTTATTACATTAATGATGACAAAATAATGAATGATTGGTAAATTAATGTTGCTGTTTATATGATGGCTACATCATCGAAGATAAACTCCTCAAGCTCCACGAGCATCGTGGTGGCTGTCGTCCTCATCCTCCTGGTCAGCGTCATTGCTGGGGTGCTCTTTGTCAAGAAGTATGTCTGTGGCGGAAGGTCAGTGACTTATGTTTTTCCTCCTGGGGGAGAGGCCAGCCTACCAGATGTTTTCTGGGCATGAATGGATTTTTTTTGCATTTAGCTCTGGACTCCAGGTCTGATCTTGCAGCTTACTGACACACTGCACATTATAGCTGCTATAAATGCAAGAAAGCATTTTTACTGTGCAATTATTTCATGTGTAATCTTCCCATTGCTTAGTAAAGTTGTGTGCAAGGTTTGAAGTGTGCTGTAATGTGCTAATGCTGTTGGTGGGGAGGGGTCCGTCTCACTGACAGCATCCTTCCTGTTGTAGATTCCTTGTGCACCGCTACTCAGTGCTGCAGCAGCATGCTGAGGCTGGGGGCACTGAGGGGCCAGATGAATTGGACGGCCAGGTGGCCACATCCACAAAGATGGAGTATCACGATGACTCAGATGAGGTACCAGGGTGGTTACAATTTTGTACAAAATATACAAATGCTCAAACCTGAATAACACACAGTTACAGGTCCAAATCCTCACAACATGAAAACACAACTAGTGAGTAAACAACAGGCCACCTTAGCTCTACTACAGAATTGTCTTCATAAGAATATAAGAAAATGCATTTAAAATTAATAAACTGGAGAATTTGGAAAATGTGACCGCTCGTAACATGAGTTGGTGTAATTGCACAGTCCTGAAAACAGATAAGATTGTTGCTTCAGGTAAATGTAATCTAAATTGATTAAAAAATCTGTCCCATCTGCAGGATCTTCTGGAGTAAGGGCAGTGAATTGGAGGGAGCCATTGCCACTGGGAGAGATGAATCAAAACATCCTTCTCATTGCTACACTCCTGTTCCAGGCCCACAACCTCCTACTGCTCTGTTTGCTTCTCCCCTGCAGACTTTCCTTCTGCCAGTTTGCTTCCCTGCCCCCCCCCCTCCCAAAAGCTCCTTCTGTCAGCTTTTTGGCTCCATCCTTTTAGCTTGACCAGTGGGGGTTAGTGGACACTTGCTCTTGATCCAAGGACTCAGCACAAGGGCCTTGTGTCCATCAGTCCTGTCTTTCTGGTGATATTTCTCCTTAATCAGCACTGGGGGGGGGGAGTATTGGCTCACTGCCAGCTGGCTGCCTGGCACCTCCACAGGCCAACTTTACATGGCTGCAGCACCAGATGCTAAAGAACTTTGCTATGTGACACCACAGCATCTCTGCACCACTCTGGAAACCCGCTGCAATTATGCTTTTTGATGAAAGGCAGTTAAGGTTTTCTTGTGGAAATCCGTCCTGGTAGTCTGTTTCACAGCGACCTGCTTTGTGATTCTTTTTTTTTTTTTTTAACCTGCCTCAAGAGATTGAACTTTTTTTTTTTTTTTTTTTTTTTTTTTTTAAGTGCTGTTTGTTTTTGTTATCGCCTTTCCATCTCCTAGTACTGAATGCCAAGCACTGCTGTTGGGAAACGTGGTGATGGCATGAATGACAGTTTCCACATGTGTATATAAAGCAATACTGGAAGTAGACGCAATACCTTAATGTTCTACCAAATATGTAGTTTGTCCTTAAAGCTCATTTACTGACAGTCAGAGGTAGTGTCTGCGTTCAGGGTCTTATATATGGGTCTTTAATGTAACTAAGTATGTTTAAACTGCAGCTGTCACTTCAGTCCCAACAAGCTGGTGAAGCAGTGAGGTCACATGACCACCATGGTAATTGAGTAGTTGGGGTAACATGCTCAGGTTACATTGTTGTAACACAGTAATACAGGAGTTGAGTTCTAGTGACCTTTATGGTTCTTGTGCTCAGCTTTGTGGGGAGTTTGTCTGACCCCAGTGCCACCCTGTCTTGCACAGTAAAATGTACTAAACCTGAAAATAAGGCAATTTTTAAACACATCCTTTACTGTAAAGCACAACTTTGTCAGAAACTTTGTGGTAAATCTGCATCAATCGACTTTTTACCCTAGTGCAGTCATTTTGGGTACTTTGTCCCATGCTGCTTGAGTAGATCCTTTAAAAAAAAAAAAAAAAAAAAAAATTTTTAAAATCATGTATAAATACTTGAGGGAGCAGCGGGTGGCAGCTGAGCACAGTGGTCTCTAGATCGCCACGTCGGTCTTGCTGTGTCATCTGTCTTTAATCTGAATGCAAGAGCACAATACCTCCTGCTGTAAATCGCAAGGCACTGTGGGTAGCGGCATGGATAGCAGTGCAAACAGTGGACAGAGCTGTGGGTGTCTGTACAGTGACCCACACTGGCCTCTGGAAAGGAAGCTACTGCATCGCATGGACTTTAAGGTACTTTTACATTCAAATTAGCTGTTTCCTGAAAGGGATTTTAAAGCATTTCTGAACTAACAAATTTTACTTAATGTCAGTACAATATTTACCGTTATTTACTAGGGTGTGTAGTTCTGGCAATGGCTGTGTGTGGCAAGAGTGTAGTGTTAATTCTTTTAAAATGGTTTTATTGTTATAACCAAACAGCATTCTGTGGGAGCGAAATGACGCAACCGACCTTCTGTACCACGTTTCTAAGTTTTCACTGCGCTTTCAACCTTTTAAGTTTTGTCACATTTGGGATTGTGAACTGAGTTGGTCACTCCTTTGTTAGATCACTAAAATAATTCTGGCTGGTACAAAAGATTTTTGTTCATGTTGGTAATGTTGCAGTTTTGAAAATCTATGCAGAATTGTGAGGTGAGGGTGGGGAGGTGCGTGTATGTACACACACTTTCACACCTTGTTTGCTGTGGAAACTGCTGTAAAATTCAGTTGAAAAAAATGATTTTCCAGTTCTATTTGTATATTGGAAGCCAATTCTGTGTAGTTAAAATAAACTTTATTGGTACTTTGTCCCTCCTGTTGACACTTTTTCTGTCACACCACAATCAAGCTTTTTTTTTTTTATTATTATTATTTAAATCGCCAGTCCCGCCACTGCTCTTCACTCTGCTAACATGCAGAACAGGTGGTCATTGCCTAGGGGGCAACTCAGATCCTGTAGAGGAAGTTGCCACTGCTGTCGAACACCTCCCTGCCCTTCCTGATGATGGCACTGTCCTGCTGAGCAAGTGTTTGGTGCCGTTCAGCCAGTTCCTCAAGCTGCTGGTCTGAAAGCACTGTGCCGTCCCAGCAGTCCTCTTTGTCATTATCATCATCCTCCTTGTCCTGCTGTGCCCCTAAGGCTGCACTCTCTGGCCTAGGAAGGGGGTGCTGCTGAGAAGTTGGGACAGTGGTACAGTTTGCAATTCCCTCAGGACAACGAGGCACCACAGCTATGGGATTGACAGTCATGGATGCAAGTGAGTTGCCCCCTTTGCCTGGTCCTTGCAGTGCTTTGACACCAGGTGGCAATCTGATGTGATCCCTCCCTGACTGCAGCGCAGGCGTGAGGACCCCCTGACCCTGGGAAGCCGCAACTCTCGCATCCTGCTGCTTGCATCTCTCTGCAGAGGGCACAAAGGTGCTCTGCAGGACCCTGGCGATGACACTGCGACTCACAGAGAAGCCTTTAGCCAAGCGATCGAGCGTCCACTCTTCTGGAAACTCCTGCTTCAGGTACCTTCAGGTGAAGCAGAACATGATCATCTACAGAAGATGGTCCCAGTGTATTTAATGAACTAAAAGTTGGCAGCAGGGGGCACAGTAGTTGGAACCATTAAGTGGCAATCTGGAGAAAAGGGTTTAAATTCCACCTATGGTAGTGCCCTTCATCCAGTTGCTTATCTTGCTCTATAAATTGATACATTATATCTTAATGTCAAAGTTAGTTTGGAGAAAAGGACAATGAGTAAACTGGGGGGGGGGGGGAACAGTACCACTGCATTTCTGCTCTCACACTTGTGTTTATAGTGCTGGAATTACAGTAATTGGACATTTGTTCGTCCATTTTTTTTTTTTTTCCCCCCCATGCCGAAGATTATTTATCCATGTGGCAGGGCTACAATGCTGTTAAGAAGGTGGCTGTATACCGGATCTGCTGGATAGCCTCCCAGGTGAGTGTTCGCAGTGGTGGACCTGGGGATGTCATCTGTCTCCTGACCTTGTGGAACCTGATACTCTTCTGCCTTCGCAGCTCCTCCCTGCTCCCAGGAGGAGGCAGCATGACCAGAGGATGGGGATGGGAAACCAACATTCACTCAATGCTCTCAGGACTCTTATTAATTTTCCACAAGTGAGGGGGGGGGGTCTCACCGGAGCAGGGCCTCCAACATCTCATTGTCATCCTTATCCAGGTCTTTCTCATACTGGTCCATATTATCTGTTCTCTGCCAGTGTGACTCCCCCTGGGAGATGGCTCCCCCTCTGAATAGGCGGGAGTTGGTGCATGTTGCGCAACATCCTGCGCCGGACAGCCAGGGCCTGCGTAGGACTACACCCAATCTAAGGTACATCATGGAGGACAACAGCCTGGCAACCATGGCAACACCTAGCGCAGTGGAAGCTGCAGGGACGGAACAAATGAATAAATGAGTTGCCAGTGCGTGAATAATTAAAGGAAACTGTATTAACCCCACCTGGCGATTCCACTCACACATATACATAGACGCACACACCTATGAGATGCTGTGGGGTAGGCATGTCGCAATGTCACACCTGCTACGCGCAAGCTACTTTAGCCTGACCGCATGTTTGGATTCTTCTTCCCCCCAATCAGTCGGTTTACGAACACATCCCAGGTCTGTAGATTTATGGTCAGTTTTTAAAATCATCGATCACTTCTGTAAAACGTGTACATATGATCTCCGGCTACGTGTATCTATATAGGGATCCGGTCGGCGTCTCCAAACCTTCCCAGACTGCAGCAGCGGCCGAGACTCACGAAGAAAAACTTTTTTTTTTCTGGATGGCTTCGTACTAAAATGTTATAACCAGATCGTTTCCGGCTCCCGTCACGCAACACCCTGCGTACTTACTGGCTCGAAAAGTGACATATTTATACTACACAGTAAACGCATTTCTTACCTTTACCTTTTTACCTTTATGTTAAATATGCTCCAAAAACTGCATGGCAACATTGGCTCGCACATCACGGAAATGTCGTTTGCGGCTTCTCTGTGACGTCACCCGCCTGCGGCAGGTAAAAGGACTGTTGGCAGCGCCCCCTGCAGCACCGGAGGAAACAACAGTATCGCCACGGTCTTTCATTAAATTTGATATAACTATAAAATGTCATAGTAAACAATAACATTTTGTAAATGCAGAACGACAGAGAAGCTGAACACAATACTTAGGTAAAAATAAAACTAAAAAGCAATGAAGTACTTACATTGATTTAAATAAAGCTTTTCATGTTAACATTACTCAATATGAAATATGTTCTTTATGGAATTTTGATAAATGTGTTGTGCGAATAAAATTGAACAGGGTGACTGAAATGTTACAAAGTAAAAGCACTTTTTTCCTTTACATATAGTACTTCTCTCACACATTTACATAGAGTGCTGACAAATGGATGTAACAAAGCAGCTGAATGGTTGGCCATACATTTAAACATTTGTGAATAAAATAAGTCAACTGGCAACTGAGGACAGGAAAAAAGCTCCCACCCAGAAGATGAGGCAGAAAAATAAATCCATGGGGTCCAGGTGGGCCTTGGGCAGCAGTAAAATTAAGGAATGATGCAAGTTAAAAGTACAATTTCTTCAGAAATGTATTTAGGTAAAAGTAACAAGTTACTCGGTTTTTTCCCATGTCTACAGAACACACAATTTCTGCTATTCTGAGGTCATATTTCTGCATGCTCTGCTGAAAGACCACAAACGCACTGTTCTCCTGCCAGCCAGTGTTGTGTTTATTTACGTTTACTGTGAGCCACAAGGGCCGAGGTTGTAGCTCACTACTGCCTGCAAGGGGGGGCTCTTTTCAGCTTCAGCTGCATAGCTCATACTGTGAACTTAGACTCAAATATGACCTCCTCTTGAAATGACAACATGAGTCACAAAAAGCAAAATAAACACCAAACACAGGCTGCTGTTCAAGAGCATTTTATTTTTAATATCTGATTATAGAAAATTTTGGGGAAAAATTTTTGTGCAAAATTCTTCCTTGTATAATAATGTTGTCAAATTGTTGTCCTTGTTTGATTCCTGTAGACAGTACAGTAGAAACAAGCTAAACACAGTCAGTTGGACAGATTAAAAACCTGCCATTTTTAAATCTTTGTATTCATTAGAGGACATAAATTTTTCTGAGATCATGTTAGACAGTAAATGTTTTGTTATAGTGTGTAGTAAGGGAGACCAGGTCATGTTTGATTTTGGAGAAGTGCTTTCTAAACTGTCTAAAATCCTTATAATAAGACACCGTACTTTGTATGTATAAGTTTAAATTCTGTAATTCCATTCCTTTGACAAGAATGATCATTTTGTGCTGTAAAAATTAGCACATCAAAATCTGTCACAAAAATTGCACCTCTACAGAAACAAATAATATCTCTTCCTTCTCTTGGACATGTAGCACATCAAGAAAGGGTCTGTCAATTTTATGATGTTAGACACTGTATTTTTGTTCCATGTCTCTCTCATAGATGTTGATGGTGTTTTGGGTGGAAGTGTTGCCTTTCTGCTACACATGTGCCAAATTAATGAGCATCTGATGCACAAAGCGCTTCCACTGACCCACTGTTTAAACATTTTGGAGTTCATTCTTCAGCATGGAGTTTCTCGCCCAGGTCAGCTGGGTGCTCACCTGCTTCTCCAGATATTGTGTCCTTCAGAAGCTTTTCTGTGTTACACAGGTGCACCTCCTAATGCTTCATGCAGCTCTAACACCTCCTGATCTGCAAATACCCACTGCATGAGGTCACTATAGCTTTATGTGGGAGCTTGGAAGGGGGGCACCACCACTGTCTTGATGAACATGGAAATCACCAAGGCTCACAAGTCCACTGCATGGTGCACACTGGTGAATCCCCTTCAAACAGTTGACAGGTCCTTGGCATATTGGAGCCTGTTTGCTTCCACATGTCTATACTGATGTTGGTGAGGTGATTCTGTTTTTGGAAATTGTATATTTCTGTCTGCATTTTGATGTCTCCCTCTGTCTAGTTTGCACCCCATTCTGAAACAATCTGTCTGCAGCATTTGTGCTCTTCTGAGCAAATTGTCTGATAGCCCCCTAGGTTGGAGGCTTTTCTACTGTGCGTGCGATGTTAGGTTGTTTTTGGTCAATGTTCTGTTTTCACAGCTGTGAACCAAACTTTATGTTTGTACAACATTTATTTTTGTTTTAAACACAAACGTAGAACAGAAAAGAATGATATACAAACAAAACAAAAAGAACCAAACAGAACAAAAGTTAAGCAACAAAACCAACTAGCAAAGAATTTGAAAAATATACATTGCTTTAATTTTTTTACTTTTAAGACAGTATTGAAACACTACTTGGCATCAGCATGAAGAACAACAGAAGTTTTTTATAACTAAATACACTTTTTAAATATCAAGTAGTATTTTCGTCTGTCTGTCTATTGATGTAACTGAGATTAAGAAGTACATTTATAAATAATAAAGAAGGGCCATGGGCTCTAATCACAGTGCTTCCAGGTTCAACCCCTAACTTCTGTTCTCTGTTTCACAGGAAAGGACGAACGATGTCATTGCAGTCCTCATAATTCTTCATTCTATACCATCACACAGAGTTGGAACCATGCTGCTTTCTGTCACATTGTGCTGTTTGGTTCAAGCATTTATTTAATGTTATTTTCAGAAATTAGGCTGCAGTTTTTTTTTACACAGTTATTATGTTTTTGCATTACAATTCATTCATGTTTAAGTTTCAGGTGTCTGTCCTCACCTTTTTAGTGCATTACAACTTAGCAAGTGTGAAATAAATTATTCTGCAGTACCATTTTACTTATTTACTGTACATTTTTTCCATCTGTACTACAGGTAAAGTTAAACTTGTGATTCGGAGTCAGTTGTGCTGGTTAATAGGGGGGTGAAATGGAGGAGAACTGCCCCTAGTACCTGTTTCACACAGTCTCATATGTCAGTTGTCCCTCCGATTCCATGCTGAACCAACAGAGAGCAAATGTGACACGAAGGTCAAACCATGGTTCATTCTGGAGTAAAATCAGGTAACTAAGAAGAAGCCAAAGTCCACCTGGTGATGAAGATTCGATAAGAGCTGTACTGGAAAAATCTTGGTTGCAGACTCTTGTATGATTTATGATTTATGGTGGCAAAGTTGTCTCTGCCACGATTTCCAAACCATGTTGTCTGTAGCTCTATATTTTCAGGTAACGTAAGGAAACATAAAGCAGGGCTGAACTTCACAGAGGTGCCACACTCAAGGACACAGCAATGCCTCCTTGTACTGCTGTCCATGTGTCTTTGAAGTGTAAAAACATTTGTTTTTAATTTCATTATGTAAACACTGAATGTAAAAAATCAAATTAGAACTAGTAAAAAAATGTATTTAATTGAAAAGTACTCACTATTGGAGGGTGCTAACTGGTTGGCTACAGGTTGCATGCTAAACAGGAAGTTTAAGAGCCAGCTGAGATTTGACCAGAAATCCATAGCACTACTGTGCACAGAGGCCATTACACACATGGCCATTCGTGGATCTATACAGGTCTTTCCAGAATATTCCAATGCGACCATAAAACTTTCTCAATGAGTATTGCAAAGAGAGCAGTTTCTCTAACTTTTCATAAAATAATTCCAGTAAAACCTATTAACTAGTTTACTGAAAGTTTTATTAACCTTATTTGCAACACAATACTTGAATTTTTGCGGTCCAAACATTGAACATTTTCTACAAACAGTTCCAATAGAACATTACACAGGGAATAGTACCAACATCTCTTTGAAGAAACCAAAGTCAATGTCACTGGCCAAGATAAAGTCTGTCAACCAAAAAAGCTTAAACTTTTATAAGTACATTCTCAACTGAAATATCCTGTGTAGTCCTGGTGGGAAATTTCCACCAAGTCTTACACAGGATTCTGCAGGTGACATTTTAGAGGAGCAACAGACCCCACATTCTACAAATTCCTCCTGCTGGACAGCAGTGGCTGCTTGGTAACCTGTAGACAGGCTCTGTGGTTTGTGAGCCTTTCAGTGGGTTTCAACCCTCAGTGACAATTCTTCTTTAGCTTCTGACTTCATCAGTATAACTGTATAACAGTATAACAGTAACGTCACTAACAACAGAAAACATCCAACATGGCTATGGAACACCGAGTAACACCTGCCAGACCTTTTTCTGTCTCCAGCCGGTGGCTAATGCAGCAGGGTTTGATGATTTTCTATAGGAAGAGAACCTCAGGTAGAAGTTTGGCGATCAGCAGATCTCTCAAATGTGACAACATCCAGGATCGTCCACATGAAGCTCCATCTTCCTGTTTTCTGTCGTATTTCATCTATGTCTTTTAGCGGCTGTTTTTGTGCGACAAATTCCCACAAATCTGAAATCTGCACATTGTGATGGTCTTCTTTGCACCATTAGCCAGTTTCCTATATGAGCAGCAGGTGATCCAAGGCTGAAGAAGCCCTAAGACATCACACCCACAGATCTGTTCTTTTCAGTATTAACTAGGAAAGTTTTTATAAATAACCTGAATTGCCTGAATAAAGTATGTAGCTCTCTGACCAGACAAAAGTGGCAAGTTACTATTTCTGAATTACGTTGGTGTCATTAAATCCTCTTCCTGGGTTTGATTCCTGTTGGATTTGTTTCAGAAATGCCAAACTACAGTAAACAGTGAAGCCTGGGAAATCTTTAGAGATGCTGATGGTTGCAGCTGCTAACCAGTACTTACACCCAGAGTGGAGTAAACATGATTAGTTTTAAACTTAAATTTTGTACAACAGGATAGTTTTACTGCTGGAAGGCTAAACCCTTCTGTCTGTGTGTGTGTGAGATCGCATGATGCTGTGACCAGCACGTTAAGCATAAAGTTGCGAAATGAACGCAAGATTGTACGTCGCCTTGCACACACATTCCAGTTCTCTCCAACAGGGGGCGCTATTCGTTAAATAGGTTTAAATAGGTTTGTCCACCTGCCTGCGTGGGACTTTCCCGAAAGTCCCACAGCTCCACAGTGACTGTGTTCTGTCCCCAGATTCACCTACGTTACAAACACACAACCTCGAGGGATCAGTCGTGTCAGCTGTGACCTGAACTCAGTGCCGCAGACGCTGGCCGAATCCTTGCATGTCGAGCGGCCCTGTTTCAGAAGCGCTGCTGTAGCGCGGTACTGCTGGAATAAAAGGTGCCACATTTACCCTGATGTCGAGCCCGGGATGGACGCGTGTGCGTGTCCTGAGGGACGCGGTGCGTTGCTCTCGGTGACCCTGGTCACCGACGCCGCCCACACATCACGAAGCACAACGTGATTTTCTGCAGAAGACGCAAACACTGAACGACAGCAACTGCAATTGATACTGCTGTGAAGCATGCTGTCACCCGTGTCCCCTTTGCTGGCGAAATGTCACACGGGGGTCCCGCGCGCCGTCATGCGTCCCAGAAGAATGTATCAAGGATTTTTTGTTATTGAACTGAACGTCAAACGTGTTTCATTCAAAACATTTACATTTATTGTGCTTTTCAACTTTACACATTTTCATCTGCTCAACATCTTCAGCTTGTGGACAGATAATGTGTGTCGTTTTTTAAAAATGTTTTTCAAATAACTGGAATAATCACCATCCACAGCGGTGATATTATTCTTGTCACCTCAGCATCACACAAATTTCCTGCCAAATCGGAACGTACAAAAAATTCTTTTTGGTCCAACGGAGGGGCCCGACGGGACCGCCCACCTGTCAGTCACGGGGAAGCGCCGCCCCTCACGGACGGTCTCGCGACGGTGTCCGCGCGGCTGTCGTGACGACACAATTAATATTTAAGGAGCGGGAAGCCGAGCGCGAAGACGAATGGGCGGCGCGCCACTCGCCGGGTCTGTGCGGCGCTGCGGAAAAGGACGTCAGACCCACGGACACCGCGGGGGACAGGTGTCGCCGTCACTGTCACCGTCACTGTTGTGGCCGCGAACGCTGCAGGGGGTAGGATGTCAGAGTCTGCGTGCGACGCCCGGGCCAGCAAAGAGGTGAAGGAGAGCGAGAACGTAGCCGAGAAGTTCTCCAGCATGAGCGCCAGCAGGAGCAGCGGGGACGAGCTCTCCCCCGCCTTCAGCGCCGTGCCCGCACACAAGCCCGTCAAGAAGGTACGGGGGGTTCACGGTCAGGCTCACGGTCACGGTGGTGCTGGTGGTGGTTTTGGTAGGGGGGGGCACTCATTGTGACAACAGCAGGTAGTTTTCTCCACACTCCTCTTCTGTACCTCTGGGGTGTACCGGTGGGCTGTGTTGTGTACCGTTTCAAACCTGAGATGTGTGCAGTGCGGAGGCCAGGTTGTGTAGTGAGACACACACACACACACACAGTTCAGATGTGTCCTCAAGATCACGCTGTTGTTGCTGGATCCTTCCTTTTTGCTGATGTTTAATCAAACATTATATTTAGTTCACGTTATTAAACACACTAGCACTCCACAGGAAGTATTTTTAAAATCGGTGCTTCTGCAAAATTTTATTAGCAGCATCTGTCTCTTTACAGAGAGATCAGTGCGATGTTTGGGATGGAAGCCGAGGACCTGCTTGCTTCCCTGTATCTGTGTGTCAGCAGTTTACACAGCTCAAACACCAAGCTCACCATGACAACCTGGTCAGTGAGGCTCTGAGCGCTCTGTTCTGTGACCAGCAGTGTATTGGTTTGTTAATCTTGTTTCTTTCTCACGTCCTGGAATTGTGGTGATTTGATGACCACGCTGCCGACTTCCAAATGAATTCCACTCACGGGTTTCATATTTCACATTTACTGAGGACAGGTAAAGTACGTGATTAAGGGCACCACAGCAGGACCCTGCATGCTTTCAAATCTTGAGCATCCTGTTCCTCAACAGCTACACCCCCTGGTGGGTATTTGAGGTACTGCAGTCTTCTGTTTACCCTGTTGCTCACACAGCTCCTGGAGACGGAGCCAAATGCCAGTGAGTGAGCCTGCTGTGTTGCCCTTTGGAGAAACGGCAAGTTGGGCTCTGTGCCCTCAGCCCTACTTGTGCTTTAATCTCCTCTTCATCATTTCTGAACCCCCTCAACTCTGGTAAATGAGATTCAGGTTGTTCAGGGTTCCCGTCTAGGTTCTGTATCCTTTTCTTATTCTGGTGCCCTTGGGATCTGCTTCATAACCTCTGCTTCCCCAAATGTGTTGACATGGCCTCACTGTAAGATTAGTGATCACACCATTCCATGTGTGGTCCCAGGTTCGAATCACACATCTTGCCATACCGCACTTCATCAAGATGCTTACCCTTAACTGATACAGTAAAAAAGATCCCGCTGTATAAAATGGTGAATTAGTGTGTGCGCCTCAGTGTACGAATCCCACACTAATTCACATTAGAGAAAAGCGTCAAATAAATGAGTAGATTAATAACAGCATTAAATGATAATTCAAGTGAAATATGACAGCTTGTCAGGAAAGGTGAAATCTAAAAGAACTGAAGTGAAAATTTGCAGTATGATTTAAGATTACGACCTGAAGTTGCAGCAGAGGCTGGAAAGGTGCCACTTTGTGTGGACTGTATTGCTGCTGCTAAGATGCCGTTCAGTGTCCAACGTGAAGGGTTTCACCTGCAGAACCAGCCAATCAGAATCCAGTTGTCCTCACCTGGTACAGTTATGTGGATGTTCAAAATGAAATGAACAGACCTCTTGCTTTTTTCCCTCACCAGTTTTGTGTGCAGAGTTGTGTGCGGGGAGAGCTATAGTAGGAAAGATGGAAGGGGCGGAGTAAAGGGAGGAGTTTTCTCCAACTCATTCCCTATTTGGTGGAAACCCAGCACTAAAGGCTGTTACCTGTGTCCTTCTGTCTGCTCTTTCTGTGGACCTCTTGGTGTGAAGGTGACTTGAAGGGCACCACCTGCCCTGGGACTTTACTTTCCTACATTTCACTGCTGGAATTGTAGCCTCCAGGAGTCACACTTTGTAAACAGCCAGAGTACAACCTAGGGGGCTTTTTCATTCCCTGGGGGACAATTTAGGCCTGTGGCCTTTCAGACTCATCCTACCTGTTTCCATAGCCATGTAGTCATGTACCAGATCGCACCAGTTATCCGCCTCTGGTCCTAGCACAAAGGGCTGATTGGTTACTTACTGGGGGGATCACTGGCTTCACTGATCACTTTTGTGGGGGAGGCACACCAACCATCTATGAATACAACTCCAACCTGAGGTTTGTGATATATGAACTCTAGTTGTTGACATTTTGGTGACCACATAGAGTTGTGTCCTTCATTTGTGTCCTCAGTGTTGAAAGGGGCCCATTGTGTGGTTTAATTCATCCTTCAAGCTGCTGCTCATCATCTTTTTGAGAGAATCCAACCTTCTCATGATTTATTCGCAGTATGAAAACCTCAGTCTTATCACTTGTGCTTATAATGTCAGTTCTGCTTTGATTTGATCCATCATCCATCTGTTTTCCTGACCATACGTGGTGTCCTTAAATATTTTCTCCAGCACCACAACAGCTATCATCTTCTTCTACATGGAAACATCAAGATATTTTAGGATATTCTCAACATGTTGAGCTGTATTGCACACATGTGCGTGTGTGCTTGCGTGCATGAGTACGCGCGTGTGGGATGTAATGTGACACTTGGCGCTGTGTTGATCCCTCTTCCTGGCTTCTCTGAGTCTCCTGATCACATAAATGTTGTCAGTGAAGATGTGATGTAATGCCAGTGCCTGAGAATGATATGTGTGATAATGTAGAGTGTGTGTCTCTCACTGGGAAACTGGGACCGACAGCTCAGGCTGAGCCTCCGTTTATATAATTACGCCCTCCTCCCCTCCACAGAGCCCTGCTGGGGGTGTCGGAGATGAAGGATGATCTTGACAGTGGAGAACAGCAATGGGGGTAGTTCTTTGTGCGTGCGTGCGTGCGTGTGCACGTGTGTGTATCCCTTCATGCATGGCTCAGAATGTGTGTGCTGGTGTGTGGGGTCTGGCCTGGCCCACTGCAGCAACTCGCTGTTGTAACACCTTGCTCACAGTGTACTGCCAGTGGACTGCAGAACAGAAGCCTGATTCCTTCCTCATTTCCCATTATCCTGTGAGGCAGCAGGGGGTGCACTGGAGGTCAGGAAAGTAGTCTGTGATCCAGTGGCTGTGGGTTCAACACCAGGTCCTGTTAATGTGCTCTTCAGTCAGAGAGGTTAACATGAATTACACAAGTAAAATATATCCTACTGTGTCAGTGTTGGGCAGTCGAGGCTGCAGTGCTTAGAGTTCCCTCCTTGCACTTGAAGTACCTGGGTTCAAATCCCACCTCCTTGAATGAAAGACACAGAATGTAAATCAGTGAAAGTAGCAGTGAAAGTGGTATTTAGAGGACGTGTCAGGTAGGTGGGACCGACTGAAGTGCAGTGTTTTGTCCTCATTTATGCATGGGATTTACTCAGGGTATTTTCTGTGGCATAAAAATTTCACCTGTTAGGCAGCCTGACCCACATCAGGGTTTGTACTTGGAACCCAGGTTGTGAACCCACTACACTGTTTGACTGTCCCTTAACTTTTCCACTGATTTACTCATGCATACAGCAGAGTAACTTTGACTGTTTAAGTTCAGGGTAAGTCCCATGGTCAGTGGTACTGCAGCAGGAGGCAAGATTCAAACCACTCTCACCCATGTGTGTCAGTTTCTTTTGATGCTCTGAAAGTTGACTCACCTCTTGTAGGTGAGGCCTCTTTTTTTGCAAGGGGTTTACCAAACATGTATTGCGTTCCTTTGTCTGTTACCACATTCAGTGCCTGTGACCACAAAATGCCAGTCAGATGTCTGGAAAAAACTGAAAGGGGCTGCAGGAAAGCTGTGTTCTAGCACTGGGCCAGTTACCAGGAGGTTGGTGGTTGGGGTCCTAGAGGGTGTCTCCTGGTGTGCAGTAGGACACTTTGTCTGACTGCTTCAGTGGCAAGTGTGACTGCAGACATGATGGGATGTTTGAAAAGAACCTGTTAAACACATAAATAGTCCAAGTTGCCTTTAGTTAAGAGCATTAACTGAATGGATCAGAAACTGTGGACCCTAACTCTAAAAAAAAGAGAATAAAGATGCTGCCATAACCATAGCAACCTGTACACGTCAATGCAAAGATGAAAACGACAGAATAAACAGATAACGATGCAAACAATTGTTACAGACGTCTGAGAAGTGAGACCCAGTAGGGAGAGTACAGAAGTGTAGTGTGTGGTACAAGACAAGGGGGAGGGGGAATCACACGTACATACTTCTGGGTCTGGACCCCCAGTTTAGTCTAGCCATAAAAAAGCACTCGCCACCAGTGTCCAGTTGGATGTGGACTCTCTTGTCTTTCTGTGTTCATCGGCTTCAAATGCTTCATAAACAAGACATAAAATTAAGGGCTGCGAAGATGAATGGCTTTGTAGCTCTTTGGTTTTAATGTAAATTATTTCTATACTTTCCAGATTTGTCTCAACTGTGCCACAACAGTACCGGTTGTATCATGGACGTTAACATTTGTCCAGAGTCAGACTCAATAATAACTGAATAAAACAAAACCATCCTCAGTCTCTTCACTGGTCAAAATCTCAGATCCACCAGCTATAATGCATGTAACTTTTTTAGTTTATATATTTTCATTAGCTTAAAGGTACACTAAAACTGATTTTAAAGGCTCCAAATAAAAATACTTTGTCTCCACAAACTCCTTTTTGATGCAGATTATTTATTGATTGATCGCACATATAATTCTAAATACAGTTCTAGAACATATCATACTTATTAATTAATTGGTATGCTGTATAATTGTGCTAAATGTCCGTGCCTCTCAAGTTACAATGGCAGTACATACAAGTTGTATTTTCAGAGGTTAGCTTTATTACATTCAGCATCTTCATCTGTTTTTTTTTTTAAACAATTCTTTAAATAAAGTAGTGTTGTGGCAAATATTGTCTTGAAAATGCTGTGACAAATGTTTGTATGTGAATTCTGTCAACTTATTTCACATGAACAACACAATTATGTAATTCTCAGTATAACCTCTAAATACCAAGATCCCCATAGATTTGAGCACTTTTATTCCTCATGGTGTACAACTACACCCCACTGCTCATCTGCAAGTTGAGTGTAGTATGGAATAATTTGAGGTTCAATGTCCATCAACAGGTTACACGTGTCATTGTCTCCTGTCAGGACATCCATTTTGGTGGACATCTACAGCATGTTGTTGTGCCATGTACCTGGTTTTACTCATTGAAGGACCTCATTTGCTTTCTAAGCAGTGTCACTGTCACACTTAGCAGCTGGATGCTGCTATACATACAGCTGAGTCAGCCAAGTACCTGGGGTTTGAACTAATACTGGCTGCTAGATAACTGCTAGAGCAGCCAGCCTGGTGTGAGTGAGTAAAGTAAACTCACAGTATGTCTACAGCATGTTGACCATCTAAGCAGACCCTCCACTTGTTAGTTGTTTGTCATCTTGTGTCTATTGTTACTCTCTATAGGAGTCAGCTGTGCAGCAGTGAGAGTTAAGGATTTAACTTGTAGGTCGTTGGTTCAACTCACACTCCTGCCATGATTTTAACTGTGTGTTTGGGGCAGCTGTGGCCTTGGAGTCAAAGGACATGAGTTCAAATCGTTGCTTCTGTTGTAGGACCCTTGTACCAGCTATGAAAACTGCTCAAAGCTGACATTGTAAGTGTTCTTGGATGAAGAGGTGTCAGGTAAATAACGGTTACTAATACCCATCAGTCTGAGTCCTTCTGCTTGTTTTCCATTTATTTACTCATTCTAGTTGACAGTATTAAATTATGTCAGCAAATGTGATTTGTTGAAAATACATATATGTATAGCATTATGAGTTGAAACTGTACTGAAACAGTGGAACTGTTAAAGTGGAAGTACCTTGATATTTGACTAGTCTTTTTTCTTTTTTTTCAACTCTTACTTCCTCACTCTTACTCATGTTTTAGGCAATTACTTTTACTTACTGTAAGTATTTTATTTACCCGAGTGTTGTTTTTGGTTACTCTAGCTGCTCTTCTTATTAACAAGCAACACTCAGGAACACAAGGCACAAGCTGTAAACACTGTGGAAACGAGCTGAAATAAGGTGGATCCACATTGATTCTATCTACAGTTTATAACAGCCAGTGTTCTGCAATGTAAAGTACATTAGCTGTCATATGGATAGAACTGTGACTGCGAAGGATTAGTTATAAAACCAAGCTGGGGGCAGTAAACAGCGGGGTCCTGCAGAACCGTGCACCACTGCTCACAACTAACTGCCGCGAGGCAGAACATGGCAGAACCACGAGAAGGGGCACCACTGACATGTCCCTGTGGGCCCCGTGGAGCCTCGGCAGTAAGCGTATTAACATTTTTGGGAGGATTTATGCATAAGGACCAGCTGAAAGAGTTGCTGAAGATGGTGGAAAATTAGCTACATGCAGCATGTCAGTGATTTGTAACTACAAGCAGAAGTACACTGTTGGCTTGGGATCCCTTTGGGGAAAGGTACTTTACCTCTGCCTATAAATGGCATCATAGGCAACATGTTAACCAGGAAATGATCCTGTTCTTTTTAATACAAGTTACCATCTAATAATCTGGATACATGTAGAACATAATGCACACCCCCTTCAATGAAGTGCCATCGGTATGTCATAGGTTCACAATCCTGGAGGGCGCTGCTAATACACTGCTGTGTGAAGCAGCTGCCCGGAGCTGCGCAGCACGCTGTCCATCTGCTAAGAGGACAGGAATGTAATATGGTGAGGGCTGCCAGATGATTTTGGATAAAAAGACTCTGAAAAGCCGCGGAGTTACATAAAGGAAGAACATGAAGGGCGCTGGACGGCCGCAGCTGCGTGGGATCACAGTAAGGGTCCTGGCTCACGGTTGCCATGGTGACTAAGTATGAGCGGCTGCTGGAGGAGGGCAGGCGGTTAAAGATGATAACAAATGGAAGTCACACACTTTTCAAACCTACAGGCTCTTCTGAAGGTTATCTATTCATAATTCTTTATACAGCAACATAATTTTTACAGCCCCAGTTCAGGGTTATTACCTTGATACAACAGGAGTAGGGATTTGAACCTTAGTCTTAAGAGTGTGAGGCAGCAGTTCTAACTGCTATTCCACCTGCTGACTCTGTCCCTGTAAACTAGGATTCTATGAGCATTTATAACCTGGTATGCCATGCATATAGGCATGTCCTCCTCTACCGTGCCAGCAAGCAAGGTAAATCTTGCGCGCGCACACACACAGACTAGCTATTAGAGGTGCTCCTCACTCACTTTCCCCATCCATTTCAACGTTCCTCTTTCTGTCACTGTGACTGTGACTCTGGTTCCATAACCTGTGTGGCATGTACATGGCTTCCAGGGCCTGTGGGGGGATTTGCTACATGTGTTTTCCTGGTCACTTGCGATACGTTGGCCACAGCGCCCCCTAGCGCAGAATGTGTGAATGCAGGTGAGACAGCAGGCACCGTGTGTGGATCAGCTGTGTTCGTCGCCATTTGTTTCTGGTTTTATGTTTGGTTTTCCCAACCAAAGCAAGTGTTTCACTCAAAACCCTAACCGAGTTTCACATTTCATCCAAAAAATGACTACAGCTCCAATTATTTGTTAGGTTAAATTATTAGGATAAATTCAAATATGTAAAGAGAAACCACAGGCTTCCCTGTAGTGGTCAGTTTTCCAGCACTGCAGTTTTGTTTCCAGTCTTTCCAGTCCAGGCAGGAACATGGGGGCGGCATGGTGGAGTGGGGGGAACGACCACGGCATCATCCTGTCTCAGCAGCAGAGGAACGGTATTAGCTGGGCAGAGTTGTGTGGTTAATGCCAGTTCTCCACCATGATGACTGGATCTCCGCCCCTACCCTGACCCTGCCCTTCCACCCAGGTACGGGATGGGGGGAGGGGGGATTTACTTGGAGCACCTGATGGAGAGACGTTATAAATCCTGCTGGCACCAGTGAACAAGAAGGGTGGGGGGTGGGGCAGGAGCCCTTTTGCTGGGCAGGTGTGCAAGGCATAGCAGGAGGGAGGGATGATGGGAGGGAGGGATAAAGGAGCCACGGCAGTTGGTATTTTGGCAGGGTTTGACCCACCCCCCTGGAGGATTACAGTAGCCGCACGGGACAGAGAGGCGGTCTGCGGCGGCCAGAGAGGAGCTGAGGGGAGCCATGGCGCATCAGCACGGCAGGGTGAGTAGCACGGTGTCCCCATGGGGGTGATGGGGCACCAGATCAGGGTTCACCTGCCAGGATGGTGTCCTCTTACGATGCAGTTACTGTATTTACATTTTTACCTGAGTGCTGTGGAGATTGTGCCTGTTTCTCTCAGTGAAGAGATTAAGGTCAGGAGCTGCAGGAACTGGGACATGAACCCATAACCCCACGGTCAGAAGCTCATGTCCCCAAACCATTATACTGCTACTTTTGCTCCTGGGTACTGTGGTGATTTTCCTTGCTGGGGGTGGAGAGGAGTACAAGTAGAGTGAATGCATGTTGGCAAGCAGGAGGTTTCTGCCTCATACACGAACCTAATGTGAGGGACGGACATACTTGAGTCCTGTGGACAGATCAGGGTGCAAAGAGACAGTGGAGCTCAAATTAGCCTGTACACGTGGGGGGGGGGTGGTATTTGTAGAAAAGAACAGTTCATAAGGTCATGGTTCGCCATGGTTAAAAGTCCACATGTGGTAAATTTCTCTGCGGGCTGTGTTATGTCATTGTGCTGGAGGTCACTAACATAAGGACCATGAGAGACCACATTCCCACCAAACATGTACAAATGGTGGAATGGGCTGTTCAAGGTCAACTGGGCTGACTCACAGATGCCATACCGTACTGCACCACATTATACCATGCTTTGCGAAACAGCTTGGATATCATGTGTTTGTAATGTGTCCAAGAATGCAAACGCACGTAAACGTAACGTGAGCAATGTCTCTGTAAACAAGGCAGGAGGAAGTAGACCTGCAGTGGTGATCTGCGGTCTCTGCAGCATCAGCATGTCACATGGTCTGCAAAATGAAATAAAGGGATGTATCAGTAACCAGATCCTTAATTTCGTTAGTTTGTGGTTCATGGTTGAACCACAGCAACAGCATCTGAACCTCAAAATGAATAGTGATGAATTTTTATGGCCTTTAAAACATCATAAATCATAACACATCATTCATTATCATGGAGTCCCCACAAAGTCAATTATTATTGTGTAGCTGACCTTTGAGGGGCCGGTGGTCATCATGTGGTTGGACCACATTACTTATATCGAGTTCACTTTGCATGTGATAATATTACACTGAAACAGGTGTTTTATGGTTTTCTTCCTATAAATGGGCAGATGAGGTACTTTCACAACCGTTTGGAACTGACAGTTTTAAGTCCAGCTTGATTTACACATCACTTTATAGCCCAAGATGTGGAGCCAACAACCATTTGACCAGGTGGTAAGTTGACTGAGGGAGTGGTCATGGTGCAGGAACCCAGTCTCTTCTCGCACAAATCGCATTCTCCCCCTGGCCAAGAATGCGGGGGTTTTACAGCAGTAAGAGAAAGCGGTCACTCACCCCAGTTGGTTCACTGAAAGTATTACCTGCATGAACCATGTTTATCTGTACAGAGACAGAAAGTGGCGGTTCAACTGTCAACAAAGACTCGACGGACATGAGAACACTTATATTGACACTACACTCCTTCTAACGTGTTTACCCAGCATTGACCGCTCACTGGAAGGCAGTTTGACCCTATGTGTCCCTGCTGTTCTGCTTGTGTTTGTTGTGTCAGCTCTTCAGTCTCACCTGTGGCCACTGAAACGCCAACCAGCCCCCCCTTCACCCGACCTTGGGGGGATGTGGATTTTGGAAATCTGGGGGGGCGCTTCCAGCTTCATGATTTGAAAGCTGTTTCCATGGAAACAGTTTGTGGTGTGTTGGAGAAAAGCTAGAGTGGCACCTTGTGTGTTTATTGTCAGCACGGCTTTTACAGGTGCAGGAACATCAGGTGAAATATGATGTAATATTTTAAGCCGAAACTATAATTTGTCCAATATTATTTGTCCACTTACAATGTTTTGTTACTTAATCTACTTACACTTATTTACCCATTTACACAGCAGGGTAATTTATTACTGTATCAGTTCTGGATAAGTGCCTGATCAGCTGTACTGCAGCAGGAGGTACCTTGTGATTAGTGGCAATGTCACTAACTGCTATGCCACCTGTTGTCCATACTTTGCTGTTACACCATGCACATTTTGGTGATCCTCAGAGAGCTGAGCAGGAGTGGCACTACTGTCAGCAAGAGCTTAGTGCACATCTAGGTTAGAAGATGATGGTCTTCTTTATTTTGTGTCTCAATTATTGAATCGGGAGAGCTCACATCACTGAGGACCCCCTCTCACCCTCTCCACCATGTTATCATATCTTTAAGGCACTTTCGCAGCCTATGGGCCAAAACCACCAAGCTCAGGAACAGCTTTTTCCACACAGAATGTGGATTATTATTATTATTATTATTATTATTATTATTTTATTTCTGGTCATTACTAAGTCTTTCACTTTCTGGTGATCAATCCTCACCGCTACTTTCAGCAACATCAAAGTGGTACATTAATCAGCTCCTGACGTAAAGATTTTTATTTTCCCTCCTTTGTGCAGGGAATGGTGTGGGTGTTTCTAGATGCGCAGATAACAGCGGCTAGAGCCCTTTCCTCCATCTCAGCATCTCACCCCATTTCTCAAATAACCCAGAAACAATTTTGCTACAAAAGCCTTTTATACTTCATTCCAGAATAAATACAGTACCATTATACCAGAGCTTTATTGTTACGCTTATTTTATTGCTGTGCGATTTAGTTGTACCATTTGTCGCATATATTGCCATCATTATTTTGTCCACACAGATAGTTCAGTTGACCATTTTCCCAAATCAAGTGACACAGTGACATATTTCAGTATCTGAATTATGAGCCAATAATGGACCAGTAATGATATATATTTAACCAAGAAAAAATGCTCTTACAGTGAGAATTCTGTAGTTTGTATTGTAAATTTCACATCAAGGGCTCCGAACTGAACTGCAAATAAAAGCCCTGGTGATGCAGAGCTCCCCATGTCTCACTCATCTCAGAGTCATGTGCCCACTTCCCAACTTGTCGCAGACATCTTGTGGCTCTCAGTCAGCTGTCACAAAAATGAACCATAAAGAAAATCTATTTTATAAGGAAAGTGTTGTCAAAATGGCAAAGGAGAGCTGTGCCTGTCAGAAGGGATGTGGGGGCTGCGTTAGGAGAATCAACTTGATGGGTTACATTGTGATAGTATGGACTTTTTGATTTTTGTTTTGAAAAGGAAGAATTTTTGCACGTTTGGTGAAGAAAAAAACAGGTGAACCTTTTGTGGCTCAGGAATGCATAATTTGCTTTTCTCTTTTGCATGAATGGTAATTGGTTCTTTTACAAGAATTTCACTTTACAAGCAGATACTCAAAAATGCTTATTATACAGCAGAATGCTATACATGTATAATTAATAGATTTGTCTATTTTTCACATCTCCTGTATTTAGTGTCTATCAATTTTATAAACTTTTTTATATTTTTGCTCATAACTGAAGCATGTTCTGCATGTTTTATTTACCGTTTACAGTGGTACAGCATGAACCTTGTGGATTACCAGCTTGGAAAGTATCAGGAAGGTATCATCCTCTCCTGCTGTTTTTCCCATAATCCCATGCAAAAGCAGCTGCTCTACTTGTGAACAGGAAGTATTTGGCTGAACCCCCCACTCTACTGTCAGGGCTGACCTGCCCTAACTGATCTCAATTAACAGCAATTGCCTTAGCAGGTCTCCCACACATTTGCAGTCACCATATGGCCCCCCTCCATCAAGACAGCACTGTGTGGGGTTTGTGGCTCCTACTTCCTTCATTACTGTATTGCAGTTGTTTGTTCATTTTCCGGCTACTTTTCCAAAGGAGATCAGGGGAGTCCCAGCAGGGATTTGAACCTAAACCCTTTGAGTGCAAGGCAGCAGCTCTAATCACTATACCACCTGCTGCCAGTAAAAACCTTTAGCAGCAAATGGTGATAAACTAGAGTAACCAAATGGTTTTCTGCTTAAGTCCCATTCTTTTCCCCATTGTCGCATGTGGGTCTGGTTGTGGAGTTCAGCTACTGAAGTAAAAATGTGTTCCCACCAAGTTAGCACATCAAACAGTGCCGGTGGCAACAAAGGTTTGCCCCCCCCCCCCAGTGAAAAGCTGCAAGGCCTTGAGTACCACTCAGTGCCTCCACTGTGAATAATTCAGCTGCTTATGTAACCCCACGTAGTACCAGCGTGTGAGCTGCTGCTTTATTTACCACTCCAGTCGAAGCGTGTTTACTGCGGATCGCGCAAATCCCACCGGTTCATGCCTTTATCTGCGCACTGGGGATGAACTGAAATGGACAGATGTATAGATGCACGGACAGATGGGCACATTTTCACTGTGGTGGGTCGAGACCCACAGGGTGGAGCTGTTGGTTTCGGATGAACCCTGGAACTACATCTTTGCAGTGGAGCCACTGCCTCTGTGATTCACTCCTCACAGTGTTGTGTAACTGTGCACTCCTCTCCTGTCAGATACACCCACACACTCACCAAAATCCTGGCAGTGGGTGCAGGGAAATGTGGGAAGGCAGGCCTGGCAGCACCACCCTGTCCCAGTGGGTGGTGGGTTCTACAGTCATAAATAGATGAGCCGCCGAAGATTGTGGACGAGACAGCTTGGCAACACCGACGGAGAAACATGGGATCAAGAGCAGAATAAATTAGTCAAGTGGGAGAAATGTCCCTAAAGTGATATTAGATGGGAAGACGATGATGGCGCTATTTATGGTGTGACATGGCGTGTCACTGGGGTCGCCTGCCGCCTCTATTTATATCCTCTTACGCAAGTGGAGCAGGATAAAAACGGAGCTTTTATCCAAACAGTATCAGATGCCAGCTTTGGCAGTTTACACTGTACAGCTGGACATTTTAGTGAAATTGCACTGTACTGGTGAAGGCTTTGTGACTGTTAGTGGACATGCTGGTCCAACACGCCAGTACAGCAGTGTATTTAGAGGAGCACAGTGCTGGATGACAGCACCTCATCACACAGGGTTCACGGTTCAAGGGTTGCTTTACTGTCGTTCTGTACTGGTACAGATGTACAGGCAAGCAGGACCATAATGCACTGCATAGAAGAAGTTGAGGTAGATGAGTAGGTAAGCGAATATACATATAAATACATGGGCGTGGGCCTAACTCGACGAAACACCGACGAAGGAAGGTGCCCACTTGATAACCCCAATGAGATGCCGCGCCATTGCTGCGCCACGCCATGGTTGGAGTTATAGTTAGCTGGCGCTAGCTTTAATAAGGTAGCCATTGTGTAGCGGATGTGTAGGCGTGCTATGGGGTTAGGACGGGTTAGATGGGCGATAGGATCCCCTTTATAATCCAAGCTCCTGTTATTGGGCACTGTGTGTGTAACACGAACCATAAGAAAGGTGAATTAGTGCAAAAAAAGTCAGCAGTGATGGTGGCAATAGTCCACTTGGAGGTGGACAGTGGTGTTGATGATCAGTACCCATCTTGTCCAGAGTTCAGCACGCTGACATCCTGTGTGGAAAAAGCTGTTCCTGAGCCTGGTGGTTTCGGCCCACAGGCTGCGGAAGTGCCTTAAAGATGTGAAAACATGGTGAAGAGGATGAGAGGGGTCCACAGTGTGTTTGTGAGCTCTCCCGATTCAATAATTGAGAGACAAAATAAAGACCATCATCTTCTAACCTAGATGTGCACTAAGCTCTTGCTGATAGTAGTGCCACTCCTGCTCAGCTCTGTGCTACTCTGCCATTTCTCACAGCAGATCCAGTTTGTGACATCTGAGGACAAGCAGGAGTTTAGCAAGTTCCCCACCAAAGCTGGACGCCGGTCGCTGTCTCGTTCCATCTCACAGTCGTCTACGGACAGCTATAGCTCAGGTACTGCGCGTGCACGCACACAGAATTTGTGCCTGGCTGTTATTGTTCACTTGTAGACATGGGTATTAAAGAAATGTACTTAAGAACAAGGTTGCTACAGTGAGCATTTGTGAACTTGGGTCAGCGCACCATCAATGACCACATGTGGCATTAACCAGGCAGGGAATGTTCCTCAAATTGGGACACTGACCCTCCCTGCAACCCCCCCCCCAGCTGCCTCCTACACTGATAGTTCTGACGATGAGACGTCCCCCCGTGACAAGACGCAGGTCAACTCCAAGGGCAGCAGTGACTTCTGCGTGAAAAACATCAAGCAGGCGGAGTTTGGCCGACGGGAGATCGAGATTGCCGAGCAAGGTGGGCGCTGAGCTGCCTGCACGCACGTGCGGGTGTCTAAATGCATGTGCCATTTGCATGTGTGATCACATTTGTGTCGAACTTGTTGGACTGTGGGCTCAAATTCTAGAAGAAGTGCTCTAGTCCCCTTCACAGGGAGCTTAACCTCACACTACCTCAGCGTTTCAGTGAAGGGGTTTAACTTTGAACCACAGACCTGGGGGACCGGTTTCACCCATCAACCTGAAACTCGTTTCCCAAAAAATACACTGCAGATTAACACACACACAGAGCCAGTTAGGAAAGAACACCTTTGTGCACAGCTGGCAGCAGCAGTTTGTCACCGTAACAAAAACAGTGATGCAGCCGCAGTCTCACACTTTAGTCGCATATTAGAGGCATGAATTTAGACAAGTGTTTTTGTGCATTAACATTCATTTACAACCCTCACTAATTTACCAGCTGCACTTCACCTGCACCTTCCGAGGTTTTTGTGCATTTTAACTCACATATACAAAAATTCACAACAAATAGACAAATCGGACTACTTTCGTAATTAAGCTGTAGTAATAAGCAGGTTTACGGTTTTTTTTCCTAACATTTATATGTATTTATCAGACAAAGTGCTGCTCAACTCAATAAGCAAACGTGCATGAACAGCAGACACAGCTTTTGACACAGACACAGCATGGTCAGATAGGGGGTTTTTCCCTGCAAGGACAGTAAATATTGGAAACAAATTATGTGAGCTGCACCTTCCATGTAAAACATACTTTTAATTGTTTAGCTTTTGTTTAACTATGTGCGTGTGTTTTTCTCTGTCAACCCTGTCCCTCTCACTGATCACTCTCTGTGCGTCACAGACATGTCAGCCCTGATCTCCCTCCGGAAGAGAGCGCAGGGGGAGAAGCCACTTGCGGGAGCCAAGATCGTGGGCTGCACTCACATCACTGCCCAGACGGCTGTAAGTCCGTGCTAGGCTCCAGCTCCAGTTGGCGTTCTTCTCCCTTCCATCACATCCGATGGGACCACCAGCATGAGGCCTTGTGGCACCTCTCCTCTTATTGCATCTTTTCTTGTTGATGCTCTTCCCTCTTCCTGCGTCTCTTTTTCTGTTGTTGAAGCTGTTCTTTCTGCTGTTGTCACGGCTCTCTTCTTTCTTTATACAGTTCTCTCCTTAACTTGTGACCTCTTGCTGAAGTTCTTCTTCCTTCTCTTGTCACAGCTCTGTATCCTTCTCTTAAGGTGCTTTCTTCTTTTCTTTTTATGGCTTCTTTTTTGAAGGTTTTTTTAATTCAGACTCACCTCTTTTCTGTTCTTGATGAAGCTCTTCTATCATTGACTTCTTGTCTTTGTCATCCACTTAACACCTTCCTCACACCCATGACTGTGTTTGCAATCCCCCAAGGTCTTGATCGAGACACTTGTTGCTCTTGGAGCTCAGTGCCGATGGACCGCTTGCAACATCTACTCCACGCAGAACGAGGTGGCGGCTGCCCTCTCAGAGGCAGGTAAGACTGAGGTTTTCAGGTGTTCATGGAGGGGACTGAGACTGCTGAGATGCATGCCATCAGGTCCTCACTGTGAGGATGTGAGGACTGTGAAAACACTGACTTTATGGTTCTCATGGTGGGAAAAGGCAACCCCCAACAGGAGCAGAACCCCAACAGAAGCCTGGTGTGGACTGCTGGGGAGTCACTGGTGAGTCACTCCAGAGTCAGGAGTGAGTCAGTGCTGAGTTTTCAGACGGGCCTCCATACAGCACCCAAAGAGACCAGGAGGCAGAAAACACATCAGATGTTGGGAGAGGCGATTCTTCTAACATTTGCCGTTTTTGGATGGCATAAAGAGGCGCTAAAAATTTGGCAGGGATTTGCTGCTAAATGGAAATTGAAGCCCCCACCATCTCACCCAGAGCTGCTGAAACACTGAGCTGTCCTTCATTTTACATAATATTGCCATAGACGCAACTCGCTATTTACCTGCTTGGTTAAGGGACCAACAGTCTGGTGTTGTAATAGAGCAGTTGAAGGTTATATGTTCAGCTCTTCAGGAAGCACCCAGTGAACTGCTCATTTGTCCTGTGCTATTTTCAAAGAGTGGTGCCAAGGTTGTTTCTGGAAAAACAGGTCTGTTCAATCGAGTGCTGGCCTTATTTTTTATTGAGGCTCAGTTCCTTTTAGAGAGGAATGTATTTGCTGTTATTCACATTTCAGGTCAGTTGTGTGTTGTTTGTCAACTGTTTTTTTTGTGTACAATCTTTAAAGTTTGTCTGGGATAAAGCAGTGGGAGGAGAAGCAGATGGATGGACGGGTGCTGCTTGTTTCATGCCGGATGCTACCAGATGGTCCCAGTAGACATGGTGTTCCTTAGGCATGGCGACAAAGACTAAAAAACAATCTGATGTTTACTAAAATAAGCCTTTAGCAAAATGGTAAATTCTAATAAACTTAGACTGGTTTCTAGTTTTAGTAGCTTTGGTCTGGTCCTGGTCCTTTTTTGGTACAGTCTTGGTTGGGTCCCATCTAGTTTCATTCTAGACTACTGTCATGTCAGCAAACAGATGGCCACCTTTTTCATGCAAACCACCCTGGTGTGAAGGACTGGTTGTCCAGTTATCTATGACCAACATCTTGTGCTGTTGCTGTTTTCTTTCCTCCTCCATCTATCTCTTCCTGTTTAATTACCTGAAACAGGATATAAAAATGGTCATTCAAGGTCACTGAAGGACAGCGTGTTTCTTGCAGGAAAGTCTCTTTTTTAAAGCAACTTGAAACACTTGAGAACCAGGTGATTTACAGAGATTATTTGTGAAGTGTAAAAAACCACAGAAATAATGCGCTGAACTAAGCAGCACTTAAATTATTTCATGATTTTTAGTATGGCCGTACTCGCCTGTTGTGAACTTGTAGTTCTGAGTGGTTGTGGATGACCCTGTGGCTGAGCTAGAGATGCCACTGGACTGAACCAGCAAACGGACCCTTTTTGCAGCTCCAGAAAGTGAAATGGAAATACATGTGATCTGCTGTAGAGGAGTCGCTTTGGCTAGAAACATGGCTGATAAACTTCTGCCCCTTTGTCCCTGACCTTGACCCCTGATCCCACAGGAGTGGCTGTGTTCGCCTGGAAGGGGGAGTCTGAAGCCGATTTCTGGTGGTGCATTGACCGGTGCGTTGGCACAGAGGCCTGGCAGCCCAACATGGTAGGAACCACTGAAACTTTACCATGGTGACTGACAGCTACAGCATCTTCTTAACCACACAGTTCACTTTCATGAACTTGCCACTGCGTCCCAAATGCGTCGTTCCTCATCTGAACTCGTATGTTTGTGTGCTCAGATCCTGGATGATGGCGGCGACCTGACCCACTGGGTGTATAAGAAATACCCCAATGTGTTCAAGAAGATCCGTGGCATTGTGGAGGAGAGTGTCACTGGCGTCCACAGGTGACACATTACTACTTCAATCTCTGATCATGATTTACATTACTAAATAAATCAATGAAGAAGCAGCTTCACCAGTTATTAAACATATTTAACAACATTGACATTACTGTATCAATCATAAATAAACATGACAATGTCAATCATTAAACTTTTCTAGTATTTATTTGCATAGAATAAAAAAAAATGAATTACCTGACTGCAGCATATTGCTCGTGCAGCTTGCTTAGTTTGAACTGTTTTTAAAAAGATCTTCCAAAGATGCAGATGTTAAGTAAAAGCCCATCTGCATAACCGTTACTCCACTTGCTGGACTGTTCATGGTTTCTATGCTGCCAGGCTGTACCAGCTGTCCAAGGCCGGGAAGCTGTGTGTTCCTGCAATGAACGTCAACGATTCGGTCACCAAGCAGAAATTCGACAACCTGTACTGCTGCCGGGAGTCCATCCTGGACGGGTTCGTATTTCTCCTGCCTCACGAGGTCCTCTCTCTTTTCTCAAGAGATACCCTTCTGCATGTTCTTCCTTCCCTGCAGGTTGAAGAGGACCACTGACGTGATGTTTGGTGGAAAACAAGTGGTGGTTTGTGGCTATGGAGAGGTGAGACGCTTATCTACAGCTGGTTAAGTCTACCTGCTGAACTCTGAACTAATAAAAAAAGCATTCAGATTTATTTCTAGGATTTCAAGAAGTTGTCCAAGCACTGCCTCAAATTTGGTATGAGTTAAAAGCTCTAAGGTGCATCAGCATTGCCGCAAGTACAGTTTGGGAGATGTGTGTAAAATGTAGGTGCTCTACAGTGGCAAAAATAAATGGCTTGGTCTTAGGAGGTCCTTTTTCAGACTTTACTGACACATGAAACCTTTAGAGTCTTGTTTTGCTGAGCTCTTAATCAGACAAACCTGGAACCTTACCACCTCTTTGCCATCTTCTTACTGTAACTTTACCGAGTCCTGTGCCACAGGTGGGGAAGGGCTGCTGTTCTGCCCTGAAAGCCCTGGGTGCCATCGTTTGCGTCACAGAGATCGATCCCATCTGCGCCTTGCAGGCCTGGTGAGAGCAGCACCTGCACCAGGAAGCTCTAAGATTAACAGTCCTCAAAAATATATTGCTGTGAAATGTGGATTTGGATATATCAAGATTTAATTCATTGAAAAATAATTTATAAGCTGTTGAAATAAGAGAAACTCGCAGACCCTCTTTTTCCTTATGGTCAAATCTTGACAGCTCATCAGCTACAGTGATGTTTCCATTAGAAGTCTGTTTCCTTTTACAAGCAATGTTTTTAGTGCAGTTTAAAAAGCTTTTACACCACCACCACCCCCCCTACACAGCATGGATGGCTTCCGAGTGGTCAAACTGAACGAGATCATTCGCCAGGTGGACATGATCATTACCTGCACAGGTAAACCATAAAATCCACCTCCTCCTTTCCTCTATTCCAAAACTGGCCCCAACACTGTCTGCACCAAGTGTGGGGTGCATCGCATTCCCACTGATCAGGTATGGTGGATGTTTTCCCCACAGGGAACAAAAATGTGGTGACCAGGGAGCAGCTGGACCGCGTGAAGAATGGCTGCATTGTGTGCAACATGGGGCATTCCAACACAGAGATCGATGTGGTGAGGAGCTCCATGCACTTCTGTGCCACGAAGCTTACAGCATAACCAGCCCTGTCAGTGACGTGCTGGATCTCTGGGATGATGCTGGAGACCCTCAGTCTTGGAAAATATCTGTATTAAACCATGAGTGTCTGCTGGCCATCTGTGTAAATGTGTGTGTGCGTCTCTAACCACTGTGTCCCTTCCCCAGGCTAGCCTGCGAACCCCGGAGCTGACCTGGGAGCGGGTGCGGTCACAGGTGGACCATGTCATCTGGCCAGATGGGAAGCGGGTGGTTCTGCTGGCTGAGGTATAACACACACACACACACACACACACACACACACAGCTGGAACCCCTCCTGGCTGTCCCCAATAGTCCACTTGTCTGTCTGCTGTGAAGAGTGTCAGCATTACACAGCACACTGCCATCAGGACTGGGAGTTTGGGAATTCTAGAGGAAACCTTGGGAATCGTGCAGCTCAGCATGAATTTTATAGCCACATCACAGGCAGACTGTGTTCCCGTTCTTTGCTGCTCCCTGGTGTAATGTTTTAATTCTAAGGGGCGCCTGCTGAACCTGAGCTGCTCCACGGTGCCCACGTTCGTCCTGTCAATCACCGCCACCACTCAGGTGAGCCTGCCAGCATTCCCGCCCCCTCCATCCTGTGCTGCACGTGTGCACGTGTGCACCTCACTCCCCTTTACCTGCGCATATGGCCAGAGCTTCGCACTTCTCAGGCAGCAATACAAAACTGATCTGGGATCAGTGTTTATGGCCAATCAGGTGGTGTTGAGCATCACAAAGCAAGGCTTTGTTTGAAGTTAAAGGGCAGCTTGTCCACATGGCACTGCCCCCCCCAGACCACCAGCAGTGCTGTAAATGGCACAGTCAAATACTTTGGCAGCTTTGAGCATCCTCACCTCCCATCATTACGTTTCTGTGCGAAACCATCACCACGCTCACCTGGCTACACCTGCCAGCTCCTGCTTTAACTGTTTTAATGCCCTTTCATATTCTTATAATCTCTTCTTGCACAAGTCAGTGCAGTGAATCTTTACTGTCCGTCTACTTAGATAGGGTTGTATCTCAGCAATATTAAAGTGTACAGATCAGACCCCAAATGTTACCAAATAAATAATAGTAGTAGTATAAATAGGAAATAGGAGAGGGAAGAAGAAGTTACAGTGGTGCAGCAGCTATTGGGGGGGGGGGGGGTGATGGAGTCATGCCATTTTTATCATTGGTTTGGTGTTATCATTTTTTCGCTTATGCCACTTCATGGAATGTAGGGATTTGATGCCACAGCTTTGATTTGTGGATGTCTAATGTGTCATTGCTGGAGCAATAGCTTCCAAGCTAACTCTGCAGGTGTGTGTGTGTGCGTGCTATGCTTAGCACTGGCTTTGATAGAGCTCATTAATGCACCTGAGGGGCCGCTACAAACAGGATGTCTACCTGCTGCCCAAGAAGATGGGGTAAGATCGACAGTAGAGATCAAACTGACTTGCCATGGCATAGCCACAGCGCTCCACATCCTCATGTCATGGGGTTTATGTTAATAAACCTTCACTACAAACAGTACATGACCTTACCTTCCTATGGAGGTACACCTGGAAGTCCAGTGTGTTGTCCAGTATGTACAGCTATGATTTTTCAGATAGTTTTCATATGAAAACAACACTCTAGATCCTACTGTAAAATGGGCTTCAGTGAAAAAAATGTCCATCTTGTGTGCAGAATGGATCTGTCTTGCTGTGTGCTGTAGAACAGGAATGCTGGAACCCTTTCAACACAGTGTTCTGTTGCTATGAGGGAGCTTGAGCCTGTGGTGTTTAAGAGGTGGTTGGCTCCCTAGTGGTCCAGCTGCCCTTACTGAGACAAAGTGGGAAGGTGAGCAGCAGAGGGTGAGAACCAGAGCAGAGTGCAACTGGATTCAGGGGCCAGTGGATGTCCTGGTGTCCAGGCTGGGCCACATTTTCACCTCCCATCAGATGGTCTCTATGATAAAGAAGTGCTGGCACTTTCAGTTCCGGAATCTGACACACAAAGGTGGTTGACATCAACCCAGAGGTGGATTTGAATTAGGATTGTGCCAGCTAATATACGGTAATAAGTTGTTCCTCCCCAGTTTCTGGATTAGAGTAGCTGGTAACCCCTTTTCCTATCTAAGCTGGAGGTCTTCCCCTGTGGACTAAGCAGAACTCCAGCATTGGGAGAAGTTCATTACTTTGGTTACATCTTACAAACTAATGAAAGGAGCTGCACCCTGATACCAACAGGAGTTCCTCCCACCCAGATTCTCCCTGATGGTCCCACACACAAGGGTCCAGAAATGAAAAGTCAGGAATTTGTGTGCACGATTCTGTCCTCAGATGTGCTGTCCTCCCAAACCCATCTTTCTGAGAGCCATTTCTCTCCTGACCCCCTGACAGCTACATAAATGGGTCCAACACCATCTGCTACAATTATGTATGTATTTCCGGTTTGAATGTCACTTCAATAAGCATCTGCCTGGGGGATGTAATCCAGCAGCATGGTGGTATCAGATTACCAAGTTGCTCTCATCATTCTTGTCTAAAGCTCCTCGCCTGTTGCTGATGTACTATTTATCTCAAGTTGTACATCACTTTGAAGAAAAGCACCTTTCAAATAATAAATTTATCTGACCATGCTTATAAATTTAAAACATTTAGAAATATGATTTGTTATACAGAATGCCGCATCATGACCTTGATAGGGAATCTGCACTGTGCACTCCTTTACAGATGAACATCAGCTGCCAGCTTGCAGTATCTGCCCACCTTCGATGCCCACCCGACAGAGCTGTCCGATGAGCAGGCCAAGTACCTTGGGCTCCTCAACAAGAATGGGCCCTTCAGCTCAACTACTAAGCAGGTACTGAAGATTGGAAAAGTCAACATTTGTGCCCTTCTAGCATCATCACTGCATTCTCAGGCCAGGGTCACACATTTCAGGGGCAGCAATCATGCCAACTCTTGAACAGAGCTGGTAATTGTAGCATCCAGGCAACCTGCAGTCGCGCTTTTCACTGAGGGCTTTGACCGGCTACATACACGACTGGGAAAAGGGGAACACAAGACATGAACTAGAACATGTATACAGTTCACATTTGCAGGTACTAACTGAACAAAAACTGCAGCAAGATAGAGCCCAGAGGGGGCCTCCAAGCTTGTGTCTAAAGGTAAAGACCAGTACCATCATAGAAGATAAACGCCCATCAAGCTGAATGCCCACCCTTCACCTGTGTTTTCTCTCCATCATGGAACCAACAGACTGCCGTCTTGCCCAGGCTACCAACTAACTCCCCAGACCTACATGCTGTACACATGTTCACGTGCAATAACAAACATCACTTAGTTGCACAGAAACACATCTTGTGTCTCTTTAGTCTGGAATGTAATTGTTTATGAAGTTTCGGCCAAGACTGTTGTAAATGTAGTTTTTTAGCTGAGAAAATGTGGTGCCAAATGCAACAGGAAGGAAATGATTTGGCTGCACATCTTCCTGTGCTGATGTCACTTTGGTCAACCTCCAGTCTGATGCCTCTGTTTCCTGGCAGCTTCTCAGACATTCCTCAGCAAACTCCTCCCTGGAACCTCAAACCCTCGACTCTCTGCTTTCAAGTCATTCCTTCATTTAACTGTTGTTTATTCAGCTGTGTCCTTATTTTCTTTGTCTGAATTCCCATGACCTTAACATTGCATATCATTTTTTCTATTCCCTCACCTACCCTAACATGTTCTTTTTTTTTTTTTTAATAACAAAAATGTAAACAATTGCAAATTATTCATTTGAGGTAAAAATAAAAATCAGTGATGTGTACGACATCCGGCAACTCTCCGAAATTACAGCACTAGTTGTTTGGTTGAACTGAGCTATAACCGATTTGGTTGTCCTGTCAACCTCTACAGCTTAAAAACAGACAGCAATACTATAGTGTTTCTCACACAGTAAAAAGACATGTTTCAGGTGAACTGGCAACCTAAATAGTCTGTAGCGCGTGCGATTGCTGCACGAGGTCCCGCCCAGTGTGTATCCTGTCTCATCCAGTGGTTCCAAGCATCACACTCTCTGGACCAACAGGACCTATGCTGGACAACCGGCTTCTGAAAGTGAATTAATATCCTGTTTTAACGTGAGTCTCAATAATCTTGCTTACAATTGAATTTCCTAATTTGGCTCAACTTTCAGACATGTAGTGTATACAAGTGTCACATTGTATGGAGCAGCTTGGCATTCAAGCTTGACTGTTTTAAGAAATCCCAAAAATTAAAAAACCCCCATTAGCTTGGGATGTATTTTTTCCAACATGGATCATTTACATTGCATTTAAATCACTTGTGTCCCCCAACAGTCTTTTTTTGGGTAAACTCTAAAAATTACTGTGTTTTACATCTCATGGAGTTTGCTATTGACCCACTGCATCATGTGTTTTTTGTAATTTTCAGTGCGCAGAGGCACTTCAAAGCGCATTTTCATGTTACCGAATGGACACAATTTTGTTAAAACCACTTTCACGGTGACTTCCGACTTGCTCATTTTCTTTTTGTTCTTGCGTGTTTATTTCTATTTAAATGAACTACTTAAAAATGCCATACGGCAAACTGAGCCAGAACCATCTATCCTGCCAAACTACTGCCAGTTTATGCTAGCTGAGTTTTTGTCTTTTATAATCCCTTTACAGTCTCGTATGTGCCGAACTGCTTGCTTCAACTGTGCACGGGAATAATGCAAAAATGTGACAGGAAAGGTCAGAGGAACGGCAGCTCTGAATGATCACCGCTGCTTCGGTGACCGTGAGTAACGGGTAAACCGCACAACCAAAGCTATACGCTTTTTGGACCCCACATTTGCTGAGTATCCTATCAGTAACTGGGTATTAATCACGATATCCTTTAACTTGCCAAAAGTGTGGTTCAATTCTGACCTCGTGGGCCACACTGAGTGCGCATGTGGGGGAGGGGTGGGCTAATTGTGACCTCCTCTGCTGTGGAGTGTATTGATCACTGTGATGTGCACTGTGGCCTTGTCATTCTTTCACGGATCACACTTTTACCGGGAACAGAATTACTGCAGTCTTGCTTTTAGAAATAATACTTTTGCTTTGATGTTTGCTTTCTGTTTTAACATAGTGTAAAGATGCCACACAAAATATGTGTTGTAGGTTTGATAAAGAGTGAATACATTGAAGGAATCTAATAACACTATATGCACCTTGAACTGTTAAGTGTGTGTTGGTTCATGTTAGTACAGTAGGCATACTCTATGGAATTGTACCAAGCATCTGTTACTGTTGGGAGAATAGGCTTGTGGGAAAAACGAGAGTAAAGCAGTGTAGACCTTTTGATGAAGACTCTTTACCTCTAATTGCATACTATATTCATTCACAAGTACTCAAAATAATTAAAAATGACAGTTACCAGTGCGAGTAGCTTACTGTACATACCCCACACAGTGTAAGCTTTTGAACTGAGTCAGATAAGTTGGTGTTACTGTAAGCGTAGTTCATACGCATGGTATATTATTCCGCCACAGTAAACGATGTAAAACACACATCGAGCCCAGTCCTGTCGGCGGCACCATTCAACAGCCCGCCACTTCGGTCGGCTTCTGTTCAACCGAAGTCCACAGCGGCTTTGGAGCAAAACTAAACAAAGTGCCGAGTCAGTGCTGCTGCGCGAAATACGCAACCATTACGCAGTTTTCCATGTTTCGCTCCTGCGTAGTTCCGGACTTCACGACGCGCTTCTGGAAAAAACTCGCGAAGGCTCGCTTTACGCAAGCTTCACAGCTCGTCGCCGATTGGCTGGTGAACACAGACGCTTCTAAAATGGCGTCCGAGCGGTCATTTGGCTCGAAGAGGCGGAAGCCAGCCAACCTGGACGCCGAGCGCCGACTGCTGGACGCTGGCAGCTGAACGGCTGAACGTGGCTTCATCCCGCCGTTGAAGCAAAACCTACTGCGTCTGTAAGTAGCGTTTCGTTTATAGAGCCAGTTTGAACATGATTTCCATGGTTGTCAGTTCTGGGGTTTAGTATTTTTATCCACAGTCACAAACATCAAAAGTATGTCAACTTCTCACCGTATGGACAGTTTATATACCCAGGTGAAAAGCAGCAATGTAAAAAACGTTTTCAACTTCTTTTGCTCGTAAACTTTTTAAATAAGCTAGTATTTTCCTTAAATAAGCACCATTTTTCTTTCGGTGCTTTGCTAAATACCCATTCATTGTGTGATCTTCATAAATGATAAGTTATGTCTGCATTTTTGCTAATCATACTTGCATGAAAGGGGCTCGCCACAATAATTTGGGATTTTTTGTTATATCAGTTAACCCTACTCATGTATTGCCTTCCAGCGAATATATATCTGAATGATTATATTGGTGTCTGTAAATCATGGGAGTAATGTTGACATTTTCATCAAAGGGTTTTTATATTGTCGTTTTTTTTTTTCTTTTTTTCTTCTAGGAACCCCAAAGTGGTAATAAAATGTCAGCTAAAGGCCTGTCCATCGCCATTGACTGGGCACCACTTAATTTCGGTGGGGGTTCCTCAGAATGGAAGCGGGAGATCATCGCTAACCATCAGGGCAACAGACCATTCTGGAGTTACGCGGGCCTTCATGCAGACACCGAGAGGTCGCCGATGCTGCCAAGAACCAGGTGGCTACATGAACCCGCCAACACTATCTTCATGCTGCTGCTGATCGGCAGTAGCGTTCGATGACTCTAGGAAAGCGGTCCATGAAACACTGGCCCTTCGGGAGGTGATCGCGATGGAGGGAAAACCCAAAGTTCAGGTCGAAAGGCACACAAAGGAGAGTCCAAAGCGTTTACCCAGAAGAAATTTCCATGGTCCCAGAAAATGAAGGAGACCGGTTTCATTTGGACAGAAAGTGTCCAATCGCGGCCATCACTCATAAGGCCGCCTACTTCAGCCAGGCCACTAAAGATGCTCGGCGATCGCCGGCTGTTCAGGATCATCAACGAACCCATTGAAGCCGCCGCTTATCGCCCACGGCTTGACAAAGGCAAGAAGGGCGAGCGCTAACGTGTTGATCTTCGACTCCATGAGGCATCTTCGACGGTTCATCCCACCATCGTGGTACGGATCGGAGGCAGTCCACTGCTTGGAGACACCCACCTGGGTGGGGAGGACTTTGACAATCGTATGGTTAATCATTTTGTGGAGGAGTTCAAGAGGAAATACAAGGACATCGGCCAAAATGAGAGGGCGCTTTGAGGAGGCTGGGCGTGACGCATGGCGAGGGCCAAGAGAACCCTGTCCTCCAGCCTTTGCGGGCAGCCAAAGTACCAGATTTTGACTCTCTGTACGGTTACATCGCACTTTACATCGCCCATCACCAGGGCGCGCTTTTATGTCTGAACGCGACCTTTCAGGGAACGCTGGAACCTGTGGAGAAAGCCCGAGAGATGCCAAATGGATAAGTCGCAGATCCACGAGGTCGCGGTTGGGTGAGCCCCACTGCACCTGCAGATCCATAGTTGCTGCAGGATTTCTTCAACGCAGAGAGCTGAACAAGAGCATCAACCCGACGCTAAGCGGCTCACGGGCGCTGTACAGGCGTACATCCTATGGGTGACACCGACAACGCCCAGGACCTGCTGTTGCTGGACGCGGGTTCGCTGTCTTGGGCATCGAGACGCAGGAGGAGCTCATGACTGCCCTCATCAAACGCAACACCACCATCCCCACCAAACAAACCCAGACGTTCACCACGTATTCGGACAACCAGCCCGGTGTCCTGATCCAGGTGTACGAAGGAGAAAGACATGACCATGATAACAACCTGCTGGGCAAGTTTGAACTCACCGCATCCCCTCCAGCCCCCCAGAGAGTCCTGCAGATCGAGGTGACTCTTTGGACATTGACGCAAACGCATCCTGAACGAGTCGGGTGCCAGACAAGAGCACGGCAAAGAGAACAAGATTACCATCACCAAATCACAAGTGGTCGCTCTACAAGGAAGAGATCGAGAGGATGGTGGTGCAAGAAGCCGAATAGTATAAGGCTGAGGATCTACCCCAGAGAGATAAGGTTGTGTTACAAGAACTTCTGAGTCAGACGCATTCAATGGGAAGAACAGTGTGGAGTGATGAGAACCTCAAAGGAAGATCAGTGAAGAAGACAAGAAAAAGGTCATTGAGAAGTGCAACCAGACCATCTCCTGGCTGGAGAACAACTGGCTGGCTGGACAAAGAGGAATATGAGCATCAGCTAAAAGAGCTGGAGAAAGTGTGCAGCTCCATCATCTCCGAGCTGTGCCAAGGAGGGATGCCAGGTGGAAGCTGTGGAAGCCAGACAGGTCAACAGCCGGGTCCAGCGCTTCAGGGACCCACCATTGAAGAGGTGATTAAAAGTCAACGGACCTGTACTGACTTTACGGTAATGTGAAGTGAAAATTGCTTATATTGTTAAACTTTGCAGAGTGTTAAGATGTCCTTATTGTTTTCCCTGTAAATGCATTTAACTGCTTTTTATTTTTCTGTAATAAAATAAGGAATCTCAGTCAAGTCCAAGTCAAAGGTTTATTTGTTTGCGGGTGAACAACACAGCATAGCAGTATTATCACCATGAAAAGTTTTGTTTGTACCCTATATGGACATTAAAAAAAAAAAAAATGTCAAGTATAATAAGCTACAGGATAGTCGGGAAAGGAAAACGAATAAATAATAGAGTAAACAAAATGGGTAATAAATAAGAATAGGTATGTAGGAAAGATATACATCGGGATTGGGCAGAGGGGGCTGGAGAGAAGACACAGCAGCCAAAACCAACAACAACAGACCAAACTCTTGCTAAATAACAAGTTCCAGAAATGTGGGTGTGAAACAGACGGGTGTCCACAATGGTGGGACAAGCATATAGACAGACAGACAGACCCCTGATAGACTTCCCACTGCCCAGGAGGGGTCAGTGGTTTAGCAGCTCCACGTGTGGGGGAAAAAACTGTTCGAACCTTTTTCCTGTCCGAACACTTCTAAAGCCGCCTTTCTGATGGGAGCAAGGAGAAGAAGCTGTAGGCTGGGTGACTACTGTCCTCCGATGTTAAGTGCTTCTTCTTGCAGCGCTGGGTGGAGGGGTCTCTGCAGGGCTGGCAGATCAGTTTGTGGTGATGGCTCTGTGCTGTCTTGACCACTCTTTGCAGAGCTTTACGGTCTGACGCATTGCAGTTGCCATACCAGGCCGTGAAACAGCCAGTCAGATACTTTCAATGGTAGATCTGTAGAAGTTGACAAGTATGCTGTTGTCCATGCCTAACCCTCCCCAGCCGATTTGAGGAAGAAGAGGCGCTAGGTTGTTGCCTTGATGACGACGGCTGGAAAAAGTTAGACCAGGACAGGTCCTCGGTGATGGTAACTACGAGGAACCTGAAGCCGTTCACTCTCCACTGGGGCGCCGGCTATAGAGATGGGCGCATGGCCATTCCCTGCTGTTCCCTGAAGTCCACGATCAGCCTTGTTTTGTTGGACGCGGAGATGGAGGAAGGTCATTGTCCTGACACCATGAGGTCAGGGTTCTCACCTCTCTATGGTCTATATTTTAAGAAATTGGAGTTTGGCTTATATTTTTACAAAACTCATCCCAGGTGCCAGGTTAGCATTACAACAAAACTGAAAAATTCCAGAGTAAGAAAAACACTACAGTTTCAAATAGATGTGCCAGTGTGGCCTTCAAAGCCCTGAGGTTCCTGAGCTTCTTCTCAAGAGCAGAGTTCTTCACCCCCTGCAGGTGTTAAAATGTCAGAGCTCTCTATCAACTTCTGACAGTTTTCTCAAATGTTATTTGGTTTCATAGGTTCAGCTGGTAACAACTTGACCCAAGTCTCTGCTTCTTTTGCAGGACATCAAAGCTAAAGATCCCATTAGACAATTGCCTGTGTAGCATCCGTGAGACTCCAGATCCCACAAACAAATGGGTAGCTCCAGGCTGTGCTGATATCACACTCAGAGAACTGCTACTTCTGCTGTCTGGTCTTCAACCTCCTTAAGAAGCTTTCTCCAGCTCATCTCTACTGAAGCTGGCTCTTCCACCATTTGCTCACAGCTCCCTATATTTGCACCACATCACCTGAGTATTTCCTGTCCCTGGTTATATATTTCTGTGAAGCAGAACCCAGGGTTCTGACTCACTCCTTAGAATAACACCATGACAAATACCCATTTGTTGAATGGTGCTGCAAAGTTGTTGTTCTGTAAACTGTAATCACACCTTTGGCCAGAACCATACAGATGTGTGTCTGTTGCAGCTGGTGTTCAGGTCTGAGATGGGATGGAGGAAACTGAAAGAATTTATTTGTAAATGCAATTAAACCAGAAACTTCTAACAAAAACTAAGTGTAATTCAGGGAAAGGAAATGCCTCCTGCAAATATGAATAACTTTATAATAACTACCATCAATATTTTTAAAGAAAACTTTTATACGGGCACTCTATATAGCTTATACATGTTGACAATAGACAAATTATAAAGTTCCAAGAGAGACAGATGTTCACTCAAAGGGGTTGTTTAACCACTGAAGCAACAATGAAGAATTGTTATCTTGAATTTGCAGCCTCTAGCAGAGACACATATACATGTATGCATCAAAGTCAAAGTCAAAGAGATTTATTTGTCACATACATGGTAACCAGGTATGCCATACAGTGAAATGCGCACTGAATTGACAGGAGACTGTTCACGGTGACACGCAAAGGAAATTTAAGTCACACAGCAAATAGACAAGCAAATAAACGAAACAGCAAACAAAAAATAAACAAATATTAAACAGACATTAACAGTGACAGTTAGGGGGGGGGCAGTTAGAGGATGTTGCAGACCGTGGTTTTGAGGATTGTGATAGGTCTGGGAAAAGCCTTATGGCCTGTGACAGAAGTTCTCCTAAGTCTCTCTGTTTTAATGGCATTGCTTCCAATCGTTTGCCTGATTTCAAGAGGTTGAACAATAGATGGTTGCTGGATGAGACAGGTCACCGATGATCCTAGTCGCCAGGTCCCGTATCTCCTGGGTGCAGATGTCCTGTAGGATGGCAGATCGACCTGGTGCAGCTGTCTGGATCACTTCTGCAGTGCTCTGATGTCGCGGGCACAGCTATTCCCAAACCAGGAGATGATGTTCTGAGTCAGAACAGTTTGTACAGCACCAGAGTAGAACATTTTAAGGATCGCTGGAGAGACCTGTGGCTTCTCTAGCTGTCTGGTGGTAGAGCCGCTGCTTTGCTCTACTGGCCTGAGCTCGGATGTGTACGGTCCATGTCAAGTCCTCAGCGAAATGAACGCCCAGGTATTTGAAGCTGCTCACCCTCTCCACTGCAGTCCCATTGAGTGTAAGTGGGGTGTAGGACCGCTGCTGCCGCCTACCAAAGTCCACCACCATTTCTTTAGTTTTGCCTACATCTGGTTGGAGGTAATTCTCCCGGGCACTATGATAAGTCTTCTACCTCCATGTATGCTGTCTTGTCGTTGTTGGAGATGAGGCCCAGCACCACTCAGGCCGCCAGCAAATTTGATGATGGGAGTTGGAGGCGGCGCGGGACACACAGTCGTGAGCGTAGAGAGCAGAGCAGAGGGCTAAGTACACAACCTTGTGGTGTGTTAAGTGTGATGATGCTAGAGGTGCAACTACTGATTCTCACCACCTGTGATCTACCTGTGAGGAAACTGAGAACCCAGGCACATAGGTGGGTTCAACCCCAAGTCACTCATTTTAGTGAACAGTCTGCGGGGGACAATGCTGTTGAAAGCTGAACTGTAGTCAATGAACAGCACCCAGGTTCCCTGTTTCCTGTCCACATGACTGAGGGCGATGTGCAGGACGTGGGATATGGC
The DNA here is from genome assembly GCA_018136845.1 of Heterotis niloticus. Classification (NCBI taxonomy): domain Eukaryota; kingdom Metazoa; phylum Chordata; class Actinopteri; order Osteoglossiformes; family Osteoglossidae; genus Heterotis; species Heterotis niloticus. The sequence continues at coordinate 9,635,490 of CM030892.1, read as the reverse complement.
ATCATCCGTGGATCTATTGGGGCGGGAGGCAAACTGAAGTGGGTCTACAAAGCTGGAGATGGATGCTGTGATGATGGCTTTGATGAGTCTCTCAAAGACCTTCATGACTACCGAGGTCAGTGCAACAGGCCGGTAGTCATTTGGGCATGTGGGCTTGTTGTTCTTTGGGACCAGGACGATGGTGGAAGTTTTAAAGCACCTAGGGACTGTGGACTGAGCCAAAGACTCATTAAAGATGGTTGTGAGAACCCTGGCCAGCTGGTTGGCACAGCAGACGCCAGAGATGCCGGCCCAGCCCCAGCGCTTTCCTGATGTTGACGCTCTTCAGCTCCCTCCGCACATCGGGCTTGGCGACGGTGATGACGTCACCAAATGTCGTCGACCGGTTGCGGCCCTCACTGCTGTCACTGCTGTCACAGGTGACTGTAGCGCACTCGGGCTCGAAACGGGCATAGAATGCGCGGAGTTCGGCATAACCCAGAGTCTGCAGTCACAGCCACGCAGATTTCTTCCCAAATCTGTGATGGCACGAGTCCTTGCCACAATTTGGCGGTCACCCTGGTGAAAAGCCGATCGACCACCCCGTACCGCCAGATCCTTCACTGCAATAATCGACGTCAGATGAATAGCCAGGTGCCAGGTTGTCGGGTGGCAAGAGCGCGCTGAACGCAGTATGCGCGCCGTGATTCACTGCTTTTTCGGACCATACCATCGACCCACGGTTTTTGGTTGGAAAAGCTCTTGATTGTAACCATGGGGACAATGTTGTCTTCCAGCACGCCCACAAAGCTGACCACTACCTCCGCGAACTCATTGACGTTGTCCTAACTTGTCCTGAACATGTCCCAGTCGACGCCATCGAAGGCCCTGTAGCGTGGCTTCTCCTGACAAGCAGACCAGCGCTTTACCTCTCGCATGGCCGGAGCCTCAAGACGAGACTTCTGTTTGTAAGCCATTGTGAACACAGCGTTGTGGTCTGATCTCTCAAATGCCAGCTGTGGAACAGCTTTGTAGCCCTGCTTGTACGGCGTGTAACAGTGGTCCAGTGCAGTTGTCCCCTAATCATGCATGTGATATACAGATAAGTCTGGCATGACATGTATGTATGCAAAGTTGTGCATGCGATAGTGACACCTGAAGAAAAAAAAAAGCAGATATCTAATATTTAAAACATTGAGGAGGGTTACAGAAAAGGATATTTAGGACACAGTTCAGATGTTGTTCGAGAGTCACTGTACGGACTTTTCCTGGAACCAAAAACTGCAGAGCGGTGAAACTGTGCTACCTAAAGCGCGGACGCCAGCCTTTAACTCCGGTGATTTTGGAGGGCTAAGAGATGACTTTCGTTAATGCCTCAGAAGAGCGACATAGAATCTAAGCAAGAGGCAGTACAGGGACAAAGTGGAGTCTCACTACCGGGACTCCAACATCAGAACATGTGGAGAGGGCTTAGAACAATCACGGACTATAAAGAGAAAAGCAGCGGTGCCGTAGCTACATCTGCTCCCCTCGCTGAGGAGCTGAACACCTTCTACGCACGGTTTGAAAAGAACCACCCACGCTGGCCATGTACCTGAACCAGATGCTTTGTTTCACTGCAGGTGTCCAGGGCGGACGACAAATCCTTTAAAGGATACATACACAAAGCTCCTGGACCACAGATAACATCCTGGTAGGGCTCTAAGGCTTGTGCGGACCAGCTGGCGGGTGTTCACCGACATCTTCAACCTTTCCCTGCTGCAGTCCGTTGTCCCCACATGTTTCAAGTCAACCATCATTGTTCCTGTACCTAAGAAACCCCGAGTATTCTGTTTAAATGATCACTGTAACACTTATGTCCTGGCCATCATGAAGTGCTTTGAGCGGGTTAGTCAGGTCACACATCCTTGCCTCTCTACACCTCCGATCTGCCAGTTCGCCACAGGCCAAACAGGTCTACTTGACAATCTAATCGCTTTCTTTCATCTCTCCACAAGTCTTCTCCCACCTTGAACAGAGGAACGAAGGAGGTGCGAATGCTCTTCATCGACTACAGCTCAGCATTCAACACCATCGCCAAGCTCAGGAATCTAGGACTTAACCCGACTGTGTGCAGTTGGGTCATGACTTCCCACTCTGCAAGCCCCTAGGTGGTGAGATTGGGGGAACACCATCTCCTCTCTGCTGACTCTCAGCATGGGACCCCAGGGGTTGCTCTGCTTAGCTCCCCTGCTGTACTCCTGTTCACGCACGATCAAGGCCGCCGCCGCTCAGCTCCAACACATCATAGTCAAGTTTGCTGACGACACCACGTGCTCATCAGCCTGGATCACCGACAATCTATGAACAGGCCTTATAGAGAGGAGGTGAGAACCCTGACCTCATGGTGGCTAGGACACGATTCTCCCATCTCAATGCCAGCAAAAAAACAAAGGAGCTGGGATCGTGACTTCAGGAGACAATATCAGGGGAATGGCTATGCGCCCATCTCATAGCCGGGCGCCCAGTGGAGAGTGAACAGTTTCAGGTTCCGGCGTTACCATCACCATATTCTGTCCTGGTCACGCACGCCAGCTGCCGCCATTAAGACGGCAAACACAATGCCTCTTCTTCCTCCGCCGGCTGAGAAGGTTCGCATGTGGACAAATACAGGATACGGTCAACTTCTACAACCCACGATCGAAAAGTATCCTGACTGGCTGTTTCCCCACGGCCTGGTGGCGGCAGTGTGCTGCAGCAAAGGCCAGACCGCGAAAAGCTCTGCAAAGAGGGTTAAGACAGCACAGACCATCACCACGACTGATCTTTGCCACTGCAGACCTCCCAGCACACCAGCGCTGCAAGAAGAAGGCACTTAACATCCGGAGGTGGACAGCAGTCACCCCAGGCCAAACTATTCTCCTCTTGCTCCCATCTGGAAGACGCGAAGCAGTTCTGACAAGCACTTAAAAAGGTTCCGCTGACAGTTTTTTTCCCCATTAATCAAAAGATCAAGCAAGAACCACTGACCCCTCCCTGGGTAGTAAAGAGCCACTGGGCCCATTCTGGTTCTGTAGGTTCGTCCCCCCATTGTGGAATCCCATTTGTTTCACATGCATTTTTCTGGCACTTTTTGTTGTTGTAGGTTTGGTCTGTTGTTGTAGGTTTGGTTGTTGTGTACTGCTGGTTTGCTGTGTTCTCTCATACACCCTCCGCCAACCCCTATGTATATTCTTCTACATACCTATTCCCGCTTTACATACTCCGCTTTTGTTTACTCTATTATTTATTATTATTTATTTGTTTTCCTTCCTAACCATCCTTGTAAAGCCATTATTATACTTTACATATTTTTTTTTTTTTTTTTATGTCCATACTGAGGATGCCTGGAAACAAAAACTTTTCATGGTGACAGCACTGCTATGCTGTGTTGTTCACCCATGACAAATAAACTTTGAACCTTTGAACCTTTGAACAGTTATTCTGCTGTATTTAATGTTTCTTTAAGTCTTTTTTACGGTCTGCCAATGTAAATTAACGTGTTAAACTAATGCTTATAACAGAAATTTTGCTATTTGTTTAAAGAATGTATCTTTTTTACAGAAATCTATTCATGATTACCAATATCTACTTCGACAACATCAAAGACAGGAGATGAAGCTGCATTAAGTTGTCATCAGCTTCAATAACTTTTCCAGAAGATGAATCAGTCAGCTTGAGAACAGGCATTGCATATGGACAAATACACACACGTAGAGAGAGTACAGTATGTCCAGTAGTTTGTCAAGATGTAAAACAGCAGGAATTGCCAGAATTTTAATAAATAGCACAAAATTATTTGTGGCTTATAGCAAACACACCCAGAGTGCGGGGTGAACAGGTCTCATGGCACACACACTTCTCATATTAATACACATTTTATTCTTAATTTGCCCCCAGCATTGTATTTGCTACTCCATAACATACAGCACTGTGAGATTATACATAAAATGGCAATAAAATAAACCCGCTACCTAGAAGTCAACAGTTTATAGGATGCAAAATGTGTCTCTGTCCACATTTCAGTTCCCTTGGGAACCTTTGAGTCGTTTGTTTGTCCTGTATCAGTCTTAGTTTAATTTTATCCACTCTGCTTTTACTTTAGTTTTACCCACGGGTTTTATTAACTTTTACCCAGGATCACATACCAGGTTTTACCATATTGAATATTTAGCTTACTTGAAACGTTAAACTCACATAATTGATGCCATAGAATAGTTTATACGTTTAAAGTTTTGGTATCGCGACATTATACATTTATTTGTTGTAATTCCTGTACTCATACATTAGTTATTGGCCTTACTATTTTGAATGCTCCACATCCAAAAAGGGTCCTGATAACACCTGTAAACCAATGAGATATGATAGTACGATTCAGTTTGCTTAAAACCACGGTATAAAGCAGCCCAACAACAGAATAGACTGGTTCCTGTGTTTCATTGCAAAGGTAAAGTACTTTTTCTGATACTCGTTCAAAATTAAGTTTTAGACAATCTGCCAAAATATTTTGATGTATTTTAATTAAAATCATTTATTTAAAACTAAATGTTTTGTTATAGAATTAGGTCATATTTCTATTTAGCTCAATCTGCTATTAATGATTGCAATGTGTCATTTATTTGATTTAACTTGTCAGTTTACATTATAAGTTGCTTGAATGAAGTAAGGAACTGCCTGCATAGATTCTGAAGATGGTTTATGCATTTCCAATAGCTAACTAATTGATACAGAAAGAAAACATGGCACATAATGCAAAGTGCACAAATGTAAAAGAATCTAACATTTTCATTCATATTAAGTGACAGTATTAAATATTATTATTAGTGAAAAGAACTAGTATGTGGTCACATGTTATTGCACTTTGTGTGTGTGTGTGTGTGTGTGTGTGTGTGTGTGTGTTAACATTTTCAGGTGCACAGTCACATCATGATGCAAATGAAGCACTGGTGTCCACTACCTGGCTGTCCTACACCGGACTGTCAGTATGGACAGAGTAAAGTGGCAGGTGAGACTCAGCTGGACACGGTACTACACTGAACGTGTGTGAGAACACTGATGCTGTGTACTCTATGCATCTTTTCTGACATCCTTATGTTTGCATCACTGGGCAGGTGGAGAAGGTAAATCTGTCAGACTTGGCCAACAATGCAGTACTTGACCGTTATGACTCAGTGAATCAAAGCAAGTTTGAGGAAATGAAGGGCACACTGGAAAACGAAACAAAGAAAAAGCACTTAAGACTCCGTAATGGTTTGGGAAGCTGCAAATTCAAGTGAGTCTCGAAGTACATAATTGAAAAGTATAGCAATCAAAATCTGACTGCTATGCACATAACTGTAATATACATATATACTATGGATATGTACCCAGGAAGAAACATACCATTTTACAGCGTTTTCAACGAAAAAGTGAGAAATGGAAAAAATGGAACCTTTCCATACCGAGCCATGTACTTCCTGTTAGCTAACGCATTATGGATACTTAAAAACAGAGAAAAAGAACAAGGAAACCCAGACTGTGTGACCACCTACAGAGGCACCGAACTAGATTATGATGGGGACAAATGGGACAAAATTTCAATTTGGTGCTTTCACATCAAGCAGCATTAAGCACTGTGTGGCCCGGGATTTTGGGAATAAAACATGTTTTATAATAACAACATGTTTGGGAGCCAATATTTCACTGTATTCAGACATCCCTGGAGAAGATGAGGTGCTGATTCCACCGTATGAAAAGTTTAAAGTCACCAATGTACTTGGAAGAAATCAAACGGTATGTGATTGTAATGTGACTTACAAAGTGGAGAGTACAGAAAAAATAAATAAAATAAATGTTTTTAAACAAGCAAAAACTTGCCATGGATAATCTCCCAGTTTAAACTCTTCTTTATGTTCTCGGCCACAACATCTTCTTTGTGAGGCTGCAGTTTGGAAGCTCAGCTCTTATATACAGAACTGCTTGTTTTTCTTTCCCTGCCTTTACTATGCTGTTAGATAACATTTGTAATGTTTGTCTTTAATGTTGTGATTTAACCGCACAAACTCACCTGTCAGCTGCCTTATTAATTCATGCAATAAAAGCAAAGAGCAAGAATGAGTTTCTGGTGTTTTTGTAGTGAACTGACACACTAGCACTCGTAGATTAGCTTATTGCAAACCTTTGTGAAGCATAGTTTTGCCTCCGGCTGGGGAATCTAACCTTCAATATTTGGGAGTTACAGGAAACAAACTGTCACTGTCTGGGTAGGTGGCATTTCCAGAATATGTCCGTATCTGCAAAGCTTAGTCATTTTGTTTCCCTCTTTATTTATTATTTATGCACACTAAGGATAGTAAAGTTTGGTGGTATATTTTGTTACTACCTTTCTTCTTAGGTATTCTAATAACCTTTATACATTTTGAAAAGTATAATGAATATGAGAACAGAACAAATAAAATAGCACTTATCATATATCAGCTGAAAGAAAAAGTAGAATTAGTCATTGCGCGGGTGACGGGTAATGTGCTACAGAAGAACATGGCCTAGTTTCCAGTTCAAGGCACACGTGCTGCTCCTGTTGTGCTCCTCTTGCCACGAAGTGCACTATTTGCCCTGGATCGCACTGCAAACACCGATACAAACACATACTAACAAGTCCCTGTCAAGTCTGCAAAATGTACACATTCGCAGATGTAGGTGACATTGCTGGGTGAGCAGTTCCAAAGAAACAATCAACAGAGAAACTGATCAAAGCACCGTGATAATCTCTAACAAACTGCAATTTCGTTTATCTGTATGGTGAGGAATTTGCAGACTAATATCTTTCAATTTTCTTTTCTTAAACGGATACTCAATTTTTCCTCTAAAAGAATGCAGCTTAGTTTGGAGTGACGTAGTGCCCCAGTGGCGACAGCCTGCAAGCTCCTCCCTCCAGCTGCGCCCACTGCTGGAGGATTTGCTGTCGCTGCGCCGAGCCGGCAGAGTAACCCGCGCGCCTCAGGACGGAGGAACCGGCGGCGCCTCATTGGGCTCCAGCGGCGCCGCGACTGTCGGGATGTGACCCCGGAACAGGAGCGCGGTGCACGAGAGACGCGGCGCAGACCCGCAGCGGGAAAGGTACCGCTACGCACGCACACGCACGCACACGCACACGCACACTGTGGCCATCGGCCTTCGCGCCCGTTCCCGCAAGAGCACGCGCGATCGTGGCAACAGGAGACTCTTTTGTACGCGAATGCAGCGTCCGCCCGCCGCTTTGCCGGCGGCTTTGTGTGCGCGGGAGCGCGCGGCGAGGGGCACGAGGAGAGGTGTGAGAGGTGGGTATGCGAGCGGGGCTCGGGCTTAGCGCGCGCTGCGAGACCTGGGGGGTTGCGATCTCTTTGTGTGCGTGTGGATGGGTGGACGTGCCGACGCTCCCACCGTCCGTCGCAGGCTCGCTGGCGGGGCAAACTTCGGCCTGTGGCTCGGTAGGTAGGTAGGTAGGTGTGTGTGTGTGTGTGTGAGAGAGAGAGAGAGAGACAGCGTATGGGTTCAAATCTCCCCAGTGTTGCTGTATACCGGGTGTTCAGGGTGTGCACGTCCCCCGACCTCTGCACGTTGACATTTACTCCTGTTTTACCATCTGCACGATCTTAGGGTGGTGGTTTGTGGCTGCGGAGAGGTGAGACGCTTATCTACAGCTGGTTAAGTCTACCTGCTGAACTCTGAACTAATAAAAAGTATTCAGATTTATTTCCTAGGATTTCTGCCAGTTGTCCGCCACTGCCTCAAATTTGGTATGAGTTAAAGTCTAAGGTGCATCAGCATTGCCGCAAGTAACAGTTTGGGGAAATGTGTAAAAATGTAGTTGTTTGGCAGTGGCAAAAATAAATTGGCTTGGTCTTAGGAGTCCTTTTTCAGACTTTACTGACACATGAAACCTTTAGAGTCTTGTCTTGTTGAGCTTCCAATCTAGACAAACCTGAACCTTACCACCTTCTTTTTGCTGTTCGCACCAAGTGTGGGTGCATCGCATTCCCCACTGATCAGGTATGGTGGATGTTTTCCACAGGAATAAAATGTGGTGATCTAGGGAGCAAGCTGGACCGCGTGAAGAATGGCTGCATTGTGTGCAACATGGGGCATTCCAACACAGAGATCGATGTGGTGAGGAGCTCCATGCACTTCTGTGCCACGAAGCTTACAGCATAACCAGCCCTGTCAGTGACGCTGGATCTCTGGGACAAGATGCTGAGACCCTCAGTCTTGGAAAAATATTTGTATTAAAACCATGAGTGTCTGCTGGCCATCTGTGTAAATGTGTGTGTATGTCCACTGTGTCCTTCCCCAGGCTAGCTCATGAACCCCGAGCTGACCTGGGAGCGGGTGCGTCACAGGTGGACTATGTGTCACTGGCCAGATGGGAAGCGGGTGGTTCTGCTGGCTGAGGTATACCACACACACACACACACACACACACACACACACACACACACACACAGTTGGAACCCTCCTGGCTGTCCCTAATAGGCCCACTTGTCTGTCTGCTGTGAAGAGTGTCAGACACAGCACACTGCCATCAGGATCTGGGAGTTTGGGAATTTAGAGAAAAACCTTTGGGAATCGTGCAGCTCAGCATGAATTTTATAGCTGGCCATCACAGGCAGACTGTGTTCCTGCTCTTTGCCGCCATTCACCCCCCTGGTGTAATGTTTTTAATTTAAGGGTTACTTGCCGAAACCTGAGCTGCTCCACGGTGCCCACATTCGGCCCTGTCAATCACCGCCACCACCAGGTGAGCCTGCCAGCATTCCCGCCTCCATCCTGTGCTGCACGCAGTTTCTCAATTCCCCTTTACCTGGGCGCCAGAGTGGCCAGAGCTGCACTTCTCAAGCAGCAATACAAAACCATCTGGGATCAGTGTTTATGGCCAATCAGGTGGTGTGTTGTTATCACAAAAGCAAGGCTTTATTTGAAGTTAAAGGGCAGCTTGTCCACATGGCACTGCTCCCCCAGACCACCAGCAGTGCTGTAAATGGCACAGTCAACATTTTTGGCAGTTTTGAGCATCCTCACTCTCCCCATCGTTACGCTTTTGTAGCGAACCATCACCACGCCACCTGGCTACACCTGCCAGCCCTGCTTTAACTGTTTTAATGCCCTTTCATATTCTTATAATCTCTTCTCTTGCACAAGTCAGTGCAGTGAATCTTTACTGTCCGCTCCACTTAGATAGGGGTTGTATCTCAGCAATATTAAAGTGTACAAGACTGGTGACCCCAAATGTTACCAACAAAATACAGTAGTAGTACAAATAGGAAATAGGGAGAGGGAAGAAGAAGTTACAGCAGCAGCAGCTATTGGGGGTGATGGAGTCATGCCATTTTATCATTGGTTTGGTGTTATCATTTTTCGCTTATGCCACTTCATGAATGTAGTGGATTTGATGCCACAGCTTTGATTTGTGGATGTTCAATGTGTCATTGCTGGAGCAATAGCTTCCAAGCTAACTCTGCGTGATATGCATGCGTATGCTTAGGGCACTGGCTTTGATAGAGCTCTCATAATGCACCTGAGGGCTGTTACAAACAGGATGTCTACCTGCTGCCCAAGAAGATGGGGTAAGATCTATAGTAGGAGATCAAACTTGACTGGTTATGGCATAGTCACAGCTGCTCCACATCCTCATGTCATGGGGTTTATGTTAATAAACCTCACTACAAACAGTACATGCATTCTTTACCTTCCTATGGAGGTACACCTAAGTCCAGTAAGTTGTCCAGTATGTACAGCTATGATTTTTTTCAGATGGTTTCTGTATGAAAACAACACCCCAGATCCTACTGCAAAAAATGGGCTTCAGGAAAAATGTCCATTCAGTGTGCAATGGATCTGTCTTGCTGTGTGCTGTAGAACAGGAATGCTGAACCAACACAGTGTTCTGTTGCTATGAGGGGAGTTTGGAGCCTGTAGCGAGAGGTGTGTTGGTTCTTAGTGTCAGTCCAGCTGCCCTTACTGAGACAAAGTGGAAAGGGTGAGCAGCAGAGGGTGAACCAGAGCAGAGTGCAACTGGATTCAGGGGCTGTGATGTCCTGGTGTCCCAGGGCTGGGTCAAGATGCAATTCTATCAGATGGTCTCTATGATAAAGAAGTGCTGGCACTTTCAGTTCAATCTGACACACAAAGGTGGTTGGACATCAACCAGAGGTGACTTTGAATTGTGGGGATTGCACAATATACGGTAATAAGTTGTTCCTCTCAGTTTCTGAATAGAGTAGCTGTAACCCTTTCCTATCTAAGCTGAGGTCTTCCCCTGACTAAGCAAGGTGAACCTGGACTGGGAGTAGTTCATTACTTGGCGATCTACAAACTAATGAAAGGAGCTGCACCCTGATACCAACAGAGTTCCTCCCACCCAGACTTGATGGTCCCACACAAGGGGTCCAGAAAATGAAAGTCAGAATTTGTGGTGCAATGAGCCCTGTGCCCCTCAGAGCTGCTGAATCCTTCCCAAACCCATCTCTTTCAGAGCCATTTCCCCCCTGACCTCCTGACAGCTACATAATAAGTCCAACACCATCTTCTGTGATCATCCTTGTGTTTGCGGTTTGATGTCACTTCAATAAGACCTGCCTGGGGGGATGTAATCCAGCAGCATGGTGGTATCAGACACACAAGTTGTGCTCTCATCATTCTTTGTCTAAAGCTCCTCGTCTGTTGCTGATGTACTATTTATCTCAAGTTGTACATCAGCTTTTGAAGAAAAAGCATCTTTTCAAAATAATAAATTTATCTGACCATGTTTAGTAAATTCTAAAACATTTAGAAATATGATTTGGTTATACAGAATGCTACCGCCAGACCTTCATAGGAAATCTGCACGTGTGCACTTACAGATGAATACGTCGCCAGCTTGCATCTGCCCACCTTCGATGCCCACCTGACAGAGCTGTTCGATGATACAGGCCAAGTACCTGGGCTCAACAAGAATGGGCCCCCTTCAAGCCCAACTACTACAGGTACTGAAGCATTGGAAAGTCACCATTTTGTGCCCTTCTAGCATCACTGTACTTTATGGCCAGGGTCACACATTTCAGGGGCAGCAATCATGCCAACTCTTGAACAGAGCTGGTACTGCAGCACTGTAGCAACCTGCAGTCGCGCTTTTCACTGGAGGGCTTGACCGCCACACACTATCATTGGGGAAAAGGGAATACAAGACATGAACTAGGAACATGGCGTTGTAGTTCACATTTGCGTACTAAACTGAAATAAAAATCTGCAGCAAGATAGGAGCCTTCAGAGGGGCCTCTGCTTGTGTCTAAAGCGTTTTTGAAGACCAGCACCATCATAGAAGATAAACGCCCATCGTTTAAATGTCGACCCCTTTCACCTGTGTTTTCCATCATGGAACCAACAGATCGTCAAGGCCTTGCCCAGGCTACCAACTAACCCCAGACCCCACATGTACACATGTTCACGCAGTACAACAAATACTTACAAGTACAGAAACACATCTTGTGTCTTTTAGTCTGAATGTAATTGTTTTATAGTTTTATAATGACTTTGCTGTAAATGTAGTTTTTAGTTGGAGAATGGTGCCAAATGCAACAGGAAGAAATGACGGCTGCACATCTTCCCCTGTGCTGGATGTCACTTTTGTCAACCTCCAGTCTGATGCCCTTGGTTTTCTGGCAGCTCAGACATTCCTCAGCAAACTCCTCCTGGAACCTCAAACCCTCGGACTCTCTGTTTTCAAGTCATTCTTCATTTAACTTTCTGTTGTTTATTCAGCCAGGTCCTTGTTTCTTTGGTCTTTGAATTCCTGCTGACCTTAACATTGCATATCATTCTTTTTCTTATTCCCTCACCCAACGACATGTTCTTTTTTTTTAATAAATAAAATGTAAAACAATTGCAAATTATTCATTTGAGGTGTGTGCAAAATAAGTGTTCCGTGATGTGTACGATATCCGGCAACTCTCCGGAAATACAGCACTAGTTGTTTGCTGAACTGAGCTACAACTGATTTGGTTGTCCTGTCAACCCCAGCCAGCTTAAAAACAGACAGCAATACTATAGTGTTTCCTCCCACAGTCCAAAGACATGTTTAGGTGAATCGGCAACTCTAAATAGTCTGTAGCGCGCGCAAAGTACTGTTGGTTACAGTCCTTGGCCCAGTGTGTATCCTGTCTCTCACATCCAGTGGTTCCAAGCATCACACCCCTGGACCAACAGGACCCATGCTGACAACCGGTTTCGAAAGTGAATTAATATCCTGTTTTAACGTAGCTCCTCAATAATCTTGCTTTCATAATTGAATTTCCTAATTGGTCAATCCTTTGTGACATGTAGTGTATGCTGTATGTCACATTGTATGGAGCAGCTTTAAGTATTCATAAGTTTGACTCTGTTTTTAAGAAATCCCAAATTAAAAAACCCTATTAGGCTTGATGTACTTTTTCCAACATGGATCATTTACATTGCATTTTAAATCACTTCTGTGTCCCCCAACAGTCTTTTTTGGGTAAACTCTAAAATTACTGTGTTTACATCTCATACGGAGTTTTAAGATAACCCACTGCATCATGTGTTTTCTGTACCTTTCAGCAAAGTAGAGGCACTCTGTGCCGCACTTTTATACACTGAATGACACATAACTTTTGCTTTAAAAAACCACTTCTCTCACTGTGACTCCGACTTGTGTTCATTTTCTTTTTGTTCTTGCGTGTTTATTTCTATTTAAATGAACTACTTAAAAATGCCATACGGCAAACTGAGCCAGAACCATCTATCCGGCCTTTTAAACTACTGCCAGCGTTTGATGCTATTGATGCTTTTGTCTTTATAACTTTTACAGTCTGCATAAAAGCGAACTGCGGTTTCAACTGTGCACGTGGTTACTGCAAAAATGGAGCAGGGCAATGGTAAGGAGTCCTGAATGACCGTAACCTCCCGCTGCTTCGAAGACCGGTGTATAACGGGGTAAACCGCACAACTAAAGCCATGGGTTTCACTTTGGACCCCACATCTGCTGAGCATCCCATCAGTAACCGCACATCTACCTATATCCCTTTAACTTATTAAAAGTGTGGTTCACCCTGACCTCGTGGGCCACACTGAGTGCATGAGGTAATAATTGTGACCTCCCTGCTGGGAGGCATTGATCACTGTGATGTGCAATTCGGGGTGGCCTTGTCATTCTTTCACGGATCTAATTCTTTACCGAACAGAATTACTGCAGCCTTGCTTAGAAATACTTTGCTTTGATGTTTGCTTTCTGTTTTAACATAAGTGTAAAGATGCCATACAAAATATGTGTTGTAGGCTTGATAAAGAGTGAATACATTGAATAACTAATAAATACTACATGTGACCTAAACTGTTAAGTGTGTGTTGTTCCATGTTAGTACAGTAGGCATACAATTTTATGGAATTGTACCAAGCATCTGCTACTGTTGGGAGAATAGGTTTGTGGGGAAAAACGAGAGTAAAGCAGTGTAGGACCTTTGATGAAGACTCTTACCCTGAATTCATACAATATATTCATTCATAATGAAGTACTAAATAATTAAAATGACAGTTACCAGTGCGAGTAGCTTACTGTACATACCCCACAGTGTAAGCTGAACTGGAGTCAGATAAGTTAAAAAAAGTTACCGTAAGCGTAGTTCATACGCATGGTATATTATCTCCGCCACAGTAAACGATAAAACACAATATCGAGCTCCAGTCCTGTCGGCGGCACTCCATTCACACAGGCCCGCCACTTCGGTCGGCTTCTGTTCAACCGAGTCCAAGGAAGCGGTTTTGGAGCAAAAAACTAAATAAAAGTGCCGAGTCAGTGCCAGCTGCGCGAAACACAACCATTGGCGCAGTTTTCCATGTTTTGCCCCTGCGTGTTCCGGACGAGTCGACGCGCTTCTGAAAACTCTGCGAAGGTTCACTACGCAAGCTTCTGGCTCGTCGCCGATTGGCTGGTGAACACAGACGCTTCTGGAACGGCGTCCGAGCGGTCATTTAAGCTCGAAGAGGCGAAGCTGCGCCAATCCGGGACTGAGCGCGACTGCTGACGCTGAGCAGCTGAACGGCTGAACGGCTGAACGTGGCTTCATCCTGCCGCGCCGAAGCAAAAACCTACTGTTCGTAAGTAGCGTTTCGTTTATAGAGCCATTTTTGAACATGATTTCCATGGTTGTCGTTCTGGGGTTTAGTACATTTTTATCCACAGTCACAAAACATCAAAAGTATGTCAACTTCTCACTGCATGGACAGTTTGTATACCAGGTGAAAAGGCAAATGTAAAAACGTTTTCAACTTTCTTTGCTCGTAAACTTTAAACACGTTTAGTATTTTCCTTAAATAAGCACTCATTTTTCTTCTTTGGTGTTTTTGTATAAATACCCATTCATTGTGTGATCTTCATAAATGATAAGTTATGTCTGTATTTTAAGTAATCATATTTGCATGAAAGGGGCTCGCCTCACACACTTGGATTTTGTTATATCAGTTAACCCTACTCATGTATTGCCTTCCAGCGAATATATCTGAATATCATATTGGTGTCTGTAAACATGGAGTAATGTTGACATTTATCAAAGGGTTTTTATATTGTCGTTTTTTTTTCTTTTTTTTCTTCTAGGAACCTCAAAGTGGTAATAAAAATGTCAGCTAAAGGCCTGTCCATCGGCATTGACTTGGGCACCACCTACTCCTGCGCAAGTGTTCCAAAGATGGGTGGAGATCATCGCTAACCATCAGGGCAACAGAACCACTCCGAGTTACGTGGCCTTCACAGACACCGAGAGGCTCGTCGGAGATGCTGCCAAGAACCAGGTGGCCATGAACCCAAGCAACACCATCTTCGATGCCAAGTGGCTGATCAGCAGGAAGTTCGATGACTTGTGGTGCGGGTCCATTATGAAACATTGGCCCTTTCGGGAGGTGGATCGCCATGAGGAAACCCAAAGTTCAGGTCGAGTACAAAGGAGAGTCCAAAGCGTTCTACCCAGAAGAAATCTCCTCCATGGTCCTGGTGAAAATGAAGGAGATCGCCGAAGCGTACCTGGGACAGAAAGTGTCCAACGCGGGTCATCACTGCGTCGTGTTTACTTTTCCAACGACTCAGCGCCAGGCCACTAAAGATGCCGATAGATCGCTGGTTGAACGCGGTTCAGGATCATCAACGAATCCCACAGTCAGCCGCTTATCGCCACGCTTGACAAAGGCAAGAAGGGCGAGCGCAACGTGTTGATCTTCGACCTGGGCGGAGGCACCTTCGACGTGTCCATCCTGACCATCGAGGACGGGATCTTTTGAGGTGGAAGTCCACGGGTTGAGACACCCACCCGGGTGGGGGAGGACTTGACAATCGCATGGTTAATCATTTTGTGGAGGAGTTCAAGAGGAACAAGAAGGACATCGCCAAACAAGAGGGCGCTTGAGGAGGCTGGGCACGGATGCGAGAGAGGGCTAAGAGAACCCTGTCCTCCAGCTCGCAGGCCAGCATCGAGATTGACTCCCTGTACGAAGGCATCGACTTCTACACGTCCATCACCAGGGCGCTGAGAACTGAACGCCGGACCTTTTCAGGGGGAACGCTGGAACCTGTGGAGAAAGCCCTGAGATGCCAAATGGATAGTCGCAGATCCACGACATCGTGTTGCGGGAGGTACTCCACTCGAATTCCTAAGATCCAGAAGGCTGCTGCAGGATTTCTTCAACGCAGAGCTGAACAAGAGCATCAACCCGGACGAAGCGGTGGCTCACGTGCGGCTGCTGTACAGGCGCCATCCTCAAGGGTGACACTCTGGATTAAACGTCCAGGACCTGCTGCTGCTGGACGGCTCGCTGTTCTGGGCATCGAAAGACGGCAGGAGGAGAGCTAACGCCTCTATCAAACGCAGACACCACCATCCCCACCAAACAAACCCAGACGTTCACCACGTATTCGGACAACCAGCCCGGTGTCCTGATCCAGGTGTACGAAGGAGAAAGAGCCATGACTATGATAACCTGTTGGGCAAGTTTGAACTCACTCCATCCCTCCAGCCCCAGAGGAGTCCTCAAGAGATCGAGGTGACTTTTATATTGACGCAAACGGCATCTCTGAACGTGATCGGGCGGCGGACAAGAGCACGGGTAAAAGAGAACAAGATCACTATCACCAACGATATGGTCAGTTTAAGCAAGGAAGAGATCGAGAGGATGGTGCAAGAAGTCGAACAGTACAGAGTTGAGGACGACTTCCAGAGAGTAAGGTTGCAGCCAAGAATCCCCTGGAGTCGTAGACGCATTCAATGTGGAAGAAATAGTGTGGAGGATGAGAACCTCTAAAGGAAGATCAGTGGAAGATGACAAGAAAAAGGCTGGCTGAGAAGTGCAACCAGACCAACTTCCTGGCTGAGAACAACCAGCTGGCTGACAAAGTGAGTGAATATGAGCATCAGCTTGAAAGAGCTGGAGAAAGTGTGCAGCCCCATCATCTCCAAGCTGTACCAAGGAGGATGCCAGGTGGAAGCTGGGGAAGCCAGGCGTAGAAGTCACCAGCTGGTCCAGCGCTCAGGGACCCACCATTGAAGAGGTGGATTAAAGTCAACGGACCTGTAATGGACTTTACTTGTAATGTGAAGTGGAAAATTATTTATATTGTTAAACTTTTGCAGAAAGTGTTAAGATGTCCTTATTGTTTTCCTGTAAATGCATTTAACTGGGTTTTTATTTTCAGCAAAATATGAACATCAGTCAAGTCAAGTCAAAGTTTATTTGTCATGGGTGAACAACACACCTAGCAGTGTTGTCACCATGAAAAGTTTTGTTTCCGGGCATCCTCAGTATGACATTAAATAAAAAAAAAAATAAATAAAAAAAATGTAAAGTATATTGTTACAGGATAATGGAAAGGAAACTAATAAATAATAGAGTAAACAAAATGGGTAATAAATAAGAATAGGTATGTGAAAGATATACATCGGGATTAAGTAGAGGGGGGGAGAGAAGACACAGCAGCCAAACCAACAGCACACAGCAACCAAACCTACAACAACAATAAGTTCCAGAAATGGGTGTGAAACAGACGGTTTCCACAATGGGTGGGACAGGCATATAGACAGACAGACAGGCCCCGATCGACTGTTTCCATTGTCCAAGGGAGGGGTCAGTGGTTTAGCAGTCTTACGGTGTGGGGGAAAAACTGTTCCGGAACCTTTTCTTCCTTGTCCTAACGCTTCTAAAGCGTCTTCTGGATGGGAGCAAGGAGAATAGTTTTGCCAGTGACTACTGTCCCTCCAGATGTTAAGCGCCTTGCAGCGCTGTGGAGGTTCCGCAGGGCTGGCAGATCAGTCGTGATGGTCTGCAAAGGTTCTTGACCACTCTTTGCAGAGCTTATGGTCTGACGCACTGTAGCTGCTAATACCAGGCCGTAAAACAGATACTTTCGATCAGAGATTTGTAGAAGGACAAGTATCCTGTTGTCCATGCCGAACCTTTCCTGTTTGACGGAGGAAGAAGAGGCGCAGGTTGCTTCGCCTTGATGACTCCACGCTGGTGTGTTGTGACCAGGACAGTCCTGTGATGGTAACCACGGTGAACCTGAAGCTGTTCACTCTTCCACTGGGGGCGCCGAAGTTATAGAGATGGGCGATGGCCATTCCCCTGTTGTCTCCTGAAGTCCACGATCAGCTCCTTTGTTTTGCTGACGTTGAGATGGAGGTCATTGTCCTGACACCATGAGGTCAGGTTCTCACCCTCCTCTATGGTCTATATTTAAGAAATTGAGTTTGGCTTTATATTTTTACAAAACTCATCCAGAAAGAAGTAGCATTACAACAAAAACCGGAAAATTCCAGAGTAAAGAAAAAGACTACAGTTTCTAAATAGATGTGCCAGTGTGGTCTTCCAAAAAGCCCCTCAGGTTCCTGGAGTTTCTTCAAAGAGCAGAGTTCTTCAATTTCTGCAGGTGTTAAACATGTCAGAGCCTCTCATCAACTGACAGTTTTCTCAAATTTTATTTGTTTCCATAGGTTTAGGAGCCTAGCTGGTAACAACTTTGACTCAAGTCTCTGCTTCTGTAGGACATCAGCTTTGCATCCCACAGAGCACTGTTCCTGTAGCATCCGCAGACTCAGCCTCTATCCACAAAACAAATGTAAGTAGCTCCAGGCTGTGCTGATATCACACTCAGAGAACTGCTACTCTCTGCTGTCTGGTCTTCAACTCCTTAGCTTTCTCCAGCTCATCTCTACTGAAGTGCTGGTTCTCTCATCATTTGCCTACAGCTCCCTATATTTGCACCACATCACCTGAGTATTTCTCATGTCCCCTGGTTATACATTTCTGTGAAGCAGAACCCAGGGTTCTGGGATCTTACTCCCTAGAACAATACTCATGACACACCCATTTGTTGAATGGTGCTGCAAAGCTGTTGTTCTGTAAACTGTAATCACACCTTTGGGCTGCCATATGTGATGTGTGTCTGCTGCAGCTGGTGTTCGTGCCCAGATGGACAGGAGAAACTGGAAAGAATTTATTTGTAAATGGCAACAAAACCAGAAACTTCTAACAAAAACTATGCATCTAGGGAAAGGAAATATTCCAAATAAGGACAACTTATAATAACTGCCATCATTGATTTTTTAAAGAAAACTTTATATTAAGTACTCATACAGCTTATACATGTTGACAATATAATGCCTAGACAAATGATAAAGTTCCAAGAGAGACAGATGTTCACCAAAGGGGTTGTTTAATCCACTGTACAACAATGAAGAATTGTTATCTTGAATTTGCGGTTTAGCAGAGACATCGATACCTGTATGTACGATGGGAGTGCCAGCATGCGATATTTCACACCTGAAGAAAAGCAGATATTCTAATATTTAAAACATTGAGGAGGGTTTCTGGTGAAAAGGACATTTTATATACAGTTATTCTGCTGTATTTAATGTTTTTAAGTCTTTTTACAGTCTGCCAGTGTACTAATGTGTCAAACTAATGCTGCAACAGAAATTTTGCTATTTGTTTAAAGAAGGTATCCTTTTACAGAAATTCATTCATGATTCTGTACTACCATCTACTGACAAATATCAAAGATGCCAGGGAGATGAAGCTGCATTAAGTTGCTTACCGCTTCAATAACAGAAATATTTAATTACCTGGAACACTAGGTAATGTACATGGACAAATACACACACGAGAGAGTACAGTGCATGTCCAGTAGTTTGTCAAGATAAAAACAGCAGAATTTTGCTAGTTCTTAATAAATAGCACAAAAACAAGTTTTGTATTATAGCAAACACACCCAGAGGCAAGAAACAGGTCTGCATATACTTCATACATACATTTTGTATTCTTAATTGCCTTCAGCATTGTATTTTGGTTACTCCATAACATACAGCACTGTGATTATACATAAAATGGCAAATAAACCCGCTACCTAGAAGTCAACAGTTTATAGGATGCAAAATGTGTCTCTGTCCACATTTAGTCTCTGGAACCCTTGGACAAGGTTTTGTTTGTCCCATCAGTCTTAGTTTAATTTTATCCACTCTGCTTTTTACTTAGTTTTACTCACGGGTTTTATTAACTTTTACCCAGGATCACATACCAGGTTTTACCATATTGAATATTTAGCTTACTTGAAACGTTAAACTCACCTAATTGATGCCATAGAATAGTTTATACGTTTAAAGTTTTGTATCGCATATTATACATTTATTTGTTGTAATTCCTGTACTCACATTAGTTATCATTCTATCATTTTGAATGCTCCACATCCAAAAAGGTCCTGATAACACCAAACCAATGAGATGATGACAGGCATGATCTCAGTTTGCTTAAACCATTTATAAAAGCAGCCCAACAACAGAATAGACTGGTTCCTGTGTTTCATTGCAAAGGTAAAGCATTTTTTCTATACTTCGTTCAAATTATGTTTACAACGTAATTAAAATATATTTTTTTGATGTATTTTAATTAAAATTACTTATTAAAACTAAATGTTTCGTTATAGAATTGAAATATTTACGGGGCCTAATTCAAGTTATTAATGATTGGCAATGTCATTTATTTGATTTAACTTGTCAGTTTACATTAGAAGTTGCTTGAATGAAGTAAGGAATTGCCTGCAGCATAGATTCTTGAAGATGGTTTATGCATTTCCAATAGCTAACTAATTGATACAGAAAGAAAACATGGCACATAATGCAAAGTGCACAAATGTAAAAGAATCTAACATTTTCATTCATATTATGACACAGTATTAAATATTATTATTAGTGAAAAGAACTGAGTATGTGGTCAGCATGTTATTGCACTCTGTGTGTGTGTGTGTGTGTGTGTGTGTGTGTGTGTGTGTGTGTGTGTGTGTGTGTGTGTTACCATTCTCAGGTGCACAGTCACATCATGATGCAAATGGTGCTACTATGTCTTACCACTCTGGCTGTCCTGCACCTGGCTGTCAGTGTGGACAGAGTAAAACGGGTGAGACTCAGCGCAGCGACGGGCAAATCCTCAGCAGTGGGCACTACACTGAGCGTGTGTGTGAGAACACTGATGTTGTGTGTGTACTCCAGCATCTTTTTCTGACATCCTTATGTTTGCGTCACTGGGCAGGTGATAGCTGCAATCTATCAGACTTGGCCAACAATGCAGTAAGAAGCTTGACCGTTATGACTCAGTGGATTCAAAGAAGTTGGAGGTGAAATGAAGGCACACTGGAAACTAAACAAAGAAAGACTTCCAAGACCTGTGAATGGTTTGGAAGCGTAAATTCAAGTGAGTCTCGAAGTACATAATTGAAAAGTATAGCAATCAAAATCTGACTCGATGCAATATAACTGCACATATATATACTATGGATATGTACCCAGGAAGAAACATACCATTTCCAGAGTTTTCAACCTAAAAGTGAGAAAATGGAAAAAATAACAACTCTTCCATACCAAGCCATGTACTTCCTGTTAGCTAACGATTATGGAAACTTAAAACAGGGAAAAGAACAAGGAACCCAAGACTGTGTGACTGAATTTCACAGAGGCACCAAAATAGATCATGATGGGACAAAAGGGACAAATTTCAATTTGGTGCTTTCACATCAAGCAGTGGCCAAGCAGCCCTGTGGCTCCAGATTTGGGACACAAAATGTTTATAATAACAACATGTTTGGGGAGAGCCAATATTGCACCGTATTCAGCCATCCCTGAGAAGATGAGGTGCTGATTCCACCGTATGAAAAAAGTTTAAATACACTGAAAGGAAATAAAAGTAAGTGTAATGACTTATAAAGTGGAGAGTACAGAAAAGGAATTAAAGTAAAATAAAAATGCTTTTAAACAAGTAATAAAAAATTAATTGTTTAAATTGCATCCGTGGATAATTCTCCCCAGTTTAAACTCTTTCTTTATGTTCTCGCCACAACATCTTTTGTGAGGCTGCAGTTTGAAGCTCAGCCTTATATACAGAACTGCTTGCTTTTCTTTCCCTGCCTTTACTATGCTGTTAGATAACATTTGTACGTTTGTCTATTGCCAGGACGCAACCGCACAACTCACCTGTCAGTTGCCTTATTAATTCATGCAATAAAAGCAAGAGCAAGAATGAGTTTCTGGTGTTTTGTAGAACTGGACACACTAGCACTGTAGATTAGCTTTTATTGCAAACCTTGTGAAGCAATAGTTTCGCTTCCGCTGGGAATCTAACCCAATATTTAGTTACAGGGAACAAACTGTCACTGTCTGGGCAGGGGTGGCATTTCAGGAATATGTCCATATCTGCAAAGCTTAGTCATTTTGTTTCCCTCTTTATTTATTATTTATGCACACTAAGGATAGTAAAGTTTGCGGTATATTTGTTACTACCTTTCTTCTTAGGTAGCCCTAATAACCTTACATTTTGAAAGTATAATGAATATGATAACAGAACAAAATAAAATAGCACTTATCATATATCAGCTGAAAGAAAAGTAGAATTAGTCAAGTGCTGGTGACGGGTGTAATGTGCTGGGCGCAGAAGAACATGGCCTAGTTTCCAGTTCAAGGCACACGTGTTGCTCCTGTTGTGCCCTCTTGCCAATGGCGCACTATTTGCTCCCCGATCGCACCGTAAACACCGATACAAACACATACTCAACAAGTCTCCCTGTCAAGTCTGCAAACAAAAGCCCAGCAGATGTAGGGAGGGAGCTTTGCTGGGTGGGAGCAGTTCCAAAGAAACAATCAAATAGCGAACTGATCGAAAGCACCGTGGATAATCTCTGAACAAACCGCACTTTCGTTTATCGGTATGGTGAGGAATCGGTGGTGACTAATATCTTTCTAATTCTTTCTTTAAACGGATACTACCTTCCTCTGTAAAAGAATGCAGCTTAGTTTGAGTGATGTAGTGCCCCCCTAGTGGCGTGACAGCCTGCAAGCTCCTCCCTCCCTTCCAGCTGCGCCCACTGCTGAGGATTTGCCGTCGCCGCGCCGAGCCGGCAGAGTAACCCTGCGCGCCCCTTGCGGACGGAGTGAACTGGCGCGCCTCATTCCAGCGGCGCCGCGACTGTCGGATGTGACCCCGGAACAGGAGCGCGGTGCACGAGACGCGGCGCAGACCCGCAGCGGGAAAGGTGTACGCTACGCACGCACACGCACGCACGCACACGCACACTGTGGCCATCGGCCTCTCGCGCTCCGTTCCCCGTGTGAGCACGCGCGATCGTGGCAACAGGGAGACTCTTTGTACGCGAACGGCGTCCGCCCGCCGCCTTTGCCGGCGGCTTTAGGCGCGGAGCGCGCAAGAGGGGCACCGAGGAGGTGCGAGGTGGCATGAGCGGGGCTCGGCTTAGCTGGCGCGCTGCGAGACCTGGGGGTTGCGGATCTCTTTGTGTGCGTGGATGGGTGGATGCCGATCGGCTCACCGTCTGTCGCAGCTCGCTGGCGGGGGTAAACTCGGCCTGTGTGGCTCGGTAGGTAGGTAGGTGTGTGTGTGTGTGAGAGAGAGAGAGAGAGAGAGAGACAGCGTATGGGTTCAAATCCTCTCAGTGTTGCTGTATACCGGGTGTTCAGGTGTGCACGTCCCCCCGACCCTCTGCACGTTGACATTTACCCTGTTTTACCATCTGCACGATCTTAGGGAGAATTTGAGAGGTGTTGTACTGTTACTGTGTTGCACTGTTTCTGACTCTGGTACAGCGGTACACTGTTTTGAACTCTGTTACAGTGTTACTGTATTACACTGGTACTCTGTTTCTTACCCTGTTACAGTGTTCCTAGCTGTGGTAAAAGTGGTGAAAATATTGCAGTGTGACACAGCCATTATGTTTCCGTCAAAACATTTTATACTGTTTGGGTTTGAAAACAGACATACGCTGACTTACCCATTTAAACAGCAGGTTTACTGTATCAGGAAATACTGTACATTGATCAAAGCTATAGTCACAGCACGAGTTGGGATTTGAACCCAGCTTCTTAGATCATAAGCTCCAGCTGTACCACCAGCCCTATCCTCGGTGTTTTGAACCCAACACCAAAGGGAGACTCTAAACATATGTGAGAATTTGTGCGTTACCATGTTCGGTGTTTCAAGTTCAGCACCAAGCTGAGGGCTGGCGATGTTCCTCCACCCCCACCAAGGACTGGCACTGCCATCCCTCTTGGGACTGAGGCTTGGGTTCCAGCATAGGGTTGGGTCTGGTCTCGACTGCATCTCCTGTGGTTCCCATGTTCTTGCCTGTTCTTCAGGAGCCCCCCCCCCTCCCCCCGAGCGTGCCAGAGGCAGGTGGGATTCCCAAAGCAGTGGCCCCTGCCAGCACCCCCCACCCCCAGCTGCCTCACATTGGAAACCCACCAACCCCCCACAGCCTCACTTGTGCCACACAACTAATTCCTGGCTCCCTGGTAGATGTGCAGTTTAACACAGGTTTTCATTGCGCATTCGCTAACAGTGAGGAGGCCATCGCTGCAGTTAGCATTAGCACAGCAAAAATTAATATAAAAAATTTAACATGAGGTCTGTTTAATAATAATGCAGCAATTTTTTTTTCTCTTTTCAAAGACTTAAGTGACACGTTGCATATGAATATGTTACATTCAAGCGTGTGTGGGGCTCAACTTGTAATGTGCATTTATGTGGATTAAGGGTCTGTTCAGCTTCAGTTGCCACAGGTTAATAAGCACATGGACAGACAGACAGAGGGATAGATAGATAGATGGATGATAGGTAGAGAAACAGACAAGTAAATATGATGAGCTGATGTGTAAGAACTGTGTTAATATTGAGGGGAGCTGCAGGAGGCTGCAATACCTGTACTGGTGTAATGAGTGTTGATGGTGTGGTATTCCTTGATGTTCTATGATGTTCTGTGGCATTCAGTGTGTGAAATACGCATTTATAGTAAACCTCTCTTTTATTTTACCATGTTTTTTATTCCCGCATGGTGCCTTGCGAGCATCCCTGAACAGTTCCGCTGGTGCTTTCTGCGGAGTTCCGGCTATACTGAAATTTAACCGGTTCCCGATACCACCACACCTTCTCAACACGCCTCATGCCTGTCGTGTTCCAGACTTCCCTCTGCACTCGCACTGTCTACAGTTCGGGTGTCGGTATTGTTGGTCAAACGGGGTTATGAATAGAAAAACAGTCCCTTAGTCATCAGTCCTTGGGATGGGAGGCGCATCTGTGCATTCGTAGCCCTTTGGGAGCTGAGTCACCTGCCCCTCAGCTTTACCACTGATAGCAGGGTTGGGAATGTTAGCAGTTTGCATCACGGCTTGTAAGAACTGTGAACACAGTCCTTCTCTCCTATGTCAGCATGATGTATGGATCAATCCCACTGGCTCTCCTGTGCCCTATGCTTTTCTCAATTGTTACTGGGTTAGCAGGATGCCCAGGGACCAACAACTGTCACTCCCAAACCACTTACATTCACACCTGTCTAGAAAGCTGCAAATCTGTTAGCTAACAGTGCGCACTGAGGTTAGTGGATTTAACACCAAGGACAGACATCTTTTGTTGTATCCTTATCAGTCGGAATAGTTTGAAACCATGTCTAGCTGTAAACTACCTGATGTTGTGAAGTAGCAGTGAACCTATTTCTGAGCTTACATTGGACCCTTCACCTCTGCAGCACCAATTGTCAGGTTGTGGTCACCTGGTGTTTCTCTCCTCCTCAGCAGCTGTTAGAGCGCTAAAGTGCTCCTGAACACCTGGGATCTTCTGGGGCTGCAGATGCAGATGTGTCTGATTTATTGTGTTAAATGATAAATCCCTTATTCCCCAGTTTCCCTATTTCAGCAATATTTATTTTCATATTTGGCATTTTTTGGGTTTATCCACTCTTTCCTGAAGCCCAGGAGGTGGAGGACAGCTGACCTGAGGTTGTCCCATTCCTGTTCCCAATGCACATCATCTTGCTGCGCATGGGGGGGCGTAAAATCTTAGAGAACGAGGTGCCCATCCTCCTAGGTTTAAACCAAGTTTGCTACTCATAAGCTCTCTTGGCAGCCATTTCCTTTCACTGCTGCATTTATATCTGTACACAGGTGTGACTCAGGTGTTCATGACTTTTCACAAGCACTTGTAGTGAAGCTGCTGCTCTCAATGTGGTGACACGCTACAGGCACACTGAGGTGTGTCATGGTGCCATTTTGCACTCAGCAAGTTGTACAGAGAATTCTTCCATTTTATAGCATCAGTGCGCATCCTTGTTAATCTGCTGATATAAGACATTTTCACGGCCACAGACCGAGCACTGATCCCAAAAGCAGGACCCCTTGGTTTGGGGGAAGGGTGTAACTGGATTTATGAGGCAAGTGTGGTCCCACAGAGAGCAGCGCAGAACTTGGACCATTTCTTCTGGACCATGGTTTGACCAGGAAGAGGGGGTGATAGCAGGACATCAGTTAACCTTAGATGGAATGCTCAGCAACTTTTACATGCATAAATAATTTACTCCCAAAAATGTGCAAGATGAATGCAGATTTAATACATGCTTAAGATTCATATCAAACACAAAGTGCTAAAAAAAGGATTAGCGGTTCAATTGGGATCCAACATCCTAACCTTCATCCTAAGCATCAGTCTTATCTTATCCTACCCTGTAAACACCACATAACATAATACTTTTGTATTTAAAGATGCAAAAAAAAAAAATAACACACATTTTGCATTGGACAGTATCTGCTAATTTTTAATAAGGTTTTTGTACTTTTTTCCTTATTCCTTTTTGCTAGTGTGGCAACTTGTTTAACATCCACTTCACACTATTGAAATATGCATGTTAATCCTGCCGTGGTATTCTTTACACCTATCTTTGTGTTTATACTGTAATTTAGACATCAGTGTTTTTATTGAAAAGGAGTCCTTGAAATTGAACTGTAATTCTTCATCCAGATCCAGTATGGAAAAGAAAAGTGGCCATTTAAAATGTTAAATGTTTTTGGTCCACAAGGTGTGAAGAATCTATTGATATTGTTGTATCGTGTGTGTAATTTATGCATACATGTGTATTTGTATGCACATATTAATATGTTCACTGGCCCGCCCAGCACAGTTGGTGGTGCTTTGTGACCTAGAAAGAGTTTTGTGTTTCTTCATATCCCTATGAATATGGTTGTGCTCAGTTCTGATTCTGGAGCGAAGTTTGTATTTAATAACGTCCTGCTGTACTGGGACATGTGCTTGACAGCAGAGGTTAATGGGGTGTTTGTCGGTTTGAGTGGTGGCTTTCAGGTCTTATCTTGTTAAGGAGCTTTGCACGGTGGAGTGAAACCCTCTGGAAAGTGCTGGCATCTTCCGCCCCAATCCCAGATTTTTTTTTCAAAACTCAATAAAATACCTGCTGTGCAACATATGGACTACCAGGTAGTAATGTTGCCTCTCCATAAGAAGGTTGCAGGTTTAAATCCCTGGTCCTGCAATAGTGCCATCCACATTACTTACCCTAAATTAACATAGTAAAAATAACCCTGCTTCATAAACGTGCAAACCTTTGTGAGTAGCGTAACATTGTAATGAATTAATAATAATTGTATTACCCTTTGTAAATAAGTAAATTGGAGTAGGTAACTACCTTAGTGTACAGTTATAAGCCCTAGTGCTTCCAGCAAGTTACCTGAGTATCTTGAATTTGCAAATATGAATATGTACTTTTCAGAGAGATTTCCCAAGTGTAACAAAATCCTGCAGTGATGCAGATAAACTGACAGCAATGCAGCACTGCACAGCTCCCTCTGAGATGCAGCTTTAAAAGAAAGACGGAGAACAAACATTTAAACTGTAACGCTTCAGAATGCTTTAAACATTTCTTCTTCTCCTCATAGCTGCTTTGCTGGAGGTTTGTGGTGTATCAGCCCTCAGGACAGCCTAGTTTAATGACAATAATCAACAAAAGCTTAATAAATAGACATTTATACATTTCCTGGGAAGATGCAGTAAAAAAACACATCAAATATTGGTATCATAAATTAAAAATACTTTCTGCTAGGACCAAAAATATGCGGTTGCCACAAATTTCTGTTCTGTGCCAGTTGTTGACTGGTTGATACCTTAAAAATGTGCAGTGTTTCTAAGCTTTGTAATTGAGCTCTGACACTCGGGAATACTAGCTGTAAACACTGGAATTGAGTTGAATTAAGGCGGTCCCACACTCCTATTTTGCTGCTGTGAACTACCATCTTTTGGCTCCCCTGATAAATACAGCTGTCAATTGCTCCACAGCAGAAGCAAATTTTCAGAGTGAATTTGGTTTTCTTTTGTTGTTTAGCATCTCCACACTAAAGGCCTAAGGTGCCGAACAGACTAACAGCAGGAGCCCTAAAGATAGAACAAGATTTTTTCTCGCATTTTGGGCAAAAACAGTAAATGGTTAAGAAGCAACTGACAGAATAGGGAACTGGGTGCACTTCGCCAGGTGTGTCGTATTCTCCCACAGAGGAAATGCTGGTGGAACGTGAAGTGCTTTGAACTGGCAAGTCCTCATTTGGTACCTTTCAAACATGAGCACTTTGAACCTTTGTGTGGAGCAACATTTGTCTGCAGTGTTATTTATTCAAGTCCTCCTCCAACCTGAGAGGCGACGCCCTCGTCAGGGAGGCAATGCCGAGTGCTTGTGAATATTTTATGGAGAGTTTCCCCCACACAGGCAAACTGTGCATGTGCGTTCATCACCCCGAACGATGAGTTGATCCATACCCCTGATCCATCAGCACTACTGTCGCCGCGGCAACTGTAATCCTGCTCCTCCTCCATCACCTCCATCTCAGGGAGCCTCAGAACCACTTCCCTGCAGCACATGTCCTCCCTCCCTGTTTGAGTTCAGGTTCCCATTCACCGACAATTTCAGTTCATCTAGCACATTGTAATGCACTTTTCTGCTCGAACATTGCTTTAACAGTAATGTTGTCCAATGACATTCTTGTCTACTATTTTACTGTATTGTATCAGCATGTTAGATTTTCATTCTGTCTCCTGTGTTATATTACAATGTCAAAAAGTACAATTTTTTTTCCGTTTGCTACTCTTTAAAAGAAATTCTATCAGAGCAACATTTGGGAAACAGTCCAAACCCCCATCCGTGACCCCACCCAAAAATTTTCCCACTGACTGCTGCCACCAGTGTGCTAATATTAGCTCCTGCACAGGGTCATACCAGGCCAGCTGTCCCATGTTTCTTGCTGGAAAGTGCTGTCAGGATTTACACTAACAAACTACCCCTCCTCACCCCCCAGGGGCACTTGGATTCATGGTGCCACCCATGGAATTCCTAATATATTTTAGTAGGGAAATGTGACTCATGAATCCACATTATTATTATTATTATTATTATTATTATTATTATTATTGTTATTGTTGTTATTGTTATTGTTATTAAGCATTACTTGTATTTAGGATATTTCCTTCTGTGAAATTGGCCCATCAGGCAGATTCCCCTTGTCAAGGGAATGAATTATTATTTTGTATGAGTAAAAAAATAGAACCCAGAAGAAATGTCAACTAAAATGAATGCTGTATTAAATACCAAAACAAAATGAATAAAAAAAGTATTTTCAATGGTTTGTGCTCCATTTTAAGGAATAAATATGTGATTCAACTTACAAACACAATTTGAGCTCAGAGTCAAATTTTATTTAGTTTCTAACGTCATTGTTATTTCAGCTAATTCACAAGTATCAAAATATTTGTAATACAGGAGCTTCAAGTTGTTTAGCTATATTTTGTCATAATGAGATGTATCACCATGTCACGCTCTCATCCTCACAGACCCACAGGAGCCGGCGGGATGAACCGCGAGCAGCCCCCCGCCAAGTCGCCCGAGGAGATGTACATCCAGCAGAAGGTGCGAGTGCTGCTCATGCTGAAGAAGATGGGATCCAATGTAAGTTACCCAGCAACTCTCTTGTCGCCAGTACAGTGGGCGATATCTGAATCAGCACTTATTCACACACACTCACCATAGAGCGCCTTATAGTTGTGGGGAATTGTGGTGGGTGGGTGTAGATAATGTAGATGACAGCAACTGGGTGGGTCCTTAGTAAGAATTTTTAATTATTCCTGTTCAGTGCTGATGGCTAACTGATTTATTCCTTCTAACATGTAGAATGTTCCTCACATTGGCGTTTATCAGCTGTAAACACTGTGGAAGTGAGTTGAATCAAAGTGGTCCCAGACTCCTCTTGTGTTTGGATGCTATTTACTGCTATATATTGGTTTGGAGAGTAAACATCAGTTACCTTTACTCAGCTACAGACAGAATTGCTAGAAAGCAGTAAAGAAAATGCAATTTAAAATAGTATCTGGAAATTTTTTGACTATGAACATTTATAACATTCTTAGGAAGACCCCATGTTCAGTAATAAAGATGACAGAATTGGAAATGCTGTGAACATTTTCAGTCCTAGGGAGCATGTCATGGTAATACTGTAGTAAATATATCCAGCTGTTTTCCCCAAAGGAAAGACCAGCATCACAATGAGCATCCGTGTCCCTGTTTTGTCCCTACAGCTCACGCAGAGTGAGGAGGCCTTTCTGCGTAACTATGCCGGCGTGGTCCACAGCCAGATGAGCCAACTGCCACAGCATCCCATCGACCAGGGTACGTAGTCAGATGAGGTTCTGTGGTCAAGCCAGGGGTGGTAAATGCAGTAAACATACATACTGTGATCCCTCTTTAAACCAGGATCCCAGTTCTGCCTAATCTATGATTTTAGTCAGGTGCTCCAAATGAGGTCTGGAAACTAAGAACCATGTGGATCATTTGGCTCAAGTCCATACTGTAGAGCGATGGCTTCAGTGAACACCAGGGGGTGCTATGTGGACATAGACGACGCTGGGCAGAAATTTACTCTGTCCTGCTTACAGTAAATTACTGCCATTTGTCTTCACTCCATTTCCATTCTTCTGCTGCCGTATAGAACCCCCTGTAGGCGATCTAAATGGGGTTCAGCAGCAGGAGTTAAAGGTCCATCAGCACCTCCCTATCGACCATGCTGCCTGGTTTGCACACCTACATCGACCGCTTTCAGGTCTTTGGAAATCATTAAAAGCACAGAAATCTGAGCTGCGCTCATGCTTTATTCCTCTGCTGCCCCCCCCCATCCATCCTCAGAGGCGTCTGCAGTAAAAAGTGCTGGAATCAAAGGCAAGGCACCCGCATCATCATGATTCTCATCTTTCTCATCACCTCATCAGGTTCACTGCTCTTTGTAATCTGTTGTTACAGAGAAACTGAGTCGCATTTTATGATGTTTGTGTCTTGTGTTGGGCACTGCAAAATCATATTTGTTTTTAGGAAACAGCAATTCACCCAGGAAAAAATCTATTCCCACATTTTATTGTTTCCCATAACAGTTATTTTAAAATATTTTATCGTACATATTTCCTCTTTTCTGCTTATATTTGTATGACCGACCTGTCCACAAAACACTGAATGTAAATGCTGTCCTGGTCGGAATTCGTCAGATGGATCGGCCCTCTTTGACGCAGCAGTGGCATATTATGAGTAGCTGGTGTCCTCTGAAAGAGCACAGATTTAAATTACAAAGGCTGATGGTGGTTTATTGCCACATGGTCTGGAGCCAGTGTCAGACTGTTTGCTGTGTGCTAAATATTTATGGGCCTCAGCACTCACAAGGAGCTCAGAAACATCCTCATCTTTAATGTAGGAGTGCGACCCCTCCAGGCGGTACGAGGACGTGCGTTATGCATTAAAAAATAGCTCTTCACTGGGGATCAGAACGGCACAGCGCTGCCTGCAGAGTCATTTTTAACCAGCAGGGCAGCAGTTGGTGCAGCAGTTGGAGGACACAGGTTCAAACCCCACCTCCTGCTGTAGCACCCTTGATCAGGGTACCCAGTCATGAATTGATGCAGTAAAAATCACTCTGCTGTCTACATTGCTAAATGTGCTACTCCTTTATAATTCTGTACTTTATTTCCTTTCTTATACAGCGGAATATCTGTATTACAATAAGTAGCATTGAGGATTTTTTTTAGGGTACAACAGGAAGAGCATCTGTTTGTACTGTGGCGCTGCAGAGACCTGAAAGGAAATGGAGATGAGGTGGAAGCTGTGTTCGCGTGCGTGCGTTTGTTTTCTGGGATTGTGAGGACACAGACCTGAAAGGGGCATTTTTGGATGTATTGCCTTCTGAGGGGCTAAAATAGGGAGTATATGCTATGCTTAAGGTATAAAGGGGAGCCGTTAGCCTGGAGGTTGTTTTATGGTGGAAAGGTGTCCTTATGGGGATGGTGTTCATCTCAGAAGGTGTTTGAGTCTGGAGCTGACACACTCTTGAAGCAGCTCGTGGAGGGACATTATAGTGACTTCTTTATCACACTTTGGACACTTTTGAAAAGTTAGTATTGGTTTCTTAAGTATTACTGGTTACATAGTGTCCCCTCCAGGACTGTGGCTGAAGTTAGAAAAGCTGCCGATTTGTAGGGGTTGGGAGGGGCTGCTCCTCCTTTGTCCATTTATTGACCAGTTCCAGGACAGATGGTACAGAATGAGACGATGTGGTGTAGCACCACCGTGTGGCTGTGGATCTTAATCATCCCTTCCACTTCTCTGTTTGTATGTCTGTGCACTGCTTCAGACTCCACAAGCGCTATCCACTGGCAAATATGTTTGAACTGTTTTCAAACATTTGATTCTTCTGCACATTTTCTGTGAAGGGAAACAGAAGAGGAGTTTAGATCGGCTTCCGCTCTTTGTTGACAAGTGCTTAGACAAATTTACATTTGACATACTTTTTAATTGGCTTTTTAGCATACTTTAAAACCATACATAGGCTTTGCTGTTTTAACTGAAGCCAAATTTCTGAGAGCTGTGTGCCTCTTGGGTATGCTATCCTTCTCTTGCTGCAATTCAGTCCCATGGTGATGCATTCCAACACCCTCAAGGGTTTCGATCGTGAAACCTAGTGGTCAAGAAGGTTTTCCCTACACTTCCCCAATTCTTCTTACTATAGCAGTGTGGTATTTTTGCTGTTTGATGTAGCAGCTTGTTAACTAACTCTTGGCTCTTTTTTCTTTGAGCAGGGGTGGGGTGTGAGGCATCAGACAAAGGGAATAAATAAATTTTTGAGCAGCAGCACCATCGTCAGATCCGGGGTGGAGTGATGTGGAGGTTGCAGGCATTGGAGGAGATGGGGCAGGAGGCCCTTTGGGACTTGGTTGCCGTGAAGCTGTTTCCACGGCAACAGTAACGATCCCAAGGACGGTGACTGGGGTGATCCTCATGGGATAGCTGAATTGTAATGTGGTGTGGAGCAGAACAGGGTGGAAGTGCAGGAAAAACCTTCTTTGGAGCCTACAGTTGAGGCTGAGTGTTAACTAGGCACCAGACATCCCATCTTCCGCTGTCTTCTTCCCCTCCTTCTCATATCCTTAACCCCACCCTCCTCTGTCTGGTATTGTTGGGCTTATGTGCTGTGTCAGAAATACTGGGATGTAATCTTTATCTGCTGTCCCTGTGGCATGTACTCAATGAAAAGTCCCAACCTCCCTCACCTGACCTGGAAAAATGGTTTTGGTGGTGGTGTTGGGTATGTGTGTGTGTGTGTGTGTGTGGGGGGGCTGGCCACCAGAGGGCAATATATCTGTTTTGTCAAGCCCAAGTTTATTTCATTGCAGGGATAAGGATCACTGAATAGCTTAGGATCAGATTGTGTGGTGCTAGAAGATCTGAACTCCAGAAGAGGATGAGCATCTAGTTGCGAGGAACAGATTTGTGGGAAAAATTGATATGTAATCATATGGGGTGCAGTGTTTGATACGCAGGGAGCATCTTCTGACAGCATCCTTGTTTGACCAAACTTTTGCCTGCTAGTGGACTGACTGTTTTGTCTAATGTTCTAGTGAGGTTCCATGAGGAACTTTGCAAGTGTTGCAGGCAAAGGACATCATTGCAGTCTCCTGTTGGCATGACGACTGAGCATTCGGTTTGGTGAAGGCCGCATGTTAACGCCTACGGTGTGAGCAGCCCTCTGATCCACCATCATCTTAGTTCCCCGTGGCTGTGGGTGTGTACAGAGGTATGGATGCTACTTGGCTTACTAGAGCTTCCCAATGAGCCCTGCTGCAGATTTACCAGAAGATTACCACAATTACCACATTAATTAGCCAAACCGTTTGATTCCGCAATGATCACTGAAGTAAAGTTGAACGCAGATCAATATAATTATCAAACAGTTGTAAGGTTGAAGAATTTTATTGGCTTCGCCGAACTGTTTGATAAATTATTCACAAAGACGGGTCCTTCTGATGTTAATTATAACAGCCATTCAGATGAAAGACCAGCACTGGGCTGAAGAAGTATGTGTAGATTTTTGTATGATTACCCAGGTTAGCAGTTGCTTTTGCTCACAGGACTTGGTACAATTTATATGGTGTCCTGTTTTAACTGAGAGTCCCCATCTTTAGTTAGTGCACTCGTGAAGGGTGAAAATGGTACGGGGGATGAGATCCTGGAAAGGGGTTCCTCCACCGCATGATGTTTTGGGCAAATTCTAACAATTCACTCAAGCAGTTCCATACCTCTTGATCTAAATTTCTACAGTTGGTTCAGTCACAGTGGATTTGTAAGTAGCAGTGGGCTGTCAGCAGTCATACATCGATCACCATTTATTCCTAGGGGGAAGCCCACTGCCGGTTACAACTACAAGTCTGCTGAGCCGGGCCTGTCCTGGCAAAATTGTGTCACATGGTTTAGTTTTACACTTTTATCCACATCATGGTTAATGAAATAAATGTTAAAATTTTGCGATAAGCAGGACAGTGATGAAAGATGAAGATAATTGGAGCTGTAAAAACCATACTTACTTTATACTTGACTCAGTTGTAGTAAACAAACATGAGATGTTTTGTCTCACTCTAGTACAATATCCTGTTTGGGTAAACAGCAAACTCTGATTTATTGCTCCATCAAAACGTGTTCAGTTGTACCTTGGTGGTCAGAAAAGTGCTAAGGTCAGGTACTGCAGTGGTGCACCCTGCAGCAGCAATGTCCTGTGTACAGCTTGTCCAGGGGCTATGAACGTCCCGTGTGTTTCCGCGTGCTCCGCCTGCCCAACAGCTTGTGCCCTCGACTCCCATGTGCAGCTGGGCTTGGTGGGCAGCTGGCGCTTAAGGATTTAACTGGATTGGTGTCTTCCTGCCTGCCATGGGGGGTGTCATGTGCTGAAGCATCACATTGAAGATGATGTGATGAGCCACAGAGTCTGCTCTCCAGCACACCAAATATGGCACATTTCACACCTTTTTATGTTGTTTTTAGCAACTTTTATTGGTGATTTGTGCTCTTTGAATGGGTTTGTTTTGGTGTAATGAGTCTGTTAAATTTTAAGTTCACATAGACATCTGCAGAGCTGTACTCAGTTTCCAGCACAATTTCAGAAAAGCAATAAAGTGGGAGAAATCTACCTTAATACTGTATATATGGGTATATAAGGTCTGGACTCGACACCAATGGGGTTACAGACTTGAGCTCCCTTGTGAAAATTCTTGGGTTACTAAGACACTAAATAATGTTGTGGTTATAGCAACTTTTCAGTATGAAGGCCATGGGTCTGAATCTCACTTCCTGCTCCTGTTCCATCAAATTAGTTGCCCTGAACCAATACAGTAGAAATCTTTCTGCTGTATAAAGTGGTAAATGACTGTATACAGCATAGTATACAAACCTGACACTTTAAGTTATACCCTGAAGGAAATTTTCAGCTAATTAATAGTAATAATGAGAATCATGCGATATTCAGCTGTCTAGATATACTGCCACATTTTTCCATAGCAGCTTGTGGTGTCCAGGACCCCTCAAGAGATGAGCCATTTTAAAGTATGATGTAAACCAGGTCCAGCTGGATGCAGCAGTTGAACCCTAAAGGCTGACAATAAACAGAGTGAGTGGTGGCTGTGCACCGGTGTCTGGCTGTTGGAGTTTACACCCTGTTTACTGCAGAACCCATGTGGGTCAAGTTGTG
Source organism: Heterotis niloticus (assembly GCA_018136845.1). Taxonomy (NCBI): domain Eukaryota; kingdom Metazoa; phylum Chordata; class Actinopteri; order Osteoglossiformes; family Osteoglossidae; genus Heterotis; species Heterotis niloticus. The sequence continues at coordinate 9,600,082 of CM030892.1, read as the reverse complement.
GGTCAAGCTGGGTGTACCCCAGAGAGTTGAGTTATGGTGCAGAAGGAGGGAAACACTCCTCATGTCTGTTTGCTAGATGCTGCTTTCTATGCATGCAACTGGTCAAGAACACATGAAGATCAGATCAGGCAGTATCCTTCATAAATCGCTGCTACAGCAACCAAGGTGAGGCAGGCTCACATCCGTTGCTAAGTTACAGCTTGGATGATGCATTTCAGTTGTGATTCATTGGGTGTATTGGTGTATGTGTGTGTACCCACTCCCTGAAAAGCAGGAAAGAGGACATATCATACAAAGGCAAAGAAACGTGTGACATCACACTCAGAACACACTCAGCCGTGGAGTCTTGTGCGTCACACTTACCCTTTCTCTCTGTAAGATGCCAGAAGGGAACTCTGACTGTTTTGGACTGAGCTGCACTGGAAGTAGAGTTGAAGTCCATGAATTGGTCCTGGCTGTGCTACACAAACAAAATCATCCCCCACTGCAGAAATGCAGAAGCCGGATAAAACATAGAGTCACAGTAAGAGTATTACTGATGTGAACCTGGCATCTCAGCCAATGGAGGGTAAGGAGAAAGAAGTGCTGAGTCACCCATTTTTGATCACTGAAAATTCCTGCTTTATCTTGCATCCAGTAGTCAGAATATTGCCTAAAAATAGTCATTCAACCTTTTTCTTTTACCTGTTAAAAAATTCAAGAGTTTTTTTTTTTCTTCCCCCCTCAATGTTGCAAATGCTGCTGTTGAGCTCAAAATTCTGGTCCCATCTCACCAATAGATACAGCCGTAGCTGCATAAGCCGTCTCCTGATGAATGTTCATCTGTAAGCTGGTGAGTAGTTGTGGCATTTTTAAGGGTTTTGAGTGGCATTTGGAGGGAAAGTCAGCACACGGCAGTAAGAAAGTGAATAACTGTAAATACCGTTTTCCTCTTTTCCACTAATTCTGGGAAAAGATATTCTATTTATATGGTTGATTTATATTTCAGTCACTGTGCTCCCACAGATCTGAAGGCATCACTGAGGCCTGTTTGCAGTTACCACGAATTGCATTAAAATGTTAAACTTTTTTTTTTTTTTTTTTTTTTTGCTGTTAAGGCCATTTATCCCTTCATTACGCTGGTACAGTTGAGAGACTTGTGTTGCTGGATGACGACCAGCATGTCCATGGAAACAGACAGACAAATCAGTGATGAAGCCTTTGGTCCAAGGACATGGCACACATGTACAGGCGTTTCGGCCAAAGTAACGGTTGCACTTAGTCATCATAGAAAGTCAGCAGTCAACACCTTGAATTTTATGTTATTTTGAAGAAAAGCAACTGCTGCATTTAAGTGTGAGTGTTCTGGTGCTGTTGTTTCCAAGTCACGTATCAGTAATTTTTAGAAAGGATGTTTAATGGATGAATAACCTAAATATTGGCACAATGATGCTAACAATGCTTCATGACAGTAAGTTTCCCTCTTTTCATGCTCTCTCTTCATCTGAGTCTGCGTTGAAGATGATGATTGTAGTGTTGATGGTGATAAAGATTGCGGTGGTGAGGGTTACAGCCATAGCAGTACTCCCAGGCACCCACCCTGCTTCCTTCTCTTAGGTCTGCTCAAAGTGGAGATCATCTCCACAGGACTTGCCCTCATTGAGCTGCAGATGGAGGTGAAGGGGGAAGTGTGGAATGATCTAGAAACAACAAGGTGTCAGTAGTCTTGGTGGTGTGCATGAGCTGAAAAGATTTCTGTTCATCCAGAGGTGATATAAATAACCTTTAATTTGCAAATTATAAGTAAAAAAAGATAATGTGTACGTATCCACCCAGTTTCAATGTTACAGTTTTTGACAAAATATGTAAACTGCCAGTTGGTATTTTGGTTCTTTGGTCAACCGAAAGAGAAGAGGACTACAGATTAGCGAAAGTATTTGAACAAGTACGAGACTTGTTTATCCAATCTGTCTGTCATTCCTTCACGTTTAATCGAGCAGATCTGTTCGGCTGTGTGAGAGACGGGGTTGGATTTATTGAGCCCTCTTGAGGGAGATTCGTGCCACCATTTCATCGGTCCATTCGAGGCGGCCATTTGGCTGTGAGCCGTTCACATCTGTGCGGGTGGTGTCCTCGGCTACACCCTCATACATCCCGTTTTCTTAATTTTTCTAGGCTTTTTCAAAGGTGTGTGTCTAGGCTACCACAACCTCAAGACCTGAAACGGTCGCAGTCCTTTGAGATGTGATGTGATGATGGGGTGAGTCACTAGGGTTGAATCTTCGTTTCAAAAACAAAATGCGTGACTGGAGTTAGGAACTGCACAGAAGGGTGTCTGTTTCAATCCCACCAGGTGTCCTGTTTGCAGACACGGAAAGTTGAACAGAACCGCTGTAGTCAGTGATCCAGCTGTGCTAATGTGTAAATGTGGCATTGTTAATGTCTCAAAACCGTATGTAGCAGTTACATAACAGCAGTAAAAATGCGATAAGTGATATTCATCAGCCTTTAGCTGAAAAATCTTGATAGTTTGGAGGACGATCTGGCTCAACGTGTGGAACAGTGAGGTGGCACTTTGTACTCTGAGTGGTGTGAAGGAACACACTGGATTGAGGTCTGTAGACTATGTCAGACACAGTAAAGCAGGACAATACAGTGGCTGTAGGATGTATTTGGTTGCTGCAGCTGTACATTTTTACATGCATTTGATATTTATTTAGCCAGTAGTTTTATACAGATTTATATGATTCAGGCAGGACCATAGAATTGAAATATAGTACATGAATATGCAATCGTATTCATGTTTGTTTGTATGTGGAGGTGCCATTTCAAGCAGGTGTCTGCCCAGTGATGGGTGCCCCTGTAAACAGGTCATGAGCAACCTTTCCCATCCCTGCTGGAATCTCTTGTTTCGCCAGGGTGCCTGGCCCCGAACTCCCCAATCCCATTCATCGTGTTCCCCTACTGTGTTGCTCAGTGTCAACCAGCCCAGTTGGGACGTGACTCCATGTCACCACAGGCTAAGTGCTGTCAATGTTTTCCTTCTCTTGTTTATTTCGGAGGAGGACAGTAAATCCATACTCCAGTAGCGAAAACGCCCATTTCCTCGACTTGATTTGTTTGCTCTGCTTTCCCTTGGGGGTTTTTGTAATCCGCCGTCTGGCTTAATTGGCCCTAAACTCTGCTGGGTTTCTGCCTCCCCGGCTGAAACGGCCGCATTTTACTGGAACTGGGCCGTCCTTAGTTTGTTAGTTTGTGTGGCCCATTTCCAGTTTAGACTTTTGTGAGCTGTACTGTAACAGCCAGTATCAGTGGTACCGGCTGCAGTACTGAGGTGGTATTGGCCCATGTACCATTCTGGAGTTGTGGTGGTAGTAAATCAGGGTCACGCTCAATACTGACACACGTGCTGCACTTGTAGGCTGCAAAATCACTATGCTGTTTTACAGTGTTGCTGCTTGTGCACCATCTGGGTGTGTATCCATTCAGGCCAGACCCACTGTGTGTATTGATCTGGAACAGAGTCGACGAAGCGATTAGCTTATTACTCCCAGCTCAGCGGACATCAGGCCTCGCCAGCTGCCAGGGTTGCGGGTCAGAGATCGGCTTCTTTTGTGCCGAGGAGGAACCACAGAGTGTGGATCCACAGATTGAAAACCATTTGGAAAGGATTGTGCGTGCAGGATTTGCCGTTCCCAGAATAGCCGAGGCATGGTGACAAGCGAGGACAACGGTCTAGCGATTACAGAGCTGCCGTTTTCACCAGAAGGTTGTGGGTTCAAGAAGGAGCATGCGCCAAAGCAAGCAGAAACAGACAGGGCAACGGTTTCCTTACATCATGCCATTATTTCTGGGCCCTAACCAGCTCTTGCCATTAGATACACATTATATCTGGGGCAGCAGGTAGCACCATTGTAGGACACAGACTAATCTGACCTAAGCAGGTAAGAAAAGTTACTAAGCTAAAGTCATTCCAGCAAATGTATTCAATAATGGAGTTTGAGATATGGAAAATGGACTTACTGTTCCCACTCTCTAACTAGCAGAAGGCACTGAGCGCTAACCCCCTGCTGTAAATATTCAGTGGCACCTGAGATCACAAACGTAAACATCACTGGAAATCTAAAACTCCAATTTATTTGTCAGTTCAAAATCACCTTTATCACCAAGTCAGTAAAATCCCTTTATTTTCAGGTTACTTTCTATAAAAAATGTAGTAAAATAGCTGTAGCAAAATACTTGACGTTTTATTATAGCATTTTTCTTTCCTGGGATAGTAAACAGAGGAGCGAGTTTGAAACTCTGCGGTGCCGTTGATGGCGCTACAACAAGATTGGAAATATTCTCGTCCTTTTACAGTTTGAGGATTGAATTTTCAGGGCGTTAACTTGTGACCGTGAGTTCCTCTGTCATCCTTTCCCAGGTGCTGAGGACGTGGTGATGGCTTTCTCAAGATCGGAGACAGAGGACCGCCGGCAGTGAACACCAACCCAGATACATTCGCCCCGCTGACTGATAGGACAGTGGGCGGGGCACCTGCAATGGGAGAAGGCATTTGGACAGTCATTTGCACTCACTGACTTCCTTCCTCTCTCCTTCTCCTCTCCCACCCCTTTCCTTCTGATCTCGCTCTTCCTCGCGCCAGCCATCCCACGGTGTCGCGTGGCCGGTGAGACCTGGGGCCTGCCGTTGGACCTATGAATGGAAGTGGAATGAATGGGAAGTAGCTTTTTGGGTTGGGTGGGGTGGGGTTGGGTTGATTCCAGTTGGGTTGTGTTGAGTCTGGTCCAGATGGATGGTGGGGTTGTTTACCTCTGCACCTGCGCCATGGTTGATGAAGACTTGTTGGCTCAACGAAAGAAGGAATTTAGAAGTATTTCATGGACAAGTCAACCGGGCCTTCTTTGGGAACATCTATTGTAATGTGCTGATTTATTTTCTCTGTTTATGTGTCGCTTTTTCAAAGCCCAAAGGGATGTTCTGGTCAAAGGCGTTTATGAATTGTTTGGTAATGACCATGTGTTTGTGCTGTAGAACTTTTGTTTTATTTATGGGCCCAATATGCTTTATGGGCACAGCTGGCAGGGTGATATGCTGAAAGGTCACCAACATGTTGGGGGGATAATGGGGGAGGTATATGATGTCTGTGGGCAGAGCTTTGGGTGTCTGTGGATGGGAAATTTGATGTCCGTGAGTGGGATATTGAGTGGTGTGGGCGTGACACTGGGCGGGGATTTAAGTTGATGGGCTTTGGGTGGCCAAATAAAGGCAGCCCCGCCCCCCACACAAAGTCCTCTAACGTTCTTGAAAAGCAACTAAAACTTTTTACTGTACAGACAGACTCAATGATCAGTGAATGCCTTGTTTGTGCCAACTGTGTTTTATTATATTTGTACCAAGACAAAAGGCAATCATGGCTTTTAAGTGTTTCCGATGATTGTCGTAAGGTCTAATTTATTGATTTTTTTGTTACACTATCCTTCTGTATTAAAATGTTTTTAATGTGTCATTGAGAGGAAGAACTCAGGCAGATGATGGAGCGTAAGGTAATGTGTGTGTTTGTGGAGGCTGAGGGCGTGAGCGGGACGTTGCCTAGTAAAGAACACTACATACGCTGGTCACGGACGTGACTGAAAGTTTCTTAAAATGGCTTTAAAATGTACATCGGGGAGGTGGAATCCGCAGGCGCACGCTCTCACACTCACATACTTTTACACTACAGCAGTCTGTGTACAAAGGAAGCATGTGCTTTTTGTTTGATTTTATTTTCCTTTCAAATAACCTTTGACAACAGGTGGTATAATTTGGAATCTTTTTTTTATTATTATTATTATTATTTTCCCTATTTCTTCATCAAGCGCGCTGATACCAAACTCAGTCTTCTGTGTTTGATATATGCACATTTCCCTATGATGCAGCCACATAATGTATTTTGCCACACGTGTCCTGACCTGACCTGTGACCTGCAGGGCTTCTCACCCTGTTCCGCCTTGGTCTTCGAGAAGGGAACTTTCCAGAACAGCCAAGGCAGTTTTCACCTGCGCCAGGTAAATCTCATTCAGGTCCAGATGTGTTTTCAGTCCACCTCACAGCCACAATTATTGTGCCAATGTACAACATTTGTGTTTTACTCTGCTATTAAAAAACCTTTTGTCTTTGATGTTTATGAATTTTCCATTTTTAATATTTAGGTTTCAGTTTTTTCTACATGGAAGCAGGACATGTTTCTTGTCCCCAACTTTGTGTATGTAGCTCACATTTCTTCATTTCTAGTGTGTACATGACTGTCAATGTGTTTGGAAGCCTCTTTTTGTAACCGGTCTAATGTTGAGCATGCTCTTTCTTACTACTAGTGGTGAACGTGATAACTTGTCAGCCTGGTTGCTCGAGTTTTACTTTGTCCCCCTCGATACTGATTAGTCAAATTTCTCTGCCTGCTGCTCTGTTTTTAAGTCACTTCTGCCAAAACCTGCAACAACTAGATTGTAAAGGAATGAAAAGGTGAAGAGCACTTTGTTTCCTCATTTAACAAATTAAAAAGGGTGAATTTGTTGAAAGGAGTTAACATGAGATCTGGAACATTTCAATAAATCCTCTGTTGTTCTTCACCTACACAACGAGTTGTTTTTCACTTTGTTTGGGGAGACCAATCCAAAGCACTTTTATGTGGATGTTCAGCTGAGGTAGCTGAAGCTACAGGATAGTGGCTGTATTGTGAACAAGTACAGCACAAGCATTTGTTCCAGTTTATTTATCTTTATTTTTTATTTAATTACTCCATTCTAAATTACCCAACTTGCTTACTGAATGCAACCTGTGTTTACCATTTGAGCCAATAGGTGGCAGTAAAGAGCAAAAAAGCAGAATAGCACTGGGGCCGCCTTAATTCAACTCGTTTCCACAGTGTAAAAAATGTTAAATTGTCTTACAAAGTATAGCCGTGTCTGAGGTTCTTACAGAACTGAACCACTTAAGAACCAAGGGTCATCTGTATTTTTAAGCCTCCTGATTATGACTTCTGGTCCCAGCTGTGTCAGTTTCCTGGTGTACAACAGTAGGTCTCCATGTGGGATGTAGATCTACAAATTCCAGATAACGTACTTTTCAGAAAGATGCCGCATGACTGCCAAGTGGTTTGTCTGCTCTGAGTTGCTGCTACCTCTATTCTGCCATTTTTTATTACAGGAGTCTCCCAAATGTTGGTATCAGTTTATTCTGCTGTCAGGTGATATAAAAGCAGCTGTAAAACTGAGTGAAACCCAGCCCAGAACCCAGTGCTATGTGACAGAGACTGACGGGTCAATTCCGGTGCTCTGGCGCTGTGGAGCTCATCTTTGAGAGAAGTCATCCTTCACCCCAGCTGGTGACTTGACTGCCTGCAGGATCCTCCCTGTCTGCGCAGCTGCTGTCTGGTTTGATCGCCAATTCTGCTGGATTTGGGACAGCAACAATAGAACCAGTGATCTGTTTTCCACTTGTGTCCTCAGGGTTGAAAGGGGTGTGTTTGCTGTCACCATGATTCAGTCCGTCATCTAGTTCCTGTCATCTTCCTCCTGCTTTATGAAGCATTGCTACTTATTGTCCCTAGCAGTCATTCATATTCAAAGTAACTTGGTCTTCAACAGGTTTTCATGTTATCTGTAACTGGATCCATATCTAAAGTTTTAATCTGCCTCTTTGCATTCAAATGTGGCTCATGAAGACAACTGTTCTACTTGTGCTGGACCTTTGATATGTGAGAACTTTTGTACTTTTTGCCCAAAAACCCAGAGTTCTGAATGAGTTCACTGGAGTGTCGTGAAACATGGTGAAGACACACTGTAACTCGGATCAATGCAACTGTATGTTGGAGGGGACGGGGTGCTAATGCAGCTGACAGAAATAAAGAAGTCCCCAGCTCAGGTGAGGCTACCATTGGTCAGCTGTGGTCTAAGGTTTAACACTGGAATTGACAAGCTGGTGATGCAGGGACGATTCCCAAAATCCACCTCGGTCCACAGCTGGATAATGAATGTAAGGAAACACATAGCCATAATGTTAACCGTGTGGGTTATTGCTCATACAGAGTTTGCCTTTTAGCCACATGAATCGATGCATTTCAGTGTAACTGTTTGAAGAGGAAAGAAAAAGGAAAATTAGTGCAAAACCCCACTGTCAGTGTTAGAGTCACATGTTCAGGATGACCTCTTGAAATGAGCACTCAGCACTTCCCAGACAACCTTTGCCTTACTGTCCATCACTCAGAGGTCCTGGATTGTGAACGTAACCTGCCAAAGGTGTAGAGAAAGTGGTCTGCGGGAGGTGAGAGGCTGTCAAATGTGACCAAACAGGATGGTTAACTGGGACTTACTGGCTCTCTTATACAGGTATGTCAGGCGGGTGTAAGAATCTTCATCAAGGGTATAACAGCTGGAGGGAAGATTTGAACCTGGCTCGATCAAGCCTAAGACCTCAGCGCTAACCAGTATGCCACCCACTGTCCAATAAGTTGACAGCTCTTCAGCCATGTGTCCAAAACCACCCCATTGTTGTTTATTTCATGGTGTTTTTTCCTGCTGTCCTTAAAACTGGCAATTGCACTATTCATGCAATAAATAGTTGGCAAAAAGGAAAATATGAATTTTCCATTCCTACGCTTGTGAACCCCAGGTCTTCGACATCCTTGCAGGGACTACACATCATCCTGTGATGCTCCGCTGTCCTCACCACAGGAAGTGACATCACAGCCGACCAGGCAGTGTTCCAGTCCAGCATGCAGATACTTAGGGAGCTTCTTTGTTTAGAGAATTGCTTTTTAAAATCCTTTTTAAATAATCAATTGCTTATCTGTGGTTAATGTTAATCCGAGGTCTGTTCCTCTACAGATTTGCATGATTTTTTGGCACTAAGCTTCACGCCAGTCAACTGGTGTGAAATTGAGTCTACGTTGAACACGGTTCGTCGCACCACAGTCCCCCTGCGGGCTGGAGCTGCTCCGCTTCCTATAAAGACACCACTTAATAGATTCATCTGCTGGAAACAAGTCATAAATCCCAAAGAATGTGCACAGCTAAGGATATCTTTCAGGTTGACTCACAAAGCTCTCTCTGTCATACTGTACCTGTCAACAGTGGCATGTTTCCCCGAAGCACTTCAGCTCAGGCAGATCCATCCCTCACCTGCCGGGCCATGATAGCAACCTGTTTGGTGAATTTTTTTATTAGGGACTCAAATTTCATTTGTTATGGGGAAAAATAGCAGGTTCCTCAAAGATGAATGTCACCTGAATTTAAAAAAGAATTAAAAGTGTTTTTATGCATGACAGTAACACCAACGAAATTTTCAAGTGCATAATGCAGTGAGAGGAGTTCAAAAATATCCTCTCATGCAAAATGCAGGGTCACCTTATTGCGAGGTTCATGAAAAACCATATTCCACTTACTTTGTGGTACAAAAAAGGAGAAATTGTTCGTTGATTTATTTTTATTTTTTAGACATGTAGGAAATAGAGCAAATATGATTAAAACAAAAATGTGCAAATAATGAGTATAGTAGGTGCTAAAATTAATTATAGTAACAGAAACTTTTACTCAGCTTTTATGCCCTTTTCAACCATCATCGTACTGTGCTCATTGCTGAGATGCACTTTTCCACCAAGATGGACACGTGCCAGTCATGTTAATTTGTGTTATGGCAGTGTTTTATGGTATTTTTAATATAAATTACTGTATCCTTTGTTATTCAAACTGTTATTAAAACTGATGCCACGAGTTGTGTAGGAGATTAAATAGATTTGCAACGCCAGTGTTGCTTTCAGCCTCATAACCCACAAGGGAAACTCAGTATTTACTGTACTCTAAGGGTGTTCATATTATGAAAGCTGTTCTGAAAGACTGAGGTTATGTGTTTTGTTTATAGATGATTTTGAAAGTTTGTACTGCATCTGTTTAATTTGAGAGTCATGTTTACCACAACCAGCATTGTGTGACAGAACGTAGGAAACATGCAGTAGTTATGGAAATGTCTGCATTCTTTGCAGAGTGAAAAACACAGTAGGTAGTGAGCAAAATACCTGCTGTCTACATAAAAATTCTGTTTGATCATTCAGTAAATATCATAGCAAGTAATAAGCCCATTGTTGAAAAAGTGAAGTCTCCATAAGCTACTGCAGTAGTTTTCAGGATGTAAATTTCTTAAAGTACAACAGAAGGACCCCTTCTACTTTTTTGGCTTCAGTTTTCATTGACATGCATTTTTAAAAATCATCTCAGTCTCCAAGCCCCAGTGCCAGTTTGACTTTATACTGCACATGACCTGCCTGCAGTGGCTGACCTGCCATGATGCTCATTTTCTTTATGCACATAGCTCTCCCTGACAAGGTCATCCATTGGAGTAGCTCCCCGCAGGGAAGATGGACTGCCTGGTGCCTGTGGTACAGTGGTGCTGACCTGGGCAGAGAGCACTGTGGTACACATCTAATCTATAGGTGCATCCACACTAATACGAATCCCTAGGACAAAATTTGCATCACACAGACTCTAAGGGCCAGGACATTCTGCTCACTTTTGCACCTCAGTCTTACATTCTTTATTTTTTAAGGTAAAGAGCTACTTATTTAACAGTGCATGAAATCCCTGGTACATGGATTTAAGCACAAAATGCATTGTACAGATCCAGTTGAAAGTCTGTTAGCTGACTGTATTTAACTGTAGAAAGAATTACCCTTAATTCTTTTTGCAGATTCATTTTAAGGCAATAAATATTCTGCATACAACTGAGGCGGCAAGTATTTTTGTAAATAAAATGTTTGCAACTCAGTAATAACTTTTACCGCTAAGATTGCTATGCTAAAATCTTGCGTTGCTGACGTCCCTTCATATATTTACCAAATTCTGTAACAAGCTTGTATATAACAAATACAAACAGGTTTTAAAACTATTTATGTATTTTATTTAATTATCTGTGAATGAAGGTGCGAATGAAAAACCCATTTGAGGCTAAAAGGTGTTATGGTTCACATCCAAGGAACTTTGGTACAGTTGTGTAGAGGATGTATGTAAAGGCAGGAATTTGGGATTTGTTTCTGTTGTCATCATCACGGTAACAGCATCTCCTGTCAAAGCCCATCATGAAGGGAGTAATGAACCTCTGACGTAGGTGAGTTAATTGAAAGCAATGAGGCCTATGCTGGCAGTGGGGGCCACATTCACACTGCTGTAAATAACAGAGATCCTGCCCACTTTCGTTCACTCTTATTACTGAAACCTGACCAAATGAAGAGACTTGTGTTGTTTTTCAGGAGAAGAATAAAACAAAAAGAGCCTTCTCAGCAAGTCACATTGACATGTTTGCATCCATAGCAATGCCCTATTATATTTACAAAGTCAATGTTCCTCACACATCTCAGTATCACTGGGCTCCTGTGAGGTCCAGACCCTAAATCTTTTTGTTTTCTTCCTGTTAAGCAGTGCAAGGTCAATCTAGTCTACTGAACAATTAGCTGGCATCTCACCCCATCTCAGGGTCATGTTTCAGGTGTATAAAGGCAGCCATTGTAGAGCCCTGCCCCCCAATCCATTTTTTTTTCATGAGCCCAATTATTAACCTGTTAAATTGTGGTCTTGCTGGTTGGTGGAGAAGAGAAGATGGGAAACCCATGGCACTGGGAGCAAAAGAGATCACCTGGCTGCCATTATTCTCCCAGTTGTTCAGGTGCGTCACAGATGTTTCACTTTACAGCACTCCCACATAATGTATACCCACCCAATATCAGTAATCCCTTTTCCAGTTCAGGTTGCATCCATCCATTCACCATCTGTCTATCTGTTTGTCTGTTCATTCATTCATTCATTCATTCATTCATTCATTCATTTTTTCACCTCACCAGGTAACTGGCTCATTTTTATCTATCCTTCACATTAAATTGAACTACAGGCTTGCTTTCTGCTGTGTGGATAACTTTCTGCCATCATGAAAATGTTGAAAACATTTTGGCTGCAGCAGGAGAGCCCTCTTGCTGACACATCTTCAGCACTGCTGTGCTCCTGCGCCAAATCTGGACCACCGCCGCGTTTGTTTTTAAAAAAAGAAAAAAGCAGAAATGATAAAGGTTTTCCTCGGGGGAAATTAGATAAAACGCAGTAGAAAAATTCTCGCTGTGCTACTGTCTTGACAGTGAATAATGAACACGGCTGCGTGCCGCAGAGTTCAGAGGAACATTCATCACTCTGCTCTTTGAGTACGAGTCGAAGGCGAAACGTCGGCATGTTGCTGCCTCAAAACAGGTGCAGGGGAAGCAGCAGCAGCTTAATATTTTTCAGGGGTTTATAAATCTTCTCTCTGTGCCTTCACACTAATACCCAAGCTTAGCGTGTAAGTCCAATTAACGGCCTTACATGAACGAGCCATGACGGATTTGTCCATCAGGCCAGGTCTCGAACCTGCACCGCACTCAGCCAACTTTGCATCTCCTTTCTCTATGGTTTATGTTTGCCATGGAAATTATGTCACTGAGGGAATTTGGTATGAGAATTACAGAATGTTCTCAGTGGTTGAGAATAGTCGTTCCCATCTACCAAGTTTTAAAATATTCTGACTGGCTAAAAATTTGATGATTTAATGCTCCAGCACTCCTTATTCACTACTGTTTTTACCTTCACTCTACAGTCTGGACCCGATTTGTTCACTAGTTTCAACCCCACTGAGTAGCCTTGCTTGGTCTCTAGAAGAAACCCAATTCTTTAACTATTTCACTATATTGCCATGTTTATACAGTGGAGCAGAGAAGGTCGGACCAACTCATTTATTTGCTTAGAATGGTTTTGCGTCCGTTCTCCTCTCTGCTGGTGGAGGGATTTCAGATGGAGTTCAACAGTCACCTGACCTCTCTCACCCTGTCACTGAAGCAGATAAGCTGTCCACCCCCCCCCATCGTTTCAGCTTCAGCTCCGGTGTGAAGATAAATCTGAGGGTCGGCAAAGGGGGTGGAAGTGCAGATGGAGCCGCTTGAGGAGCACCGCCTCTTAATCTGCAACTGCCACAAGGTGAGACCCACCTCAGTAAGACCCTGCCTCAGCCAAAAACCTCCATTTATCCCCCTGATTTAGGACAGCCTGTTTATCCCTTTATCTCCCTCCAAGTCCAGCCTGCGTTGCCATAGTGACAGTAATAAGAGACTGGAAGCTGAAACTCCTCCCATCCCAGGAGATATTCACCAGAACTGGTATCCTCCTGTTTACCTGGCTGTGCAGGTGTGGTGAGCAGCTCACTTGTTCTCCTCAATATGACCCTCCCTTCCTTGTGGCTTTTCAACTAAAATAACAAGAGCATCTGCCCCCTCCTCTGAGGTTATCTTATCCTGAGGTGGATTCCTAAAATATTCGCCTAAAATATTCCCCCATATTTGCTATGGAGGAAGAGGGTGCTAAGAGTTCCAAAGCAGGCCAACAACCAGAGCCTATTTTTACCATGAGGGCCCCTCCGTGTCTGTGGCCCTGTTGCCGTCTCCTACTCGCACCCACGCCAGACCAACTCCCCCCAACTCCCAAAGCTCGGTTCATGGCTCAGAATAAACAGGGTATTTATGGGAGGGAGGGGGGGTGGTCCTAGGAGGACCTTTCGGTTGCTGAGATGATGTGAGCAGCCACATATAAATGACTCAGGTTCTGTATTCACCGTGTTTAGAATGTAATTACCAGAGTAGAAGAGAAAAACACAAGTGGGGTACAGACTCTTCTAAGGTGTGTTTCTTGATGTTGTCCCAGTGATCCCACAATATTTACACACAATTTCTTCTGATTTATATATGGTTCAATTTCAAATTTACATGCCAGTACACAGCTCCACTGCCCAAATGATGTACCATCACTGACCAACTAACCCATTTCTTAGTGAGAAGTGCCATTTTCACTACATAGTGTGTTTCATCCAAAACAATTAAAAACGCAGTATTTGTGACCCCAGACAATCAATAAATATTATTAAATATTGAAGGTACAAACTACAGAGAATGTCTTACAATTCAAAGCAGAGAAGCTATAATGAGATGAAAGCCAGACAAGAGAACACAAAGTATGTGTGTGTGAGGGGGGGGGGTGACTGATGCCAGCGGTCAGAAGCACAACCCACAGTCACTTCCTTTCCCTCCCACTAGGATAGATAGCAGCTTCCACCACAAAACAAGTTGAACCACTTTATTTGGTTCCAGTCCTATGTGTCCTCTCTGGTTTGGCCTCCAAGCTCCCCCAGCTGATATTCCAATGATAGTTTCACACCATCAGTTTAAATGAATAAATCATTTTAACGAAGCAATTCAGGTTATGCACATGGCACAAGGTTGTGAACTAACAACCTTCTGGTTTAAGTGCATGTTCCAAACCACAGCACAACTTAACCAGGAATTAGTATGAATAAAGTGCACGTTTTTTGGCATCTAAGCACATGTACAAAGGTATCCAGTTGTGTTTGTGGGCCACTCAGCTCAGCTGTGATACACACTTGCATAAGAAAAACACACCAGGATCCCTCTGGCCTTTGATGTTGCACAGAACCCCAGTATGTTAATTACACGCTAACAGATAACATTTGGCTATTAGGTTACTTTAACATGTTTACAATGATTTTACAATTATTTTAAATCTCAAATGACATTGAAACAAGCTTTAGCACTGAACCCAGAGTGTGTGTCTTTCACGTGTGTCCACCCACCGGGTTGGGTGGGTACAGGACACGTGTGTCACACAGCTGCAAAAACACAAAGACACACGAGTGACGCTGGACTCAAGCAGTTTTTGAGCTGAACAACTGAGATGCCATGAGTGAAGCCAGCTCTCCACAGGACACCCGGGCCTCGCCCCCACACTCTGCCGGTTCTGCGTCATCTGCCTAGCAACAGCACAGGAATGTGAGCCGGCCCTGCATCATTACCTAGGGACCCCCACTCGGGCACCCAGCACACACAACTCGCACACGCTGCACTTTTAATGATGCTGCTGAACTTGAGCGTGTGGCCCGAGGGGTCTGAACCTGCAACCTGCTGGCTGCCAGCCCAGGAACTTACATGAAATCAGAGGCTTAAGTAGATTTTTCTCTTTTAAAATAGGCCAGCAGGTGGCAAAGTGGTTACTGTATTCGGACCTGAGTTTGAATCCCATTTTTTGATTAAGGTACTTAAACTGAGCTGATACAGTAAAAATTGCCCTGCTATATAAATGGGAAAATCAGTGTAATTAACTGAACGGAGTCACTTCGAAGAGAAGAGTCAGCTAAACAAATAAAAAACATTAAATCCTCAGATACTCCCACACTCTGGTGTTTCCACACACTCTCACACACTTTTAACCACTCACGCACATTCACATGCTTATTCTTACATGCTTGTATGCTTTTTCTGTGCTCTCACACTCTCACGCACTCCAATGTAGGCTCACAGACTTACACACACTCCCACTTGCCCACACTCTCACACATCCCTGGCAAGAGTGTATGTCGCTCTGGATGGAGTCTACACCCTTCAATGACGAGGTGCTTTGGGCATCAGAGTTAAAGCCACCGCACCTGAGCTTGTTTCCCGGCAACTGCAGGCCTGGTCACTCTGGACTTTGGCTTCTCGCGCTTCTAGGAGATGAAATCTGTCTGTAATTCCTAAAGAACCTTCTAAAAACCTGCAGCTTCTGAGATGTTCATAATGAAAAATAAAAGACAGAAATACAGGAGGAACCATGAGGAGATGCCTTGTGGGTCTTTTCTGTGGCAGAAGTGACATTCAAACAGCAAATACATGGATAATCATAGTAGATGGTGTTGGGCTCATTTACATTGCTGTCAGAAGGTGAGGAGAGAAACAGCTCTCATGCATGGTGTTTGGGAGGGATTCAGCACCTCCGAGGGAGCTCAGTGAACAACAAAATCTGGACTTTTGATTTTGAACCCCCTGTAAGTGTGACTACCGAGCAAACAGAGGTGGAAGGGCACAGAGCTTTTGCTGGGCTGAACCGTTGATCATACCACCATGACCTGGACCAGAAGCCATCTTCCACTTGATGTCCACTCCAATATAAAGCCCACAGGATCATCTGTTTACTGTATGGTCAGTGATGTTAACACAAACATTGCTGATGCTGAGCATAGTGAATTATAAATAATGAACAAACAACAACTAACACGAAATCAAATGAATCTGCTGGAAGATTGACCAGACACACATCTGCAGATCTCTAGCCCATCTGTGTAGCTGACCTGAGTCATGTGTGAAGGAGGCCACCTTTGAGATGCAGCTTGAAAAGATGGACTAAGAGGATGAGAACAAAGGAAAAGTAGATGGGTCTGGAGAAGAGGAGGGATTTGGGTGGCTGCTGGTGGAGCAGATAGACATATGGACAAAAAAAATTGATCTGGAAACAAACTATATGTGTTAATGTTTGCCAAGAGAAGCTAATGCTAGCTAATTGCAGATCTTTCAGGTGAAATTCATGCTACGGCTGTTGACCTTTGTCATTCATGGCAGTGGGTGCATGGACACATGGGAAAGCATGCAGTGCTGTCAAACTGGACAGGAAGTTAGTTGGTGAGAAGAACTGTGCATCCCCCGACATGTATAGATATTGTATAATACCCACAAGGCCACAGTTCAGAGGTGTGTAACAGACACATGGTTATGGTATGATCACACTTCCACACCATAAGCAAAACGCACAAACACACTGAGGGGCACACCTGGATGTGCATAGTGAACTGCACTGGGAAAGAGAATCAGAGTAAAACATCACTAATCATTACCTCTTCTTATCGAGACATGGCCAAGCGCTGTCAGACCAGAAGCTTCTTCTCCATCTTTCTCTGCTGAATTGGCCCTGATGTTCACCACGCTGTCAAGAGCCTCATACCAACAGGTATGCGCACCTCACAGACCACACGTGGGTTTGAGTCCTGGAGGGACTCTGCTTTTTGCTAAATGTCACCTGGATCCTTCTGGAAACCCTGTATGTTTTATCCATCTCAGAGTTGTGAGCAGCTGGCAGATGGAGAAACGTAAGAAGATCCTGATGCAAAATACAGCATAGTTCGATGGCTTTGATCCTGGTGGTGGCGCCGATGCTCCCGCTGGGATATCAGTGTTGCCGGCCAGCCTCCCCCTGCGACGCTGAGTCACACGCTCCACTTGGACAGCACCGTGTGCAACAGGCTCTGTGTGTGCGTGCTGGACTGGTCTACGTGAGCAGGGACAGCCCATCATTGGAATATCAGAGTCCTGCTCCCCTATGGCTTGATAAAAAACATATTGCATAACTCCCTCCTTCACTGCCATGGCAGTGGGGGATTGCCCTGGATTCACATAATCAGATTATATCCCAGACTCCTCCTGGGGCCTGTTTTGAGAATCCTAGACGCCATGTCATGTTGCTCTGGATTAGCGGCTCCAGGTGAAATGAAAGGGCGTCCCCTGTTTTGATCAACTAGATGTGAACCTGTTAGCACCACTGCTGCTGCTGGATGTGACAGACACGTCACACACTTGACAAACAGGGAGGTCTGCTTAGCTTTCAGCACCACAGCCTACATCTACATTAATATTCATATTCACATTTACAGATATAGTCATACTTGTCTCCAAAGCGACTTGCAGTGATTATTGACAGTATTTCACCAACACCTTTATCCAGGGTGACTTAGAGTGCTAGATGAACTACGGTAAACGCCCTACAGTCACTGCTTTTACCAGCGTGTGCATATGAACTTCAGAGAAGCAAACTTTACAAAAAGCTTTTCATTAACATTATACTGGCTCCTCTGTTCAAAACTCAATTTGTTTGTAACTCTAAAGTAATTTTTACTACTAAGTGAAAAGCAATTAAAACTACACGACACAGAAGTAATTCTGTTCATTCATGGGTTTGGTTTTGTGAAAACTCCTTATGAAGCCATGTTCATAACAAAATATACTGTAACGCATGCCTTACCTTGTTCTTCACTCAGTTTTTCACCGTGCTTTGCAGCTAGGGCCCCACGGGAGGCACCACAGAGTTCATCTCTTACTGGGCTCAAACATCTCTTATACCCTGGCCAGAGTACAGAATGGGATTACACGTGTGTACGTGTGTGTGTGTGTGTGTGTGTGTGAGGAGGAGTCTCTTTAAAAATCTTCTAAAAACCTTCTCTGGGTCTCAGATAGAGGGACACCAGGTGTGCGGTACTGATTCTGAATAAACCCCAGACATTTACACTGCATGCATCAAGCCTCCATCTGCAGGAAGACTGGCTCACACATACTACACACAATTTCCAGTACACATGCATGCATGCACGCACAATATTCCCATAAGACCATGAATTAGTCCAGATGTGAACAGCTGCTCTGTGCAGGAATGATCCCCAGCACTGTATTTAAGAACAGAGCCTATAACCTACCACCTTCCTGTCTTTACTGCTTTAAACCAAATAACCCCTATAAGCCCTGTAACCCCCATACAACCTTTAACCCCAGTGGCAGAGGGCAGAGGTGCCCGGTCTGCTGCCCTCACATATAGTGTTGGGATCAGAGACCAGAGCTGAGATGTCGCCCGCCTGCCATGGAGGATGAACCCAATAATCTTTAACGTCAAATGTGTTTAATGATCTTCAGGTTCTGAGAAACAGCACATGTCCCACGCGCTACAGGTTTGGGTTTAATATTATTACCTTTCTGAATTCATATACCATAGAGAGCAGCGCAGTGGCGATGGGCTATGGGTATAAACTCATCTCAGCATGTGTGGATGTTTTCCTGGTGCTCTGGTTCTCTTCCACAGTCCAAACACTTGGGCTTCAGGTGGATTGGTCACTCTAAAATGCCCCGGGTGTGCGTGTGTCCTGAGATGAAATGCTGTCTCACACCCCGTGCCAGAACAGACCGTGGACCACTGGGAGATGTGGTCCTTGACCATGAACAAAGACAGTCAGTAGGTGACAGGGTCAAATCCTCCCTCTTGTTTCAGAGCCTTTGCTAAAGTTTGTACCGCAGTAAGGGTGTCGAGGCGGGTGAATCGTGGTGAAGCTGGCTGGAGGTGCGTTATCATTATAAGGGGGTATTAATGGAAGATGATAAACACAAACGCTGCGGGTCGACAGCTCCTCACGCAAGCGGAACCGCAGAAACGGTGCGCACTCGGAGACAGCGCTGGGGGGGGCACTTCACTCCGCGCGCTCCGGTCCCGCAATCGGAGCGCTGACGTCAGCGGGCCGTCGCCCGAGCGTGAGATACAGAGAAAGAGAGAGAGAGGGAGAGCGAGCGAGCGAGAGACGGACGGGAGGCAGAAGTCGCCGTCCGCTCCCGCACTCAGGCGGCCATCTTTGCTCGCGCTTGTCTCCGCAGCGCATCCTCGCCTCCATCTGCCGTGTTACTCCGCGTTTTACGCTGAACCGCAGAACGACCGCGGCGGATCGAGACCCTCCGGAGGCCGCCGACCTGCGCCATGCGTCCCCGAGCGCACGGACCCCCCGCAGCGCTGCTGCTGCTCGCGGTGCTCGGTGCGCTGCACGCAGCTAAAGGTCGGTCACACCTGTACTTTCCCACCTCTATTATTATTATTATTATTGTTATTATTATTATTGCTCCCGCTGTTGTTGGTGTTGTGCCACGGTCGCGTGCTCCCGCAGGAGGTGGGTTTGCGGGGTGGGGAGATTCGCGAGCTGGTGCGCCGTGCGGGATCAGCACAAACCAGGGGGGATCCACGGTGCGGATGTGTGCGTGTGAGGGTGTGTCCGCAGTGTGTGGCAACAGTGAACCTGCGTGTGGTTACATAAGTCACTTTAAAACACGCGTGTGTGCGACTGAGTGTGAAGTCACAGTTTGTTAAAAGACTCTTAAAATATGGGTCTGTTCCACTGGCGCGGGGACAGATGCGAGTGTTTTGTGTGTGTGTGTGTGTGTGTGTGTGTGAGAGAGAGAGAGAGTGTAACTGTATCTGGACCCAAAGAAAGTTACTGTTATAGGTTTCCACATTATCTGTTACAGATGCTGGAGATCCGTCCTCAGGTGCAGGCTGTCGGGATATTTAACTGTGTGACGTACAAAATACACAGACTCACACACGACACATGCATTCTAGAAACATCACCACCGCTTCTCTCTATAGAGCTATTTGTTTATGCACCACATGACGCATCCAGTGCAAACAGACATGTACACACTTCCACCCAGACGCCCTCTACTTGTACCCGTGTTACACACCTATGGTGTCTGTGCTAGTCTGCTCTTTGGCTAGCCAGGTGTGTACGGTACCCAGATGTGAGCCAGTGTGAAGAAACATCTGACAGGTGTTTAGTTTACACACAGTGGTCGACTGACAGAGTCCTGGTTAATTACATGTGTTCTCCTGCAAATTCGTGGGGGAGCTCCCTGGTGGGGACAGGTGGACAAGGCCCTGATGTGTCTGTCTTTGTGCCATAGTGGAGGATCCCAAGTCGAGTTTCCCTGTCCAGCACATTGTGGAGCCGCACGCTCTGGCTGTCCACCTGCAGTGACCGCCCACAACACAGACCTGTGTGTAATCTGATTTCCTGTCGCAGTAGCGTGTTTGATCAGCGTGTGACCCACCTTCTGTCGGGATCTCCATGCCAGGGGAATACAGAGGCCTTTTGGGCCGCACGCGTGTCAACGTCATCTCAGGCCGCATGTGTTTCAGAAGATGGGGCGCCGTTGGGCCAAAGGGTTTGTGGCAAAGGTGCGAGTCAGAGACATTCAGCGCGTAGTGTGTTTGTAAACCTACGTGTGTTTGTTCACGACCTTCCACTGCTTTTTTCTTTTGTCCTGTGTGTTTAACTGTGTTCTAGCACCTGTGTATGTAGATCAGGGTTTGTCCCTTTGGACCAGTTAAACTGTTTCATGCTGCGTCAGTGGAAGTGTGTGTGTGTGTGTGTGTGTGTGTGTGTCGCGCACACAGGTCCCCATGCCCTCTGGAAATCATTGTTACTCTGACTTTAGAACACCTGCTTTTCAACTTGTAAACACAGTTGGAGCCAGAAGTCTGTTCATAACTCATTTTGTTTGTAACTCTAATCTCACTTTTAGTGCTAAGTCAAAGTCAATAAAAGTCCAGCAATTCAGATGGCCTTTGAAATAAGTTTGAGTCTGTGAAAATGTTTGATAATAGTGTATCTATCAGCTGAAATAAATACATTTCTGTTATCTGTCAAATATAAATTTGCCATTTTCAGAAAGTACTGTTCAAGGCCAATTGTTGGCCAATACATCTAATAAAGGGGTGTAATGTTGCGAAGGATTCGGCAGCAGCTCTGCTGTCAGTTTTCCTTCATCTGAACAGACACTCGATCTTTCTGTGCCTCACCATCGTTCCATCATCACCATGGTTCTATACCGTGGTATTAACCGCGTTACTGTGTCAAAAGCATATAAAATCACTCTCTGTGTTTTGTTTCCTTGGGGGGATTTTTGAAACCTTGGCGTAGGAGACGCTTTGGATGAACATGCTTTGTGCCAGACTATCGGCTCTGTTGAAGGGGGGTTAGAAAAAACAGGGTGGGGAGGTTATGGATGTGGCAGGGTGAAGGGTCAGGGGTCACAGTCATGTGAATACACACACCCTCAGAAGGCCTTGTCGTGCGCCAAGAGGAGTCTCTGGGAAGTACGGCGGCTTCAAAGCGGAGATCTAATGCTTGAGGCTGCTGCTGATCTTGGAGGGACATCTCCTATTGTTTACCTTTGGTGGACGACGTCATGCATTCACACGATTCCACTTTCTCTCAAGCGATGGCTCTTCATAAAGGACCAATTTGCATTTTTATTTAGCTTCCTGTCTGGCTCAGCAGGTCTCTCTTATCTCAGAGCCTCTCACATGTTGTAGCAAACATTTCAGCTGTTTATTCTGCTGGGTGTTTCCCGGTAAAGTGTGTTTACTGAATGTACAACAGCAGTGCTCCTCCTGGGACTTCGGTCTTCAGCCTTCTGGGTCATATGTAGGTTGTTAATCATCATGCCACCTGCTTGCCCATAATGGTCCTGGGCTGGTCCTCAGCATCCTTGAGCCTGTATCGTTTTGAGGTCCAGTATAAAAGAGGCGTTTTGGGGCGTATTACTAGAATGTCTAGGAAGCTGTCCAAGCACTCCCCCAAGCATGTTGTGGAACATCCTCTGCAAGGCACATTAGCACTGTAGCAGATTTAGTGTGGGAGATGAACTTCATATTTGTCTTCCAGGGTGGACAAAAAATTTAGGCCTTTCCCTTGTTGATCCATGGCCTCCACCGTCTGGATCCACGATCCCTGTCCACACGGATCTGTGGTCTATCCCTCATGGTCCTGCTGCTTTTGTATTTAATCCACTTGTACTGTATTTTTCCTGCTCATTGGACCGGAGGGGCTGCTTGCACATTTTGTCATATTGTTTCTGGTGACCATTCAAACCCTAGCGCCGGTATGTCCTGCTTTTCTGAGGCTCAGATCTAGACGGCCTCTTTGGACTAGAAAATTACTGTTGTTTCCTCCTCATTTTCCTTCCAGGCTTGAGTCGAGACAGGCAGCACCGATTCTGTCAAATTAAGATTAGAAGTTTCCGGTAGTTTGGTTCCTTGTTTGGCAGCATTAAAGAGCAAGAGCAGACTCTCACATGGGACGCAGCATTAATGTGCACTGGTTATGGAGGTGCTGTTTTTATTTACTTTCACTCCATTACATTTTACGTTTACATTTATTCATTTAGCAGATGCTTTTCTCCAAAACGGCATACAGCTCAGAGTAAATAAAAGTGCATCGAGTGCAGATGAACACATAATGAGAGAGAGAAACTGATTTGCCAACATTTCCTCCCGCATCGTCGGTTTTGTGTCTCCCACCGATTCTGTAATTCAGCACTAGAACTGCAGTCTGGGGCCTCAAAGCTCATTTAATCATATTTCGGCGAGAGAAAGAGCGAGAGCAACACCGTGACATAATATTTCCTCAGTTCAGCTCTAAATGGCTACAATTATCATAAAGTCATAAGTGATAAGTGATTTTTGAATTGCAGTCACGTATTATGGGTACGTGCGGGACTTGTTTGCTGTTCATAATGACTTTGACGGATGTTATTTGGTACCGTTGACTGCGCGCGGTAAGAAAAGCAGAGCATATAAGTGGGGCTCTGTTAAAGACCTCGTCTGCTGTTGGTTTGTGTCATTGTCGAATATTTTCCTAACTGTCCAGGAGGGTTGCGTCGACGGTAAAGGTGCACCGTCGAATCCAAAGGGGTCTCCATCAGCATCTCTCCCAGATCTTCCACGGGAGTGACAGCACTGGCAGGGAGTGGAGGTTTCTTTAGGAAAATGCTGCAGAGTTGACCTTTGGTGCTCCCCTCCTAGAAGGGGCATGGCCCCCAGCACTGTGCAAGGAGGATGGAGGAGTGACAAGTCATCCATCACCACCAGCTGCTCAACACCCCCACCCCCCTGCCGCCCCTTGTGCTCATGAGGCTTCACTGTGGGAGTTTGAAAAGACGCACTTCCCCCGTCAAGCTGTTCACATTTTACTTGAATGTCACGATGCATCGGGAAAGGAAAAGAATTTTCCCTCCCCCCATGAGAAGAAGTTTGAATCTATTGAACCCCCCAACACATGCGGTGCCCATCGGCATTTTGTAGCACTCATACCAGGACGGTTTCTGGTGCCGTGAACGTGGTTGACCACGCTCTGACTCTTCTGAGGAAACCCGTGCAACAATCATATAAGTTACCCAGGCTTTTCCACGCTATAGTGCCTCTCTGTGGACACGCAGGGGCAGGATGCCAGCACAGTACAATGAAACCCTGCTTTTCTCACCTCACGCAGCAGCTCATAAGCTGAAGGTTTTCATATCAAGACTGATTTTTTTTTTTGAAGGTGAGGCTGTAAATTAGTCAACCCTGGCTGTAAATAATTCATTTACTGTCAGTGTTGAATTTCTGAAGGATTAAGAAAAAACCCTTTTCTGGTTGCTGTGGAAGAATTGCCGTGGCCTTGGAGAAAATCACTAAACGTAAATGTAAGAGAAAAATTTGCATGAAGTGATTTGCAAATAAAAGGCCCTGCACTTCTGACTAAGAAACCAACACAGGCACATGAGATGAATGATGAGTTATTAAAAAGGATGAAATGTTTGTTTCAGTGTTCCTCCCCCTGTCCACTAAGGGACGGGCTCTCCTCTGAGAGGGACACGTCTGCAGCGGCGCCTCCATTGTTGTATTGGGATTCGGTCCCGTCTAGCATTTTCGGTCCTTGTTTATCTCCGAATTAACTGTTGATTTGCAGCCTCATTAATTCATAGACCTCAGGGCCCTGGAGTAACAAAGGACCTTGTTTTGTGCTGAGCGTCGAGGGCTGAACGCGCTATGTCACAATGCGGCCAGTGTGAGCAGACCCCTAGCCCCCCCGGTGCACCGGGGCGAAAATCCCACATCCCTCTGGAATGTGTAAAGGGGCTTAACAGCACACGGTTTGCAGCCAGGGGAAGTGGCTTCTTTGTAACATTTTCGACGTGTGTGTGTGTGTGTGTGTGTGTGTGGCCGTAAATGAGCTGTTTTTAAGGAAAAGCTGCCGGTTTCTCTTTTGAGGGGAGCTGCCGAGAGCTGCTGATCTGGCACAAGCGAGTCCGTGCACACAGTTGGTATGGAGGCCGTCTTTGGTTGGGCGGTGGGCCGAGCACCACGAGGACACACGCAACATGCGGTGAATGGGAGAATAGACACGGCTGGGGTCGGTGGGCCAATCGTCCCAGAGTTGGGGGGATGGGTCAGGACAGCACAGGGGTCTCTGTCTTTGCCATTGTGGAAACCCACCTGTATAGCACTTCACCAATAAAGCCAGTTATCAATGGGGGCAAAAGGAGGGACTCGTTCAAAGGGTGACATCAAAAACACCCACGTACAGTATGTCTGACACAAAATGTCTTTAAAAGGAAAATGGGGACAGGGTGACGGGATGGCTTATAAAAACAACATGACTATTTCACTGCCCCCTTGGCAATACATAGTTAGATATATAATTTGATTTTGTAGGCTTAGATTTTCCCAGTTTGTGTTTGCATGTCTGCTGGGTTTATTCTTTGTTTACTGTAGTTCTTTACTTCAGTTGATCTGTCATTATGTGGTCACTTCAGACAGAGGCTGTAAATAAATAGAGAGCAGTAACAGTACAAGGGCAGCAGGTGGCATAGTGGTTGAAGATGCAGGTTTGAGTCCCACCTCTTGTTGTAGTTCTGAAAGAATCAAGGTGGCTGCCATGATTCGATACAATGCAGATTACCCAGCAGTTTTAAATGGGTTAATCACAGTAAGAAGTTTAGTGTACAAACCCAACGCTGACTTGGAAAAACACATTTTCAAATAAATAATATAAATTTAAAGAACAATAAATAATAATGTAACAGTAAACCCCTAAGGGGCAGGTGAACCACAGGCAAAGCATAGGTGTGCCTACTGGCCCTCAGCTGTTGCTAGGAGATGGTCGACCTGCAGCTCATTGCCTGAGTGTGGTGCAACACCTGTCTCCATAGGAACAGTAACACTCAGGGAGCAGGACACCTGGGCTCATAGCTTCTGATAGCACACCAGCGTGGTATTCTGTGTTTTATGCGAGTGTGCAATCTCATCATAGCCATGAGCAACTTTACTTAGATGTACAACCGTTGCTATACCCCTGGGACTTGAACTTGAACCCAGCTTTTCAGAGATCACCTGCATGAATGGGTAATAAAGTGTCTAACTGTGCAGATTAACAATTAAACCAATAAGTGGAAGTGATGGTAGCATTAATATTATTTGGGCTCACAAACAGTTTCTACCTTAAATCTTCAGAACAGAGAAGCCCTGCGGTACAGTCCCACCTGTATCACCCAGTACTCCAGTCTACTCAGCAGAGGGTATCACAGTTAAGGACCAGGCTGGTTATTGGTTCAGACTTGTTCCTGTGTGTATGTGTAAAAACTGCTCTGTGAGACACATCAAGGTTCAAGGTTACAAAACTCACTTTTTTTAATCATGACTCTTTGAAATGATAACTTGGGAAACAGGTGGCTCATGCCTGTGTAGATGATTCCAGGTCTCTAGTGGTGAACTGATTGAGGACTTGTCAACAGGTTGTTGCAGGTGCGATTCCCAGCTGAGAGAACAGGCACAGTGGTGAACACAGAGGAGCAGTGTTGACTGCTAGCCCCATGTCAGGTTATAGGAGCGTGCAGGAAATAAAGAAGTAAAACGTGTCCCATCATGCACTGGTGCCCTTACTCCACCCGACTGCTGCTGCTTCTGCTTTTGCTGCTGCTTGGAAGGTGACAGCAGTGATAATTGGCAAAGTCTTCTCTAGTTCACACCTGCTTTGAACCCTGATCACACCTGAGTCATGTGATCATCTTAAGGCTGGGGTGACCACATGCTGACATTCTTCCCCTTAAACAGGGTCGAGGAGGTGTGTTTATCATGTTTCATCTTACCCCTATGTACCGCAGTTTGTGTGAGGATCACCTAAGGGGTGTAAAACAGTATTGAGGACACAAGGCTCTAGGTTTTATTTGCAGAAGGAGCTGTACCTGCACTATGTGACACTTCCGATGTAAGCATAGTACGTGTACAGACCCCCCCCCCCCCCCCCCGAAGATCACCCTGCTGTTATCTCCGCACTACCCGAATGAAGAAAATACAGCAATATCGCAGCGGTAACGACAGCCGATACAAATCATTATGGCTGTTACAGTACAATAACACCCGTATAATAGAATTTAATTAATCCTCTTGTGTCAGTTTTCTCTTTGATGGTTAATTGTGACTAAGGTGGAAATAACAAGGACCATAGTAACTGTAATGACCGTATGCCAGACTGTAGCACCCAAGGCCTTGGCAGCAGTCGAGATGCAGTGCGGATTAGCATGTGGCTCCCAGCAGATTAAACCTGAGCCCTTTTAGCTCCACCGAGACATACCCAAAGATAATCCGTGGCATGTGCTCTGGGTGGGTGGGTGGGTGGGGGTTGTGCAGGGTAGGGGGGAAGGCAGAATTACCGAATCACGCTGTTTAAAGGAATAACAACAACCACATTGGCATCCAAAGCTCATACTTCTCGCTCTTCCCATGACATACAGACATTGTCATTGAAATAACAACATGAGCATCTATGGTTGCCGTGGTGATGTCAGATTCATGCTACGGTCCATCACTTTCATGAACCTCACTGTTTTGATGAAGTCTGGTGTTATGTCAGGGAAAAACGGTAACAAATGGCCACAGCAGGGCATGGTGCCTGCTCTCCTTGTAGTTGTCCTCTGCGTATTATGAGAATTATGACTGTAAAACTCAGCTTGCCTCATGAGAAAGGACATTTTAATTAAAAACTACCACAATATCATAATTGCAAATTTTTAAAATGAAAAAGTTTGAAAAGAAATGTGAAAAGGGAAGCCTTACCTGTTAATTTAAGTGTTGAAGTGGTTAGAAACTCATAGAATTCTCTTGAAAGGCAGTATTGTTACAGGTGACAGGAGCAGTGAGGCACCAGCACTACTGGCTGTGGCACCTTGCTGGCCAAGAACAACAGAGCACAACAACAAAATTAAAAGAGGAAATGACAGTAAGATAAATAATGAGAGGGAAAGGAGGTCTTAAGCCCAGATTTAAAGGTAACTGGAGCAGTTCTGATATTCTGGACTTGGGTTCGATTGAGATTTTCTTAATGTTTAAAGCAGAAATTTTGTATGTTTGGAATATGTTTTTACAGGTCAGAAACACATTTTTTTAAAAATCCTGTTTTAATTAAGAGTTTATTTATGATGTTTATGTGAGGAGTACGTGTGTGTGTGTGTGTGTGTGTGTGTGTGTGTGTGTGTGTGTGTGTGTCCAGCAATTCAAGTCATTCTAGATGATCTGGTTGCATTCCTCAGGTTACCCAAAAGGCGAAGGGGCACGCTGATCTGAAACGGTGTCCTGTGAGGGATGTGTAGGTCCTTCAGTCCACTGGGACCACTGAATGCTTGGGGCTCAAGTTCTTGAAACAACATTACTTTGTGCAGACTGCTTTGTACCCCCACCCCTGGTAACTGGTGGTCCCCTGGTGCACAGGGCTTGTACTTTAGGTGCCCTCTGGGTCCAGACAGAGTCCAACCTTGTGGGTGAAACTGGAGTGCACTTTGTTGGGCTTAGTTGACCCTGGGTTAATATAATGGGTGGAAGGGTATACATTCCATATGTAGTGAATAGAGAGAGTGTGTGTGTGTGTGTGTGTGTGTGTGTGTGTGTGCATGTTTGCAACATGTTAATAAGGGGAGGACTAGCATGTTTTGGTTTTGGGAGGAGGGGACTTGTTTACCTTCCTTAGCTAAGTGGGGTTTTGCTGAGGTGGTCTGCTTGGGTTCCTCAGGGGGTTTCATTATCCTTCATTCACTTCCACCCATTTACAAAGTAGATCAACTCCACTGATGGGGCTGTAATTGAGGAGGTTTTGAGTCCCAACATGGAATCACGATGATGTGAACTGGATAAATAACGCCAGTAAGTTCTGTTCCCCACTTGTTTCCTTAGCGTTGCTCCATTGTTGCCGTGATTAATTCTGTCCAATTGCTTCACTTTGTTTTCAAGCATCATTGTCTTTTAGAGCGAGTCCAAAACTTCTCCTGATGCTTCTCAAGTTTGAACCTCACCTCAAGTGAAAGTTCTAGTTAGAAACCTTGCTGCACGTGCTCTCTGTTCAGTACCGTTGCCTTGACAGCAGATGGCGTAGTCATTAAAGGCTCGAATGAACTGGTAGCATAGTGTCTCTTAGCATTCGTGGTCTCATTTTCCACTATCTCACCCTCTATGTGATCTTCCAGAAACTTCCTCTCAGCATCAGGCCCTGCTGTTGAATGTTGCTTAGAGAACAGGAGAAACAATAGTGTCTGCTGTGTTTAGGGTTTAGTGAGAAAACTGGATACAGTCCCTTATGGAGATAACACTGTTTCGGTGACAAGAACATTCCAGAATGAGCTTAGAATGCTGTGATTATGAAGCCAGAGCTCTGTGGGCGAGATGGGTTTCAGTCTCACTATGATGGCCGGGGTAGTCACACAGTTCTTTGGTTTCTCGTGGGAGGTGTGTTCATCCCAGAGGTCACTGTGGAAATGGATCACCCATGTCTCTTATCCTGCATTTTGCATTATTGCATCTTGGTGGTGTGTAACTGAATGCCTTGTGTGTCTGCTGCATTTCTGTCAGTGTTTGGGGTGAGCGGATGATGATGATGATATCTCACGACTGTTGGGTCTGTTGGTTCTGGTTCGCAGAACACCTGACTATTCCTTAAGATGGTTATCTTTTAATAACTGGTGATTGGGAACAGAAGTCGCCCCCCCTTTGTTGTTGAAAAGGCGAGTGGGGTAATGACTTCCGCTCAGTTTTCGGCTTTTTTCTGGTTTCTGGTTGTGGTGTAGAACCTTCAACCATGTGGGCGAGTGACTGCTGGGATGAGATTCCATCCTGTATTTCCTTCTGAAGTCAGGCACCCCCTGCTGATGTACGACTTCTGCAGACTTGCTCATATGGTTTGTGGTCAAGGTTCTGCTGAGCATGTGGCAAAATTATGGGATCTTTTAAAGACTTCAAAGAAATGATCTTCATTGTCAAAAAGAAATAAACAGTTCAAAGCCTTTAATGTAGTCATATACTCGTACTGTACTTATATCTGCAGGTCTTCATCATGTCTCTGGAAGTTTCCACACAGCTGGAATGCACAATCATCTCTGGTTCTTTGGGTTCATAGGTTACCGTTATGATGGCCATTAAGGTGACACCCCATGAAGGGTCATGTGACAGTTGCTGGGTGTCTGTAAGCAGACGGTGGCCCCGGTGAACTCCAGCACTGTGGGCTGATGGCGAGCTCGTGGTGAACTCATTACACTGCTTTGTCACCACGGATGGAAAAGCATTTACCATGCAGAGGAAATGTCTACTCCTAGGAGTGATTCAGAAGACCATTCTGTTCCAAACCTCGTTTTGTTTTCGAAATGGACAACAGAAATTTTTGAAAACTCGGGCTGAATTTCCTAGCAGAGATCAACAAAGTTCTCATATCCTCTGTTGTCCTACTGCAGGTTCCATCTTCTCCTTCAGGAACTACAGCATTTCATGTTGAAGACAGTTAGCAGCAGACATCGTCCACCTTTCTAATATCATTCACTGAGGAGGTTCTGGTTTAGAGATTGTTGAGAGTTTCAGTGATTCTGGGTTTTGGGTTTGACATGATTGTGGCTTCAAAATGATTGTGGCTTTGAGATGGTTGTAGGTTTGACTTGGGTGGATTTCTGTCCTTCACCTCCTCATCCCTCAGTGAGTTGTAGTGCCTCCAACTACCAGGCCTGTGGCATTCTCAATATTTAGCTGCCTCACTGTTGCTGTTGAATTCTTCTCACCTCTGCGGGGGATGGTAAGCAACAGTATGAAGGGGGTTCTTTGGCAGCCTGAACATCGAGTGGTGGCTGGCCGCCCACAGGCTGGTGTCACTGACTTAGTCAGCTGATCATTGCTACATCCTGACAGCTTCTTCCTAGCCAGGAGCTCTGAGGTGCCAGCGCTATCCAATGCACTACTGTGCCATTATGACCAACTTACAGTAGTATTATTACATTGTATATAATACTGGTATTTGAACTTCTGCCCTTGTGCTTCCTTGTTTACCCATACAGGGATTTGGTAATGCACAAGATGCCTCTAAAGCGGTGTGGTGAATACTGTAGTTTGTTTTGGACCGAAAATGGGTCACGGATGTTGCAGAGAGGGATGCTGACAATGGGGGGGGGGGACGCCAGATGGACCAGCAGGTCTGTATCCTCACATCTGCTGTGCTTGGGCAAGCCGATGATGTCAGTCACCTCAGACTGGAGCAGCTCCAGCGGTGGCCTGGACTCCCACAGGGTGCTCTCCCAGCATGCCTTGCTGTAATTGGGGGGCTAGACAGTTCAGGAGTGTAAAGAGATGAATGCGTAGAGATGAATGTAAAGATATTTTGTTTATTGTGATGGTTGTGCCCATGTGGTGCTGGGTTATCCCTGGATTCCTCTGGAGCAGGAAGGCGGTACAACAGCTACACCCAGCAGGGGTCTTTGTCCTTGACCCCACGGGTCTAGCCGGTGGCACAGCAGTGACCTGACAGCTGATTGTTCCCTAAAGCATCTCTATGGTTTCTACTGTCACAGAAGTGGTTTTATTGTATTTTGAAATTTACTATTAACCCGAGGAGATTAAAAAGAGTCATTTGTGTTAAAAGTTTTTAAAGTGTGAAACAGAAAGCTGGGTGTAAATTGTCTGGTGCTGGACAGACCCTAAGGGTCTCACTGGATGTTCAGCCACTCAGCTTTTACAGATATTTGGCTGTACCTCGTTCCAGTGAGGCCCATCTGGTGGGCTGCTGGCATGAACTAAAGATACAGTCATGTTTGTGGGACCATCCTGATATGATGTAGACTTTGCAACTGATGGAAAAGCCAAGCTGACCATGGATGGACACACCTGGTCAGCAATATTCCCCACACTGTCACACCACCACCACCAGTCACTGCTAACAGTACTGTTGGCCCCAGCCAGAACAGGTCCATTTCACATCAACTTCTGATTTTATGTAGCCATGAAAAATTGAGATTTCATAGGTACTAGCAACAGGTAATATTTTTTCTGCTCTTCAATTCTCCAGTTTTCTTGACTCCATGGCCATCTGAACTGCATCTTCTTGTTGTAAGCTCATAGGAATGGAGCCCATTCTGGATTTCTGATGCTGTAGCTCATCTTCTTCAGGGCTTGGCAAGTTTTGCTTTCAGCATTGCTTTCCTGCACCCAACTGTTGGTGTGAACCAGTCTGGTCACTGTCCTCCAACCTATTTTAGCCCACAGAATTACTCCCACAGTGGATGTTTTGTTTACTCCATCCTCAAAACTCTTGTGCCTAAATCTCAAAATAGTGGCTGTTTCTGTGATGTTGGAAACAGGACACATGGCACCAGTAATGCTGCCATGTTTTAAATTGCTTAGATTGCACATCTTGACCATTGTAATGTTCATTCAGACAGCAGCTGGACCTTCTGACCATGTTTCCATGCACTGAATCACAACCATATGACTCCATAACAATTTGGGGTCACGAATGGCAATGTGTGCCTAATAAATTAACCATCACACTAGGTCCTCTGTGTTTGCAGCCCATGTGTAGTGCTCCTGGGTGTCAGTAACGAATGACAAGAATGTTGAGTGTATTTTTGGGATGAATCGGGCAACTGTCAATATTGGCCTAGTGGGCAATGTGAGTGGAGTTCTGATCAACAGTTATGAACAAACTTGTGATTCCAGTTGTGTTTGAGGATTAAGGAGCTGGTTGATTGTCAAGGTTTGTCCTTCCAAGGCTGGACTGGCTATTGCTCTGAGGGGAGGTAAGAATACAGTAAATGACCTGAGAAAGCGGTCATTACTGCAGATGGTTGGACGTTGGGTCCCGCTTTCTACTGGAATGTCCCACCAGGCTGACCTCATCACTCCATCTTTCCTGCTCTCAGTGAACAAGCACAAGCCATGGATTGAAACGGCTTACCATGGCATTGCCACCGAGAATGATGACAAGGTGCTGTTGGACCCACCGCTCATTGTGCTGGACAAGGATGCGCCGCTGCGCTACGCCGGTGAGACACCCTCCTTTGTCTCTTTTTATTGTTATTACATTTATTATTATTATATTTCAAGCCACAAGAAAAAGCAGCTGTCACCACCTTTATGTGCGTCACTTAAATTTGTACTAACACCCCCCCATACCTTGATATAACAAATAAATTTTATGTAGGTAAATAATATGCAAATATTCATATTCTGCCTCTTATGAGGTGTAAACATCTACATAGCACATATAAATTCATTATGTAAATGTCCACATATTGTGTATAAATATCCAAATATCATATATAGCATAAAATTATAAATGCAAAATAAAAATATCACATAAATAAATATCTACATATCTGTATACATATAGTACATATAAAGACTCCTTGTCTCATATAAATGTCACACAGAAATATGTATATTAATGTATTACATAAGAATAGCTACTTTTCATATATTAACGTATCATAGAATGTAAATGAATAAATAGTCATGTTTCGCATGAATAAATGCTTGGAGGTCAACATGTTCTGTCATCGGCTGTTGACTCTGTGACGTTCATGTGATGATTATATTTAGCCGATGATCAATTGACCTCCCAAGGACATCAGTCCCACAATCCTGTGTGTGTGGCGTGAGAGTAATTGAGCTGAAGCCGGTTATCTGGGAGTGAAGCCAAACCGAGGTAAAGGACACAGCTTTTACAGACTGGGGTGGTGGGCTAACGCAGTACTGGTGTCCACAGCATGGTAATCACGGTAGTCACAATCCGCAGGGCCTTTCAATATGGTCAGTAGGATTCCATCCGCCATACATTACTAGATGACTTCCCTCAGCATCCCTGGATCAGGGTGGTATGGTGTTACTATACTCCCTTTGGGTCCCAAACTGGCCATGATGAGTCGGAGGGGGCAGGTCATGACCCTCTGTTGCTTCCATTAGCGTGACATCCTTAGGAAGAGCTGCACGTATAGAGGTTCAGTATCACCATTTGAATTTTTATTCCTGTCAGTGCTGTTGAACAACTGCTGTTTTTGTTACTTGACTTTTTGAAAACAATTTCACTTTTTACTTTAAATATAGAATAAATACGGTAACTTATGGTGAATTATTACCAGATATAAGCAGACACGCTCTCACAGGTTGGTGCAGTAAAGAGTGTGGGACTGCTGCAGTTCAGTTTGCTTCCTCAGAGTTTACAGCTTGTGTCCCATGTTCATGTTCATGTACATGTTTGTGAGATGAATCACTCAATGATCAATGTTTAATAGGAGTTTATGAACATTTTTATTAAAAGGTAAACGTGCGTTCTGATTTTCGAACAAAACAAGTTACAAATGCACTCATGGCCCTCATGCTGTTTGACCAGAACCTGGTGGTTGTTCCCACTTTTCCCACCTCTCTCGTGTGCAGCAGACTTGAAAGTGGCCACAGACTAAGAGGTTCAGTCTGAAGCAAGGCTTTATAGGTAGCCTGAACCCCCCCCCCCTCCACAGTGCAGCATCTGCTGTGGCCCCCCATGTGCATACTGACCCCCTCCTGTCTTCTCTCCCCTTCTTGTAGAGAGGTTTGAGGTGATCCTCACCAGGGCAGGTGATGACCGTGTTCTTCCACTGACCCCATTGACCCACTAACCACCGCTCTCTGTTCCCGCTGCAGCCTGTTGGCTTTTCCCAGCACCACCTGCCCCCCCACCCCGCCCCCACTGAGCCCCTTAACCGTTTGCTGTGGTGAATTCACTCACACACGTGTTTATGTCACAGCACCAGGCACATGGTTCTGGTGTCTTCCTTAATGCACTGTGCCTTGCCTCTGTCACTCCCATACCATTATTTTTACATGGGGACAGCAGGTGGTGGAGTGGTTAGAGCATTGCCTTACAGCCAGGTTGACTCTGTTTGAGTCCCACTGTAGTACCCTTAGTCAAGGTACTTACCCTGAATTGATGAAGTAAACATTACCCTACTGTAAAAGTAAATCGGTGTAAGTACAGGTTGCCTACACATGAGAACCAGAGTGACTGGTCCGATGGTCTGATCCCGGCATAGCGGTTGGAGTCACTGCTTCTAGAGTGAAAGGACACCAGTTCAAGTCCCACCACCAGCTGTAGTACCTGCAATCAAGGTACTGACTCAACAGTTACTCCAGGAAAAAATGTATAAAGGGGTAAACCACTGTAATGCACTTTAGAGAACGATATCGGCTACGTGTCAAGTTCTTAAATATGTTACATCATTTTAAATATATTTTAGTGTATACGTAATTTTAAAATGTAATAAATTGAAGTAAAAGCAAGACTTTTCAAATGCATTCATTCAAAACTTGAAGTGATTTTTTTTTTTTTTGCTGTAGGTAATTTTAATAATCATATAAAATAAAGAAGTTCTGTTGCTGGTGTGATGGTTGGAGCTGCTACTTTCCCCTCAAAGGACCTGGGTTTGAAACCCAGCTCCTGCTGTAGTACCCCTGTTAAAATTGCTTACCCTGCGCTGTAAAATGAGTCAATCAGAATAAAAAGCTTAAAAAAGTAAAAGTTACTTTGGACACTAACTAGATTATATAACTAAGTAAACAACTAAGTAGGTTCTGATGCAGCGCATTTGAGGGCAACTGACACGGGCACAAATGGCACCCAAGCCGGTGACAGGGCTGTCTCCAGGGCGCAGGTGACTGTAAACTGTGTCACATTATTACACCCCATGGTCATACGGTCATCAGCATCCATTAAAAATAAACAAATTTGGCCCTTTAACTTTAGCGATCAGATATTGGTTAGTTAAAATGACCGTAATCCCTTCTGTGTTGTATTTCGTTCTCTGTTTGTGCCCCCCAGTGAGAGACCCCTGATGAAATGGACATCCATTTCTTATGTGTGCCCACTTGCATGAAAATGCCTGGTGAATCATTTGGCTTAAAAAAGATCCCCCCCCCCATCCAGCACTGTGCCTTTGGCTTTCACACCAGCTTGTGATTTTTACTGGGTTCATTTTGTGTGCGTGCACACGCGTTTGTTTTTTTGTTTGTTTGTTTGTTTGTTTGTTTGTTTATCTTCACTTGTGTTTTTGTGACCCTGCTGCAGTTTTGCCTATTTTTGGAATTGTGTTTTTCATGTTGCTGCCTCAGTTGTCGCTAACACAGTGTCACTTTCTCTCCAGGCGAGATCTGTGGCTTTCGTGTACTCGGCCAGAACGTACCCTTCGAGGTGCTTCTGGTCAACCGCACCACAGGTGAAGGCGCCGTCCGCGCCAAGGAGCATCTGGACTGCGAGCTACAGAAGGAGCACACGTTCAGCATCCAGGCATATGACTGTGGAGAGGGTCCCGACAGTGCCAACATGAAGAAGTCCCACAAGTCAGTGTTCTGACTGTATGGTGTGGGCAGTGAGCTTGGGGAAGGAAGGGGGGACAATGTGGGGGAATGGAATTGATGTGGCCACCTGGGCAGCAGGTTGCAAAGTGGTTAAACCCTGGCTTCTAATACCACCTCCTGGTGTAGTGCCCTTGATCAAGGTAGTTATTCTGAACTGATCTAGTAAATTTTGCCCCGTTGTATAAATGGGTAAATTGGGGTAAGGAGCTGTCGGACTGGATCTTGTTCAGACAGGTCTTGTTTCCTTGGAGACTCAAAGATGAGGCACTATGGAGCTTAAAATGTTTTTTCACCGTTTTTGGCCAGGTCACATCCATCCAGCAGCTGCACCCAAACGTTTATAAAAGGGCGCCCGCACCGTACTTCTCTGTCTTGTCCTGTCTTTTCATTCTCTTTCACTTCCATTCTCTATTTTCTTTCACGACCAAAACGTACTTTTGGCCACTGTAAATAAACAGTAGCTTTAAAGAAATCACAAGTAAAATGTTTTGTAAACATAACTGGTAATGGACACACAAATTCTGACCAAGACCCAAAAACGGCTGCCAGTCGACATTATTATGCACAGGATGGTCAAAAATTAGATGGCCATTGTAACTCGGGGAGCACCTGCCAAGTGACTGACTTCACTGAGTAGTTTTCAACCCATCCTCAGGTGTCTTACTTGGAGCCTTTGAACCCAAAAATTAGGAAAAGAATGTGACCGGGTAAAAAGTGAGGCTGCTCAACTCCTGACCGCAGATGATATTCACCTTCCAATCAGTGTGTTAGGTATCTGGTGCTGGGAAATCTGTCCTCAGGAGCTGTGCACTAAAGCAGAACCCTCAGTAATTTGATAACCAGATTCAGCTGTTTTTTTGTGGCAACTTTCATTTAAAACCCCTGCATCCATGCCAGCTCAGTCCCTTAACCGCTTTCTGCACCAATTCCCTTGCTCTGTTACACGTTGCTATTGGGTTGCGACCTGACTGCGTTTCTTACATCTTGCCATCAGGGCCACTGTGCACATCCAGGTAAATGACGTGAATGAGTACTCACCTGCCTTCAAAGAGAAATCCTATAAGGCAACGGTGGTCGAGGGCCGCAGATATGACAGCATCCTCAAGGTGGAGGCCGTGGACGCTGACTGCTCCTTCCAGTTCAGCCAAATCTGCAGCTACGAGATTGTAACCCCTGACGTGCCCTTCACTATCGACAAGGACGGTCAGTGCCACCCCCGTTCATACCCTTAACCACTTTAGAAGGCCCTGAGCTCAAGCACTATTGATCCTTGAAAGCATTACCATCCGGCATGCTGCAGGATCAACCCCTGTAAACAAGACAACTCTGACAGTTTGCTGCACGATCACAAAAGATCATAAAAGCGCTTTGATGCCACCGATTCCCACCTTGAAATATGATCTATGTTGACCCAGCACTTCCAGCTGGGGTGTTATTTTACCGTCCTGTACTGCTCCCTTTGTGAGCCTTTCCAAAGCCCTGCACCACACACCTGTGGCCCCTCTTTGTGTGCCCAGGATGGACCGAAACTGCCATCGTTGGCAGACATTGAAAGGAGGAGGTGGAGCACAACGTAGAGGTCACATAACAGCCATTTTCCTCTCCCCCTCCCCTTGACGCCACCCCCACAGGCTACATCAAGAACACGGAAAAGCTGAGCTACACCAAGGAACGTGTGTACAAGCTGACAGTGACGGCCTACGACTGCGGGAAGAAGCGCGCTGCCGAGGACGTCCTTGTCAAGATCAGCATCAAGCCCACCTGCAAACCAGGCTGGCAAGGTGCAGTGTCCCACTAATGGAACATTCTGACAGCCTCCATTTTGTGTGTGTGT
This sequence comes from Heterotis niloticus, assembly GCA_018136845.1. Classification (NCBI taxonomy): domain Eukaryota; kingdom Metazoa; phylum Chordata; class Actinopteri; order Osteoglossiformes; family Osteoglossidae; genus Heterotis; species Heterotis niloticus. The sequence continues at coordinate 9,562,315 of CM030892.1, read as the reverse complement.
GTGTGTGTGTGTGTGGGTGTGTGTGAGAGAGAGAATGAATGAGTCACACAGGACAGTCTTGAATTCACACTGTTGTAAGCAGGACACCCAATCCTAAGTGCTCTTCAAAGACCTGAACATGTGTGAACAAGATCCTATTTTTCATCTCTAGGGAAGCATTAGGGAGTCCATGCCCCCTCCCTTTTTAGACAAACAGAAAAGCAGACTGATACATAGACAAAGGGATAGACAGACAGAGTTTTATTAACGTATATTAATTAAAGAAGGAAGTTGCATGGTGGCTGACAACTGATCTTCCCCATTGTGAAGGATGGAACAAGCGGATGGAGTATGAACCGGGCACAGGGAGCCTGGCGCTCTTTCCCAGTATGCACCTGGAGACCTGTGAGGAGCCAGTCACCTCCATCCAGGCGCGAGTGGAGCTGGAGACCAGCCACATTGGGAAGGGCTGCGACCGGGACACCTATTCGGAGAAGTCTCTACACCACCTGTGTGGTTAGTCACTTTGAGGAGCCAGTGTGTATGTAACAGTACCTGTTTGTAATGGCCAGACAGACTGCCTGCCTGCAGGGGGCAGTGTGCAACTCGCTGATTCGCCTACAGGTTTGACTGCAAGAGGCTGTGAGAGACTCAGTATTTATCCTAGAGACCTGCTGTGTGTGGTCCCTGTGGCCCCACCGAATGTTAACTAAACTGTTTCCATAGGGGATAGCGGTGGGCCTGGGCTGTATCTTCAGGGTCACTTGAGGGCCAGTTGTAACTGGCAGGTAGGTTGTGCATGAATGTTGGAAACTCTTTGTGAAAAACTGACATTGCTGTCCTGTCTGATGGAAGGAGCCACTTCTGGAACCTTGGAGCTCCTGCCGGTTCCCAGTAGCTCTGCCCGTTGGACTGCTGGCCTGTCCACTGACAATGGGCATGACAGTGACCAGGTGTTTGAGTTCAACGGCACCCAGGCAGTGAAGGTCCCCGAGGGTGTGGTCAGCTCCAGTCTGGTCCAGCCCTTCACCATCTCTGTGTGGATGAGGCATGGTCCTGGGGCACGCGACAAGGAGACCATTCTCTGTAACTCGGATAAGACAGGTAGGAGCCACAGTTCTGTATGTCCCATCCCAAAATATAAATAAATCAATAAGCTGTACCCACTGTGACGGACAATACAACTAAAGAGTTAAATCACTCTGGTGTTCCTACATAAAATGCCAGTTAATCATATCCATGTCAACTAGTCAATGACAGAACAATTTGAAACCACTTTGGACTTCCCAACCAAAATGCAAATGAACCCATAAGCCACACCCTCATCGACTCCAGTCAGTCCAAAAACAGGTGAATGCTCCTCTGCAGGTCCCAAAATTCAGATTAATCCATGATTCCCATGTACACCAAGTCTTATAAAAGACAACACAGGAATGCTTCTATTTTTATATTTCATATCTGACTACCTAGTAACCCCAACTGCCTCCACGATTGAATCAGAAAAATGGCAAACTTTGAGAGGATAGAGGTGTTAGAAGATTTATGATAGGGAAAAGAGGCCCACGACTGCCAGGCTTTGGTGTAACTGTGGCTGTTTGATCTGTCGATGGCCCCCCGTGTCACCACAAAGCGGAAAGTGGGAGCTCTGCTTTGACTGCTGACGAAGGTGACGACAAGGATGCCTTACTTTGATGCTTGCCCCCCCAGAAGCCATCTCTGATGTACCATGTCTTTATGTGAATCCCAGTCTCCTGTAGGAATAAATTTGGGATGATCGGATTCTCTGTGCTTACATAAAGAGGGATTGCATGATGTTGACCTTTTTTATGTTTGTATTTTGTAGCTGTCCCCAACTCTCTGAAGGAGATGTTATGTTGAATTGACCAGAACCACCTCAGCTGTGGTGGATATTTGTATTTTTTTTCTAGCTGAAAGCTGATGCCGTGGTAAAACGTGTATAGATGGGTGAAATGAACTTTCAGCTCATGTGTCTTTTTTACAGATAAGAGACATATAATATTAGCACTCCCATGGCTACTACAATGACTCCTATTGTTATACTACCTGAGTTACCTGGTGCTGTTTGGGTCAGGAAGTGGAAAGGTAGAAAGGTAAAAAGTTATGATGAATGATGCATCAGCAAACTTTATTAGCCTTAAACTGGTTGGATTTAGTAAAGATGTCAAACACAGTGACACTATAGACAGCAGTACTTGCCAGCAGTAGAAAGGTGGAAAGGTAAAAAGCAATAACAAATTGCATATCATTAAACTTTTTTTTACCCTTAAAGTTGTAGCATTTAGTGCTGTACACTGTTGTACCTTAGCAGCCAAAACAATTCAATGGCTTAGAACTGTCTGCTTGCATGTGATGTAACTATATGCTGGAGGCTTTATTTCTGAATTTGAAATTTTTAAGATGCTAAGTGACCTTTTTTAAGTTTAATGAATTTGACTACACAAAAACCTCACTTGGGGTGAGAAGTACTGCCACGCTAAATTTCAAGTGTATGGCTTGAAAAACAAAGCCATGCAGACAGACAGACAGAGATGAAGCTTTATCGATAGGGAGGGATGATAAAGGGGCGTTGTGCATCGTGGAAGTTGTCTGTCAGTCTCCCGCTACTGACCACCCCTTGTGGTCCCCATTTCCAACAGAGATGAACCGACACCACTATGCCCTCTATGTGCATAACTGCCGCCTGGTGTTCCTGCTGCGCCAGGAGCCGTCCGAGTTGGGCAGCTACAAGCCGTCTGAGTTCCACTGGAAGCTGGACCAGGTGTGTGGGGCTGGACCACTACTGACCATGGGGGGGGGCAGTCAAAAGGTTTTAACAAACAGCTCTTAGATCAAGTTGCTACTCTGAGTGATCAAAAGGCAAAGCTGATTTGCAAAAATTCATACTGAAGTATAAATGAGCCATTTTCAGGTGGTCTGTATGTACTGTAAAGTAATGGTGATCTAAGGAACAGAAGCTGTAATATAATGACCTACAGTAGTGTATTGTGGGCGGGGAGTGGCGAGGATGAAAGGGGGACCTCTCTGGCGTTGGTATTACAGGCCCAGTTGGATCTGTGAAACTGGATTTTAATGGGGAACTGCTGCTGTGGTGAAATGATTATTATTTCATAACATTTGAGAGTAATGAGTGCGTTTGCGGCCCCCCGATGCAGCTGTTCTTGAGCATGCTAAAACATTTTTTGCAGACCACCCACTTATTTGCTTTTTTAATTTGAACAGTGGTGTGATGCTAAAAGCTGCATTTTTACTGTTAAAGTATATCATTATTTACCCTAGAAACATTGTTTCCATGCTAATTTTAACCTTAAGCCTGTAGCTGGAAAATGGCCTCTTAAAACCCCCCACTATACTACCCCCCCCCCATGTGCACCAACCTACTGGGCACCTACTTTCATGAACTGGAACATCAAATTTCTGACCCTGCTCTGTGACGAATGACAGACATGAGATTTGTTCACTACATTTTGAAAAGCGTAGTATTAGTTCTGGGGCTCAAACCTTAACCCTGTCCAGCTGCCCGGCACATGACCCGTGATCCACCGCTCTCCACAGGTGTGTGACAAAGAGTGGCATCACTTTGTGCTGAATGTTGAGTTGCCATCAGTGATGCTCTTCGTGGATGGTGTGGACCATGAGCCCTTCCTGGTCACCGAGGACTACCCTCTGCATGCATCCAAGATCCAGACCCAACTCACCGTGGGTGCCTGTTGGCAAGGTACCCAGCAGCCCCTCACTACAGCTACACCTCCTGTGTACTGTTGTACCTCCCATAGCTCAGCGCTCTTACTTGTTTTCACTTCTTGAATTCCTTGGATTCCTTCTGAATCTTCTTGGATTCCTTTGTGTTGAAAAATCGTGTCCGATTCCTTTGAACTGTAGCAGATTTGTTTGCATATATGGATTTATAATTAGCAGCCATGTTAGATGTTCAGTCAGAAACATTGGAAACAGGAATGACATCCATGCATGTTGATTTAAGCTGAATAAAACTGTAGGTAAATGTGATCTATGCCCATACGTGCGTACCGTATGTACACAAGCTCCTCAAGATATCAGTGGGCAGATTATGAATGCTCTCGGATGGAAATGCTTTCCTGAATGTTTAGTTTTAATAACATTTTCATGCTTGGAAAGTTTCACGTTTCTGCAGAGCAAATGCAATGTTTATATACCACCGAGCCAGTAGATGGCAGTAAAATACACCCAGACAGAATTGTGAAGTTAGAGCAGGTTAACTCATCTCACTTCCACAGTGTTCAGAGCTTGTGTCTGGTGTTCCTGAGTGTCGGATGTCAATAACAAGTGGAGGAATGTTGCACAAGTTTATAGGATGAATCAGTCAACAGTCAGAGTTGAACAGGAATTTTTTTTATTAATTATAAATCAGTTTTAATGTTTATGTCGCTTGAACTCAGTTAAATTGATAAAATAGCAAGTCTTAAAGGTGTTTTTGTGTATTATGGCTTTACAAAGTGAGGTCTGTGTTTTTAAATTTTTATTGATTGTGACTTAGTGGTAAAAGTGAGTTTTGAGTTACCAGCAACAAGTATACAATTGTGTGAAGCTGCGGTGCGCGCGCGTGTGTGTGTGTGTGTGTGTGTGTGTGTGTGTGTGTGTGTGTGTGTGTCTGTATGGATGGGTGAGCGCGCTCCTCTCCTCTGGCTAACAGACCCTTCCTGTCTCCCTGCTCTTCTGTTCTGCCTCCACAGACAGTTCAGGACACGATAGTGAGAATGAGACAAACGCAGAGCCTGTGACAGGTTCTTTCACCGATGTGTTCTCTGCTCAGCATGGGGTCCAAACCTCGCAGTCCTCCCACTACTGTACACCTCCCTATTTGAGTTGTGCGAGGACTCTGAGGACCCATTGCACGTTACCTGCACATGCGTTGCATTTACAGCATGACAGCATGACACCCTCTTTGCCTGTTGCTGTGCGCCCTGTCAGTTCCCCTGCCCTTCCCCTGCCATGCATCTTTACTGTTCATCACACTCTCACTTCTGGGGACCTGTGCAGTACAGATAGCAGGTGGTACCTCTTGGGTAGAGGTTTGCAGTAATTCATCTTATTATTATTACTGTGCATTATCAGTACAAAAAGATGAACAATAAGCAGGATTGAAAGGCACTCCGGAATGCTAATTTGGAGATTTTGAACTGTCCCTCAGGATGCTGACATGGCATTTTACAGTTGTTCGCTTTTACCAGGGAAGGTGGGGCTGGAACCACTCACTGAAGAAGGAAGGGACAGCTATCTCCCTCTTTGAGATGTAATCTTGTCAAGTTTCCATTAAAATGCAAAAGTATATAACTGTGCCAAAGTGTCAGCAGAATGAAAGTGCTGAAAAGAAAATGGAGAGAACTGCCAATGGCAACAAATTTTTGTTGTGTAGCCAAATCATTCTGAAGGGAGTTTCATATGATCATTAGGCTCATGCTAAAGAAAAATTATTTTAAAAAGTTTCCATTCCATTTTGCTTGTGGCACATTGTGAATGATAATTGACATTCTGGGTGGGGAGATAGGGGTAGATTTCTATCCCTGCTGCCCCCAGTTTAGCCTTTGCAAGGGCAGAAGTGCTAACTGCATGATTATCAACTACACATGAGGTCTGCATGGGTGACCGTGTAGCAATTTGCTAATGCTTAGTGTAGTTGTTTCGTCACACGTTGGATGTTCGGCCAAGCGTGTCTGGTTTAACTAAGATTTTCTGAAGGTTTAGTGGCTCTGGATGGACTTAACATAAAAATGAAAAGCAAAAGTCCAAATTTCCAAGCCATCGCTCACTGCATTTCTCTTCATTGTCTCTAGGGGGCAGCATGCGCATGTCGCAGTTCTTTCACGGTAGCCTTGCCGGCCTCATGATCCGCAGTGGGAAGCTGGAGAACAAGAAGGTGATCGACTGCCTGTATACCTGCAAAGAGGGCCTGGATGTACAGCTTCCAGCAGAGATGGCCAACTTAGTGAAGGTAAGAGGGGTGCAGGTAGAGGCAAGGCCCATCTGCCACAGTAAGTGCATATTTGTGCTTGTCCATTGTGACACTCTTGTGTATTTGCCCAGGTGCAGATCAGCCCCAGCCAGTCCTCCATGACTCTAGAGGGCGATGACATTGAGAGCTTTGACAAGGTCATGCAGCACATCTCATACCTGAACTCACGGCAGTTCCCCACCCCGGGAATTCGCCACCTGCGAATCTCCACCACTGTCAAGTGCGTGTTCTCCCGAAAATCACATTCCCTCAAAGAGCTTGTATATGTGGGTGATACCAACAGTAGCAGCGTAGTGGACCAAAATACATCCAGTGATGCTAAAATCTGTGGAGCAATAAATATACCGAAATCAGAAAGAATCGATGTGTTGCAACTGGAGAAATAGCAGTGAAAAGCTCCTTCAAGAAATTCAGTAACTGCACCTTATAAAAATAGTTATCATAAAAAATAATTTTTCATTCATTTGTGAAAGGATTGATGGAGCTACTAGTTGATACCTTGCATTTCATTAGCATCAAGATCCCTGCATGTTTTGAAAGAAATTTGTTCCTGAAAAAGACTTTGCATTATGAATTCTGACATAATTATCATTAACTTCAACGATAAAAATTTTTATGTGTTCTCGAGCCAACAAAAATGACATGCATTTATAAAATGTCACCAATCATTGTTTCCCGTCATTAATTGTGCTATAATACCATATGTTTCGTGCAAAAAGCAGAGAGTAAAGACAGAAGAACCCAATGAAGACAAATTAATTCAAACTCATTGAACAAGCTTACAGTTTTGGGAAGTCAAAATCTGGGGTAGGATTACTGGTATTACAGGTGAAACTGGTAAAAAAAGGGATAATGAAGGTTGAGAATGTAGCACAAGTCAAACTACAAAGAAGATTGTGTGGTGGGGCTGATCTCGTGCTGCTTGGTTCCCGTAAATGCAAAGAAATGTGAAGTAAGTGTTTTAAATAAAACTCCTTCCAAGGTGGAAGTCTCATAACTCAAATTGGTGTCATGAACTTTTTGACCATTTCTTGACAGTTTCAGTGCATTCATTACTTCTGGTATGAGCCTTGTAGCACTACAGATCCATAGATGGGAAGTCCTGTTGCCCAGGGCATTATTAGCTTTCTGACCATGTCTCCCACCTATCCTCAAGGTGCATCAATGCAGAGGGGTGCATCGCTGTGCCAGAAGTTGAGGGCTACGTGACGGTGTTGCAGCCAGACGAGCCCAGGATCAGTGTGAGCGGCATTGACCACTTTGCCCGTGGTGCCGCCGAGTTTGAGAGCGTTGGAGGTGTAGTCCTCTTCCCTGAGCTGCGCATTGTCAGCACCATTACCCGTGAGGTGGAACCCGAGGCCGAAGGTGACGACGACCCTACGGGTATGTCTGCAGATTAGCCTTAATGGACTGGGGGTCAGCAGAGCAGGGATGGCAGGGCTGGAGAGTTGAAGGTGCCAAGTCAAAGGTTGGGGACAGGAAGGTTCCAAAACCTCTGCACTTGTGTTCTTCTTTAGTTGTTCCACATATCCTGCAGTCAGCAGGAAAAGGAAATGGGGGGGAATCATGGGAACAAGTCATTACGAGTGTCAAGATTGAATGAGCTGCTTCAAGCTATGGGTGTGTTGTTCATACCTTGGTCAGAACGTTCATGGCATCTCCTGTTCCTGGGTCCTCAGTACAAGAATCAGTGATGTCGGAGGAGATCATGCACAACCTGGACACGTGTGAGATATCAGCTGTAGGGGAAGAGCTGGACGCTGAACGCGAGAGCCTGGAGGTTGACCTGACACAAGTCCAGCAACGCGGTCTGGAGATGAGCTCCTCCAACGTGGGCATGATCATCACAGGTCTCACAGACATGTGGTTCAGTATCAGAGGGGCAGAGATGGGCTCTTCCTATCATGGCTTGTTAAAGGTCTAGCCAGCCAACTTTTGTAGAGGCAGTCTGATGATAATGAGATCTTCCAATTCTTGACCAGTCACACTACAGAGTAGCGAAGCAGATTAGAAGTTAAATATTAAAAGAGAACAGCCCACATGGGTAACTGATGTTGTTTCCTTTCAAGAAGGAACTTGATCGGAATTTCCTCCACAAATAAATGTTTCTTTTTTGGAGCTGCCATATGTAAACATTGAGTGTTTCTTCCTTTCAGGTGTGAACACCATGGCCAACTATGAGCAGCTCCTGCACCTGATCCGCTACAGGAACTGGAACACAGAGACTCTCTTCGACCGGAAGTTCAAGCTGGTCTGTTCCGAGCTCAACGGCCGCTACGTCAGCAACGAATTCAAAGTGGAGGTAGGGCTACCTGGCAGAACCACTTTCTGTGGAATGACCTACAAAGCTGTTGTCAAAATGTAGAGAGTAGACCTTCCAGTCCATTGGGGGGTTTCAGTTCTGTTTTCCATGACTGTTTTGGTATATAGACACCCATAAATGGTACAGACTAAAGCAGGATAGGGAATTGAATCTTCTGCTGAGGCAGCTATGGTCACACTGGAAGAGCTCATGTGGAAGGTTATCCTGCAGGTTCATCATCCAAGCTGGTGTCTCCAGGGTGAAATAAGATTGTTGGTTAGCAGATCCTTTTGTGTGCTATTCATTTAGAAAGAGACATGTGGAAGATGATGGCTCCAAGGCAAGAGTTTCTTTGGTTCTAAGACAATAGATTAACTACTGATATGCACGGAGGTTAAGGTGATTTGTGCTGACACAGTGTGCGCACATGTTTTTATGTCAGGTGAACGTCATCCACACAGCCAACCCTGTGGACCATGCCAACAATGCGATGGCACAACCACAGTTCATCAACCCTGTGCAGCACGCATCAGTGGACCTCTCCGGTCACACCCTGGTCAACAGCCACCAGGCCTCAGGTACTGGGACCAGTATGCTCCTGCCCATCAGGATAGCACCACGCTTCCTTTTGATCCACAGAACTGTTGGGTTATATTCCTTGGCACTGATTTAAAGCAGATTCTGACCTTTAGAGTTAAACAAGGCACTACCGCAGTGTCCCCTGTTAAAGAACAGTGGATGAGAAGGATATCGATATTTCTTGTTTTGTTCAAAGTGAACTCAAACACATAGTTAAAAATGAAGACCAAATCCCATAATCTCTATTTGTAGATGGCTGAGCAAAAGATATTCAGAAATCATGACACTGGTTCAAGGTTCAGGGTTTATTCGTCATGGTGTACTAACACAGCATAGCAGTGTTGATGCCATGAAAAGTTTTGTTTCCAGGCATCCTCAGCATAAATAAATATGTAAATAAGGTACAGGGGAAATTAAATAATAAATAATGAAATTAGGAAAAAGGAAAATAAATAAGGAGAATAAATAAATAAGGAATAGACATAAATATACATAGCATACAAAACAAGTAGTAGCACAAAAAAAAACCACACACACACACGGGCATACAGACAGACAGACTCCGACCGACTTTTCCGCTGTCCAAGGGAGGGGTCAGTGGTTTAACAGTCTTACTGGCTGCTTATGTTGTGTTAATTTTCTTCACTAATCCATTTTTTTAAAGTTTCTGTGTGCAGTAGAGCTGACATGACCAGTGCTGACCTGTTGTGCTGCCAGGTGACAGTAATGAGTGCCTGAGTAGAACAGGAGTGTGGGACCACCTTAATTCTGCTCACCTGCATACTGTTTACAGATCATGTCTGTAGTTCCCAAGTGTCAGCGATCAGTAATATGATGGGGAATTTTCTACATGCATGTTTTGTTCTCTAAGTGATGTATTATCCCCCTGCAGCGATCCCAAGTGCAGCCACCATTGTCATCGTGGTGTGTGTGAGCTTCCTGGTGTTCATGATTGTGCTGGGTGTGTTCCGCATCCGGGCCGCTCACCAGCGCAGCCTGCGGGACCAGGAGGGCAGCAAGGACAGTGAGATGGACTGGGACGACTCGGCACTCACCATCACTGTCAACCCCATGGAGGTGACCGCAAACCGCCTCTTTCACCCTATTAGCCCGGGGCCTCGTAGGAAGGTGTCTCGGGGGTTCAGCAGAGACCCTTGTGGGATGGGAACCTGCAGGTTGAGCTCTTGATCCACTTCCCTACACATGGAAACCCAGACCCCGCCCATGAATCTGAAATTTCATTTCATAAAGCCTTTAATTTTAGGAAAAACACTGATGAACTGCCCTCTGTTGGCAATGGACATGTATGACAACAATATAGCAGTTGCAGCACATCTGCTCAGTCAGTGTTACTGTTTTTACACTGTTTGTTATTTCTTATTTCTGGCTTCAGGTTAATTTTAATGTTACTCTGGTGGCTTTTCTCCTCAGACATACGAGGAGCAGCATAGCAGCGAGGAAGAGGAGGAGGATGAGGAGAGCGAGGACGGCGAGGAGGACGACATTACGAGCGCTGAGTCAGAGAGCAGCGAAGATGAGGGGGGTGTTGGCCAAGAGGGGCGACGGGGAGTGAGTCGACAGCAGCAGCTGGAGTGGGATGACTCCACGCTCACCTACTGATTGCGTACATACACTCATGCTTACACACACGCACACACACACACACACACACACACACACACCACCGTCAGTGGTCCATCCTACTTCATTCCTACAGCTCTTCTGCTCCGAACACATGATGAACAGAAGAAAAGACGGTCACAAATCAAGCACTTGAGCTGACTAAACCTATTGTCCCTCCCCCCACTCCAGTCCAGTGACCCCCACCCACCCCTCTAACTTGGTGAGGTTTCCATCTCTTCACTACCTGTTCAAACAGTTGTTCACGGTTCGGCAAATTGCAGCCTTTGGTTTTATTTGTGGTTCTGATGTCGGGAGGGGGCTGGACCTCAGATACCCCCTGGGAGAGGGAGTGTTATGCCGTGTGAACAAACCACCACGTTTGTCCACTTCTCATGTAAATTCTGTGGTGCACACCATCCTGAGCTCCTTCTTCAGACCGTCCCGGTTCAGTTTTCTCTTTGGTTCGTTACAGTTGGCACAGAGAGGGAGGGTCAAGCGGGATGATGAGCTCCCCGAAAACACGGCATCATTTCTGTCGTTTTTTCCAATTTTTTATTCTCATTGTTAGTGCATGAGAAAACGCAGTAGGAATAGAGGAAGACGTTACTTTTTAACATTTTGTAAATACATTGTAAGTAGTTGATGCGACAGATGACGCGCTGGAGGAAGGGCTAATCCTAAGCCTAAGGTCTCCATGGCGACAGGTGGTGTAGTTTTGGTTCTGCATTTGCGTGTTCCACAAACACAAGGATAATGTAGGAGTGTCCAACGCATGTGTGCAGGAGCATCACTCATCCAGTCACTCAGTAAAAACACAAGGAGCTGCACTGTGGCTCACAAGGATGTAGGAACAACATGGCTGATGCTCATCAGGTGAAAAAAGACCCTGCAAAAACACTTGCGCCAATTCATTCTTATTGGAAGACTGTTTTAAAAATAAGAATGTATAAAGCACGTCCTCTAGTGTCTCCACATAAGAACTTATTCTTACTTCAAGTATTTTTTATGCAGAACTTGTATCGATGAGAAACCCCCTCTCAGAAAGTGCATTAGTCTTTTAATGAGAAGCTATTTTTTTTTTTTGCTGTGAACAAACGTATTTTATTGTAACTGGAAGCCACACTAGAACTTTCTGGAATGCTGCTGTAATGCTAGTTACAGTGTCATGGCTGTCCTCCTTCCTTATGGCCCTACTTGGAATTTAGCTACGAGTTGGTGGCTCTTCCTGCCTGGAGCTTCATACAGGTCAATCCAGTTTGTGGCCTGTGATGAGACATCACGACAGACGGAATAAACATGTCAAACACTGGGAACAACTGGCTGCAGGGCAAATATTGATGCTGGAGATCTGAGATGCTTCTGCAACCCCCTCCAGAGGGGGCAATAGATTATAAATCCTCTGTAGGGAGATAATTTCTGACCCAGATCAAGTTTGATTTCGTAGATTCCCTGGTGAAAAACATATTTAATTATTTTATTCCTTATATATGCTACAGAAGCTGGATAAAATTCTCCATAGCTAGAGGGGCCAAACTCTGTGTTGGCAGAATTGAGAGCACTCCTCTCTGTCACAATGGAGTGGAAATTTTTCTTCCTGGGGCAGTGATTTTTAACATTTGTTCTGGTAATTGCAACTGTTATTAATTCTCCCTATGACCATTGTTTCAGGTCCTCCACAGAAGTGTTGTGCTTGTGTTGGTGCACAGATGCAGGGAACCACCCAGGGCTCAATGGGACAAATTGTTGAAAGTATAATGAGTGTTATAAAGGCAGAAGGTGTATGTATTCCTCCCCCTTCAGCCTCACACCTGTACCTTCATCTTTGGGAGGATTGTGAGGTAAACTGCAGCCTGAAACGCGCACATCCACCCCCCTCTTCTGAACCTGGTCGCTCGGCCTCTTGCCCACTGGCTTATGTATGGGTGACTCATGATTCAGCGGAATGTTCTCGACCGCCATTCCATTCAGCAGAACCATTCCAGACCAGCTGGATTCTGTACCTGGCTGCAGTAGAGTAGTTAATGGAACACGTGGGTCAAAGTGAGAAAACATGGCATGTTGCCGAGGCATCGGGTTCCTTTCCCTCTGTGGTTTGGTTATGTTACTCCTTTAATCCAGTTAACTCTTACTCTGTATGAGGCTCCAACTGCAGGAATCATGGGCTCCTGGTTTTTGCGTTGTCAACCATCTCAGGTCCACCCTGTTTGGGTTTGGAAAGTGGAGGGGTGTCGTGTTGCAACTCAGCCTGCTCTGCGACATGATTTACTACTGGTGCTTGGATGCCATACAATCCTGCCTCTTTGCTAAAACACGTGACTGTTGATCATTTCCTTTTATTTATTTCATTTTATCCCCTTTGAAAGGAAAGAGGAGTGATGGTTGTGTCAGATCCTGCCTTTGTGCTTTCTGGGGTAGAACCCATTTTTGTACCAATGTGGTGCGGCTGATGCTGGCTCTCTGATCAAAATAAAGGACAAGGAGATGGGTTTAATCGCATGGGTTTCAGTCTTATTTCTGTGTTGTTTTTTGTAAACAGGGTATACAGAAGCTACCAAAATTAGTTCATGGCTCCAATTTTAGTAATGCTAAAAAGTTATTTACAGAAGAAAAAAATTGTTAAACCCAGTAAACATTATGTCCAAAATTCTCAAGTGACTTAACAGGAATCTGTGGTTGTAGATACTGAATATATTAGTTGTACTACAGTTCTAGTTACAAAACTTTTAATTACACAAACTGTTCTTATTCATTACTTTTTGAATATTGACGAATGGATGGACAAATTAATATAGTTTAAGAATAAATCACACAACTGGCATTCTACATCTATATTATTCTTTAAAGACAAATTTGTGACTATACTGAGTGTTCTACAAACCATAAGCAGCTGTAATTTGTACAGAAATTTATAAAGCTATTTCTTTGTTTAAAACCAAACACTTAATTATGCCTGAAACAGATTTTTACTTGCAATATAAATAGAACATTGATCCAATTCTTCATGGGGAAATGAACTCTTTCCAATTATGTCTGGTTTGCATCAGAGACTCTGATGAAAAACACTGTTAAAAGTACCTTTTCTGAGCACTACTACAAAAATTGGACATGAATCGGTTTGTGAACAGGGTGTGAGATGCCACTAAGCATAGCAACACTTCTCTTAAATTCTGTGTTATCTCGCTTCTACAACTGCAGAAATACCAACTAGCTGCCAGATTCTTGCTAAACTGTTTAACATGTCATTTTCTTTGTTTTATGACAGGAAAAATTAAGGTGAAAAGCCTGAGCATCATTTAAAAAATACCCTTTCTCTATTAACTGGATTGCTAGGTGTTTGTTTCAAAAACACTGCAGAGCCAGAGCACACCATAATATTGTACAATAGTTTGCAAAAACCAAAATGTAAACAAAATGTACATTTTAGCACAGATGCAGAGAACCACCGGGGGCTCAGTTGGACAAATTGTTGAAAGTTTAATGAGCGTTATAAAGGCAGAGGGTGTATGTACTCTGCGTCTCTGCTAAAATGTACATTGCAGAAATAACATGTGGAGGGACCGCACATTTTTACTCTTTACAACCCAAAACCAGGGCCATCGCTAGTCTGTAAACCAAGTGAGTTGCCATCTGTAGCAGAAATGGGGCTGGACTTTCTGCCTCCACGTTATGTCTTGGCCTTTTCCACACCAGAGGATGCCAAGGCCAGAATCTTGTCTTCTGACCCTGGGGGAAAAAAAGCCCAAAATTCAGATTTGCTTTGTTCACGACTCCAGAGTCACCAAGTTACCATTAATAAATACGTAGTAATACAGACACCCTCAATTTATTTACTGGTTACTGACTTTATAATATATCATATAATATATTTTTTAAAAAATACACTTTTTACTTTTATGATAAAATAATTTAATTATACTTTTAAAATTTATTTTACTAAATGTGAAAATTTAGATCTATTTTTCCAAATCTGGCTGTCATCCAGCCAAGCAGGAATGGAAAATGTTCCTGTAGATATTTTTCTTGTTCTCTGGTTCGCCTGTAAAAACAGGAGCTCCATAGTGAATCACATCTCCCGCCTCCATTATCCAAAACACACACTTCCATCAGAAGTCACTTTAACAATCATACCGAATGAAAATAGATACATAATTCACACAATGATGTTAAACTTAATATATGAGGGTAATTCAAACTGTAAAGCCAATTCTTAAATTATACAACTGAGCAAAACCAGTGGAAACTGGATTCTGGCAGGCCTGAAAGTGGATAATACAGTGCTCTATTCCCAATCTGTCTGAATCAGTGACAGTGTAAACATGCATGTTGTATTTTCCAATTCCACCTTCTCGAACAATGTGCTGTGATCAAATTTATTTTGGCAGAAGGGGTGAAACAAACAAAAATTCAAAAATATTTTAGTACAGGGTGGTTCTGGTACCTGCATGACCTTACAGTCCCAACCTCTTACCTTTAGTCCACTGAAAAATACATTTCAAGGTCACACTTGTAATTCAGGAACATACATTCCACTCTGAAACTGCTTTACTTTTTCATTTACCCTCAAATTTTACATAAATAATGTTATCCATGTCTCAGAGAAAACTTGTGACTGACAGGGTTAATCTCTAATTATTTAGAAATAGTAGTAATGCTGTAGTAATGCTGTTTGAATTCCAATGTTTATTGATTTTTATTCTTATGTTAAAAAAAAAAAAAAAAAAAAACACTTTTTGCAGTTATTTTTTGCAGTTAAAACTAATAGGAAGACAATGTAATGTTTTTACTGGTATTCAAAGTACAAATTATTTCCTGAGGATTAACTACCATGGGACTGGTGCAATAATAATTGTACATTGTACATAATCCTTTGCAAACATAAACCGACTCACCGAGGCCTGTGCCGACCTTCTGAAACTGGCTCAGGCTAGCGCTTGCATGTGTTGCCAGAAACGTTTCATCTTCTACTGTGAGCTGAAGATGCAAGAAAGGAGAACATAGTCACCTAGTGGACAAGGTTAACTCAACCCCCACACAAAAACGTGCTGGGTGAGTAATTTTTATGCTGCTGGTCCCTCTTCGCTGTAAAGCCTGCCAATTAACATAAATAATCTGTTTTCTCTCTGTGTTGTTCAGCCCATGTGCCTGTACCAATGAACCTCTTACCGTCTCACCCAGTTTTCTCAGGGCCGTGAGGATTTCCACTTTCTGCTGAGTGTAAATGTCCCTTGGAAGTTTCCCCACCATGACATCTCGATCCATCTGCAGAGATTCAACACCACTTTTTAAAAAGTGTCTGAAAATATTATTTAACATTCTCAACACAAAAGTACAAACCAAAGATCATATAAAAAGGAAACAATTCTCTATTATGTGGGTACAGAGTTGTATTTTCCACTACGTTCAAGGACTTAAAACACAATTTAGTCCTATATTGTTTTGAGGAAAAACATAAAGTTTTGGATAAACACAGCTGCTACACAACCAAGAAGATAATTTCCCTGAACAAGACCCCTTCCCATCACCTCAGCCAGACGGGTTCTCAGCTGTCCAGGTTGCTTCTTAGCAAAGAGCCGGATCACTTCAGGTGTCTTGAAGGCTTGGCTGATGGCAGCTTGAATGGCCTGATGAGGAAATGAAACAAAATGAGTCCACTTGTGCTCTGGCCACAGAATAACTGTTCAAGTTTTGCTTTCACTGACAATGCAGGGGAATAAAGTTTGAGTGGATTTACAATTTACAATGACAAAGAACATTAATCCTTATTTTCCCAGGAAGGTAACAGAATCACTTTCAGAGGAGGCTGGGCTAAATGCGTTTCAAAAGCAAAACCATACAATGCATCTCATACCAGCTGCATCCCTCCTAGCTCATCCACCAGTGTCATATTCCCAGAGATGATCTTCTCCAAAGAGTCATTGAACTCGCTCAGCTGCTCCAGCGTCTCCTGTTTTGTCTCCTCATACTCCTCTGGCTCCAGGTCTTCTCTGTGGACCAACCAGGGCATCTCTAACTGCTCACCTTTGACACTCACTGCATTTTCAACTCACTATTATTTTGTGTGCTTTTTCCCTAAAAACATAAAAGTGGGAATTTTAACCAAACTATTCCATGCAAAGTGCACTGGGGAAAAAAACACTTCTTGTACCTTTAATCATCTGGACCAAATCACCATATTAATGATTCTAGAACCTGCTACCATTACTGCTATAGCCACCCCACCTACAAGCATATCATTGTCTGTAACTGATGTTTAATTTGTCTAACTTTCTTAAATTATCATTTTCTGTTACAGCTGCATCACAACATTTCACTGCAAACACTCTCCTGCAACTGTTGTGTTCTAATACTGTATACACTTTTTTGCCTTATATTAAATTATCATTAGAATGTATCATGAACAAAATGTATCCACACAACAAATGCAACAATATTAAACATGAAAATATGACCTCTGGATTATTCCATGGCACCTGTATACACCATATGTCTGGTTGAAATGAATCAATTGCCTCATCACTGCTGTTGTGCCATGGAGGCAGCAGTAGTCCTGCTAAGACTGACTTACTGAATTAAATAAAAATAATGGATGGTTGAGGAGAGAGGCTGTGCTCACCGGCACTCCTCCAGGTCCTGCAGCTGCTGCATCAGCCTGTCCAGCTGCTCCTCCAGGTTCTGCTTTAACTTGCTGGTTTCTGACTTTCCACGAGAAGCCATGATGCCTCCTTTAAATCAATTTAAACTGAATTAACTACACGTAGAAAAAACAAACACAGAGAAATAAATTTACAGTTATAGATCTCAGTTTATCCCTCAATATCAAAGTCAGGTATGCAACTGTTTTCTAAACAACAATTAGAACAGATTAAGTTTAAATATCTATAATAAAAAAACTACAGTTGTGAAGAGAGCATCTTGATGTGGCCACAACCCATCCCTTTTAGTACTGTTTTATAGTACGCTTCTTTTATTTCCATCAAATACAAAATTCTGCGTGAATTCTTAACATGTTAAGAATGAATATTTTCCCACCTTATCTCGTATTCTTCCGATCTGTTTCGTGTTTTCACTCCAGTATCTAGTGGGTAAAAGGTAAATATTGTGTTTACGTCTTCATACCGCTGCGCTGGGAGGAAGTGCCCTTCGTAACACTTTGCTTCCGGGTAGTGTGAGCCAATAACAAACCCCACCATGAAGTTAATATCCAATAAGATCAGATGTGACTGATGTCTCAAGAACCAATCTTAAAAAGCGTTTAAATTTATAAACCAATAATATCAGGTGGTCCAAAAATTCGTCTGTAACCTTTTAATTACCAGTTTTAATGACACTAGCACTATTTCAAATAATGTAAGTGTACCCAAAGAATGTTTTGACTAAATGTTTTATGGCTTAATTTAAAATACTAAATCTAATTTCAAAATGGGCGAATAAATAAAATTAAAAACAATGCTTTGTGAATACAGAGAAATGAGATAACGACCTTGTTACAAGAAAGCATCAAGAAAAAAGAACGTGTGAATGTTATTCATTTCCTTCACGTTGTCGCCATTGTTATTACTGTTATTATTATTTATAGATATTCACACAGTGAGAGACTACAGGGCTGTGGATTCGAATCGCGTTCTAGACCTGGCCTGTGGTTACTAATAACGGATGGATGTTTACCTGTCCTGTGCTTGCCAGTGAAATGCTGTAGTAAGTGAAGCTTTCCTGCTATGTTATGCACAAAGCCAACCGTATTTTATTTAGCAGCCAAGCCATTATTTGAAGTCCATTTTGTGCTTTTTAATATGTGAACTTCAAAAAATAATGTTACGTTTACAATTACCTATAGTGTGGATGTAAATGCGGAACCTGTGACTGCAGTTTCTAGGTAACTGGTGCTGTCCGGGCAGTAAATGTCGGCGCACCTATTCAGGAAGTGTGGTAACGCCTGGAAGGTTCGTGTGTGTTTATTAGTGTCCATAAAGTTAGAACTTCTTTTAAAATTGTAGAAATGTCCCTGCTTAGACCTAAATTCCTCCTGCTGTTTGTACACGTGTGATCACTTGTTCTACAATGTAGCGAAAAATAAACTATTCCGGTTTATTTGTAGCTTTAATGTGGAACATTGTATGTTGAAAACGTCACAGTTTAAAAGAAACTTCCCAACTGAATGAACTGCATCCGCGGCTGTTTCTTTCAGTGAGATGATACAAGAAACCATGCTATACGATTTATTATTTTTTACCATTATTTTTAGTACTAATAAGAGTTCATTCTGAATGTGGTTTTAAACAAAATGAAAGTCATGAATATTATTCTTACTTATCGCTGTTTCATTCATTTCTATGTGCAGAGTGACTTACAAGTACGTTTATTTACCCATTTATGAACTAGGATGATTTTTACTGCCAGTTCAGGGTAAGTACTTTGTTCAAGGGTATGGTAGGCAAAGTAGGGATTTAAACTTCTAACCACTGTGTCACCTGCTAGCTCTGGTTCCTTATGTTGCGTATAAAGGCTGATTGACTGGAAAAAGTACTCTCAGCCCTGGGCTTTTACATCTACAGAAATTAACACCTGCATGATGTTTTATTCAAGATCCCCTAAATTGTTTGTTACCTTTTCCTTGCAGGCACCCTGCTGGTCTGTGTGGAGTCGCTGTGTTGTATGTGGGTCCATGGATCATAAGGGGGTAAAGAAGGTGGTACTGTTGTCCTGTGGGTCCTTCAACCCCATCACAAATATGCACCTGCGCATGTTTGAATTAGCCCGGGATTATCTGCAGGACACAGGTACAGAGTGTGTGAAACAGTGTATTTGTTCAGGGTAACTGTCATTGCTTTGTGTATTATTTATGTATTCACTATATGTCAACCTCGGTTGTATCTTCACAGATGTGAAAAGTTATCAAGAAAGCTGAACTATTTCTAAAATCAGCTTCTTGTGTCTCACATACTTGTTTTTCCAGTGGAGCTAAATATTTATTTTATACTGTCAGCATGTGGGGTAGTGGTAACAGCAGGTAAAAGGGACATTTTTCAGATTTATTTACCTAATTAGGTTTCAAATGATTAATATGTGGCATTCTAGGATACTAAATGGAATAACTTTCCCTGGCATCCATCTTGAGTGTGTGTGAGTGTGTATTTTGTTATTTTGTTGATATAAATGAACTGGACATACTGACTATGCCTGAATCGACCGCTGTTTTTCCGGTGACCTCTGTGTATCTGTATCCCTGACCCCTGCAGGGAAGTACCATGTGGTGAAGGGCATTATATCCCCAGTCGGTGATGCATACAAGAAGAAAGGGCTGATTGAGGCACTCCACCGTGTCAAGATGGCCTGTCTAGCCACTGAGACCTCAGACTGGATCAAAGTTGACAGCTGGGAGAGCGAGCAGCCCGAGTGGCTGGAAACAGCGAAAGTTATGAGGTGAGGGGAGTGGCAAATCCCTGGACAGCAAGATTAGGGTTAGGAATGCCTCTAAAGTTGCAGTTGTTAAACACTACACCCCCTAATCATCTGTCTGCAGGCATCATTACAAGGACCTGGTGTCAGAACAACCAAATGTGGATGAGGTAGACACTGTGAAGGTTGGCAAGAAGAGGAAGCACAAGGAGATTAACAGCAGCTGTGAGGACCTGAGCTTCAAGTGTTGCAGAGCAGGTAATGGGCATTTACTGTGGTTCAATGTGTTCTGCAGGAGTCCCTCCCTGCAAAACTGTCAGCCTTCTCATCACAAGTCCAGTGCTTGTCATGTATGTTTTTGTATTTAATGCAAAATAAATTAAAAAAAAACTGTTTTAAAACAATGTTAATATTTTTAGTATTCCTCAATAAGTGTAATTACATCAATACAGCATATTGTAAGAATACTAAAATAAGATTAATCTTATTTATTAGCACAGTACTATTTTTTGGGACAGCAGGAGTTAGACCCATCCCTTTTCAAGTAGAAGTCCCTGGTATGAATTCCCATTCCAGCTGTAGTACCATTGACAAAAGGTACTTGTATTAGTTAAGTATATAGAGCTAACATTTTCAGTCACTATTTAGAAGTGTTTGAAAAATAAGTAAATATTAATATTTGTCCAACTTTCATGTATCCATTTTATGCAGAACCATATTTACAGATTGATGTTATGAAACTCAGGACTTCAACCGTTGTTTCTCTCTTGTTCCCACTTACTGATCTGCTTTTCCACTTGGTGCACCAATGATGGTCTTGATCTTTCCATGATGCCATGTGCCCCCAGACAACCTTCGGCTGATGATGCTGTGTGGCGCTGATGTGCTGGAGTCATTCTCTGTGCCAGGCCTCTGGAAGCAGGAGGACCTGGAGGAGATTGCAAGCCATGGCCTGGTGTGTGTGACACGTGCTGGTAGCGATGCTGAGGCCTTTGTTCATCGCTCTGACCTGCTGTGGCGCCACCGGCACAACATTCACGTGGTGCGGGAGTGGGTGTCCAACGATGTGTCAGCAACACAGGTGCGCCGGGCACTGCGTCGCAGCCAGAGTGTGCGCTACCTGCTGCCTGACACGGTGGTTGCCTACATCCAGGAGAACAACCTTTACACTAGTGAGAGTGAGGAGAAGAATGCTAATGTCACATTGGCTCCGCTTGAGATGCACAACAGCTGAGTCATCCCCCCCCCTTTGTTGCTGTGACAGTTAGGTGGCAGCAGGTGCAATAGCACTTAGAGCCATCTTCTTCAAATCACAGGACCAGGTTCAAATCTCTGCTCCTGCTGTTGTACCCTTGATCAATGTACTTACCCTGAAGTACTCTGGTAACAGTAATGGTTAAAAAACTAGAATGAGGCATATGTTTACTGTTAGCTCAGTGTGTGATCTAAAAGTCCTCTAGGTGAAAGAGGACTTTATTTGCGTGCGTGCGTGCTTTAAACTTTAATATAAAGATCAACCAATAAAGTGGTGACTTTATGAATTACAGAATAAAGATGAATAAAAATGTGTTTTTGTGCCCCCTGGGGGAATAGTGCAGTGCCAGTGTACTCTGTAGCAGGAGTAATTCAAGTCTCTTGTTTAATCTCTGTCCAATGGTTACATTTGACAATAATGTCAGGAACAAGGGACACTTGAGAAAATGTGCTTTTTGTAATCCAGATGCTTTGAGCTGTGAAGTGCATGAGACAAAACTGATAGTTACTGAAGTTTTGGGTCACACCAGCCTGGCTCTGGCAAAAGTTTTATTTTCATTTCCACCAGGATGTTTATCTCAGTGCAGGTATGACCACATACTGCCTTAGACAGGAAAGGAGGTGCTTGTGCACAGATGAAGACACACCAGGTATGTGGCTATTTCTTCACAATACAAGGATCGATTGCAACCACCAGCATCGCCTGTATGCTGTTTTGACCTGTGAAATGTCACTTTGTTACTTGCAATAAAACACTTTTACTGCTGTGGGTTTTGTTATCAGAAGTTGTCACAGTAATACAAACACTGGGTGCATCTGACTAAAATGGGCCAGCAGGTGTCATAGCGCTTTGTGTCATCACCGTGAGATGGAAGCTACTTGGGTCAACTTTACCATTGAACCAGTAAAATCTACAAAGAAATGTGGATTTCCTTATGTTCTGCAAAAACTACATATAAAGCTTTAATAGAGAGAAATACTTATTGAATTGAAACATTGATAAAATAACTTGTCAGTCTCTAATTTAAGTAGTTTAGCGCACAAACTCCTCTGATTCAGTTAGTGTCAGATAATGATTAATAATTATAATAATCACACTTTGTTGCTACTTGAATAATGTTCCTCCTACCACTTTACTGCATTAGAACAAGCAGTGTGACACCTTGTTTTCACCTGTCAAGGTGTGTAACATGCTGCAGTGTGTGTGTCAGTTACACACAATGGGTAATGCCTGAATAGGTATCATTCCCAGAAATCCTACAATGAAGCTTGTCGCACCATCCTGAGTGCATCTAATAGCTGCCAGCATATAGTTCCCATCCATAATTATTCATGTTGGGTTGGAAGTCAAAGGTTCTGGGTCCAGTTTCCTCTTATGCTGAAGTTCCCCTGAGCAAGGTGTTAACACTAAACTGATAGAAATTACCTTGCTTTATAAATAGATATTAACTATGTTAATTAGCACTGCAAACTGCTTTAGAGAAAAGTGTTGGGTGAATAAATAATTCTTTCACATCAGGCTGGTTAACCCAGTATTTTTCCATTAGAACTAGAAAAGGGAGCTGTTCTTGCTAAAGGGAAATGTGGGATGCCAGTCAAGCATCAGTCATGTCTCAAAGGTGTCAGGTGAGAAGATCTGAAGGATGAGAGACACACTTCAGCATTCCAGGTACACAAGTGTGTGTGAAAAATTTACTCTGTTACTTAGACAGGTGAGGCAGGCGGTCAGGTACGTGGAAAGAGAGGAGGGGGACACATCAATTCTTAAGTATGCAAAGGGAAATTATGAAACTAAACAGGCATTGTCACTGATATAGCTGCGCTCTGCTGTCTCCTGGTACTACCCCAATATTTCAACATTGAATAAGCTTTTTTTTTTTTGAAAAATAATGTGATCCATGCCATAAGAGCCCAGAATCTTTCTATACTTTTAACCTTGCAGCTAGACAAGCTCCTTGTAGCCAGAAGGAGCACACCTGCACTGCTAGTCACACCCCAGGCCTTTAACCAACAGGAGGAATTTTGTCTACCACAGCTTTGAGGAACCTGCCTAACCTGACTGAGGAGCTCCTGATTTGTGTGGAGGAGCCTCCTCCTTCAGGTGTTGGCCAATGAAGTGGGCTGTATCATTTCCCCCGTGATGCAGTGGGGCATAAAGTAGCCCCACAAACATCCTGGACCCAATTCCACCTGGGTGTCCAACATGCCTAGCAGCATCTGCGGCACCTGGGACCTGGTGAGCAACACCAACTTTGACGGATACATGATGGCACTTGGCATGTCACCCATGCTCATATTGACCTATATTAATTTTCAAACAGCATTTCTGGCTTCCTAATTAAAGGGGCTGTTACTGTAATTTTACTGAGGTCCTGAATGCATATATTAAAAACAATGCAAATATGAATTGAAATGTGATGTAAAATTTGAATTTTTCAAACACTGTATTTCTTGCCTATTTCATCTAGACATTATGAACTGATCCATTTATTAAAAGTTGTACAACTGCAAGGTAAGGAATAAAATGATTTTACTGATGGTATTCTGATATTAGGAACAAATTGAGACAGGCACCAGTGACATTGTTCCTGGTTTGATTTAAAAGTGACATTATTTCAGTTTGTGGGTTTGGTAACATATTCCAGTCCAAGGTGGCACACAGCCTGACTTTAGTCATTTTTACAAATATTCATACATTTACTCTTTGCTCTATGGTCTGGAATTACCTGGTGCTTAACACACTGGTTGTCTAACAGATATCAGTGACCTAAAAAAAAAAAAAAGTTATCAGTAACATGTAGTGAAGTTATACAGAAAGGCTGGGGGTATCACATTCCTGTTTCCCCCATCACCTCTACCATCTGGTGGTTAAGACACCATCACAAGTCCTACATGACCTGCTCTTGCATTATTTTCCTATCTGATTTCTTTATTGCAGGGGTTCCTCTTCTAGGGTCCATCTGGGGGTCTGGACATGTACTTTGGGGGCTCCATCAACTGCAGTCTTGCTTTGAAATTAACACTGACTAGATCCAGGCTGACAATAAAATGAAATATTACTACGCCATTACTATATGCAATAAAGTGAACATAGTATTTCCTTAGAATTTGTTTATGGATATTTTTCTAGGATGCATCTTTGGCCCAGAAAAAAGTTAAGAACTTTTGACTTATAATATTTAAATGGATAATGGGATATTATGATTAATATGATTGTTTGTTTGCCAACACTTTGACTAAGGTACACTGGGACTTGAACCACTAGCCCTTTGTCCTAAACTAGACATTCTACACACTGTCTCGGGATAGAGGGGATCCTAGCAGGAGAAACAGCTGGTAGCTGGAGCCATGATCATTTGTGTTCCCCCATTCCAGGGATTTGCCCAATGCTCCGCAAAGTGGCACTGAAAGTGAAGCAGAGGTGGGTGGTGGAGCACCTGGTAGATGTGTACATGGTGAAAACCCTGAGCCCACTGAGGAACTACTGTGTCCTTCACTATGAATGAGGAATTCACTAAGGGTCTGGATGAGAGGCACTACAAGGTACAACACAGACATACAGGGAAAGAACCCATCATGGCCATGTCTGTTTCCATATGTAGTGTTGTACAGTAATGATGGTTTGAATATCTGAGATTCTTAATAAAAAGATACAAATCTGAGTTTTATGCAGATACATGTTCGTATTAAACACACAGTGCCAAAAAAAAGGAGCTTGGTTTATAAAAGGGATCCCATTACTCATCTAATCCCGTCCTAACCCCCACGGCAATCCCACAGCATGCCTACAAAGCCACTACACAATAGCTAACCTGTCAAAACTAGCGCCAACTACCTATAACTCCAAACATGGCGTGGCGCAGCAATGGCACGGTATCTCATCGGCGTTATCAAGTGGGCACCTTCCTTTGTCGGCGTTTCGTCGAGTTAGGCCCACGACACTCGTGGCTCAGGCGGCCCAGAGCTGCTCCCCTCCATTACCGCGCACACCACTGCGCCACCCCGCCGCTCCTCACATTACCTGCCCTTTGCCTTAGCGTCCTCACACTCACCGCTCTTTCTACCCGCCGTCTCAAAGGAAGAAGCCCCTCGCCACCTACTTTACCTTTATCGCGCTTCGCAACAACTACGTCGCCTGCTAACAGCAAACCACCATCACAACTATGCGCTAATGCTTCGCCGGCACCCACCTGCTCACCGCCCCGCTACCATCCGCGCTGGTCCTCTTACTCCAAACCCAGAGACTTCCTTGCTCCGCAGCCTGTGACAACTCCTTTACCGCCCGTTGCAACTTTCACCCCCAGATACCGAGCTCATGGAATAAAGCAAAAGTGGATCGGGCTATAAATCCACGGCATCCAACCTCAATTGGCCTCACTTTCGTGTTCCAGCCCCGCCCCTCTACTTCTGCCGCTAATTCACTATATCTGAGCTTCTTCCTCTCATGAGTGTCGTCCACCGATCCTTCCGTCGTCCACCCATCTACTACACTTTCCTTAAGTTGCTCCACCTGATCCACATCATTTAGCTCCCTAGTGTACCACCTCCCTAAACTCTTTACCGGCTTCTCCAACACTGATGGGATCTCCTCACTATCCACCAGAAAACTAACTTTCTCTATCTTCCCTTTAACCAGTGAGATGCTCCAGGACTTTCCTAGTTTAATCCTCAAACCAGCCCACTTCAGGTTCTCGTCCAGCTTTCCCAACAGCCGCCTTGCACAGGCCGCTGTTGTGGTCACCAGCGTCATGTTGTCTATATATGCCGTAACTGGGGGGAGACGGAGCCCATCTGGCCGTCTTTCTCCATCTACTACCCAACTTGACACCCTAATTACTAATTCCAACACCATAGTAAATACTAGCAGGGAAATGGTGCAGCCTGCCATGATCCCCATTCCCAGCTTCTGCCAGGCTGTTGTGTAACCTGCCGTGGTAAAACACATCCTAATGTCCCGAAAGTACTCCTTCACCAAGCCAGCTATCTGGCTTGGTACTCTAAAAGTCAAATGCACCCCAGATAAGACTGTGTGGCACAGAGCCAAAGGCATTGGCTAGGTCTAAGAACACCACATGCAAGTCCATTTTCTCCCACTTGGCTTCCTGAATCTGATGCCATATCACACTAGTATGTTCTAAGCATCCCGAGAAACCTGGGACCCTCGCCTTCTGGACTGGTGTATCGATCAGTTTATTTTTCAATAAGTAATCTGACAGCCTCTGTGCCACCACGCTAAAGAATATCTTACCTTCTGCATTTAACAGACATATCGGCCTAAACTGCCCAATCTCTATAGATACCCTCTCTTTTGGTAAAAATAATCCCCCTGCTCTACGCCAGGCCTTTGGAATAACCTGCTTCTTCCACACTATCCTAAACAACCTCCACAAAAACCTAAGTACATCCGGCGCACTTTTATATACCCGGTAGGGGACTCCATTCAGCCCTGGGGCGGATGGGGCGGATGAGGTCTTTGCACGCCTTACCACATCCTGCATCTCACTCCACTTCGGTGGACTAACATCAAACTCGCAATCTATTTTTCCCAATGTTGGCATATCTAATGGGAGGCCCCTCTCCCCAACCTCCCCTGCGCTTGAATAAGTACCCTCTAAGTACCTCTCCAACTCCTGTCTGGACGCCTCTAGTTTTCCCTTCTTCTCTTGACTAAACAACCCTTTCACGAACCTAAATGGATCTCTATAAAAACCAGCCCTCACCCTCTCTTTCTTCGTCCTCTTCCTCCTTAAATATTCTGCCCCCCTAAGTATTATCAACCTACCTTTAACCTCCTCCTGCAACACCTCTATCCTCTGCCTTTCTTCTTCCGTAGCCTTTTTCCACTGCTTTTTCAACTGCCTCCTCTCCCTTACTAGCCTATCAATCTCCTTCTGTCTCCTTGACTTTCCCCCCTGCTGGCACTGCACCCTCCTAACCTGCTCTACCCCAAACCTATCCACCCCATATTGATAGATCACTTCACCCATCTTTTCTAATTTAGCCTGTGCACTCCCTTTCAAACCCTCCAACACTCCTACCAGATCTGCACTCACTGTCTGCCACAGTACCTTCTCACCTGTCCTAGGCCACCTAACTCTAGGCTTCAACTCACAGCTCTTCTCCTTATCCTTTCGGACCCCATCTACACCACCATCTCCCATGCCTGCCCCTTCCTCCTATTTAACAGATCCTGAAGGTATATTAAATGTTGTGTCATTTTTCCAAGTCAGTTTCTATTTTAATCAATAAAAGCTCAGGGATCACTGTACCCAAACATTGAGTTTCAGCAAGACTGTTGTAATTTAAAGATCATTTTATTTTTACAAAACACCTATTATTTGACAGTTGTTAGATATGTATCAGAGATAATAACCACACCAGTGTTTTACTGGAAACACCTAGACACTGAGGCCCCAGAGCAGGAGAACAGAATACCTTCCTATCAGCCTGGTCTGCTGCATTCTTAAACCCCTCTTCTACAGTCTTTGGTCACTTGGGAGGGCGAGAAGCTGGTGTGTATGCAGAAAGGTGAGAAGAAGAACTGAGGTTGGGCCCACTGAGTTGAAAACAACAAACTTCATCTGGTAATAACTTCAGGTGAAACTATGACTTATGAATAGCAATACAAAAAGATAAATGAAAAACAGTGATTTCCAGAAAAAGACCTGTTTACTCCCATTCACTGACAATGATTTTGACTACTTCCTCTTTGGTGAACAAGTGTATTTCAGAATTTTATAGGTATACAGATAAGCAAACAAATAGCTAGAGTGATGGATGGTTCATTGCAACACCATCTTTTTCTATAGGAACATGTATTTTTAATACTTTTACCTTATTCTCTTTCCTAGGAGCTCTACTGTGAAGGTCAGGTTTGTAAGCAAGTCTTCAAGAGGCATGTTTGAGGACATGGGAAGCTGCAGTGTTTATCCTTCTTCTTCCACCACTGCTGTCAAACCTCTTTGATGTTGCAGGGTTTTTCCTTTTGCCTAAATGAAACTTCTTTGGCCTCATGCCACGCTGGCCATACGTGCTTTCATGTTCTTCTTTCTAGGGTCCTGTGATTCATTGCGTACCTACCACATGGTAGTGCTTGTTGTGTTGTGGGTACTGTGGTACATTGTCATTTTACAGTGAAAGCCGCTGCATATTACTTTTTACATTTATCATGTGAATGTAGACATGCTGTAAAGGTTTGGAAAGGGTCAAGAACTTCAACACAGGAAGTTAAGGGTTATTTAGAAGGTACCTGATAATCTGTGTAACTGGTGACCCGAGTAACCGTGGGTCCAATGGTAAAGAAGGCCGTCTGTCTGTATGTGGGCTGAAGAAGGTGTCATTGGAGGACCACAGACCGCATCTAACAACAGTGACTCAACATGTGCTGACAGCTCTTAAAATGTCCTCTGCTTTTTATGGATGCCTGTGGAGAGCAGATACACAGCATTCCATTGCAGCACAATTTAGGATGAATCTTCAGAAATACTGATAGGGTACACATGATTTAACTTCCAAGCATATAAAGTGTGGATGCAGATAAAATATTATTCCTCATGTAATATTAAAAAAACCCAGAGGCCACAGTGTTTCTAGTTTGTAAAACTTTACACATTTCTCATCACAAATCTTTAACTGACATTGCCCTGAACAATAAATATTTGATTGCGTGCTGCAGCGTTTTGTGTCTACTCCACGTTCAAGGACAAAGAGGAGCCTCTTCATTATTCAGAACTCAAACAGTTTGGGGAAAGACTAACAAGGAGAATTAAAAACAAAGTGTTAGCAGTGAGTTAGATCAGTACAAAGAAGTGGCGGTGTGGTGTCTGAAACCAGGGATCTCGATGACAGCAAACCAGCTGCCTTCTCTGGAGCCACTGGAGACGGCAACCTGACAGTAAGACACCTGATCAAAGGACTCCAGGTTCTGATGTGTATGTGAGTGTGTATGTGTGTCTGTATTCAAAGGGAGAAGGGATTTCATAACCTGAATTTCTTTTGGCTCTATGAATATTTTGTAATGGAATCTTTGAATAAAAGTGGCTACTTGACAAAATTTCTGTAGATTCATTTTTAATATGTAACTGACAGAAGAGCAGCATAAATAAAAATATTCCTAAATATAAAATAAATAGTACCAGTAGGTTTAACTCAACAGATGTAATATATACGGTTTTATTTAGGCAGTATTTGCAGTTATGTCATCATTTCATGTTTAATGTAAACATATGGTCTATGAGCTACAATGTTCATGTTCATTTATTTATTCTTTTTTATAAATTCAGAAAAATAACTTTTGCTTTTGGTAATATCACACATAAAACTAATAACATGGAAAAACATGACAGAATGGTAATTACTGAGTTTTTTTTTTTAAAGTTAATAAATTATTGAATTGGTTAAGTGTATAAATGTGTAAGTTAACTAGAAGGTCATAAACTATCTCACTGCACCCAGCAGCACAGCTCTACTTCACAGCAATTAAGCAAATATTAATTAATCAATTACCAGCAATAACAGGGTTTCATTTGTTCCCCAGTCCTGCTGTATTTGAAAAGCCACTGGGAGTGGGTAGAACCTATTCCTAGGTGGGGCACTGCAGCTAAGAGGTGCATTATGTGAAGGGTAGGAGTAGGTTAAGATGCCTGTGAATCTCAGTGGCACCTGGGACATGATCTCTAATCACAACTTTGATGGTTACATGGTTGCTCTTGGTAAGTATATGCATGGCTTCAAATGTGCTTTTTGTGACTCCTCAGTGCCTTCTAAAACCATTTAACCCTCAAAGATCCAAGAGGCAATGGGGAGGGGGTTTACTGAAAGGCACCAGATGTTCATACTTTATTCCAGGATGCCTTTCTCTAAATGGCCTACCAGGTTATTACTAAAAGTCTTTTCTTGCACAAGTATTTCTCATCAGTATGGAAACTGATTTCTGAAATCCTGTTGCAGTCTGGAGCCATCTGGCTAGTTCACCTGAAGTGAAAGATGCCTAAAGGCTGTGATTGATATTTATGGGTGGGCTGGGTGTGATTAGTCACTTCAGTCTTCAATGCCCCTGCAGCCCAGTTTATGCTGTTGAAGGGTGTTTCACTTGAATGTGGACTTGGTTCAGGGATTGACTTTGCAACAAGGAAGATTGCCAGCTTGCTGAAGACCCAGAAGGTAATTGAGCAAGATGGGAATTCCTTCACCATGACCACAGTTAGTACATTGAGGAGCTATAAATCCTCTTTCAAGCTTGGTGAGGAGTTTGAGGAGCTGACCAAAGGGCTGGACAACAGAAAGTGTCAGGTGAGGAAATGTCTAAGTATTTTTCTTTCCATGTAGTGTGGAAGAAAAGCTTAAGTTTGCTATATATATTATATAAAAGCACCCCTATCCAAAGTCACTTGCTTCAGAAAGTGTTAAATGTAATGACCACTTGTGTAGAGTTGGTTTGGTGGAGCCTCATGGGTCCTTCAAGCTGAACTTGATGTGGCATTTGAAACAGCCTAGAATATAAAGCACCAACACAGACCTTGATGGTCTGGTGACCACCTGACTTTTTGCTCTAGTCCCAAGTGAACTGGGTTGGGGACCGCCTTGTGTGTGTGCAGAAGGGTGAGAAGAAAGATCGAGGCTGGACCCACTGGCTGGAAGGAGATGAACTCCACCTGGTATGATACACATTGCTAAATATAGCTTTAAACTGCTTTATGTTTGTACTGTTTAGTCATGCATAATGGGGGGGGGGGGTAAAATGTGTATGTTTAGTACTGTGAAGAAGGATAAAATGATCAGGTTTCTATCTAAAATGCCTCTTTAATGACTTCCCCTCTTTTACAGGAACTTTACTGTGAAGGTCAAGTCTGTAAGCAAGTTTACAAAAGGAGTGTTTGAATTTTTTTTTTTTTTTTTTTTTTTTTTGCTGTTCATAATCAGGCCTGTTGTACCACATCTTTCAACACCATGTACTTCTGTTTGCATTTTAAAGTGTATTAATTCCACCCCCAGTTACATGAGTAAGATGGTGTTTTTAATCAACAGATCTGTTAAACTTGCATCTGCCCTTGACTGGTTTATCAACAGTTTCCTAGGTGATGATCTTTACCATTACAGGAAGATGGCACTTCATTTTTATGTCTTCCTGTTCTGGGACAGTAAAAATCCTGATACACATACAGTTGTTTGGCTTTGTTTCCAATGACATTCACAGGCAGAGTGGGAACTTTAACTGTCAGCTTTGGAGCTGGAAGAACCATTGTTGAAAGTTCACCAATATGAGGGGGATGTGATTTTCTGTAGTCACTTTGTTAGCTCTCCTATAAAGTTATTTAACTTTCTGTATTACTTAGGAGTACACTACTGAGCTAGCTACTTTCAGCATATAAAGGTGTACCTCACAACCATGGTACTTAGGGAGACCTATTTTGTTTTGATGTGATAGTATACTAAACATACTGTAAAGGGTTTAGCTAAATTCTGATACAACTTAGCTCATCTATCTCAATGCTGTCATTGTGGGTCACAAGATCTTAAATATGGGATCGAGCTCAGCACAGTGGCCTTCTGTGTGGGTTTTTTTTTTTGGGTTTAGCAGCCTCTCATTGGTTGGGAGTTGCAACAATTTCCTGCTCTGTAACTCCATGAACTTATACTGTTCAAATAGCATATCAACTTGACTAGTACATCAGCATATGACTCATAAGCAGGGGCAGCTGCATATGGCCACATGCAGTCAAGGTTATAGTGTCCCATTTAAGTTGTATCAATTTTTCTCTTAGCAGGGACACTGAAAATAGCACATTACCAATGATTTAATGAGGAGCATTGTTAGGTTGAATCTCCAGCAGAGTGACCTACACACATTCACTGACACCTGCTGTCTTCCTGTATCTCCTGCTGTTCTTCCACTTGCATTTCATTTATATAATGTGGGGAAAAAACCCAAATGAATGCAATTGACACTGGTTGATAAGTACAACTGTGATTTTTCAACAATGCAAAGGGAAATATGAATTTCAAAAGGATTAACGCTACACAAAATAAGCATATAGCTCAGTTTTAGAGCTTTGCAGTTAGTGGAAGTTATGGAACTGGTTTACAGCTGACGTCATTCTGAAAAAAGGTTAATTTTTATGAGGATGGAATTGAGCTAGTAAGATAAAATTAATTCAGCAATATAAATCTTTTCACGACAACACGTAAATCAGCGGGGCATATTTAAACAGTAAAAAAACATTACAGAAAGGATTATTTGGGGAAAAAAACGCGGTTCACGCGATGTTCGTTTACGTTCGTTTCGGTACGTGACGTCATCTTGAATCGTAATCGTACCGCGAGGCGGTGCGCGCGGAACTGGCTGCCTCCGTCACGTGACACAAGACCAAGATGGCGGTGGCGCTCATCTGACGAATAGAGATAGTTATTTTGTTTGTTTGCGTTTTCATTGCAGCAATTTCAGCAGAGTCTTAATAACAGATTAGCAGACCACCACTCTGTATTGTATTTTGTTGTGGTGGTGCAAAGAGCGAGCTTGTCCGTCGTGTGGTGGCAACGATGCAGCTCTTTTAGCGCTGATTGGCAGCTGGCTAGCTAGAGAGTTAGCTTACCGGCTAGCTACCTAGCTAGCAAGCGGCACAACTGGGGGAAAAATTAAAAGAAGAACGATGGAAGAGCTGAGTGCCGACGAGGTAAGTCCATTGTGGGTTTAGTGTAGTACAAATTCAATGCCTGTCCCTGTTGTCAAGTGACTATGGCATCAGTGAGCTCGTTGACTGCTGTTGGTGAGAATATCTCCGTGATTTCTGACATCATTGACCTGGTCAGCAATGTAAAGGTGTAAATAACTACTCATCCTAATAAAGTATGCAAAACCTTCCGCCTGATAGCGCTGTTTAATGTCACATATGGCTGGATCATCGAAACACACGTGTAGCACCAGACTTCTTAGGTACCAGACAAGTGTCAGTTTACATTCAGTTCAGCAGTACCAGACTAGTACTTTACTGTCCACTTAGTACCAGTACAGTATCAGTTCATTGTCATTTCAGTATCAGAATAGTATCAAACTATTAAAAATGTTGCAGCAGTTCACAGCCAGCTTGCTCTCAGTTCAGTACCAATACAGTATCAGATCAGTACCAAGTTATTGCCAGTTCAGTACCAGTATAGCACCAGTTCAGTCAGAAATTAGTAGTTTGGCAGCCTGTCCAGGTAAGCAACACCTGAGTGGGATGATTTATTTTATGTTAAATTTAGTTGAATAGTTTTTGTTTTCCACACAGAAGGGCACCAGCAAGAGTGAAAGGGAAGGTCTATAAGATGGTAGTGAAACCAGCTATGCTTTATGGGTTGGAGATGGTGGCACTGACCAAAAGACAGGAGGCAGAGCTAGAGGTGGCAGAGTTAAAGATGTTAAGATTTGGACAGGATTAGAAATGAGTATATTAGAGGGGGAGCACAGGTTAGACGGTTTGGAGACAAAGTCAGAGAGGCGAGATTGCGTTGGTTTGTACATGTGCAGAGGAGAGATTCGGGATATATCGGGAGAACGATGCTAGGGATGGAGCTGCCAGGCAAGAGGAAGAGAGGAAGGCCTAAAGAGGAGATTTATGGATGTGGTGAAGGAGGACATGCAAGTGGTGGGGGTGATTAAGAGAGATGCAGAGGACAGGCAGCAGTGGAAGCAATTGATCCGCTGTGGCGACCCCTAACAGGAGCGGCCGAAAGAAGAAGAAGTTGTTTTTGTTTTCCACATTTACAACCAAAATATTAATTTCTGTCTCCACTTATGATCTTAATAAAAATGCGTTAAGACAGTAAGCTGCATGCACAATATCTCACTGGACCTTTTTATTGGTTCAGTAGCTTACTTTTGCTCTTAGAGGTTGTAGGCTCACTAGTGTTGTAATATTGCAATATTTTTGTTCTTTAACTTGATTTAGTAAATATTGCTGTTTAATGATTACCATTATTGTTGGTTTGACTGAACAAAAATAACTAAAACATTTTTTACATCAAAAATATGTGATTGCTTTGTTATTGGTAATTCATAGTTTTGGCAATTTTGTGCTGAAAAACACGTTTCCTTTGTACTGCATTTAATATAAAATTCTTGTTTTCCCTTAGTGTTGCCTGGGTAGAGATTTTCATTTTAATATATTTCTCATGCTGCTTCTGTTGGTTCACATCTCTCAGCAGATAGTTCCATCTTTACCTGCTCAGGTTACCCTTCTATACTCTTCTGTGGCTTGTAAAAAACTAAAGTTCTTCTGCTTTTATATCAGCCTTGCTGTAACTAAAGTTTAATTGAAATAATGAGCCATAAACATGGAGTTTGGAAATCAAGATTTTTTCACTGGGTCATTTTTTGTAATTAATGATGTGCTTTTTAGGGCAAATTGTTTTACTGTTGTCCAAATAGTGGTGTGATTGTTTATCATTTAGTCCTGTGTTTCTCTGTGGGGTTTTTTCTTTCTGCTTGCCTCCCATGAATCTGCTTTAGACACTGAGGCCACATGGCTGTTCTTGACAGCTGAGACTAGCAACCAAAGAATCAACAAAATTATTTCAGTGAGCAAAGGAATGCTATGTAAGGTTGTGGATTTCATTTTAATGTGAAAGGCACTTAATGAAACAGAATATAAATGAAACACTGATGCTAAAGCCACTCTTTATGGCAGCTGTGGTTTAAATTTTTGTACTGT
The DNA here is from genome assembly GCA_018136845.1 of Heterotis niloticus. Lineage (NCBI taxonomy): Eukaryota > Metazoa > Chordata > Actinopteri > Osteoglossiformes > Osteoglossidae > Heterotis > Heterotis niloticus. The sequence continues at coordinate 9,527,484 of CM030892.1, read as the reverse complement.
ATTTAAAGTTTAAATGGTACCATCTTTATCCTGGGTTTTGAAGGTGAGTGTTAGGGTTTGCCCCTCATGGGATGGATACATTTATCCTGCAGTCAGTGGTGAAGGAGCTCTCTGTGTCATTTTCCCTGCAGATCCGGAGACGGCGGCTGGCACGGCTGGCAGGGGGACAAAGTTCTCAGCCCTCAACCCCTCTCAGCACCCCACTGACGTCTCCACAGAGGGAGACTCCCCCAGGACCGTCCCATGCACTGGCACTCAGTGTGACCACTGTAACACTGGCTACCTCCCCAGTTGGGGCTCCGGGTAAATACAATTTAGCTGAACATGTGAAACAGTTCCAGAGGTCGATTGATCAATGTAAAATGTAATTTGATGGAACAGTTGTTATACAGCAATATTTCAGATGACATCACAATGAGTGCAAAACAAAAATATCTGAGCACAATTTTTAGAAAAATCTGTACATGCAGTTTAGAAATGTTTAAAAAAAAAAAATGCAGTCCTTTCCTCCTGAGTCCAAGGCTTGTGTGTAGCATATTACAGTTATATTCCTATGCAGTTATAAGTGTATTGCGGGAGAAGAAGTTGGTACATTATTCATCCGAATCCAATTAATTTGGCCAAGTATGCATACATATACAGGGAATTTGTTTTCTTAGTGTACAGTATATGAACACAACACACATATACAGACACACATATAAACATACATACATACAACGAATGCAAAGATGCATTAACAGCTCCGGAGAATAAGTGTAAGTAACAAGGGATGGTATAAATAGCGAGAGGGTAGAATAAATAATTAGGGCGAGAGTAAGTACAAGGGAGAAAATATTGCACAGACTAACAAGCAATCAGCTGTTCATGGATGTAACAGTGCGGGGAAAGAAACTGTTTTTGTATCTGGTAGTTTTGGCACACAGTGATCTGTAGTGCCTGCTGGATGGAAGAAGTTAAAAAAAGCTGTGGCCTGGGTGAGAGGGCTCTAGCACGACTGTCAACAACTGTCATTGCTGCTTGGCTGATCGTTTTATGTGATTTACAGTATTTATCTTTCTACGTATCTACCTTTATACAGCAGTTTTTTTTTTTTAAACTGAAGCACTAAAGCAGTAGTGTGGAGTGGAACTTTCCCTATATTACAAGTCCATGTCCTTAACCACTCTGCTGCTCCTTTTAATGTTGCAGAATAGCCAAATGTGGAGTGATTTCAGCTTTGGTTGTACTCAGAAATGTTATATTATGACCTAAATGTGGGTTGTATGTTTTCATTTTTGCTCCCCTTGAGTGGAATCATCTGTTTTTCTTTTTCCCCACTGTTTTTTTTATATTTGGTAAATAGGAAATGCTGCAAAAAATATGTTTGATCCTGCAGCAGGTAAAAAAAAATGAGGGCTTGTTCCCCTATTTTCTAATTTTTTTTTGGCTTGTATTTTGTGTTCACTGTGAAAATGACAGAGCAGAGCAACACAGAATCTCAGGTTTATATTCACCAAAGCCAGTTTAAATCAGTGGTGAGGTAGCATTTTGAATATTTAAAAAAATGATCAGGGGTAATAGTAAATGATGGCTATCCAGTTTGTAAAAGGTGCCAAAAAATGAATGTCACGGGTCCAAATGTCTAATCTGATGCTTGATAGTCTGCTATGGAGGGAAATGTCCTCATTGTCCCAGGCTGGCAAAATGCTTACTCATCTGTATCAGTTTTTATGGGCACGGGCCAAGTATCCAACTAATGGGCTGTTCTGTCTTGTCCACGTTTACACTGTTCTGTTGAAATGCTGTGTAATGTATAGTTACGATCTCTAGACCTGATCCAACTCTTCCCCTGAGTTTCTGTTTCCTGTTTATTTTGTTCTTGCTATTTGGCCAAAATGTACCCCTACAGCTGTATCCAGTGCTCGTGGGTGGTTGCATTACTGTAGCGTAGACCAGTGTTAGCCTGTTGTGTGATGGAGCACACCAGTTACATCTCAAAGATGTTCTTTGTCCTGTATGCAAGGGTTAGCTGAGTTATGTCCTCTTGGCACTTGCTAAACTGCTGTGACATGGACATACCATAAAAGAACAACTTTTAAGCTCCTTATTCATATCCCCAGTGACTCCAAAGGGCCATTTTAGCCTCAGAGGGGCACCTCTTGTATAATTGCTGTCTTGGATTTGCACTAGGTCCATTGTGAAATGTGACAGCCATGATAGTTTCTGTTACAGGAAAAAATAGATGTTTTGTGACTGCAAGCTGTTCACTTGTCTGTATGCATTTGTCTTTGGGGCCACAATTTATTTATAAATTTTATTTAAAGTGACCTGCAGTGTTATATTTATTTTGCATGGTTTATAGAATGTAAACTAAACTGAAATTTTTATATGTAGTTTTTCCACATTAAGGACTTGCAAAAAATACAATTAAATCATGATAAAAATGAGGCCAAATCTTTGAAACTGTAAATAAATGCCTAGAACCTGTATTAATTTATGGCATCTGGTCTTGTTTGAAAGTGGTTTCTTGTTGCATCCTTATAGTTTACTGGGAGAGCTTGATGCATTTCATGAAAAGCAAAAATGAGTGATTTCTGAGATTGGGGGCAACATAGAGAACAGGGAGGTGAGCAACCTGCTTCCAGTGCTATGGACTCTCCATTGTGGTATTTATAGGACTACCAGGAGCTCAGTGTTCTAAAAGGCTGCTGTTGACTGTAAATTAATCTCTATGCAGCTGACTGCATGAGTTTACCAAGGTGAAAATGTATTCTTTTCTCCCCTTTGTACAGTCACTTAGTGGAAATCTCTAAATATGAGTGTGTATTGTTGGATTTTAAAATATTTGTGTATATTACAAACATTTACCCAAAGCTCATTGTTCCTATACATGTACCGTGTTCACAACTACAACTGCATCTTGCCACCTAACACTCTTCCCATCAGAGTGACCATAAAACCTTTAGTCCATAATTGCTAAGACCATTCAATTGTAGTAATCAGGTGCTTTTCCATTATCTTCCCCTAGGGGTGGCATACCGCAGCCAGAGTAGTGAAGGTGTCAGCTCCCTCTCTAGCTCTCCCTCCAACAGCCTGGAGACCCACTCCCAGATCCTGTCTTGCTCCCCATCTAACAGCCTGGAAACCAACCCCCAGATCCTGTCTCGCTCCCCATCTAACAGCCTGGAGATCCACTCACAGATTCTGTCCCGCTCCCAGAGTATGGACATTGACTTGGGCTCTTCTGAGAAGAGGTATGGACCTCTGCTGTATCCAAGTTGATATAAAGTCTGAGAGACTGGTTTGGTTGGCAATATGACTAAAGGCCTTTTAGAGAGAAAAAGGCCTTCTGATATGCTCATTGTTTCATGACTCAAGTATTGCTAACCTTCCTCATTGTGTGGTGATCCCCACCTCCATCCTCCCCAGCACGTCTCAAGTGGATGTCGACTCTGGGATAGAAAACATGGAGGTAGAGGATGGAGACCGCCGGGAGAAGAGGAACCTGACCGATAAAGTAATCAAAAGAGCGTATGATTAATATAGTGTACAACTGCATGCTGTTAGACTTTGCCTCATAAACCGTCATGACCACACTTGGCTGATTTTGGCAGGAGGAAACCCTGCCTTCCTGTTGTGTCCCTAGTAGGTTTGTGTGAGTATGTGAACTAGCATACTGTGCGTCTGACTCTCCCAATCTGACCTTGCCAAGGACCCATCCTCCAGCTGTGCCCCAGCCATGAGCAGTGAACAGGCCCTGCAGCTCATCAGTAGAATCCTGCGTGTGTCTTGGAAGGAACAGGGTCGTGATGTCATCTTTTTGCCCTCATTGGCTGCCCAGTTCTGCAACAGTCCCAAGGATGGTAGGTCACCTGAGTCACATACTAGTCTGACAACCTCTATTTGTTTATTCTATTTACTTTTGTTCTCCTATACACTTTTACACAGCTTTTCATTGTATAAGTATAATTAAAAGTCCTGAATATCTGGGTTGCCCTGGATAGCTTTAAATCCAGGCTTGTCCTTCAATTTTGTTAGTTTTTTTCCCATTCCTAACTGGATAGTTGTCTCATAACTGTGTATCTGTTACCCATTAGTAAAACTTCACTTTCATTACAAGATCCTGTGAAAATATAATTAGCATCTGTGTTATAGGGTGATGTCCAGTCATTAATCTTGTGCTAAAACTTTGTACCTCTCCAGTATACTCAGACTTCAAGGATTTGATTGGCCAGATTCTGATGGAGGTCCTTCTGATGTCCACTCAGACACGAGTGGACAGTCCAGTCACAAGTCTGACTGCCACCTCTCAGCCAATCGCAGCCACAAAATCTCCCAGCTGCCACTTGTCCCTTGCCCCACCCTCCAGCCAGGGGAGCAGCCCAACTCCAGGTTTTCTTGGGCCTACTGCTTTGTCCAGGCAAGTTATGGTGCTCTTGGTTGTTGCCTGAATATGATCCCGGTGTTACCTATCCTTTTTGTTTCAATAACTTAGGGGTCCAAAGTGCTGATCAGTGGATACTTTGTTCCTTTGGACAACGATAAGTGAGAGGCTGTGATAGTTCTTTTACAGAAATTAATACAGTGAGAAGCAGAATTTCTTTCAAATTGAAAGATGATCAAAATTTTAAGACTCATTTATGTAGCTGTCAAGAGATTAGGAGGGACAAAGCAGAGATTTTTCATTTTAGACCCCTTGAGAGTGGTACTACTGAGCAATCAGAGGTGGAGGAGCACAGTGCTGTTGCTGGGCTACATTAAGTAATCAGGTCATGCTGGTGTTGGGTGCAGATCCTTTAACCACCTTGTAGGCTGTAACCAGAGGTTCTGAACTTAACACAGTAGCTATAAGGAGCCAACAGAGAGGGGCATGCAGGGGAGGTGCATGGGAATGCTTTAGCACGTCAAACACATTTGGTGTTCCAGGATTTTTGATTAGCCAGAGAGGCTTGATGGCAGAGGACTAAACAGTTGCAGTAGTCCAGGTAAGAAATCACGATGGTCTTGACCGGAAGTTGCGTAAGATGTGTTGCAAGGTAAGGATGTGAATGTTAAGGAGGTTGTATCTGCGGCACTCTTATTGCTGCAATAGTACAGAATACAACTCTGGCTCAGGAGGAATCAGCCTATTTAAATTTTTTGACCTCACTTTGAACATAGATACCAACTTATAATGTTAAGAGTTGAACAGTTGGTGGTCCTGGATATTTCTAAAGTGCTGAGGTCAAGTTCTGCAATGCTCTTTTCAGTCTGTATGAGTGCAGCCCGCATCTGCATGGCGAGGGTGTGGTGGTGATGCCTTCTTCATCGCACATGGCTCCTACTCCCCCGCCCTTTGCCGCACCCTTCGCCCCTCTGCCACCCCTGCCTGGCCCGTCTGACCCATGGCCATCTCAGCACCGTCCCATCGCCCCGATGCCCATCTTCCCACGGTACAGGCCGTACTCTGTCAGGTCACCTCCGGGGATTTCCTCCTCCTCTTCCCCCATTCCCAGACGTTTCTGTGGGAGTCCTGCACCACCCAGCCTCCGTCGGTCTTCCCCAAGCCCTCAGCCCCCAACCATCAGTGGCTCCAGGTCCCACCACACCTCCTTCTCACCCAGCCCCCTGTCTGAGACGCCGCATCGAGGCGGTCGTGCTACCCGGATCTCCCCGAGGTACCCACCCCGCTGGGTTCCACTGCCCCTTGTTTGTGTGAAAATAACGGCGTGCCTCCTAAATCACTAACACACACAGACCACTGTTTGCCTGCTGTAAGCATCATCCTTCATATATTTAGCTTTTTAACTCTCTTTTTCACTGTGAATTAAAATAGGATTTAAATAAAATATTTAGGTCATTAGTGATAGAAAGGTAACCGTTTTGATTTTAAACAGCATTTAGATTTTCCCCAGCATTTTTATTGGCTCTCCAAAACCAACTCTAAATTTAATGTACCATTAATACAGCTTCACAAATCTTCACAAAAACTTTATTTTCTGTCTGAAGAAGGGATTTATTCAGTTTCTAAGATTAATTTAAAGATTGTGATCCATCAAGGAAGCACAGTTTCCCAAGTACGGAATAATCAAAGATAAATTCGGGGGTAACACACTGATCTCTGGAACTTGTTTACTGAGAAAATATATTAATAAACAGTATGCAGGATAATCCAAGATAACATGGCAAAAACAGCATTTGTTTACTTGTTTCTATGGATCAAATGTTGTGTGTAATCTGCCTTTAACTGGATTGGAGAAGTGAACTCCTGTGTCTCTGGAATGTTCTTGTGTGAAAGATGAATAAATGAATAGATGGAGATGCATTTTGAGATACCAGTGTTAGCAAGACGTAGGTGTATGTACGTGCCCATACAGACTGGGATTTCAAATACTCTTCTGTGTATTTCCAGCAGAAATGCCCTTTGGTGAAAGGACCTCGGGAAGTATTTTACTTCAGGGGCATTTAGACCTTGATTTAGGTTGAGCAAGGAAGCTAGACTTTATCCACATAGACCCAGCAGCCTTAGTTGCTCCCCAGCCTTCCAATACTGTAAATATAAATGTCACACAGGAGGCGCTTCAGAACAGAGTCTGGACCTGCTGTCCTGTTCTTTCTTTTCGCTTGATTTCCCTCCTTTCTTTTAGATTTAATTTTACCTTCACGTTTCTACTTCCACGTGCTCCCCCTGTACTGCCTGCCTCATCGCTCTGTGGCCTGGTTTCCATAGCAGCCTCCACCCCCTCTTCCTCTTTGCCCCCTCTGATGTGTCTACAGACAGCAGCGATGAGGAGTTGGAGGAGGAAGATGATATATCATTGGGTCGGTTCAGGCCCAGGTACCACTCTCTGCCTGCCCGCCTCCCTGCTTGCCTATGGGTTCAACCTGCATTCTCTGCTTTGGCAGGTTGATAACATGCTAATTACATGTTTATCACAGGAGCTCCCACAGGGGGCATGAGGGGATGAGTCCCAAGCTGCGGTCAGGTATCTACCCCTTTGCTCATGCGCACCACTTTAAGTTGGCTGTGCTTCTGGCCAGTCTAGGAGTGTCTGGTGCAAGTTTGGGCAGACATAATTACTAAGACCTTTCCACTTCTGAAGCTGTGGAACCATGTCGCTATAGTTATAAAAGGACAAAAGTGTTGCAGTTAGGCAACAGAGCCATCCAGTATAGCATGAAAGACTTAACTTTTTGATTGTTTGGGACATTGTTTTGGTACTTCACGTTGTACTGCCTTTTCAGAGTCCTCATTTGCAGTAGCTACATACTGTCAGCAGATTATATTGTTACTAGGACCTTTTTACAATGTGACAAACTGACGATTCACCTACGAATCTGCCTACTTGTGTGTATTTCCCCTATGGGAGCTTTTTGAGCCCCCCCCCCCCCACACACACACACACATCACCTGAGTATGAACTTGGTGTCCTTCAGGTCAGCGTCTGGTGTCTCTGTGTGTTGACAGAAAATACAGTAGGCAAAGGTTTGACTGACTAGTTGTCAAAAACCCTTTGTTCCAAACCAGCTTTCACTGTTTCCTTTACTATTCTTTACGCCTTAGTGATGATGTTTGTTTAAAAAGTCTTTAGTTGCAGTTTTGGTTCAGTATGTTGTTATGTGTTCATTTATCTTACTCGATTCTTCAAGGTGACAATGTGATGTATGTACACTAACGTACTTGTGTTGACTTACCCATTTATACATCTGGGTAATGTTTACTGTATCAACTCAGGGTAAGTACTTTGATCAACAGTTATGGGATTCAAACCCAGTTCCATGTTTACAAGGAAATAATTGGTGTGCATACTTTGGTCTGCTGTTTACTTTTCTGCACAGTTCAACAGCAAGGCATTGCTAAGGATGCTGAGATTAGTCATTTGAACTTGCTGGGTGCTCTTTGCCAGTGTCTGGGCTCACTTCTCCTTATGTGATGTATTTGTTCCCTCCTCTCTACAGCCTGGGTGCATGCGGGGGCCCTGTTTCGGGGGCTGACTGCAACAGTGACCGCTTTACCATTGAGACATGCAAGGAGACAGAGATGCTCAACTACCTCATTGAGCGCTTTGACAGTGTTGGGATGGAAGAAAGGAAGGCACCCAAGGTTTGTGGGGAAAGCCATGTGCTCACAAGGAGATTGCAAAGAATCTGCGTTACCAGCCGTATTGTGGCCATATCATAGCAACTGATAGTATCATGGCAACATACTGCATCATAGTCAGAAAGCTTTGTCACGGTAATAAGCTGCATCCAAGTGCCATGGGAAGGTATTTGCTGTGTGTTAATTTAGCAGTATTAGAGTGGGATGGTTAAGGATAGATATATCACCTTAGATATTGCCCACTCATCTTTCTCTCCAGATGTGCAGCCCACCATGTGTGAGCCAGCTGTTGAGCAACCTGCGGTCGCAGTGCATCTCCCACAGCATGTTGGTGCTCTTGGGGACCCTTACCCAGCCCAGGTCTGTGTCACATTTCCACCTCAACAAACCGACCTTATACAAAACATGGACTGGGTCACTTTAGATAGAAACTTGTTCCCTTTACTTGACCAAGTCTTTATATTAGCATTTGGCTCAAATGTTTTTCTTTATTGATTCATTACTGAAGTTTGCTGTTCTGAATAATTTGTGTGTCTTCGGCAGGCCTCCACTGCAGCAGTCTCTGCTTGTTCCTTACATACTGTGCCGGAACCTTCCCTATGGCTTCACCCAAGAGCTGGTTCGCTCCACCCACCAGGAAACGGAGCTCTTTAAGCAGGTGGGAATTTGAGTTGAGTGTGCACGGGTCTTGAATGTCCCAGTTGCATCATTCATATTTTAGAAGAATGTAGAGGAAGAAAGAACCCAATTGCCAGTCACTAACTCTACCTTTCTTCATGATGCTCACTTCAGGAAATCTTTGCACATTAATTTTTGGTTAATAAGGTGACAAAGAAAGATATCTATTTTGTTACACAGATAAAAGCAGAGTATTGCAATTGAACTGAGTATAAACCACATTAATGAAAGATGTTCAAATTTAAAGAAATTAAACTAACAGATGTAATAAGACTTCATTATTTATCAGAAAGACTTTTTGTTTTCATTTTGCTGCAATATTTAAACAAATTGAAATCCCCTTCCTATAAATTGGCATCATAAGTGATACTAACTTGAAAGTTAAACATACAACAGAAGCCCCGGTAAGCCTTGCAATCTGTCATATTGAAGACAACTTGAAGAAAAATGTGACCCAGCGCAGTAGAAAGTAGGAAAAAAAATCAACCCTAATAATACTAGCCTCCTCAGAGAACCAGACAATTACGGTTTGGGTTGGGAGTGCAGCCAGGAAGTTGTTGGCAAAATCAGTCTCAATAGCAGCAGAATAAACTCGGGAGCGTAGATCATTTTGTAGAAATTACCTTTGGTGTTCTCAGACAAACCCACAATTTAGATTATTGCAGTGGTTTTATATATTCCATTTGGTTCAGTTTTGCTTGGTGCAGCTCGGTTTTCTCTTCCAGTGTGGCTACGGAATTACCTTTCAGTTGCAGTGATTCTCCCCCCCCCTTTCCAATTCAGAGATCCTGTATTCAGCCCCACCAAAACGAATCTCCAAAGGATCACTCTAATTAAATAATTTAGTTTTGCTTTCACAGTTGCAACAGAGGAAGAAAGTTTTAGTTAAGCATTAACAGCATCCAGCTGATATTCAGTGTTTAGCTTGCTTTGCTTTAACTTTTATAATCGTTAGATGTCTCTCTTGACCAGAATTAGATTATAACTCTTTCAACCATGTTATCAAATCTGCTCCTAAGAATGAATTGGTTTTGGCTGGTGATGACACAGGCAGCCAGAACTCTTAATTTCTTCATCTTTGCCAAAAATGTCCAGAAGTGTCCATAGTAATGATCTTTGATTGCACGGTTTCATTCAGACTTTTCTTTATGAACTATCTTGGTTCTTTTCACAGTTTTCAAGAATGTATTGAAGCAAGAATTGTATAATCCTTGTCGTTCTTGGAATGAGATGTCAAATTTGATTAATTATAATAACTTAAATTCATATAAAGTATGCAAAAATGTAAAAGTTGCTGGTCTCTTGAGAGGAGTGATGCTCAGGAAGATCTGATTTCATAGGTCATTAAACAAGGAGAAATGGGCAAATGCAGAGGTTAATATATAAGCAAGGATATTTTAGCCATGTCAGGGAAAGTCCTATTTGAACTCCTGATCTGTGTTCTCAGGCTCATGTCCTGATTCCTGTTTTTCTAGACATTGTCCCTGTGACAATAGTTGCTGTTTTGCCTCACAACTCCTAAAAATCATTGATCCTAAATATGTCACATTCCTTCTGCAGCTTTTCACCCCTGTCCTCCTGGGGTTGCGCATGGCAGTGAAGGAATGCTCCTTCGACACAGATAACTTCAAATATCCACTCATGGTATGAGAAGCTACAGTGGAAACGGTGGTGGCTGCTAACATTGAACTGTTTCCTCTTTTTTAACCAAAGAATGTGTTCTTCCCAGGCTTTAGCTGAGCTTTGTGAAATAAAATTTGGGAAAACCCACCCTATATGCAGTCTGGTGAGTTTAAAATGAACGGTATAACTGTTAGCTTCTTGTTTTACTACTTGTAGCCCTGGCACTGCCATTTTTTTGTTGTCACCGTAGTAATAGTTACATCGAACAATTATTACATTTTGTTTGCCACATGCTTCTCAAATACACATACCAGGTCTATTGAAGAAAGACTTGTAAAAAAACATAGTAGCATCAGTTTTGTCCCACGGCGACCTGCATTGCTGGTATGACTTGGCCTTTTCCTGCTGCAGATTACCTCCATGCCCCTGTGGTGTCCTGAGACCCTGAGCCCAGCGGTTGGACGGGAAGTGCAATCACTTTCTTTCCTTGGAGCTTTCTTCAGCCTTTCTGTCTTTTGCGAGGATGATGTGAGTGCACTCTTCCTCAATTTTTGACGTATTTAGTTAAGGGCTAACTGCATATATAGAATACCTTTAAGAGAAAAGACATCTAAAATGTCCTCTTCAGTTCTTCCACCTTTTTCAATAACACAGTGCTTGTTGATTTGGTTTATTGTGACTAACATACAAATATTTAACATTGAAATAATGAGGAATATTAGGACCATTATAGAAGTTCTTGCTCACTACCCATTTTAATCTTTGTTTATTAAGTATTTATTTCTTCTTTACCCTATAATTTCCCACATGAAAAATTGGTTTTGGTTTTGAAGCCTCTGTGGTTGAATTCCAATCTTGCCTGTCTCATTTCCCAGCCCAAGGTCGGAGATAAGTACTTTTCAGGGCCGGCCATCACGATGGAGAACACTCGTGTGGTCAGCCAGTCTCTGCAGCACTACTTGGAGTCCGCACGGGTGGGTATCCTGAACAGAGCCCTCATACTTGTAACCCCATCTTCACAGCTTTAGGGTCTCAATTTACCATAAGTGCGATGCCCTTGGAAAAAGTTACTCTTCTAGAACACCCACACATTGAATACCAATTAATTCAACTTCTTTCCAGAGTGTTTACAACTCTTGTGAAGTAAGTGTTGGTGATCAATAACCAGATGATGAATGATGATAAATTTATTGGATGATTCTGCATTAGTTGGCACTCAGTAGTAGTTTGTGAAGACATTTTTAGGCTCTGTCAATTTAAATAGCTTTCAATTGTAGCTTGATGTTTATGTTTTTTTTTTTTTATACCACTCTAAAATTTTTATTGACCCTAACCTGAGAAAAATCCTCCTCCTTAGGAGTGTTCCTATAATGTGTTCCTTGAATTTGGTTTCTAAAGTAATATCTAGCAAGTTGGAGACATAATTAACATTTTTGCACAAATGTGGAAAAAAATCTGCCTCATTTGGTGGTATCTCGGTTAAGGTCTCTCAGGTACTACATTTCACTTGTCTATGGAGAAACTTGTGAGTCAACCTCTTGTATCTCAAGGCATATCTGAGCTAATATTTTATTGACATTTAAATTAACATTTAGTGGGAAAAGTGATAAGTTGCAAACTGTCTCAATTGTGTTTATAAATTGAGGAATCAGTGTAGTCTATGTGTTACTCAACCCCCATTTTGTGTATGTGTGATTGCCATGGTTAAACATCTTCACGCTATGCTATTCTCTACCAGGGTGATCTGTTCAAGATTCTCCACAGTATCCTGCTTAATGGGGAGACACGAGAAGCTGCACTAAGCTACATGGCTGCAGTGGTCAACCGCAACATGAAAAAGGCTCAGATGCAGGTGGATGTCGGGAGTTGGACCTTCCATATAGTTCTGTGTCTCTTTGTAAAAGCTGATGTTCTTACAGGCAGCTTGATGAGTAGAAATGAATGGTTGGATGGGTGGCTGCCCTGCCAGCTTAGAGGAGAGAGAAAGAAACAGTGAGAATGTGCAGAGTGTTAGGTTCCACACAAAAAGATGAGGTTCAGATTTTTCATGTGGGATCTATAGTTACTAATGGAGAGAATAAAGAGGACATCATCTTTTCAGTGGCAGAAACGGTGCTAAGGTACTGATTTTATTACGTATCCACTTCTTGTACATGCTTAAATGTCACTTTTTATTCACACTTAGATTGCTTTTCACTGTGTTTAATTACCCAGCTCACAGGCATGCCAGCAAGAACAGGTGCAGTCTAGGGTTTCTTAATTGATTACTTAACTGATTTTGTGTTTTCCTCTTCTCACCTTGCAGACAGATGACAAGCTGGTGTCCACAGATGGCTTCATGCTGAACTTCCTGTGGGTTCTGCAACAGCTGAGCATGAAGATTAAGCTGGAGACTGTGGACCTGTCTTACATCTTCCACCCGCGGTGTCGACTGAGCATACCCATGGAGGAGACACGCCTGAAAGCATCCTTGGAGGAGCTGAAGGCTTGGCTAACTGAGCTGCGTGAGTGTGACCCCCACTCACCATGTCCAGTTCCTCCTCTGCATGGTGCTGGATTCAATGGAACTAAATGGACTGAGAGCTTACAGAACAGATGAGTCCATTTGCAGCAATTTGGGTTGAATCAGGATTCTTAAGGCTTCCTCAGCCTGTTCATGCGAAATACTCCGGCTCCTCAACTTACTTAACTGAGACCAGAAGGTTTGTAAGTAGTTTGTTCATAACTTCAAAGTCTCCTTTACTGCTAAGTCACAGTCACCAGAGCCTTATAAATGTAGGTGTCACTTTATTCACAGGTTTGGTGGGTGCTCTTTACTGCCATCTGGTAGCTTGGTGTGGAAACATAGGTTGCTTTTGTTCTGCAATACACAGAAAGCCCATCTGTTGGTTTTGAGGGTAAAAGAGGTGTCTTCGGCTCTACCAAATGACATGAGGGCCCCTGCTACTTTTATGGCCTTTTCAGTGCTCTGAATGGAATTCTCCGCTTTGGCTCTGTAACAGGGTCCTGTACAGTGAAAAACCACTACTTATAACTTTGTACCCTGAGCTCTCTGGCACAAAACTACACTGGGCACAGAGTTAACAATAATAAATGAAAATGTATTATTAAATCAAAAGCTAGACAAAAAAAAAATTGTTGCATTTATTATATAATACCATATCTTGTGATTGTCATGGATTTAAAAAAAAAAAAAAACCTATTTTGGTATTTTAATTAATCTTAGTTGACATTTTTCTTCTAGAAACCAATCGTTATTGCGTGTTCTCTTTTCTTATACTATGGTGTAAAAGTTCAGCTCTAAAGTTCAATTTATTTTCATATATTGCTCTTCTGCCCAGGGTGATGGAGAGTTGATCAAAGGTCCAGAGATGTTATAGCAGAACAGTGAATGATGCAGGTTTTCCATTATTAAGATAACCGGTATAATTAGCTGTTCAAATAAGCCAACTAACAACTGATGAGAAAATGTAAAAAAAAAAAAAAAAAAAAAAACTCCCATTGGCAATGAACAGGAGGAAAACTGGCCTTTGAGGGTCCAAGTACTGGTGGCTGCACCCCCCAGGCATTCAAGTGTGGGACCTGTGTGGACACATCCAGTATGTCTGTCAAGGTATATTCAGCTCTATGGTTGCTGATCTGTTAAGTTTGTTGTATTGTGACCTGTGTGTTAACCGCACCTCAGGCCTCCAGTTGCTGCCCTCTGGGTAATGCAGAGTAGCTCTGCCGTGTGTTCCACCATACGTTCCTAGCATTCTTATAGTGCCTTGAATAACGGCTTATCCTTTGTGTTGTCTGCCCTAACAGATAACAGTCCGTCCAAGTCCCCAGAGCCCAAGTTCCCCACAGAGTGCTTCTTCCTCACACTCCACACACACCACCTGTCTGTGCTGCCAGCTTGTCGCCGCTACATCCGCCGCTTGAGAGCCATTCGAGAGCTTAACAGGTGTGTTGTGTATGACAACTGAGATGGTTCTAGGTTCAGTGGCTGTTCGAGTACTTTCTACACAAAGTGTTTAGCTGATGCTAATCTCCGTGGAGCTACAGTGGATTTTTAAAAGTTGGTATTAAAATGTAAATTTTTGGTAGCAGTTAAGTGTTTGTGTTCATTTTAAAGTAATAGAAAAAAATGTAGGTGTTTAAACATTTAAGATACAGTGTAAATCAACAATGTGTACAAATAAAGTATAGTCTCCAGTTTTGTAGTCCTTTGTTGATGTTGTTCAGATTGCAGTTATGCTTACAAATTGAGCCTTGGGAATGTGTGCCTCGCCTGAATTGCCATTGTTGCCAAGAGGATTCTTTTTGCATTGTTTACTGCTGCTTCATATTTCCATGTCCCATACACCACCTGCTGGTGGCAACGTGAAGAACACCCTGTTTTTGTTAATCCTGGTATAACAATAATAATTTGTCAGCTAAGTATAGAAAAATATTTAATTTCAAGTATGTTCTGAACCATTTTATTAAAAATATATTTATATAATGTCTTCTGAGCTGTGGTATAGATTATAATAATGATCCTTTTGTGAGCTGAAACTGGTTGTTGTGGGGGCTTAGAGGTGCACTAAAGAAAATGGCTTGCATGTGTGGGCAGAGTTACAACAGCAGCTAAAATTCTTTGTGTTCAGCCCATACTCACTGCTAGATTAGTGTCAAATACTGTAATTTACTTTGACTTAATGGTTTTGCTTTGCAAAAGATTCTTCTTCTTTATCTTTCGGCTGGTCCCGTCAGGGGCCGCCACAGTGGATTAACTGTTTCAATTTCTTCCTGTCCTCTGCATCTTTCTCTGTCACACCCACCACCTGCATGTCCTCTTTCACCACATCCATAAATCTCCTCTTAGTCCTTCCTCTTTTCCTCTTGCCTGGCAGCTCCATCCTTAGCATCCTTCTCCCAATATATCCAGAATCTCTCCTCTGCACATGTTCAAACCAACGCAATCTCGCCTCTCTGACTGTCTCCAAACTGTGTAACCTTTGGTGACCCTCTAATATACTCATTCCTAATCCTGTCCATCTTCGTTACACCCAATGCAAATCTTATAATTATTAATAATAATAATAATAATGCTGATGGTAATATGGGTATGTACCTGTGTGTCTTGTGCAGGACGGTGGAGGAGCTCAGGGGCACTGAGAGCCAGTGGAAGGAGTCCCCTATAGCTCGGCGGCACCGTGAGATGGTGAAGAGGTGCAAGACCCAGCTGAAGGTGTGTCTTGATGATGTTGGGTGAACTGGGAGCCAGAAGGGCTACACATCCTGCAGCAGTCAGGGCACCTTTTCTCAGGAGAAACAGTAATGGGTTGACCTGCTTGGCCATTTTGTCAATGTCACATTTTGTCAATGTCACATTTGGGTTACTTCAGAGATAACTTCAGAGATGGGTGATTCATAGAGAGGGCAAAGACTGCTCAGTTTACAACTTGGTTTGTGGGACAAGGTGTACCTGCAGGGTGTTTGACATGACTCTGTGTCCTGTGTGTATGCAGAAGCTGCTCCGTGCCAAAGCCTGCGCAGATGCTGGGCTTTTGGATGAGAATCTGTTGCGCAGGTGTCTGCAGTTCTACAGCATGGTCATCCAGCTACTGCTGCGCATCATTGACCCTGACTATCCAAAGTGAGTCATACTCCTATGATACTTATTAGGACCAATACATGCAGTGTTATAAGTCACTCAAATTTAGGGACAGCCAGTGGCCTAGTGTTTAGTGCTGTAGCTTGAACATCCAGAAGATGCAGGTTCAGATCCCACCTCCTGTTGCAGTGCCCTTGATTAAGGTACTTACCCTGAAGTGCTCCAATAGAACATAGGCTTTTGTATAAATGTCTAAATTGCTGAGTAGCTTAACACTGTCAGTCATTTTGGAGAAGAATGACAGATAAGTGAAATTAGACATTTGTGTAGTTGGACTACTGTGTTTAAATGATATGTGATGTTCTGCTTTTTGCTGTCATAAGCATCACACTGCCGCTGAACCCAGAAGTGCCCAAGAAGTTTGCGGCGTTGCCCGAGTTCTACATCGAGGATGTGGCTGAATTCCTGCTCTTCATCGTACAGTGAGTCTGCAGGGGGTCACAAGATCCGGGTTGCTGTACAGGCCCTTGATGTCCTCTGCTAGCTGTCAGATATCGGCACAAAGATTTTTCTCTAAACTTGTCAGGGATGGACTAACTTCATCACCCATAATACAGCGGGTTCAAACCCTGGAAAGATGTGTGCTTTTGAATCTGTTGGTAGCTTCCCCTGAATTTTGTAATGAGTTAAGAAAAAAAAATCAGTGAAGCCTCTGAATAATTGATCTGTAATTGCTTATTATACCAGTTCTAGATTGGGAGGCTGCAGTTGGAGTAAAATAGTAAGAAGCTCAACCATAGTCCGTCTTTTACTGAGCTGGAGAAGGGCTGCATTTTACCTTCTCAGTGATCATTTGTTCATAGACAAAATGATGTGTTAGAACACAGCCTGACATCCAGCTTCAGACATGGTCAGATTTCACCATGAAGTCAGTTATATTAAGGTGGTCTCACACTCATTCTTTGGTTGTAAGTCACCCGTCTGCTTGGGGGGAAAACACAGGCTACATTTGCTCCACTTCAGGCAGAAAGTTTAAAAATACATCAAATATATGAACTGGAAGTGGTAGTATCTTTCAAAATTTGTATCAGCCAGTTGTAATGTGGGGAAGCACGATGTACAGCAGCACGCTACCTTTTCCTGTTTCACCAGTGTATTTGCATCACATGACCACCGTGTATGTACCCTACCCCATCCATGACAGGTACTCGCCCCAGGTCCTGTATGAGCCCTGCACCCAGGATGTGGCCACCTTCCTCGTCGTGTTCACCTGCAGCCAGAACTACATCCGCAACCCATACCTGACAGCCAAGCTAGTGGAGGTGCTGTTTGTGAGCAGTCCCTCAGTGCAGCCGCGTGCGCAGCGTTTTGCTGACATGGTGGAAAACCACCCGCTGGCCATCAAGCAACTCGTGCCTGCCCTCATGAAGTTCTACACTGGTGAGAAGCAGTGCAGGGTGGTTTGGGGCAAGACTGGCTCCAGGTTCAGCCACCTCAACATGACTCATAATGAGCATGCTGTCACTTTCCAACACCTAGCTAGAGTAAATAATTCCTGTAATAACTTATTCTTCCTCAATGTTATTGGCTACCTTCATTCTTTGCAGATTTGCAGTACTTGGTTGACTGATTCAGCAAGCAGAAGGTTTCAGCATAATGTCCTCTTGAAAAGTAATTGGAAAGTCTGAATACCTTTGTATAAGGAGTCTGCTAATTAAAGATAAGTAAATGCAGATTAATTTTACAGCATGAATTTTTGAAGAAGAAAGGCTTTGGTTTCCATCCGCAGATGTGGAGCACACAGGTGCCACCAACGAGTTCTATGACAAGTTCACCATCCGCTACCACATCAGCACCATCTTCAAGAGCCTGTGGCAAAATGCGGGTCACCATGGTACCTTCCTGGAGGAGTTCAAGTGAGTGTCCTTGTAGCTTGTCGCCCCTGCTGCTAGGAGGCGGAGTATCTGACAGAAAAACAGATAGACGTGATTTTCTTAGTCCAACAGCACCGTTCGTGATGACTAACATAATTGCGCATAGAACCGAACAGGAGTACAACTTATTTGTGGTATATGATTTTGCACAGGTTAATTTTTAGATATGAGCCCAACAACAGCTTATAGAGGACAATCTGGGCTTCTAAATGATGCCACATGTTTGAGGGTAAGGCTTGGAGAAATTACTAGGACTATCAGAAATAAATACAAAAAGATTTTGAGGAGGATATGATGATTAGTGGTTTCCCTGGAGAACTTTTCCATGACTGCAAAGTCATCCAACTGCACTGAAGCTCTGAAATAGTTCTTTCTAATGTGAATCTGTATTAAGCCAAAAAGCTGCCATATTGCCAGAATAAGATGTTGAAATACACTGCTTTGAGGAGTGAAAGTTGCATCCACCTCATTCCATCACCCTGCTCCCTGGGGTGGAGCTGAGTGGGGATTGAGGACGGGGGTCAGGCCTCACCACCTGGTTTCCCCACAGCTCTGGCAAGCAGTTTGTTCGCTACATCAATATGCTGATCAACGACACTACATTCCTTCTGGACGAGAGCCTGGAATCACTAAAGCGCATCCATGAGGTGCAGGAAGAGATGAAGAACAAGGAGCTGTGGGAGCACATGCCCAGGGTCAGTGATGGGTCAGGTTGGCGTGGGTTGTGGGTAAATAGGAGCAGATCATAGGAGGTCTTAACACATGAAGTGCAGTACTTCACGGTTTCACATTAGAGAGACAAATAGTGAGTTTAAATGGTTTCTTCCTTGTACTGATGATCATGATTAATAATGGTGTTGGTGGTTAGAAGATGCTTTCATCCCGGGCAGGTGGATATTCATTTAGTCAATGAGATCAGGTAATGTACCTTCTCAAGGGTACAAACAGATGGCATCTTCCTGGGATTTTATCTGCTGAATCCTCAACTGCTACTCCACTTGTTGACTGGACCACCTCCTCTTCCCTTCACAAACAGGAGCAGCAGCAGAGCAGACAATCGCAGCTCACCCAAGATGAGCGCATCTCTCGCTCCTACCTGGCACTGGCCACTGAGACTGTGGACATGTTCCACCTGCTCACCAAGCAGGTTCAGAAGCCGTTCCTGCGGCCTGTGAGTAGCCATGCTTGTCCTTTTGATACTCACATATTGCTTTAGTTGTGTCTTCATCAACAATGTGCTGTCTGCAGGAACTAGGCCCCCGGCTAGCTGCCATGCTGAACTTCAACTTGCAACAGCTGTGTGGGCCCAAATGCCGTGATCTGAAGGTGGAGAACCCCGAGAAGTATGGGTTTGAGCCCAAAAAGCTGCTGGACCAGCTGACAGACATCTATCTGCAGCTGGACTGTTCGCGGTTTGCCAAGGCCATTGCAGATGACCAGGTGACTTAGCATACTGAAACGCATCAAAAGGACCTTGCAGATGTCATGCAAAATAACACTCATCAAGTCAGTGTGAGGACAGGTGGGAAATGTACAGAAAGTAATTTACTATGACACTAGAAACTACCAGTAATAGTAATGGTTTGCTCTGATAAATATTACATTTATTCATTCATTTTACATTCATTCATTTATACCTTTTTCTGCAAGCTAAGGTAGTTCCACTGATGTACCCATTTAAACAGCAGGTTAATTTTTACTCTATCAAATAAGGGTAAATACCTGGCCCAAGGAGCACTACAGCAGGTGTGCAGGGGCTTTTCAATTACAGATCTTACTGCTGAACCTCTGCTGTCCCCGAATCACATTTATTACTGTTTGAGTATAAATCTTCATACAATATGGGGGTGTGTGTAGATATAATGAAAATTTGAAAAGTCAAAACTGTTATTTGAACTATTCTTACTATGATGCCGTATAGTACTGTGTACTACAGTAACACTTTCATAGCTTAGTCTAATGTGTAATGAAAATGTTATGTGCTTAAAAAGAAATGGTACTGTAACTGAAACATGGACACGTAACATAGAAATATGGATGTGTAAGATTGCGTTGTGTCACAGCCTGTCCCCTCTGCATCTTACTGTAGCGCTCCTACAGCAGGGAGCTCTTCGAAGAAGTCATCTCCAAGATGCGTAAAGCTGGCATCAAGTCCACTATCGCCATGGAGAAGTTCAAGCTGCTGTCAGAGAAAGTGGAGGAGATTGTCGCCAAGAACTCACAGTTGGAGATGGATTACAGCGATGCACCTGAGGAATTCAAGGGCAAGTGGCAACTCCACAAGGACACCAGTGCTCATACCTGTGGGTCATATAAGGCCCTTGGGGGGGACCCTGTGTAGCGCGCACCTTGCTAGTGTCTTTCAATCAGCCAAATTATATTTGTTACAAATTAACAAAATTTATTGCAACAAATTGGTTGTTTTGCCAGAATGCAGGGAAAATATTGCAAATGGAGGGTCTGAGCCCAAGGTGGTTTGTGGGAAATACCATGCTTTGATTTACACTTGACATGGAAACAAGTTAGCAGTATGAAAATGTAGCATCAATGCTGACATGTTGACAGTTGCTAAGGTTACGCTTGTCTTTTGCACACATACTACCATTCTGGTTACAAAGCATTCAGTGTAATTGTTTTTTTTCTCTCACTTACTCTGAATGTCTTTATGCCCAGATTTACAATTTTTTTTTTGTAGCATAATTTAGCGCTTTGTTTTAAGTCAGAAACTGATACCAGGGTATTTTCACCATCCAGTAGAACCATTCATACATGTGGCCTCCTGTGTCACTGGACTGTGTTTACAGACCCACTAATGGACACACTGATGAATGACCCGGTATTGCTGCCCTCTGGAAAGATCATGGACCGTTCTGTCATCCTGCGTCACCTGCTCAACTCCCCCACAGACCCATTCAACAGGCAGCCGCTGACCGAAAGTATGCTGGAGTCAGGTAAGCTGCTGTCTGTCTACACCACTAGTTCACCCTCCTGCTGCTGCCGCCATGTGCACTCAGCTGATATTTAACACACCCATACAGCTGTCTGCATGCTTGAATAAAATCAAATAATTACATATGTAAAATACACTATACACACTGTTGCAAAGAGTCGAGCTGTGAATTTGTGAATGTAACAACATTGTCTACAGTTTTTGTGTACTT
Organism: Heterotis niloticus; assembly: GCA_018136845.1. Classification (NCBI taxonomy): domain Eukaryota; kingdom Metazoa; phylum Chordata; class Actinopteri; order Osteoglossiformes; family Osteoglossidae; genus Heterotis; species Heterotis niloticus. Next base: position 9,506,445 of record CM030892.1, on the reverse strand, counting down.
TTAAGTATTTAATTCACTGGTAAATTTTCAAGAAACCTGTCTCGTGGAGTAAATGTGACCCGTTTACATGCCAGACAAATGGTAAAGAACATCTAAACAGGTAACACATGCTTAATTTATCTTGCTTCCACAGTGTTTATTATTGTTGATCAATAAGATGAGGAGCCTTGTACATGTTTATAGGAGGAATCATTCAGAAATCATGAATATGAAGAATTTGTGAATACTTGTGGAAAGAACCAAGCGACTTAATTAGGTTCAATTTTAATGTGGATCAAAGATAAAAATATTGACATACTGTCTTAAAGTGTTTTTTAAAATACCTATAAGACTTTTGCAGCCCTGATTGTGTGACTTTGGAGTTATGAACAAAAAAAATTATGAACAAATATCTGTTCCCAGTTACAGTTGTCAGTTCTCAGCTGAACTGTCAACACATTTGATGTAAGTACTTGTAGTACTTGAATTGCAGCTTAATTAAATTAGAAGTTCCTTTGTTTTTTTTATTTGACACATGCTTTTTAAAATGAATCAGTTTGGGTTTAAACAAGTGGCTGATGACTCTGAAGGACATGGCAACGAATCGACAGCAGTAGGGTTCGTGTTGTCATTTTCTGTCAGGGCAACGTGTCTGATCTTGATTGTTTGCCTGGATAGTTCTCTTTGTTGGCTAGATGGCATATCTTTGTCAGACTTTATCTAGGTCCCACCCCCTACCCACCTTTGCTTCTTAATCCGTTTTTATTTGTCATGGTTCATGTAGCAGTCAGCAGAAGCATTTCAATACTTTTGTAACGCTGTTGATGATAAACATTTTATCAACAATAATATATGTATTGGAGTTGCGTAAAATAAAATTGATACATGTAAATTTTGTGGGACCATAACTGTGGGAGTGTGTGTCTGTGTAAATTTTGCTACATGTATAGTTCACTACAGAACTTGTGTGCAGCTCAGTACCTCACGCACGTGAGAAGAGACAGACTCTGCAATAAACACGTTTTCCTTGGTTGCAGTTCCTGAGCTTAAGCTTCGGATCCAGGCGTGGATGCGAGAGAAGCAGGAAGGGCGAATCCCCTAACGGCCCCACCAGCATCCCCCATGTCATGGCACTTGACTCAGAGACATCACTGAAGACGACACCTTTTAATATCTTGCTCCAAATTTTGTATGTAGCTGTGGTGTAAACATAACTGAAAATGAAATACACAGAGGTGTAGGGTCAACTGGAGGCCAGTGTTTATTTTGTACTCCCTTTGCCAAGGAGTTGCAGATGAAGCTACAGTGGCTTCTACACTGCTATTGTCCTCTGTCCTCCTTTTCTAGCTGGCAAGTGTGTGAACTCGCCACGGGCCTCGACCCTGACTGCTTCTGCTTGACCATAACAAGGCCAGCCTGACTGCACCTCAGGGCCCTGCGTGACCCATCAAGATTGCAGTTTTAAATAATCACACTAGGATGTCTTGCAGAAAGAGAAATGCAAAAAGCAGCAAACATTTGATATTTTATGAAGGAGTTCTTGTTGATTTATGAAACCAAAATAGGAATCCTCTTTTTGTTTAGAAGGGTCTCCTGTAGTTTGTGTTGTGCAGCCCTCTACAGGGGATCAAAGGATGACGGGATACATCGCAGGAACACAGCTGTCAGCACCCAGACATGTCACACCTGAGATCCCCCCCACTCCCCTGATGGACTTGTGAACTATGAATGAACTGTTTGTATTATTTAAGAGAGAAACTGTACAGGAATGTGTGTTATTGCCATGGAGTTGTGTGGGAATCCAAGACTTTTCATTATAATAAACGGTGATGCAAACATGGGACAAGTATGTCATTGATTCAGGGCTTCCCTGCCTGGTGATCAACTGAAGCTTTCTGCTGTATGGCAGAAGCTCTGTTGATGATGTGCAGCTTTTCCCTGTATCTCAGAGGCTGACTGTGTCCCTGCTGGCCAGTATTCTAGGAACCTTAATTATCATTGGGATAACAAACCCTAAACCGAAAAAAAATTATAAATAAAAGTGCTAATGGGTGAATAAACAAAGGAAGGAAAGCCTAACTCCCTTGAAACAATCTATTGATTGGATTTACTATATTTGTAATGAAATATTTCATTAGTAGCTCAGCAGAGGGATTATGAGTATGCAAATGATATACACCTGTGTGCCTGGGTTCTCAGTTTCCTCACAGGTAGATCACAGGTGGTGAGAGTTGGCAGTTGCACTTCCAACATCATCAGTCTTAACACAGGAGCTCCACAAGGTTGTGTACTTAGCCCTCTGCTCTATGCCCTCTACGCTCATGACTGTGTGGCCACGCATGCCTCCGACTCCCATCATCAAATTTGCTGACGACACAGTGGTGCAGGGCCTCATCTCCAAAAATGAGACAGCATACATGGAGGAGGTAGAGAACTTGGCATCACGGTGCCAGGAGAACTGGCTCCAACTGAATGTCAGCAAAACTAAAGAGATGGTGGTAGACTTTTGTAGGCGACAGCAGCGGTCCTACACCCCCCTTAAAATCAACGGGACTGCAGTAGAGAGGGTGAGCAGCTTCAAATATACCTGGGCGTTCATGTCACTGAGGATTTGACAAGGACTGTACACATCCAAGCTCAGGCCAGTAGAGCAAAGCAGTGTCTTGACCACCTCAGACAGCTGAGGAAACTTTGGGTCTCTATGGTGATCCTTAAAACTTTCGATTCTGGTGTTGTGTAAACTATCCTAACTCAGAACATCACCTCCTGGTTTGGGAATAGCTGTGCTCGTGACATCAAAGCACTGCGGAGAGTGATCCAGGCAGCGGAACACTGCACCAGATCTGATCTGCCATCCCTACAGGACATCTACACCAGGAGATGCAGGACCAGAGCAACTAGGATCATTGGTGACCTGTCTCATCACAGCAATCACTTGTTCAACCTGCTGAAATCAGGCAAACGTTTCAGAAGTATTATGGCCAGAACAGAGAGACTCAGTAGGAGCTTCTATCCACAGGCCATGAGACTTCTGAACCCAGACACAAACCAGAGTCCACAACATCCATTGACCAAGTGGTCACTGTCCCCATAATGCAACTTATGGTTTTATCTATCTATCTATCTATCTATCTATCTATCTATCTATCTATCTATCTATCTATCTATCTATCTCTTGTTTATGTTCTTGATGTTTGGTTGTTTATTTACTTGTTTTGGAATGGAACCACACGCAGTCTCCTGCTGAATCAAGGCACATTTCACTACATGGTATACTTTGTAACCATGTATGTGACAAATTATTTTGATCTTTTTTCTTTCTTTTTTGATTAATTACACTGAAAAATCCCTCTATAGTGCACTAGTTATTTTTTATTGTGCATTCAAAAGCAGTTTCTCAAAGTGGTGCACAACGAAAGGTACAAACAATTTAGAATAAATGTAAGCATTCTTAAAAAATGACAATTATAAAACGACAGAATCCACACTTCATCAATAACCACGTATCTAGCGCAGGCTCTAACTCTGCGTCACCTTCATGACGTGACACACCTGGCCTTCATCAGGTCTCCCAGCACCGCATCACTCAACAGACGAAAATATACGTATTGCACAAGACATAAAGCTCTCCAAAGGTAATGAATGTACAGTGACAGCATCTAGTTGTACCCAGTAGATCTATGGTTTACACCCATTTACGGAAATACAGGCTTTATGAATAAGCAGCTGGTGACTGGGCACGGCGACGAGGTTATTACCCACACAGGGTGTGACAACCAGAGAGATTCGTGCTGCATGCACTGTGTTGGATGGTGGAGCAGAGATGACAAACAGAGGATTGCGCTCGGAGAGTGGTGGATGCCGGCAAAACCGTAAGTCTCCGCCAGGGACCGCCGCTGCACACCGTCCGGAAGCCGCGTTTATAGCGATCAGAAATCCTGCAGTGTTGCGTCAAAGCCAAGAACCCAGCCCTCTTGACCTTTTCCTTGTCCTCATTGGCTCTTTGCAAAGCGGGCTACCAAACACAGCATTTTTATTGGCCCACTTGCCTGCCCGTCAGGGCAGTGATGAAGACGCTGACGTAATCTTTATAATAACCCGGGGTGCTGGAAGATCTAGCCGTTTTTTTTACGTCGTCCGGCTGTCGGGGTGGTGCGTCCTTCATCTTCCCGCAGCCGCCCCTCATCCCCTCATCACCGCTACGATGGGCTCCGTCCGCCGTGGAAGACGCGTTAGAGAGCTTCCAGCGGCTTCCTGCAACCACTGAGTAGCGAAATCCCGGTCTCCGAGTCTCGGTCCGGTCTCTGTCTCCCTCCCGCCCTGCTCGTCTGTCCGGGGAGCGCCGTCTGTAAGTCCGCAGCCCGCCATTATTGCTGTATATGTGTGCATATTCGTGTGCATATTCGTGTGTGTGTGTGTGTGTGTGAGAGATGATTGTGCTGATGGGGGTAGTGGATTCGGGGTTTCGGAGGAGGTTTGCGGTAGCGGGTGGGGGAGGGTATTTAGGTATTTACATTCCTGTCATTTACACAGAATTTTCACCCAATTTACGCTAAATTCACTACAAAAACATATTTATTTTCACCACAGGGGCTTTTGGGTCAGTTTTTATGTCGTCACGAGTGGCGAATGAAAAGGAATACCGCCCCATAGTGGGGTGTAAACCCCCGCAGTACATATTTTTGCATACTTATATGTTACCTCCGTATTGTTATTATTTGTTTTTATTGTGAGGAGTCGTGAAAACGTACATTTAATATTTTGGAATTAGAGTTTATCACATTGAGCAGTGTTGATGAGGAACAACATCAGCAGTTGCAGAGCAGGCTCCATATTTGCTAGTTATTTACCCGAGTTTTACCTCAGATTCACCGCATATCTATCCCAGATTTACCCTACAAGATGTACACCAGACTTCAGATCTACTTCGGATTTACCTCATATTTACCCATTGCTGAGCTAAAATTTACTATAAATTTAGCCTCCCATTTACTATTTTGCTTCAGATTGACTTGACATTTATCTCAATTTACTACACAGTATTTGCCTCACATTTAGCTCAGACTTACTGTATTTCGCATTTCCCTCAGAATTACCACATACAGAATTTGTTGTAGCTCTGCCTAGGATTTACATCATTATTCACCTACTTTCCCCACTTTTACCTGTTTTTTTTTTTTTCACATTTCCCTCAGATTTACCCTACATTTTTTCCACTTTTATTTCATATTTACCACATATTTACCTGTCATCTCCCCAAAATTTGAGATTTACAACATATTTATTGCAGATTTACCTTAGTGTTGCTTCACAGCAAATATTTGGTTACGTTTGGGACATATTTTATGGAGTCTGTTTTGGTGCTAGCCATAATTAATTTAGTAAAATAAATCATATTTTGAACCAGCGATTTATTTTTGTCCACCCCAGTGGATGTTTTCCCAACTGTGTTGTCTTTAACTATGCATGCCACCATGCTGAGTCTTAAATGTACCTTTTGGAGGGCATAGATAATTTGATTGGGATCGCTTTTCAACATCCTAGAAGTAAGTCCAAAAAAACATTTTGTTTGGTTGATGGGCATTTAAATTAATAAAAATACATTAATGTAATATTTTTACTGTATATTTTTGCACAACAAATTAGTGGGCTTCAAATGAAGAAAGCTAAATTTTTATTTTAAATATTGTTAGTAATTTACACAAAACTGCCTTCAGAAGCTGACATTTGCTATTTAGTGTTCTAAGAATTTTTTTTACATTCTTTAATGCGTTTGTGTGTAGAATGTTCAGATTCTGTTGTACGAGCCTCACGTTGACATTGGTCTAAGAGTTCACTGTGAATTGGATCTCTGTTTTTGTTTTGCACAGGAAAGGGATCTGTGGATCAGTGGTACAACACGCATAACTCGAGTGACAGAGAGTCGTGCAACAGGACGACACATTTACCACAATGTCGGGGGCTTCAGTGAAAGTCGCCGTCAGAGTGCGGCCCTTCAATTCGCGGGAGATCAGCAAGGAGTCAAAATGCATCATACAGATGCAGGGTAACTCCACCAGTAAGTAGGCAGAACACGTCATGCACTGTGACTTTTGACCTCTGCTCAGACCTACCCTGCTGTCACCTTCCATGCACCTTGTGAAGTTATGTCAAGGTCTGGTCTTGTTTTGTGATAAGTCAGGTCTTCGCTGTTGGACCTTTGATGGATTTACTTACCTGTAAAATATCCAGGTGTTGTAGATATATGCTGGTGGCTGTGTAAGAGTATAAGTTGGTTTGGGTAAAACTGTGTGTTTTGAATGTGGTAAATATTTTGTTCCATTCTGGGTGAGTGCACACTTCATAATAGGGTATAGAGAGCTTGAATAAGGATGGAAGTTTTGCATCAGTGAAAAGCTGTTTGGACAGGGTGGCTGGTGGAGAGTGGGGTGATGGTACGGTGGCTCCAGTTCCCCTGCTTCTTCAGAGCCGTCCTTGCTCACCTAGTAAGGCATCCATCCAGCTCTAGCTGGAGGAATTAAGTGAATAATTGAATATATAAAAGAAAGAAAAGAAGTAAAGATGGTCTGGAAATGTATGTCCTCTGAAAGAAGACGCCCCCCAAGCTAAGGGGGGTGCTTAAATGAGGAAGGGTTTCCTCCCTGTAAATATAAGAATAGCAATGCTGTGGTAACTGCATTGGTAGCTTTATATTAACAGTTGCACTTGTGAGGTTTGTGAGGCTCAGTTGGGATGTGGAAGGTTTCTCTTCCCAGGGACTCCTGGAGTTGTCTTGATGTGAGGAAAACAGGGCTACTTCATTTCTTTCAAGTAGGTGGACAGGTACCTGAGGCAGCTTGTGTTGCTCTTTGGAACGCAGTTTAAGGACACTGGCACGAAGGGAGCGTTCTCAGAAACCACATGGCCGTCTTTTGCAGTTCTGCGTTTGGAAATGGGTTGACCACGGTGGCCATGCTTGTTTGTTTTTAATGGAACCATGAGTCACTTTGCACATTTAAGCTGTGTTTTACTTCTCAAACAGTCCGCTAAACAGGACTTGCAGAGTTAATGTGAATATTATTATTTCATACTCTTAACCATCAAATTTTGGTGTCCCAGTGTGTCATTGAGCTACAGGGAGCTGCTTTCTTTACCATAAAAAACCTTAAGGTGAAGTTGCACAGGACAGGGAGCAGATTGGCTGCAGGATGCTTATTCATCATAGCTGTAGTTAAAGGCAACTGTTGATGATATGAGACTTCCATAACTTGCCAACTTCACCAGTGCAGCACCGTGAGGATCTGTGTGCAGCATTAATAATGTCTGTTGAAGTGAGCAACCAACAGTAAAACTGAACAGGAGGGAATGTGATTTTGTGTCCTGATGGCATCATGGCCACAGCTGGTTGTGTCGCAGTTCTTCTTATTGCTTGCTGGACTGAAACTCCTCCCCACATGCTGGCTGGTCCAGGTTGCACTGCTGACTCATTATCTAGAAGGATGTCTGCAGGATTATCAGTATCTGGGTTAGCAATCGCATAGCGGATACACAAATGTCCTGCTCCTCTTTTTAGTGATCTTCTTAACTCTCATAACCTGGGGGAGGACACATTTTTAGGACTCCATGCTACCCCAAAATAGTAACTGTGAGGACTGACTGAGGATTTGTGTTGAATTTTAATGTTTTTAATTAATTTTTGTTTCTATGTGAACCTCAAATGCCTATGACTATAGAACATTAAAAATGTTCTTAACATCACGATTTATATAAGGCATTATTATTACCGAAAGCAATGACTTGAGGCAATGTTGAAATGTTCTGAATGTTTTTATTTTTCTGTCAAAATATCTTTGTGGTTTAAGTAAAAAATAAATAAACATAGCTGTAATTAAATAAAACTACAAACAGTGTAATTCAGCACTTGTCTTTCATTGAAACCTCAGAATTAATGCTTTGTGGGAGGTGTGCAGTCCAGAAAGCCCCCATTATTTTACTAAACATGTGGCATTATGGTTAAACTTCTGTGTTTCAATGCAGAAGGCTGCAGGTTCATAATCTTTGAGGGATTTCCCTTGTACCCTTAAACAATGTTCTTGCCTTTGGTAAATTGTTGAAATGTAAATATGGCAGTGCTAAGGTAGAAAATAAGTCAATAATATAGTAAAGGTTAACGTCAGCTTAATATGTCTAACAACAGTACAATGAACAGTTAACTTCTACATATGAAGGCTGTCTAAACCTGTAACAGGGGTTAACATTCCTGTAAATAACTTTCTGAAATGCACCTGTAGCTCCTGAATGTTGCCTTTGCCATCAGTTCTTTGGAATTTCTCTTCACAGCCATGCTTTCTTATTCAGCATAGTGAGATCAGATGTGCAGTAAAGTCATTGTTTCCTCTGAGCTGAAAAGAGATCAGTCCCACTTTCAACTCTGAGAGAAAACTCACAAAGTGCCTTAAAGCACAGATCTTCCATAATGTTTGAACTTGATAAATAATCCTGCCGTTTAGTGGGTTGTTTCCTTTGCGGGCTTTTCTCAGTTAAAGGATGGTGACTTTTTATTGCTGGGTTTTTGTAGTTTTTGATTCCCTTGGGTGAATATATTCTCTCCCTCCATTCAGGATAAAGAACTCCATACTGAGTTGCAGATTTTATTTAACTTGTGGGGTTTGGAGATGCAGTCTGTTGTGTCCTGGTCCGATCACTTAATCAACTTCCGATGGGATTGAATACAGGTGGCACTTTGAACAGTGTCGTATGATAGTGTTTTTTTTTTTTTTTTGTTATCCCCTCACGTCTCGATGGATCTTTATTTGCCTTATCTTTGAACATGATGAATTTGATTCCCATGCTCCGTAACGATGATGGCTCTTTGTTGCTCAAGTCTTCAGCTACGATGGTCTCTTGATTCCCATGTCCATTACCACTTGGTCCTTTGGCTCATGCTTGACTGCAGTGGTCCTTTGTCTCCCATGTTCGCCCACTATGGTGGATCTCTGTTGTTCTTGTGTCCATCCTCATGCCTTTAAATCTGTCCATGGTGTCTCCGTGATGCAGAACTCTGTGTTGAATATTTGTTTTCCACGTCATTGACCACATTCCCTCTTGGTTGCCCTTATCTCTGACAATGATGGAACTTTATCTTGCCTTGTCCCTGATTCTGGAGGCTCTTTTTATGTGTTTTTACAGTTCAAACCAGGATACTCAAATCTCAGCTCTTCAAGGTTTTTCTGTTTTTTCTGTTTAGGACATTTGTTTTAATCTGTTATGTAATCTTTTTTTCCAAATAATAATGAAGTAGGGGATGGTTATCAGTGATTTGTATTTACTACAGGATTTAAAGGAAAATGAATCTTAGTTTCTCCTGACAGATAATTAACAGCTAAACAGACAAATTAAATGTAGAACTGCTTGGAAAAAGGAATCTGCATACACAACTATACAGGCTGCTTTTTCCACTGCACTTTTTTCATTGTATTCTTTTGCTTTTGCATTTGGAGTTGTATGTATTGTATTCTAACCAGCTGTAATTCTGACTTTTCAATATGGCAATGTGATATGATTAATGATCTGATCAATGACTGATTCCACCACTACAGGGATCCTCTTGGATAAAGTATGAAACCTGTCAAGCAATGAAAATATCCTGCTGTAAATTTAACAAATGTCAATACAAGAAATACATAAAGTCTTGAATATTTTTTATTTTTTTAAAGTAAATTCTTTTGACTGTGACTAGACAGTGCCTGCTTCACTGCTAGACACATCTGAAAGCAGGGTGTGCTGCAGTGAGTACCCACAATGCCCTGTATTGCTGACAGTTGGTCGGAGGATTACTGGGTGAGAGCTGTTTATTTAATTATTTTTCTGTGGTGGATTGGGTGTAATCTCAGCCTGCTGAATCGTGACTCAACCGCACTGTTGTTGCAGGCCTCCAAATGTTATTCAATATAAATGTGAACAGGAAACTGTGGCTCCATCTATTCTGTCTGCAAGTATCCACAGCTTCAGAATATTTGAAGCCCTTCTCCAGATGTTGAATTACAATTCTCTGGGGGCCTGTACCATGTTTTATCGTTTTATTTGGGTCTGCTAACAGTGCTAGTGAAGGTTTGTTTAGTAACATCCTCCTCCTGAGCAGATGGCTGTGTCTCAGCTTGAGTTCACCTTAGTGTTGAGTGGCATTATATGAGGGTCGCATTTTATAATGGGAGTGTCGTGTGTGTGAGAGAGTGAGAAGCAAGTATTTGAATAATCTGCACCTGTGCAAAAATCTGCACTGTCAGTATATAGGATGCTGTAACCAGCAGTCGAGTCCTGTGTAGGGCCTACTGTTTAGAATTTAATGTTTGTATGCTTTATGTTTAAATATCTACTTAAAGAGCAAAGGTGAATTCTCTTTTCTTTTTTTCTGGCAGTGATGCTCTTATGTGTGTGTTGAACATTAGGAGAAGCTTATTCAAAGCTGGAGTTGGCCCTTTCCAATATAAACATTGCTTTTTACAGCTGATGGTTTCACTTTTATTTTTTCCATTTATTAAGGGACATAAGTGAGTTGATGATTAAGGAACCTTTTTTGTAACCAGACATTTTCAGGTTTATATTTCAGAACTGGTTTGTGGTGGTCTTCCACTTGCATAAGTATCGAGATGCTGTGGGGACCCCCACCCCCCCGCGTGAGGACTCATGAGTCCTGTTATCATGAGATAGGAAGACATTTCTAGCAATCTACCTCTCCTGTGTGTTGTGTGATTTGGTTCAGCTCGTTGGATCGTTGGATCAGTGGATCAGGGCAGCAAGGCCATACAGGCCGCTCTCATAGAGCCTCGTGTTTGTAGTGCTTAGGGTGCAGTTGGAGTGTCTGACTGTGCAGTCACACGGCTCTCCTCACTTGAGGCTTACATAACCCAGTTGGCTAGCGCTCTGTGCCCTCCACAAGAGTGAGCTGGGCCGAGTTGTCTTTAGGCCTACTAATGAGAATAGCACTGTAGAAGAGCCACTTGAAAAATTTTAGCCTGGTGGTTAAGGAGCTGGTTTTGAATCTGCAAGGTTGCAGGTTTCAGTTCCATGAGAAGATGCCTCCCTCACCCCATTGCTCAGAGCACATTGCTTTAGTAGTCAGTTCAGCTGAGTAAATGTTTAAAAAAAAAAAAAAAAAAAAAAAAAACTATGAGAAATGTGAGGTGTAAAGCAGAATTTAATGGTTTTAAAGTAGGATGGAAGTTTTATATGTGTAATACAGAATTTCAAATTTCTGTTAGTCATGCAGATGTGTCAGTATTTATATTTGAATGCTGACATTTGCTTGTGCCAGCAATATGATTTTTAAGATATAAATGAGTCTCCTTGGTGGTCAGAAGTAGTGAACATGAGCAAGTGAAACTGTCCGAGGAATCTGCAGTGAGTCTGCATGGATGAGTTGAGACAGTGAGCAGTCTGCACTCCTAGTGGGCTGTAGTCCCAGGCTAGTGCTGCTCCTGCCAGTGTGATGCACGAAGCCTGGAAGTGACTTGGACACACAAGCCTGCAGGAGGACCCAGGGGAAACGGTGTGACCTAACAGTGAGATGGACATCCAATGGACCAATGAGCAGATCAGTGGAAATGTGGGGGAGGGTATAAAATGTATTTGATTAATGAAATGCCAGCTCTTTTAGTTGTAGGTAAAATAAGGGGAGACTGATTACCGTGTGATGAAAGGTTGGCCCTTTGGCAGGTCTTAGGCATGCACCACATCTCTTTACCTGATTACAGATGGTAATCCTCAAAGACATTCCTGAGACATTTCTGCCAGGCTAATTCCGTCTGTCTTCCCCCTCTTACCCTAGTGTTAGATGCTGGACCACTCCTACACTTATATCCTGCTCTTCACAGGGCAGGTACCACCTCTACATGTAGAAGAAATGGAACTTTTTTATTATTATGAACATATTTCTGCACATGAGCCTCAAGCCCTCATCTGATTATTGTAAATTGACTATATGGCGTGCCTCCCCAAGGGAAAAATCATTATGGTCTCAGTGTAGTAATGACCATTTTGAGTCTCAAAATGGCCACGCAAGCCCTTTTTTCCTTAAATTCCTTCCTGAGCTCCAGGGGCAAAAACTGAAGGCTTTGTGTTACATGAACTATGGTGCCATTAGGATGTAGGTGGTTGGATATAAAATTATTCTCATGCTCAGTAGTGTATTTTAATTTTTTTTTTTTTTTGTTAACAAGGTACACAAGCAGTCTCCTTCTTGGGTGTGAATCCTTTAAAATTGTAACATCTCTACTTTGTAATGGGTACTTGCTGCCTTGCACTGAACAAGGGTGCCAGTGTGGATGTTTGGAGGATAATTGCTATTGAATTATACTATAAAAATTAGCAATGATTATTCTTACTGTCTCTTTCCCATCCCCATGAAAATGAAGAGTGGTTGGAATCTCATACACTTTTGTCCCTGCCATGACACAGTAAAGCCTGTATTTTTGTTTACATTATAGGGTTTTTGAGGCTGGTTGGGAGGGGGACACACTGTCCCTTTCCCTCTATTGTGTTCCATTTCCCATCAGGCACTTCTGTATGGCCAAGGGCCTCAGGAAGACCCAGCGGAAGCTGTGCAAGTGCAGAGATTACATCATTCTGTGCGGCCATGCTTGTCTGTGCTGATCAATAGCAGGCCTTGTAATGGCTGCTGGAGGCCATTACAGGGCGCCCCTTGTTTCTCGCCCCCCTGCTGATCTAGAAAACAGGCTTGGATGCAGGACCAGAGACTTATAGCCCCACCCTGTTGGAACCCCTGTTAGTGAAGTCACACATAGAACTGTGCCAGTGCTTCAAATTTGTCTGTGTTTTCCTCATCTTTCCTTGCATTCAAAATATTTACAAACAAAAAGTTTCTTTTGTTGTCTGGAAATGTCCCAATGGCATAAATTGATTCTTTTATTTAGTTGCTTAGCAAATACTTTTTTTGATGTAAAGAAAATATTGTGGTTGTGTGTTTTTCTAATAGGTACAGCACCAGATTCCCAGCTGGGACTTGAACCTGCAGCTTGTTGGTAATAACCTATAAATTCTGGCTGTGAGTACGATAGCAAGAGTGTGGAATCTGGGGCTGTAATAATCTGCCTGTTTGACCATCATTCATCATTTTCTGGTTTCTACCCTACTGACCTGATTTTTTTTTTTCTTTTCATTTTCTATGTGAGATTAAAGATGAATCTCACTTTTCATAAAGAACTCAGTTGAGAGGAAGACGTGTGTGTGTGTGTGTGTGTGTGTGTGGGTGCGTGCACGCGCGTGCATGGAAATAAGGGTTGGAATATACTGAAACATTATGGATGTTGTGAAAATTTAAGAATTGCAGTTGCGGTTTATTTACATGTGTATTTAATGTGCATAGTCTCAGGTTTATGCAGATATTATAGTGTTTCATTTTTTATGGAGGGGGGGAAAGATTACTAATCATGAATAAACATTCTGAACATACTTTTGGCCATATAGTGTATGTGGACATCATCACGTCTGTATGTGCTTTGCTACTATAATGGCCCCCACAGCTTTCCACAACATTTTGGAGCATGGCTGTGGCAATTTGTGCCCATTTGGCCACAGGAGCATCAGTGAAGTCAAGACAAGAAGGTCTAGCTTGCAGTTGGCATTCCAGTTCAACCCAAAGGAGTTTAGTGGGGTTGAGGTCAGGACTCTGTGCAGGCCACTCAAGTTCTTTCACACCAGTCTGAGCAAACCCTGTATTTATGTGTATTTGTGCACAGAGGCTCAGTCATACTGGAGTAGGAAAGGAGCTTTCCCAAACTGTGGCCACAAAGTTGGAAACACACAATTGGCTAGAATGTGTTTGTATGCTGTATGGGTGCAGCTGAAACAGCTCAACTCAGTCATTAGAAGTGGGGTCCACATACTTTTGCCCATGTAGTATATCACTCTGTGGCTTGGCTAGTGAGCAACAACAATCATCAGTTTTCTTCAAAGTGAATCAGGATGGTTGCAGATACTCCCTCAGCATCCTGCTTTTTCCTCACTTAACTGGTGCTGTTTTGTGTCTAGTGAGTTCTGTTGCATTTTGATATTTTTGGTTTTTACAATTTTCATGAGCAGGTCAGTTATGTATATTATTATTGTTTCACATCCCATTAGGCTTTTATTGTGAAATGGTCATCCATGACTTTATTGTCAGTCTCCCAGTCCATGTTTTTGACATTGGATTGTATTGACCAGTCTAGGCTTCAGCATCTTTGATCATTATCTTCATATCATTCACAGCATTTGTCTGCTTCACACAGGGTAAATGTCAGCATCCCTAGTGTTAAAATCACAGAGTTTTGTGTATTTCATGTCTGTTTGCTGGCTTATTGAATGTGATACACTCGGCTGCTGCCCTCATTCTGGGTACCTCTTTTGATGCTGCATATCATTGCCGATGGCATCTACTGAGGATCTGGGTGATGTGTTCTCCACAGTAGCTTTTTTGGCAGCTGGACCCCAGTGGACATGGTATTCTGTACTGTCATATTCTTCTGTAGCTAGTGGCAGAATTGGGTTTAACTGCAACTGGGAGCATGGTCACTGCTGTTGCCTGGAGATTGTTTCCTGAGGACTATGGGATGCGTTTCTGCTAGTGAATCTGGTGGGTAGCTGGAACCTCGGCAGTGAGGAAAGGAGGGCTGGATGCTGCATGCAGCATGATGAGGTGTTTCAGCACTGTCACGTGCAAGAGAGTGTGAGTGCATCTCAGCCACGTGCCCATGAACTGAAGATCTTCCTTTTTTTATGGAAATACATCATGCTCATTACTTCCAATTTAGTAAAATAGGAGAAGTGAGCACATAGCTGAAAAGAGCCTGTTGTCTTGCCGAGCCTACTGGTTATTACTGCAAACACAGCTGTCAGCTCAGTTGTATTTATTTCATTGTCACCCAGGATGGATTATGTATTTGGTAGTGCAATTATTGTGGAGTTTGTAAAAACAATTGTCCTGTGTGAATGTGGAGTCCAGTGGAGCAGTTCTAGGCAGTCATGGCCCAGTTCTGCTGTTAACCAAACACTCATCATGATGTGGGAGAAAATGGAGCAGCATCACAGGATAAGAAAAGCAACTGTTAGTGAGTCTTGTTTTTTAAAAAAAAAAAAAAGTCTCTTTTAAAAGGTTTTTTTTTTGTCTCAGTCAGGCCTGAGCTTTTGTGTCTCAAATAATTTGTCTGCATCTTCAGTGTTAGTCAGTAAAATGTTGTACACACACACACACACACACACACACACACACTTGTCCTCTTGCTGAATGTTAGTTCTCCAGCTCAATACCCACCTTTCTGGGGATTGGATGTGAAAAGCACTGGGGGTTTTGGTAGTCTCAGCATGGCTGGTGACGGGAACCAGTCCTTTGCCTACATTATTCATGAACTGCTGACGCTGGATGGTGACTTTGTCCAGAAGGTTTAATAATGTACATTCTTCGTCCTTCTTTGCTCGGGACCATCCGGGTTTTCAGCATCTCATCTCTTTCTCTCTCTCTCACACACACACACACACACACACACACACACACACACACACACACACACACACACACACACACACACACACACACACAAACAAACGGGATGCATAAAAACCAATGCACATACTTTTGGTTAACATTTATGAATAGAAGTGCCTGGCAGGTGGATTAAAAGTAATTCATGACCCAGGAGCAGCAGCTGCTAGTTGTACATGTACCTGCCAGGTGATTTACCTGGTTATCAGAACACAAACACCTTTGGAAGCCAGCGTGTGGCCATATAACACATGGGACTGCTTTCCATCACACTTTATCTACCATGTTAATTTGAAGTGTCTTGATTCCTACAATCATTTGAAGCTTTTCTTATTCACTTTCTTTAAACGATAGCATTTTATCTTAAGATGGTGTACTGGGTTAATACAAGTATTTATTAAATTACCTGTTTTTAGGATTTACTTGGGAAAAACATTACAGAAAGGACTGTATGTTGTTAAGATTGGTGCCCTTGGTTCCTCCATTCAGTGACATTCAAGTCACAACTTTCATGGAGGGTAGGAGGACTTGCCCTTCAGTTAGAATGCTTCCCCCCCCCCCCTCCCGAGTTCCTCTGAGATCACTTCTCTCTTTCTATTTCTTTCTCTTGCTCTCTTGTCCGGCTTGCCGTGATTTATCCTGTGAGAGGCAGAGCCTGGACTATTGAATTCTTAATAGGCCAAAAGTACTTCCACACATTTCATTTGGATTTTTCCCTCCCTATTATTGTTGTTATTATTATTAATAAAAATAAAAATGTATATATTTTTCATTTTTATTATTTTATTATTTTATTTTTTCCCTTATCCTGAAGTTGTAATTTTTACATTATTTTGGCCTTGTTTCTGGGTGGAAGAGGGGGTAACTTTGCCAGTTTCACTCTGCTCTTTGTAACAGTGGTTTGTAAATCTGCTCCACCACCACTGTGTCACTGCTGAGACTCAAACCTCAGCCTGTGTTCAGGAAGGCTATGTACCTGCTGGCCTATGTGTAAACCCACACCTTGCTTGTGTGTGGGATTATTTGTTGTGAACAGATTTTGAAAGGATCTGTTTTGTTGCTTTTGGGAAAGCTACTGCTATATTCAATTCTTATCATAGGAAATATGGGCCAGTTTTTTTTTTTTTTTTTTTTTTGTCTCCCCCCCCCCATAGACAACTGGTGTGGCAGGGATTTGAACCCTGGCCCCTACCTTTATGTGCAAAATGGCACCAGCTAGGACACTTCATGCACTTACTTTATTTAATCTTTCATGGATGATATGTGGTTTACAAGCATGCAAATCAGTCAGATCAAGACTGTTTTTAAGAACAAACTGGGAGTTTTCATAGTATTATTTTACTGTAGCTCTAGGCTATGTGTATGTCTGTGTGATAACTACCTTCTGCCTCTTCTGCTGTGAGCTTAACTGCAGCCTGAGGAGGAACCAGAGTCCTAGGCTTACATGACATTTGGTGCTACATCTGTCCCATTGATACTGCAGCTTGCATCTGCCTTCACAAAGGCCTTCCAGAAGGCTGTCTGAGCATCTTAGCATTTAAGGTGTGTTCTTTCTTCTGTTTGTTTTTAGAACAGATTTCAGTGGACTGCTAATAACTTCTGAAACAAGTTCTTAATCGGGGTTCCAGAAAGCTCTGAAAAGGTTGGCGTTTCAATGTTGGTTATAAAAGTTGTGTACATGTGGGGGAAAAATGTTTTTAATATTGGAAGATGCACACATTCCAGGAAATGCCAAAAAGTTTGCTGAGCTCATCAGGGTGAAATTAAGAAAAGACTAAGAAACATGCCTCTGATAGCTGGTACCCTTTTGAGAATGTCCTCTGACCAATGTTTCTCTTATGACCTATTGATCTTTATGTTCACATTTTACATCATGCGGAAATCACACAGTGAGGTGTTTTTCCTGTGCTCATACTTTAAATGGTCCTTAGCTAGGGCACCTCTAATCCTCATGGCCAGAGGTAGGGATCCATAGTGGCATTTGACTCAGTCCGATACATAGCTCGTATTAATGGGCTTGCTATCACTTCCTCTTTACACAGAAACTGCACCTCAGATTATCAGGTTGTTTGCACCTGCGTGGGAGGTACTTGAGTGGCCTCAGACCATATAAATGGATGAAATGGTGACTTTTGAAAAGGAATAAGTGTAAACCTCATGCTATAGCTTAAGCTCATGCTTTGCTCCAGAGTGACTTACAACATTAAGCTGTTTACAATGACTCATGAGTTTATACAGCTTAGTAATTTTTGCTGGAACAATTTAGGGTAAATACATTGCTGTAGGATATGACAGAAGGAGATAGTTTTCAAACCTCAGACCATTGCATGGATGTTTTCTGGTAATTTGGCATCAACTCATTGGGGCTCTCATGTAGCAAGGGCACCTGGTACTGTGCCTTGGTAATCTGTTATTAGTCGGGACTTTCAGTCTTTCTTACGGCTGTGCTGGACTGGGACCACCTGAAATTTCACCACCTGTAGCCAGTGCTATCATTCAGACCGCTGCCTGGTCAGCAGATGAAGAGCAGGCTGCCCAGTTGGTTTGTGTATGGGTGATGTGGAGTCGAAAAGGAAACGGTTCAGCTAAATCGTATACGGTGTACATCCAGTGCTCATTTGATTTGTGTCCAAAGTAGTTTCAAGTTGTACTTTTTGTTTACTTAAAGGATTTTTTTTTTGCTGAGGCAGCTCCAGGTTCTTAACTGCAACAGCATGGTGTACCCCTTTGTCTGCACTGGCAAATATGGGTCTCCATATTACTCCCCACCCTCAATATCCATTTTAAAAACTATGTGTTTACATATCACACCAGGCGTATGGAAGCCTTCGCCACAGGCCACATTTCTTCTTTTTCTCTGTACGTCTCTATGTGTGTGCGTGCTTGTGCAGTTTACCTCTATCCAGATGTTTCTCAGGAATCAAACTCATTACCCCTTTCAGAGGCCCAAAAAGGGATCCAAAATTCCACCCTACAGATTAAACTGGTTCCTTATTTCTTCTCATTAGGAGTCTTGGATTCTCTGTTGTTGTGGTTCGACACCACTTGTGATGTGTTGTTCATCACTGAAGGTCAGTTGGTGTTGGGAACTGGGATGATGGGACAGTGGAATAGTAAGGAACAGGGAACTAGAGAACTCCACTTTTCTTTAGGACATTATATGCAATATCTTCCTTGATTGCCTATGTTCACAAAGCCCTGGGGAGGCCGTTAAAATTCCATCCTTCCAGTAATACTGTACATGTGATAATTACAGTTTTAGAGAGTTATTTAAATGAAGAGAATGTCTCAACATCACAGTGAAGAGGAACACAGTCTGCTTACTTTTTTTAATTACATTTTTTGTAGTGGCTTTTCTTTGTGTAAGCCTAGGGCCATATGCTTGTGTGTTCGCTTTGTCTCAGACTCTAGACAAACCGTTTCTCACACACACACACACACACACACACACACACACACACACACACACACATTCTGCCACATTAGCCTTGGCATGCAGACAATTTCCCAGGAGCCTTTGTGCCTGTGGGGGATGAAGCGAATGCCCAACCACAGCCTGCCAATGACTCTGCTCCACGACAATGGTTCCTCTTTCCAATGTGTTTGCTGTGTGGAAGTGTATGGCGGAAAAACACATTTTTGCTGCACACACCCCATCCCACCCCCCTCACCTTGCTGTCTGTATTTTATCCTGAAGAGGGAAATGTCAGGGCCCGGCCAGTGTTTAGTTGCGTTTGGTTCAGTATCTCAGTTTCTTGAACTTGTTTGGCTTTTGATTATTTTGGTTTTTCCAGCATTGTAGAGGACAGTTTTTGAATATGCTGGCAAACTAAAAAGAAACCTTTTCTCCATATTGTCAGCCATATTTTTTGAGCTACTATTGATGTTAGCCATGTCAGGGGAGTGGCCTGTATTCTGGATGTACCCGGTGCTCTGAGTTCATACAGTGTGGGTAGTGTTGGGTGTAAAGTGGGTTCCACCTCAGGGATGTATTTGAACAGCCTTAGTTCAGTTAGACACTGTGGAAGTGTACATACAGACGTACACACAGATGCATTCTGCCCAGTGCAGTAACAACAGCTATCCATTTTAATGATTTGTTGGTTTTACACTTTATTAGCTTGTGGGCTTTGTGGCTCATTGTGCCCCCCCCCCAGCCTTCAATAGGGATCTCTTCTTGAGTACTCAGTTTTAGGAGGGGCTCTTCTGTTGTGTCGTGGAGGAAGGTGTTCCCCTTGAATGGCTTCAGTGATGAGACGAGCTAAATCGGAGTGTAGCTGTGACCTGGATGGGCTGCTCTGGATACAAGTGTTCATTATGGAGCTGCAGATTGTCATAGATCACCTTTCCTTTTTAAAACTAGTAGCCTGAGTAGTCTCTCCCTCTTTCCCATCTCTGTGGTGCAGGGAAACCAACTCATGACTTTGTGGGAGTGGAGTGGATGGTTGCTGATGTTGGGTTGGGGTCAATACGGTGTGCCTTGGTCTGCATCAGGGTGGAACTAAATATGTCTACAACAGTGTTCCTGAGGCTTTTCTCTCCTGAGCAAGATGAACGCCCCCCTGTCTCCCCTGTCATGCCTTTATTTTATTGCCGATTCATCAGGCTGTCAGGCACGTCTCTCTCAGCTATCTTTATCGGGCAAAGATTTGTGTTCCTGGAAATAGGATGGGGGACCACTAAACATACCTCTTGCTAATGTAAATCACTTTCCCAGTTTAACCCTGGGCTCCAGTTTCCAATCAGGCACAGATCAAAGGTTAAACCTCTGAGTTTAGCTAACTCTGCAGAATTTCCAGTGGGCCTGGATGCCAAGTGTTGAGAAGAGTGAGACATCACTTCCACTGTGTGTAATGGAGGGATAAATAGAAGCTCTGCAATATTAATAGTTACTTTTATGC
Organism: Heterotis niloticus; assembly: GCA_018136845.1. Taxonomy (NCBI): domain Eukaryota; kingdom Metazoa; phylum Chordata; class Actinopteri; order Osteoglossiformes; family Osteoglossidae; genus Heterotis; species Heterotis niloticus. The sequence goes on along the minus strand of CM030892.1, from coordinate 9,486,051 downwards.
TGGGTGCCCTTGTTGTACAGCTGACTCTTCATTTTAATCCCTAGAAGAATGCCTTAGAAAAATGTGAAAATCACCGTAGATGTGACCTGTGTGTAAACCTGAAGGTCACACATTCTACAAGCAGGTTTAAATGCATTCCTGATTTGAACTATTTTATTTTATTTCAGCTGCTAGGTGTGGCCATTCTGTTTGTAGATACTTATGAGTACATCATGTCCGTAAAGATGGAGGTTGAAGGTAAGCAGCTGGTGAAAATGCGTTATAGACAGTGACATAGACACATGGTTGTCAGTGGGAACAACAGAATCCTGTATGTGCAGTGAGTCAAAGTCAAAGAGTCAAAAGAGTTTATTTGTTATGTACATGGTTGTATACCATGTAGTGAAATGTGCTCTGATCCAGGATAGACTGTGCATGAAAATTTACAATGAAAAATAAAACAAACAACCAACCGAACACCAAGAAGAAAAGAAACAAACAGCAAATAGATAAATAAGTAAAAATAAATAAATAAGTAAAATGGTAAAGAAACCTTAAGGTGCACTCGAAGGACAGTGACAGTGAGGGGAGTGGTCACAGAATATTGAAGACCCTGGTCTGTGAGGGTTGTGATAGCATGTCCGGGTTCAGAGTTTGAGTAGTTCTGAGCCACTCTGGCCTGGCAAAAGCCCCCAGAGACATCCATGGTGGAAGAGCGATATTTAATCTTTCCCCACCCCTGTCAGTTACAAGGTCTGCTACTCTATTGATCTTCGTAGGTTCTGTGCTCATGTCAGCAGTTTGGCAAGTTGATGACAGATTTTAACCTTTGCAGCAGACCCTGGGTCAGTTATAGCTCAATGTAGTGATAAAGAGTTGAATTTAGGACAGTTTGGACAGGTTAGAACTCTGATTGCTAATGATTATTGCAGTTATTTAAAAAGTGACTTAATTTTTTACAAAGCTGTTTATAGTGATTTACCCATTTATTTAAAACAGTGTAAATATAATAAAAGGTACAATAGTAAGAGGGGGATTCAATCCCAAGTCCTTAGAGTCTTTTGAATGCAAGTCATTGACTATAGTCATGTACTACTTCTTGCCCCTTGTGATGGTTTTACCAAGGGTTTTTAACCTAATACTCATTAGATTAAGTGATTTAGTCAGAAAGATAGCTAGTTTCCTCCTTGCAGTTTGAACCCATACCCTCAACACAGTTCCTGTCCCACTGCAGCCCTATCTGTCCTCTCTCACCTTAGGAATACGTTAAAGGGGCCCACTTGGCCCTTGGGTTTGGAGGCTGCTGCTGTTGCTGCTCTGTTTTTCCTGTTGCCAGGACAGCAACATCTCACTCGCCTGTCAGCGTGCTATTTTCCACTCCCCAACCCCCTTTGACCAATTGGTCTCTGAATCAGCCCTTGCCTGAATGCATACGGCCCAGTCTATCACATACTGGAGGATGGAAGGGGTGTCAGTCAAAGCCAAGCTATTACCATCTATAAATATTCTCCCTTTCTTAAAGCACACACCCTCCCACTGCCTGGGTGTGGCTTTCCTGACCATCTGGCTCACTGGATTGTTGGGATAAGAGGCTGGCATTTCTGAAAAGGTTTACATTCCAGTCATGGCCACAAATTCCTGGATATTAAGCAAGGTCTGCATATGTCAATCCATAGACCATGTGTGGGGGGGTTCATGATGTTCTCAGTGCCCCCTATGTAATAGCACTTCAGGAATTACAGCTGAAACCAAGAATGCTGTTGTACCGTTTAGCTTTGAATTTGGCTTGAATTATTGCAGCAAAAATGTCCAGTTTAAAAACAGCATCTGTAATAGAATTAAACTAAATCAAGCATTCCTCCGTCCTGTGACTGGTCTGAGCTCAAGTAGCTTCAGATTTGGGGACGATGCTTATTTTTCTTACCACGGGCCATAAGCTGCTTGGCACAGTAAAGTGTACCAGAATGGTGTGTTCTTGCCTTTTTATTCTCAGTGGTGCAGTGATATGTGTTTTAGCATAAGGAGAAAATAATTGCTGTCATTCTGACCCTTCATCAGCTGTGTGACCTGCACATATTTTGGCAATGAGGAAAAACAGTTTCCTCACTATGATGACAGAAATAGTGGGGAGGGATGTGCCAGCTTGCATTCTACACAAAATTGTACACCTTAGGCTAAAGAGAAGAAAGTGCTTTCAAGCAACATGTCTTCAGCTCTGCATCCCCTGGTGGCTCCCTTGTGCTGCCCTGCTGGCTACAGACAGACAGACAGACACACAGCTAGACATCTGTCAGTTAGACTTGCTCAGGAGCCTTGGATTGTGGCCCACAGAAATCCCATGGTTCCTTTTCTAGCTCTGTTCCCAGCATTGACACTGACTGTTTATGTAGAAAGAACCTTTTAACTGGGGACACTGTAGTCTGCTGAAGTCTATAATCAGAGCTGGGTTTGAAAGGTTGAAAAGAGTTTTTTATTTTTTTTTATTTTTTATTTTTTATTTTTGTTTTAAACCTTTTATTGTAGTCATTTGATGCCTAAAATGATCCATCAAACACATTAAGCATGTAAAATTGGTGGCACTTTGCCACTGATATAGCCCCTTCTCTAAAATATTTATAATCTTGTTATTTTTAGTGATAAAATTTGTTCATATTATGTACTGTATCTTGACATGGTAGAACAAAGTTCCACAGTACCTTGTAACTGCAGAATAGCCCCGGCATTCAAGAAGCCTGACAGCTAGATGTGTAGCAGCAAAATGGCGATATTAGACAAGTAAGTTGTGCTATAATCATCCTTTGTTTTGTTTAAAGCTCTTCATCTGCTGTCAATGCACTTCTGATTACGTATACAACATTTTGGAGCAAAGGACTTATAAATTGAATAAATTTTTTTTTTTAATAACTCTGGCCCTGTTAGCACCCTGTGCATACTGACATTTGTATTAGCTGTGGGAGCTGGCAGTGTAGAGAATAGAGTCAAAGCCCTATAATCTGAATGTTGCTGGTCCAAGTCTCTGTTTTTGCTATTGTACCTTTGATCAAAATACTTAGCAAGAGTTAATACAGTAAAAAGTCCCACTTGTATAAATCAGAGTAAGTCACTTTGGACAAAAGGTGTTGCTAGATGACAAATAATGAAAATAGCTGAGCTCTGCATTAATTTGTTGTGATATACCTGAGGATTTAATGACTGTTCACTTTGTACTGAAACTAAGGCTTTTAAGTGATCTGTTTACTCTGTAATTATGGAAAATCAAATTTGTATTGAAGTAAACGTTAATGATTGCTAATGATTTCGTATTGTACAGTTTTATTCTAAAAATGACACACATTAGATTGGACACAAACTCCTTTCTGTTACATTATTTAAACAATATGGTACATTCAGTCACATGCTCAACTAAGCATACTTAATTGGGAGTTCAATGAGAATGAAACCAGCGCACAGTGTGCTCTGGGCTCAAAGTTTTTCCACCATATAAAACTGAGATTGAGACAGGTCTGAGAAAGTAAGGGAAATGTTCAGAATGTTATGATGCACTTCAATTAAATTATTACTCTTTTTGCCTGTTTAAACATGCAATGTTTTGAAACACCTAGTGGCTGCTCACATTTTGATGCTAACTGACTAATGACAATAGCCATTCAGTGCTCAGGAAACATAATAACAACCTTTAATTTTTGGTGCTCTTGTAAAAATGGTGCCTTTTGGTTTTGTGCCTGACAAATTTAATTTTGGAACAGCTAACGGTCAAATGGAGACAGTTCGTAACTATAAACAAGATGATGAATTTGGATGCCTGAGCCAGGGTTGAGAACTGCTACTCTAGATCTCATCAGTCTATGTGAATGTTGTGAAAGAAGACCTGAAATTTGTTCACACCTTGTTCTCATTTCTGTCTCTCCTCTTGCAGCAATTTTGAATTCAAAAAACCCAAAGGAAGCACCAAAGTCTTTCAGCTTTGACTATTCTTACTGGTCACACACCACGGTAAGCTATCCAGTTGTTAAGTCATCAATTTTCTTTTCTCCAACTTATACTTTTGAAAATCTCACGTTTGATTATACTGTGAGATAATGGTGACAGATGATAGTTTCCCCTCAGGGATAACAAATCTTGATTTAAAAAGAAACTTTCTTTGCAGGTCCCTCTAAAGCAGATAGTTTCCAGTTTCACACACACACACACACACACACACACACACACACACACACACACACGAGTGAAACTGGCAACTATCTGGCGCGCATATATATATATACACACACACACACACACACACACACACACACATATACATACACACACTGTATGTCCAAATATGTTTCCCTTCAGGCGGATGACCCAGCCTTCGCCTCGCAAAGCCTGGTCTACAATGACATAGGCAAAGAAATGCTGCAGCATGCCTTTGAGGGCTACAATGTCTGTATTTTTGCCTATGGCCAAACGGGTGCAGGAAAGTCCTACACCATGATGGGCAAGCAGGAAGATGGCCAGGCGGGCATCATCCCCCAGGTATGCCTAGCCTTGGCTGCTGAAAACCCTTAATGTAAACCATGCTCTCACTATGACTCCCAAAAAGGGATAAAACCTCATCAAGCAGTCTTGCACTCTTGTGCTGATAATATTTTTTATCCTATTTCTTATTGAAGTATGTAAACTCAATGTAAACTCATGCTTTGTTGGATATGTTTGGATGGACTTGGAGGGATTTTAAGCTTTTGAGATTCACCTCCATTGTGAGAGAAATTTGTACTGTGCTGGGTTTTCTTTGGCTTATTGGGTGAGTGCTTTTAAAAAGCTTTTTGTGGCTCACATTGATCAATGTCAACCACCTCCCACTCCCAGCTCTGCGAGGAACTCTTTGAGAAGATCAATGACAACAGCAATGAGGACATCTCGTACTCTGTGGAGGTGAGCTACACAGGCCTGGAGTGCTTCTGCCCCCCTCCAAAGTTCTGCTGTTGGTGCCCCCCAAGTCATGTGCTGAAACTGCAGTTAACACCTTAGAACTGATGATTACACAGAGGCTTTATTGTGCAAGGCTTGAATCCTGGCAAGAAGCCTCAAAGTCCAGCAGTTTCCTTAGCAACCTCCAGTTAGATGAGGATAAGGCCTGAGAGTTGCCACAAGCTGATAAGTATAGACACCTATTGAAAACACCTGTTCTATTTGTATGCAATAGGCACCCAGGTTTTTAGAGGGACATACACATTTTCATTGTTGTGCTCCTTTTGGCATGTTCACCCCATTGTTGTTTGGTAAAGTCACTTTGCTGTCCTCCATATGGGTTTGTGCTTGAGTTAAATCCTGGCCTCAGTTGACCACATATGGTCAGGCCTACCCGAATACAGACGTGAAAAACTCACTTGCTCCTTGACTGAAGACTTGAGTCATCTTGGAATTAGATCAGTGCTGGATAAGAATGATAAGGTCAGGGGATAGTGAAGACAGCATAAATTACAACAGCTGGCCTGGCTTGCAGGTGGCCTACATGGAGATCTACTGTGAGCGTGTGCGGGACCTGCTGAACCCCAAGAACAAGGGCAATTTGCGTGTGCGTGAACACCCACTCCTTGGCCCATATGTGGAGGACCTGTCCAAGCTGGCCGTGACTTCATATACAGACATCGCTGACCTGATGGATGCTGGCAACAAAGCCAGGTAAAATACTGAGATATGCAGTATGACACTCTATCATGATCCTGGGCAGCAGCAGTCTCCCAGTCTGCCATGCAGTCACTAGTGTATACGACCAATAGTCTACAGTGTTCTGTGTTTCCAGCGTTTTTTTTTTAAATTTTTTTTTGGATACTCCCTCTGTATCTACTGATGAGAAGAAGAGGAAGGCAATTACTGTTGAGGAGATACTCAAGATATTTGCCCAGCATGAAGGCGGCAAGCCCGTAATGTCCATAATGACTTTTATGGTATGCTAGGCAGGTGTTATGGCGTGGGTTGGTGGAAACAATCACGAGACACCAAGGTAATTTTAAGTTCAGTTAAACTCTTCACTGACTGTTGTGTCTGACAAAGAATGTTGCTGCTAATGCGTAAACATTAGCGATTGGCAGTAAACAAAAACAGAACATGCCACAATTCAAAGTAAGCAAATTATAAGGTCTTAGCAAGACAGTGGTTGCAGGAGAGTTGACACGGAGCAGCAGATACTGAGCATTAACAGGAAGTCCGGGTAGGAACTAAATCCTGTCCACAATTGGTTCCGACACAAATGCTCAGTCTGAAGACAGGGCGGAGAGACTGCTTAAGTTCCGTTGCTGAAGTGGCTATTGGCATGACAGTAGGTTAAGTTTATTAAAAGCATTTTCGACTTATGATATTTTTAACTTACGATGGGTTTAACGATTGGGTTGGGAATGTCATCCCATCGTAAGTTAGGGACCATCTGTAGTCCTGCTTGGTGTTTCCTTGGCAGCTCTAGCAGGCACAGCAGACAACAGCTCCTTCCTGGCATCATGATGCTCCAGGCAGCCAAGATGTTGTTTTATGATCATTGATCTTCTCTTGCTTCACTATCTATTACGTGCTTTCTGCTGACTGAAACTGCAGTTTCTTCTCTGGTGTCATTCCACCTATTTATTTGCTTATTAAATTGCTTAAGACACTACAGACTGCTTCACACCACTGATCATACAAGTAAAGTCTCACAATTGCTCAAATGCTCACACTCTGGTCCCACAGGACAGTAGCAGCCACCAACATGAATGAGACCAGCAGCAGGTCACATGCTGTCTTCACAATTGTCTTCACGCAGAGGAAGCATGACAGTGAGACAGACCTCTCCACAGAAAAGGTGATGTACTATACACCCTTCTCCATCTGTCTTCTTCCCTCTTTTTATGCTGCTCCACCCACTGTGTCTACAATCTTTGCCCCACATGAGGCTGGGGCAAGGGTTGACAGTATTTCATCATTAAGGGTCACTGTACCAACTGCCAAACCAAATGTTTTCTTAAGTCCTTACATGTCTGTATTTTTAATCCATCAGGAACTGTTTTATAAAATATTTATTTTTCTAGTTTTATGTGGTTTTGTGCTGGTGCTGATCCCAAATTACCATCTCTTCAGGTCAGCAAGATTAGCCTGGTGGACCTGGCGGGCAGTGAGCGGGCAGACTCCACAGGAGCCAAAGGGACCAGGTTAAAGGTAGTCCCTTCACCTGTATCCACCTTACATTCCCCTTGGTCTGCAAAAATGGGCTAGATTACCACGGTTAAATTAGTTTAGATGAGTTCGGTACTGAGATCCAACCTCTGTGAGCATTAAATTTCTTGTTTATTAAAATGTACTTAGTCTACACGTGTCCCCCTATCTGCTGAGTGGTTGTATGTCTTAAAATGGTTTGAAAGGGAATGGCAACCCCATCAGTGCATATGTCCTCATGTGCTGTGATGATAAGCCGAAGTCCAGGTTTCCACAAATGGATCTGAAGAAGGCCTTTGTCAGCACAGAGCTTCAGCTCTCCTGTTTCCTTTTTCCATTTTAGGAAGGTGCGAACATCAACAAGTCCCTGACCACGCTTGGAAAAGTCATTTCAGCCCTGGCAGAAGTGGTGAGTGTCAATCACTTGTGTCAGACATATAGAGGATGTTGTTTATTTTGAATGTGCTGTAATCCAGTCTGCTGTTGTACCTTTCTCTTCCGTTCCCAATGCTTCCTGTGCTCAGGATAACTGTACCAGCAAGGTAAAACTGTTCAGTATTCACCAGTCCTACTGAAACCCATCCATAGATCCTTGAGTAATTGACCTCATATAACACAGCTTCCTAATTCAACCTATGATGTGTTTTAGTCCAGTTTCTTTAAATGACATTCTTTGCATTTCTCCTCTATTAATGATTTCTCATTTTTTGTTTAGATGTCTGTGCTGACCCTCCAATAAATATGAAGTGTTGTGTTTGTGGCTATTTTTTTTTGTTGAAAATACTGCTTGTTCTTCATATGATGCAGAGCAAGAAGAAGAAGAAAACAGACTTCATCCCTTACAGGGACTCTGTTCTCACGTGGCTGCTCCGGGAGAACCTGGGTAAGAAGAGAGATAATGTCTTAAGTCTCATTCTCTTTGAGATGATATCACAGCGTCACTGTGCTCCAACTGACTTACTGTAAACTCCTGGGCTGTGGGTTCAAATCCAGCTCAGGTTATGCTGAATTGTATGTTCTCCCAACATTCACATGGACTTCCTCTCACAATATAAGACATACCTTTCAGGTGATTTTTGTAACGCTAAGTTGGTCAATGTGTGTGCGAGTGAAATTGCACTCCGATCCTAAGCTGACACCACAATTCTGACTTTAGAGACTTTAGAGAATTAGTTACTAGTAATGAGTAACGAGGAACATTTAGCGAAATTTCTTGTTTCTGGCATTTGTTTTTTTTGGGAATTGCATCAAAACTGCTTAAGGCTGCACCCCTATGTAAAAGCTGTTCTTAAAGTCAAAATTTCTCTACAGTAATTTCAAGCTGGGCTTTTTAACCTTTTGTTAGTGATTATCTGCTTGAGTTTCTCAGGATTCATCCATGTATTTCTGTCCCTATATTGATTCATTTATTTATTCTTTACCCTTCCCTCAGGTGGGAACTCTAGGACAGCCATGGTTGCAGCCCTCAGTCCTGCTGACATCAACTATGATGAAACCCTCAGTACGCTAAGGTATTGTTTTAGTGTAGCATGCCATCAACACTTTCAGCACCAATAATGTATCCCACAAGGAAGTTGGAAGTGACCTGCAAATCATCAGATCACATATTTAACAATGGAGTTCAGATTTTTTTTTTACACTTCTCAAATTTGAATATTTCTCATGCTTTCATTTATACAGTAGTAATTTTGTTGAAGTCCAGTTCCTTGATCCATGTTGGACTTGAACCTGGAGGTTTTCTGACTGTGGCTCAGGTGCTGCTTTGGTGTGGTCAGAGGGGAGGGGCTTCAGTGGCTGTGTTTATACTCCTACCTCAGAGTTTCATATACCTTTGCTTACTCAGGTATGCTGATCGAGCAAAGCAGATCAAGTGCAATGCGGTAATCAACGAAGACCCCAACGCCAAGCTGGTGCGTGAGCTGAAGGATGAAGTTACACGTCTCAAAGATCTACTCCGTGCCCAGGGCCTGGGTGACATCCTGGACAGTGAGTTGAAACACAGCACCTTTAAAGGCAGGGAGGGCACACTACTTTTTCCTACAACAAGTACCCCCAATATAGCTATATGTAGAATGTAATGTATCTACAGTAACTAATTTCTCTCTTGCCTTCTGCTGATCTTGCTATAACTACCATGTCATTTCTTCCTGTTAATATTATTTAGACTAATAATAGCTGCCTCAAACAAAATGAATGTTAGTGAATTCTGTTAACACAATATTAAATAAAATTCCTATTAGTTCAGGTATAAATACATTGCATGTCAATACAGGGGCTCATTAACATGACTTTTGGATACAAGGATAACCTACATTTCCTTCACTTGCTTATGCTCACCATGCCAAGGTTCTGTTTCTTCTTGTCTTCATACTCTGGTGTTTGTTCAATCCAGCTGGAGATGTCTAACACCCACTTCCCTTCATCATTCTATTGCTAGTTTAACATCTGACCTCTGACCCTTCTCGTGTTCTCCTACTTTCCTTCAGTCGAACCAATCGGAGATGATTGCCCAGGAAACGGAAGCAAATGTGTGTATTGGGTGTGCCAGTGCCTGCAGCCCTTGTAGCCATTGCTTCTGGTGCCCCCTTGAGGGAACCTTGCTGCTTATTGCATGCGTCAAGGCTAATGCTAATGCTAAAGTTCACCAGCAGTTGTCACAGATAGATGCATACACTCCCTATGGGAGGAAGGGGTTAGGTAGTTTGTTTTTGAACTTGTATTCAATGAGTTGAGCAAAAATGCTTTTGCAAAAACCAAAAAGTGCAGAAAAATAAATTCAGGACTTGTTTTTATTAAATACTGTATGTCCTGCTCAGTCAAACATATAGTTAATTTTCTTGTCAGTGTTTTCTTCCTCTGTCTCAGACTTTCCTCTCCTGTTGAGTGTGTGTGCGCTGTTTCATTAATTGCAGGTGGCAGTATTGATGGTGTTAGAATGCTAAGCTCTCATTTTGAAAACATGAGCTACCAGAGCAAAGGTGCATGTCTCATTGGTCTGGAATGTGGATGTTATAAGGGTGTCCCTTAGGCACACCCTACAGATGTACAGTAATTCCCTCTACTTTTTTAATAATCTCTGTCCCTGGAACTGATTCCCCCAAGACTGTTTCTGTGTCCTTTTACCTCCCACTTTCACTTCTGCTGTGTCTGCAAGTGGGAAAAGCCTCTCTTTGGCCTATTGGCTATCATTTGGGAATTTTAAAAGGAGGACATGTTATCTGTTTACTGTGTTTGAATGCAAGAAATTTTCATTATTTACCAGGAGGACACAGCAAATGTCTTGAATCACTGCTGCTTATTGCATTATGGTCACTTGTCACCAGCAGCCAGGTCTGTCAAGCAATTTTTACTCAGAAGTAGATGTAGGTGTAAATTCATGTTAGTGGTTCTCTTTATTGTGGGCCAGGGAACTATTAACATCCACTCCATATAGTGGAACTACTAGGACTGGCTAAAACTGGCTTATTCTGCTGCATGTGCCTTACCGTGTCACCTGCCTTCGCTCTGCTTTACCTCCAACTTCCCCTTCCCCCTTCAGCTTTCCAGCCCTGCCATTGTCATGTGTTCTGCTGTTCATCCAGCAGTCTGTACAAATATGGCAGTTTTCACTCTGATCTATGCCAGTCTTCATGTGATCTTTATCCTATACACTGTATAAGTTTTGTATCTGTTTAAAATTATCTATAAAGACTTGGTCAAAATTTAATTGGGATCACTTTTTCCATTAACACTTTCAGTCATTCAGCTCAATGAGTCTTATTGGTGAATGACTAAGGTCAGATGGAACTGAAATTGTATATTAAGTAATAATATGGTGAGTCTGAGCATGGCTTTCGGATGTACCATGTAATTGTATAACTGGCTACTCCAGAAAGGAGTAATTTCCTAGTAGGAGTCAATTAAATGCTTGAGCTTTTCCATAGAGGACCTCCGCTCCAATCCTGAACACAAGCATTTCTTGTGTGGGAGAATAAACTGCTATTTTCAGTTTTCAGTCTTTACATAGATTGGTGAAAGAGTTTGTATAATTTTGTAAAAATGTTTTCTGAACGTGTCAATTCTGTTAACGCATTATTTATACATCTAATTTTTTAACATTTTCATATGGATTGACTTAGCTTTTAAGGAAATATAGGTTGAATACTTACTGAGATACTGCTTTATAAAACTATTAAAATTAAAAATTGCAGCCTTATAGCCACAGGTCCTATTTCTTAACTGCGGCACCCTCTGCTGTACTCACTGATACAGCACATTGAATGCATGGATGCAGCTCTTCTCTGCATTTTGTGGTGTTGTGATCAGGTGCAAAAACTGCCAGCTTCTGTAATTAACCTGTTTGCTGTTGTGTCTGTTTGAATTCCTGTGTGTTTTGTGTGTCTTACACTTAGTCTTTCCTCCTTGTTTCTCTCTTTGTTTCTGTTTCTCTCTCTTTCTTTCTGTTGTCTCGACCTTTGTGCTCCCCTCCCCATCCTGCCCCATGGTGGTTCAGACCTGAAAGACATACAGAACAGTAAACATAGATACTTGCTTGCGTCAGAGAACCAACGGCCTGGCCATCTCTCCACAGCGCCCATTGGCTCCCTCACAGAGCACCCTCTGCCTGGCGCTCCTGCTGGTTTGGGGGGACTGCCCTCTGTCACCAGCATCCAAGAGCGCATCATGTCCACACCAGGCGGGGAAGAAGCCATTGAACGACTGAAGGTACATCTTCTCCATCAAACTCGTTCTGATTCCCAGATATCAGTTGTTTGATCCTAAGATCATCGAATGTGGAGGGGGGGTGCATTTGTACAATATGGTGTAGAAAGCTCGGGCAATGATTAGATACAAGAACAAAATAAATTTTATCAAGATAATCGCTACCATTGCCATGCCACTCAGGTTGAGTGGTTCTCATGGTAGCTGTCGGGTCTGCCCATTGTGAGGACGTCATGCTCTGCACCCATGGCAAGAGTTTGATTGGCTCCTCTGTCTGGAGACTATCTGAGATAATTATAGCACTCCATAGGGGGCATGTAAAGGTCATGGTTATTGGATAGGGTTTGTATACTTTGTCCAAGCAAAGCTGTTGCATAACAGTTGTGTATGTTAATGAAGACAGTTGGTAATAATGACGTTAATCTCACAAGCCCCCGTACAGCATTCTCTTAGCATCTCCTCCTCTTTTCTCCAGTCAGTGTTCACGGCCCACCCTCATTTTCTCAGGAATCCCTGCATCCCTCTTAATGCCTTTCCCTGCCTACAAGTGTTCTAGAGCTAAATAAACAGTGCTGCAAAACAAGGTGCATGTAATGGGGAGTGCTGTCATGGCAACCTTTGCAGTGTTGTCATGGCTGCATTTAGCAATTCTGTTCTGTCATGGAGGAAAACATTCTAGATACAGTCTGTTCTCTGGTTAAAGTTGATGCAGATAGTTTGACACTTATGCTTTGGGGCCTTAATAAAATTTGATGCTTCGTGCATCACTGAAGGGCGGTCTGTGAAGTTGCTGGGTGGTTCATGTCGGGGAACAATGGGTCATTGTGACGCTGCTCATTCCTGCTGATGCCTAAGCACAAGGAGACAAGCTGGGCCATTTGCTCTGAAAGGCAACTCTTCGTTGTTGGGAAAGGAGGGGGTTAGACAGAGGGCTGGCAGAGAATTGCTGTGCCCCCCCCCCCCACACACACACACTTGCCTTCTCTTTTCATCACGTGTTGCCTCCTCTTCTGTCACTCACTCCTGAGTGGGAGTTGGTGCCAGGCAGCCTCATCTGTCAGGAGTTGCTGTTGCCATGGAGACCCTGGCGGCTCTGTCTGTGTCGCCCAGTGACGTGGGCGCATGGCATCACTCCTGACGTCAGGACAAAAATAGACCTATTCGCGTGAAGGAATAGAAATGAGAACAAGTTGTGCTTCTTGGATGTATATGACGCTGCCCTGTGATGATGAAGAAATAGGATTTGGCTTCCTGCTCACTGAGAGTTTACTGTACATTGATTAAAATGGGGCTGTGACTTAGCATATATATAACAGAATAATGTATGCAGTAGCATACATGATCACTCGAGAAATGAAAATAAACATTCAAGGTTATATTAAAAGGCACATCTCTACAGCATCTGTTCTGGAACATGGTGTGTTAATTAAGCATCCTGTTGATTTGTGTAAGGGCTATGTTGACTGGATGTGAAATGTGATTTGTGGTGTTTTTTTCCTGCTGGCCCTATGGCAGACTGGGTATGAGAAAATGGTGCCCACATATACAGGGTGATGATCACAGTCTCAGGGTGACGGAGGAGCTATTGAATGTTCAGTGCTACTGTCTCCCTCTAAGAATACTAGAACCTGTTAGCAGGGCATTGTCTTCATACCTTTTAGCCACTTTAGCTTTTACTCTGATTTTATTTTATCTTTTAAAATATGGGTACAAACAGTCTGACAAAAGCTTTTTTTTTTCTTGAGTCCTTTGACAAAAGTGCTGTTTAGTGATATCTTGTTTTGTAGTCTCTTTTTTGAATATCTTTGTGAAGTTATTTTGTTTGGTTCTTGCTTCTACTGCTTGCTGCCAGTTTTCTAGATTGTGAATGTCAATGGATAGAGCCTTTTCAGAGCTCATTAGGGACCCAGAGACTGTCCTTACCCCATCTCTATGCCCTTCTCCCTTCCCCCTATTCCCTGGACACTCCCTGAATTGCTGGGAGATCATTTGAAACATTGATGGGGACAGTGCAGTTGGAGAAGGTTGACCCTGAGCAAAGGCCCCTGGACAGCTGTGAGCTCCTGAGTCATATGTGGCTCAACCCAATGTCTGTACTGCACACCTCATGGAGAGTAGAGAGATGTGTACTTAAATCCATTCTGTCAGAGTAGGAGCAGGGTCTGTTCTCTACAAATCCCACACCTTTTCTCAACAAGACTCAAAGTGATGTACATATTTGTGTGTGTGCATGCATGTCACCAATTAAAAATTTCCATAATATTAAAGAATTCACTTGTGCAGTAATTACTGGGATTTTTGGTTCTGGAACACTCTATGAAGAGTGACTTTTATTGACTTACTAAGACTTTTTCTAGATCTTAAGATGTTTTGGTGTTGTGGAAAGCAACAACAAAGGTGTTGTACATGTTAGAAAATATACTGTTTTGAAGCTCTGCTAACTTTCAGGTGCTGCACCCCCATTTTGGTCAAATGTCAAGTATTTCACAAAGCCTGAGATGTTTCAAGTTTGATCATGCTCTCTTCCTGTCCCTGCTGTCCCTGAATAAGACTGCTAGGGTCATGAGGTGGGCTTTACTGAAGTGCTGCCACCGAGATGCCTCAGTGGCCAGCAACATGCAGACAGGAGTTCTCTAAAACTTATCTACCCTACCAGCGCACATTTACTATTAATGCACTTCTCTGAAAATGTCCATCAATCCCAACACAGGGGTTTCACATTGTACCATTGGTTCTGTGGTTCTCTTCTCTGTGTTGCACTGTCTTCCATGATCGTTTCATCCCCCCTACAGGAGTCTGAGAAGATCATTGCTGAGCTGAATGAGACCTGGGAGGAGAAATTACGGAAGACTGAGGCCATCCGTATGGAAAGGTGAGTCAGCAGCTAAGTCACATGGCTTCTTGTCTTAAATTTGGGAGACATGGACAGTAGAAGTGTTGCACAGGACCTATATATATGGGAATATTAATTTCTGTCAGATGAAGTAAAATTTTGCATATCAGCATCCTTTCAAAATAAGTTCAGATATAAATATTTTGTCATTCTAGGTAAGTTTCACAGCTAATGAAAAATGAAATGTCAGTATTGTTGTAACATTTTCTTGTCTGTAAACCCCACACAGAGAGGCTCTCCTAGCAGAGATGGGTGTGGCCATTCGTGAGGATGGAGGCACTTTGGGAGTCTTCTCACCAAAAAAGGTATTCATGGCCTTTGTGTAACCATGTGCTGTGACGCTGGCATTCCACTGCCAGCTTTTGCTGACTGTCCTTCTCCTTATGGCTGAGTCGCACTGCTGTTTGCTTCCTCTCTTTTTCATTTATCTTTCTTAGCTCTTTTTTTTAATTTTTTTTTTTTACATTTAGTTCTTTTTCTCATTCAGTACTTCTGTTTGAGCTGACTATCTCCTTTGTTTGACAAGCTATTTAGTTTTATAGTTTTCCAAACAATAAGATTTGTTTTAAGAATTAATGAGCTTTCCAATATCCTTAGAAAATTCACTTGCACTGTTGCTACCCTGATCACTAAGGT
This sequence comes from Heterotis niloticus, assembly GCA_018136845.1. Taxonomy (NCBI): domain Eukaryota; kingdom Metazoa; phylum Chordata; class Actinopteri; order Osteoglossiformes; family Osteoglossidae; genus Heterotis; species Heterotis niloticus. The sequence continues at coordinate 9,470,675 of CM030892.1, read as the reverse complement.
ATTTACTCACACCACAGTTTATTAGAGCACAAATCACAATTTATTAATTTATTACCCATAAGAATGTCAGTGTAAAATGAATCTGGACAGTGTGTAAAGATTTTGATATAAACATATATTTTACCCTCATTAATTATTTAACCGTAATTTATATTTAAACACCAGTGCCAATGTCTTCAGTCATAGAATCTGCTGTTTGGATTGATGCAGAGTAGAGGTGTGTGTGTGTGTGTGTGTGTGTGTGTGTGTGTACACAGTACAGATTGGCTTCTTGAATATGTTACTTAACATTCTTTGGGTAGTTGGCCAACTTATTTGTCCACAGCCACATAAATGATTTTGTGGCACTTATTATACTCATTATGTTTGACCACATTTTCCACTGGAGGCAGCAGTTGCCGTAGAGCTTACAAATGTTATCTTGTAGTCAAAGGCCAGGGTTCAAATCCCTGCTGTACTGTGATACTATTGACCATGGTTCTTTGTATTAATGCAGTTAAAAATACCTGACTTTATAAAAGGGTAAATAATTGTAAGTATCATCATTGTCAGTCATTGTCTTTTAATGTGGAGACTTAACATTTATATGTTGCCTTGGACAAAGGAATCAAGTAAATTAAGAATTAAAATAAAAATGCTGGATATGTTCTCACTTAAGGGATTTGAGTCCATAGTCGTCCTGTTACAGTTGCAGTCTTGTCACCACTATATCTCGCCATGATCAGAAGATAGGATTTTTATTGTGTCCCCCATAACACTGGTCCACTTGCAGCACAGGGAAGGTCACACTGACAGCAGGCGATTGTGGGGATTGTTCTGCTTTGCCCTACTGAAAAGGAGCTTAACAGGGGGACTCCATCACTCATGCTCTTAGTAGATTAGCACTCTTTGTGTATGTCTCTGTGTCAAGGAAGCTTGGTCATATGATCAACAAGAGGAGCATGTCAAATGAAACTGCTTCAAACCTGTGTGATTTTGCTGTCATTTGATTCAACATGTCCATTCAAAATCTAATGAGCTTAATGTATAATACTTTATTATGAAACAGTAAATTACAACTGATGCCTTTAAAATGGCCTTTTTTTTAACATGCCTAGAAGATGAGGACATGTTCTAATTCCTTATTGGTGTACTGGCCTTTTTTTCCTTCTTTTCTTGCTGTTCCACTGATAATGTCTGTCCTTTTTTGTTGCTCTCTCCATCTCTTCTTTTTCCCCTCATGATGTCTCCTCTTCACAACTTAGCTTTTCGTAGAGAGGCCCTGTGATCTCTTTGCAGACTTTAATGGGGTCTTTTCCCCAAAGAAGGTTGGTGGTATAGTTGTAGATGCTTAGTGTACCATAGGAGTGTCTGTTCTGCAGAACTATGGGACTAGTGTGTCACTTTTGCATTAGTTGGGATTTTTAGTTAATAGTTTCTTGTGTTATACTTTACTGCTACCCATTTTGCCAGATGATGCTGTGAGCAGAGTTGAGTGAAGGCACTCAAAAGCATTAGAAAGAGGTTACCCTGGGATGTGGCATCAAACAGCAAACCTTTTCTTTGTTCTGTTTGTCAACAGACCCCTCATCTTGTCAACCTGAACGAAGACCCCCTGATGTCAGAGTGCTTGTTGTATTACATAAAAGATGGCATTACCAGGTAAATAATCATTTTATTTTTTCAGATTTATTCTTCATGATTCCTCTCTTTAAGAGACAAGGGTCTTATAGTTAAAGTGGTGGAAAAAAATGAACCCATCTCTCCATGTGCTGTAGATAATTTAGATAATACTTTCACAAGCCCATATAGTCTGTAATATTATAGTTGCCAGTACACATTTGTTTTCTGTTATTAAATGCTGAATAATTTTTATGAGACCGTGTAATGATTTTGAACTCGATGCTCTGCAGCTTTTTAAATTTTGACCACATTAGGGTTGTAATAACATGTCAGAATGTCAGAGAAATATATTTATTTATTTAGCCAACACATTTTATCAGAGACTTTGCATTTTAAATGCAAGATGTAATGTTAAATCTTGTGTTATATTCTACATATACATCTGCTTAAACTTAACTGTGAACAAGCTGAGTGACTCAAGGCAGTTAGGTTTCTTTATCAAGAGGATGGTTGCATTCCCTGCAGGGTGGGACAGGCTGATGCAGAAAGGCGACAGGACATTGTGCTGAGTGGAGCACATATCAAGGAGGAACACTGTGTATTCTGCAGCGAGAGAAACCTAAACGGGGATGGTGAGCTGTCACATGTAACTCCCAGGCAGTTCACCTCTTTAGTCATTAGGAAAGACTGCTCTCTGCCTCAGATTCAGTGAAGTCTACCCGATAAGAGGAACTACAGGTTGTTGAAAATTAAATACAAACTGCATAGTGAATTAAAAAAGCATTGATAAAAGCAATATTCAGAATACAGTCATGTTATTCCCAGATTGCACTTGTTGAAAGTTTGTCATTTAAATCGCATTTCTCTACATATAACGAGCAGTTCTGCTTTCCCCAGTCATCGTCACACTGGTTCCATGTGAGGGGTCTGAGACCTATGTCAACGGCAAACGTGTGAGCGCCCCTGTGCAGCTGCGCTCTGGTGAGTTTTTCTCAGGGATTACTCAGACTGTGTATGCCTTGTGGGTTCACACTTGGGCTTCTTAAAATGTATGCATATGTTTAAAGACTAGGAAATTCCTGCATTTCCATTTTACAGCACAATTCATTGAATTTTCACCTGATATATACAGCAGTTTAATTGAAAAGACACAGATGCAGAAATTAGAACACAGGCACTTCACTATAATGTGTAATGTCTCACAGTCACTGAGAGGAGAGCATCTGTAAACAGATAATCATCACAGTGATGATGATGATGTTGATGGTGATGAGTTTCTACTGGGAAAACCTGACCCCCTTTGTGTAACATCTAACTATTAAATCCTGTGCATTTTCAGCTGTTTGAATCTAGGATATTTATTCTTTTTTATGTTCTGTCAATTCATTTTCCATTCAATGTCTGCATGCACCCCCACTGCTGGGTATCAGGAAACCGCATCATCATGGGGAAGAACCATGTGTTCCGGTTTAACCACCCAGAGCAGGCACGTGCAGAGCGGGAGAAGACCCCATCCGCAGAAACGCCTGTAGAGCCTGTGGACTGGACATTTGCCCAGCGTGAACTGCTGGAGAAACAGGGAATCGACATGAAGCAGGAGATGGAGAAGAGGTAGAGCAGGCAGGACTCAAACAGGTTTAGTCTTTAGAGTACTATAGAGCAGGCAGTTCAAGCAATCTACCAGTCTGCTAAACATGCAACTACTCAGTAGCCAGTATTCCATCTTTCCAACAGATGGTAAACACTGCATTTATGACTTGTTTAGTCATTAATTGCTATTTCTTGATGTACTTTTGCTTAGACTGACAGAAATGGAGATTTTGTACAAGAAGGAGAAGGAAGAAGCCGACCAACTCCTTGAACAGCAGAGACTGGTAAGTACCTATCTTTTATTTGAATTTTTAGCTTTGCAAGATGTGTTACATGGAATATTGCTCAGTGTGCTGTCCTGGGCTGAGCTATTATGACAAGGATGCTTGTGCAGCAATTACCCAAGCAGTTTTCTGTGATATTGTTACTACTACAGCGTTTCAGAGTAAAGTCCTAGTGTTAATCATGAGCTCTGTGTAGTTATTTGGTGATGATTAGTGCTGTTTAAATGAGGGGGATATATTATGTAGGGGCTGTTTAGAGACCATAGCGGAATGTGTTCTGCTTGTACTGTCAGAAGTCTGGCTCAAGCTAATCCTGCACTCTCGACCTCTGATATAGGCTGGCGTGTATGTGTGTGCATGCGTGCACGTATGTGCGTGCACATGCACGCGAGCACTATTCTCACCACCACAGCATGTACCAGCACCTGTCTTGCATGGGGAATGTGCCCTAAAAAGATTGTAGTCCAAAAGTGCCTAGTTCTTGGTTGTGGCAACTGTTTCTCTAGTTTGACTTGGAAGGAAGAGATTTCCACTTTTAGTCCATCTTTAACCATGCTTCTCTACCAACCCCTACCATGTAGATACAAACTGATCTTGCAAAACAGCATCTGAAAAACCAAATAATGCATTTAGAGTTGAAGGGAAAGAGAATTCAAACACATGAATGCTGTTATTCAATCCTAGTTTATTCTCAGGTCAAGATCAGGTGTAATTTGGCACTCGACATTGTTGTGCCCTTTAATGCTTGTATGGTAAATCTCCTTCAGTTTGCTGCTTTTGCACGTCTTGTAGTTTTACTCTCATCTTACTATATTCTTAGCATGTTTTCTTAACGATTTCTTTTTGAGTACCCGTAGACTCTAATGCTAGCAGATATTATGGTTGTGAACTCTTGTGCTGATTGACACCAAGTTGGTCTTGGATTTGCTTAATTAGTCTTTTTTTTTTTTTTTTTTTCCCCCCTCCCTTCATGTCTTCAGTTCTGCAATGTGGTTGTCTTTTTGGTCACTGCATTGCAGTTCCGCAGACTTGTTTGTAGTTTTCCAATAGATAATGTCATTGTGGTTTCTCATTGACTTCATGGGGTTCCTTGTGCTCTTTACTGCTGTGGCAGGTAGTTTTGCACCAACACAAAGCAACCCTTCTGCTTTGGATTGCCCTGAGACCACAAGGGGCTTCATTCTTTAAACTCCTTGCCTTTCCTTCAATACATATTACCACCACATACATGTTCAATAAGGCTATTTGTACCCATCGCCTACTCATGGCTTCATGTTTATCATCTTTGTGATATGGTCCTTGCTGGAATTTGTGACAAAATGATTATGAGTGGGTATATGTTTTGTTCAGAAATAAGAAACAGCATTTGCTCTGACCTAACCAGCACTTGTAGAGATTGTATTAACAGTACTGACCACCCTCCAGCCTTTCCTGTTTCTCTTTCTTTCTCTTGTGGATGATGCACTTCCTTCTAACATACTTCTTATGCTGTCGGTGCTAAATGGGCTCTTCCATGGACTTGGAATGGGTGAACGCTCCAGTAACCCCACCACCGTTTTGCATGCATCCGAAGCAGGTTTCGGGAGCAACTTTTAATCAAACTGAGTGTTAGGAAGAGGGTATCTTACAGGACTTAGAGTTACAGTTGTCCCATTTTTGTTGATATTTTTATTGTTTGCTATCATGATCTCATGTTTTGCGTTTACATCTCTATGCAAAAGGAAACCGCACTGAAATTTACCAAAATTTTTTATTCAAAGTATGAATACATTTTAAATAAGCAACTGATATAACCATAATATGTTGCGATATTTTCCAAATCATAAAAAATTAAGCTTTTACAGATGTTTCTTACATTATTAACCAAGAACACACAGTTCCACATTTTTGTGTTATGTGCCACACTGACATTCTAAACACGTTGCACCACACTGTTGTTTTTTGACCGTAACTGTCGCCTTAAATACTTTGTGACTGATTAGAAATTTGAACATTTAAACTTCCCAAGGGATAATGTCTAACTTCACAAGGAGAGATTCCTACAGATGAATAGAAGCCCTAGCAGACTTAAAATTAATTTTTCTGTAAAGTAAACAGTTACTGCTTTTTCTTTATTTTCTTCCATTTGCTGTTGGCTACTAGATTCACAAACTTGCACAGTTATCTTTTAATGGCCTCTACACAAAGTTAGCAGAAGTCTATGAGAAATCTTTTAATTAGTGTTTGAGACTGTTTAGATTATAATGACTAGATGGCATACAGTTTGAATGAAGCAATACATAGCTGTTGAGGAAACCTTTTCACTTCTCTCAGTATTTTGTTCTAAAAAGGCCCAGTTAAAAATTAATCTTGAATATTAGTCTATTTCTGCCTAAATTCACATTAAGTCAATCAGAATAAATATGGCTCCATCTTAAGTTAATTTGATTATTCCTGATTAACCCTCAGTACATGAGAATAATAGCGGTTTCGTTTTTGCATATTGATTCTATCCATTCTCTTTTGATTCCCATTTTAATTTTTGGTTTTTGTTGGGAATTCCTGGGTGTGTTTCCTGTTTTCCCTAAGGATGGAGACTCTGATAGTGGGGATGACTCAGATAAGAGGTCATGCGAGGAGAGCTGGAGACTGATCACCTCCCTGAGAGAGAAGCTGCCCCCCAGCAAGTTACAGACCATTGTTAAAAAGTGTGGCCTGCCCAGTAGTGGCAAGCGCCGTGAGCCAATTAAAATGTACCAGATCCCTCAGCGGCGACGCATGACCAAGGACTCCCGTTGGGTCACAGTTTCTGACTTGAAGATCCAGGCCGTGAAGGAGATCTGCTACGAGGTGGCACTCAATGACTTCCGTCACTCACGGCAGGAGATTGAGGCCCTGGCCATTGTCAAGATGAAGGAACTGTGTGCAACCTATGGCAAGAAGGACCCCAACGAGCGAGACTCATGGCGAGCAGTGGCCAGAGATGTTTGGGACACAGTGGGTGCGGGAGATGAGCGAGTTGAGGATGTGCTGGTTGGGAGTGGGCGGGGCCAAACCGACATGGATGATTTGAAGTTGCACATAGACAAGCTAGAGGACATCCTGCAGGAGGTGAAGAAGCAGAACAATATGAAAGATGAGGAGATAAGGACGCTGCGCAACAAGATGTTGAAAATGGAGAAGGTGCTGCCACTCATTGGTGCTGTGCCTGAGTCGCAGGACCAGCAGAGTAGTGGCAAAATCCCGACAGAAGAGCAGACAGATGGTGAAGATCTAAATGAGCGTGTGTCCAAGCTGATGGGTGATGATTCGGCTTTCCGGCGTGGACGCATGCGCTGGATGCGTCAGGAGCAAGTACGACTGAAGAACCTGGAGCAGCAGGAGATTTCAAAGCAGCTAAGACGTCATAATGGGCCACACCGCTTTATCCCGCCCGAGGATCGCAAACTACGGTTCCCTTTCCGCAGTAACCCCAAACACCGCAACTCGTGGAGCCCTGGGACGCACATTATCATCACCGATGAGCAAGTCATTGAGGTCAGGGTTCCTAAGGAGGCTGTGCCAGAGGAGGCAGGGCCAGAAGGGCCAATTTACAGTAGCCCATCCCTCCCAAGCCCCTCCCTCTTGTGCAGGGGTGTCAAAGATGTGGAGCAGATGAGCCAAGGGCCGCGCCCCGCCATCAGAGGCCCCTCGGGGCGAACCCGAAGCAGCTCCTTTAACAGCAGCCAACGTGCCTCTGCGGAGTTGATACAGATCCCTGAACCTATGCGACCACACCCCCAAAAGTCTCCTGAGCACCCTTGGCATAGAGACCCACCCACTGTACCTCAATCTGAACATCCTGTCCACTACCACAACCACTTCCTACCCCCACCACGCATGCGCCGCCAACTCTCGGCGCCTAACCTGAAGGCTGGACGAGAAACATCAGTCTGATTGTCACAGTGGATGTCTGAATACGATGCAATCGTCAAAGACTGCTGCACTTGTGACTGTTTCCTGTTTTTTTTTTTTTTTTTTTTTTTTTGGGAACTTGAACAGTGCTTATTTCTGACTTGATAATCCAAATGAGTTATAGGAAAGCACAAAGGTGTCAGTGAGCCTTTTCACTCGTGTCTCATTCAGCTGCTTTGTTGGTGACATCGGTCATTATGCACATAAGGTAGCTTTTATGAGAAATGTGAACTGACAAAAAGTTTCTGAGAACCCTTTTCATGTTGAAATGTGGTTATTTTTTGAACAGATTGTCCCATGCAGTTTTAAATTAGTATTTGCTTAGAAAGTGGCCTTATTGGGGACTTTAGATGATAGCTATTATATTTTTTACATTTTTATATCATTCTGTGGTTCATGTGGATGATAGCATGAGGTAGAGGAAAAATGGCGTTTTGCTGAGTGTTATCATTCTCTGAGCTAATGTGCAGATAGTTGGTCCATGACAAGTCCAAAGTGCCTCTTTATATTACTGCCCCTGTGCTTTCATAACAAATTTCTGAAGGTCTCTAGCCATATTCATGGATTAAAAGGATGATTTGTTGTTGATGTGGTGATGTGTCTGTGTGTATCTGGCTGTGATATGTGCGATGTTTTCTAGGAGGTTTGTCTGTAAGGCTGCAAACGCCAATTCCAAGGCTCTCCTGCTGCTGTAAATCCTGACTATGTAGTAGCCCTAAAGTGGTTATTCTGTGGGAGGAGCTTGATTTGGAAATAACAAACAAGGTAAAGCCCAATCTTATCTTGAATGACCAGCTAACTCTTGATTCACAGCTCTGTTTTGTAATTTTATGTTTGCTTCACTATGTTTCCACGTGTGCTGTGTTCTGTGTTTAAGAAGAGGTTGTTCCATTGAAGGGAAACACATTTACAGTTTGGGGTTTTTTTTTTTTTTTTTTTTTTAAACCAAGAGCTGACCTGAAATTAACCCCACTGGATCAGCAAGTGAAAGTGAGTTAGATGGCCAGATGAATAATGCAGGTCATGAAAGAAGCAGTGGAGGTGTCTGATTTGGAGAGGATTGTTTCTGCTGTAAAGGCAGCCCATGGATTATGAAGGATGTTTCTTGTCAAACTGAGTGTGTGTTGGGTTGGTTAGCACATCTGTAATAATGCAGTTATAGCTTGGTGTGAATGTTAAACAGCTCACTTGACCTCCTCCCCTCCTGTTTCTTGTGCCTAGGCCTAATGTTAACCTCAAGATCAAATGAGCACTGGTTTGATATCCTCCTTGTCCTTTATCTAATGGTCATGGGTGTACTAATAACCAGCCTGGGTTATATGTAAAGCCCTTATTTCATGTTACACTTGGAGGCAATTTTAGTGAAATGCTTGATATTCAGCCTGTTTAAACCATATGATGATGGCTGTGGTTTTGCAGGGGAGGGAAAGACCACCTTGGAAGGAAGTCAACATATATTGAATTAATGCTATTTAAGTGGTATTTGCATTAGCTTTTGACTTTTCATTTGTTTTTGTAGGTAATTTTGTGTTAATCTTCAAGACTTAGCTACCACTGAAGATGAACTCTTTCTCTCTTTAATACTTCTCATATTTTTTGGGGGGGTTGGTTCAGTTGTACTTCACACTTGTTATCCCCTTAGGTTCAGCAGTCTCGTAAACAGGGGTTTTTAGGAAAGCAAATTGTGATGTAGTGTTTCCATGTTTTCAGTGAAACAGTAAGCTGTGGGATGAAAATTCTGTTGTTCTGAAAGTTGTTGTTACAGCAAGTCTCAGGGTTGCTCTTGGGCAACATCAAAACAGTTAGTTTAACAAAGCCTTTAGCCTTTAAAGGCTGTTATGGTCCTGTGGATTGCTGTTGGTTTCCAATGTTTTAGCTCTGTATCTGCACCGTAACTACAAGTGTTTCATTTAATGGGCCTTTGTGCTCTACCATACTAAGCAGAGTAGGAAAAATGGACTGGCTTCACAGTGAACAAATTCTTGTTGATCATATCCCTAAGGTCATCTGTAACCTTAATTCTAAATCAAGTACATGTGTTGAATAATGTTGAAACTCTCCTAGTGTTACACAGCATTAAAGTATATATATCTGTGAGTACACATCAGTTTTTTCTTACTTAGTCACTTTTAATCATTCAAGTGAATTTTTACAAGATGGCTGACTGCTGCCTGCACTTTCTTCACTGCCTTACATCAGTTCTAAATAAGCACTACTTTGTCTTTTGCCACTTTGATTTATAGTATATCACAGCTTTCTTTGTAAATGTCTTACATTTCCTTGTGCTTTGAAACAGCGCTGCTGACAGTTGGTTAGTGTCTGAGATGTGATTGTTGTATTCAAAGTGTGGTTGGCCTCTAGGGTTAGTTATGAGAAGAAAGACCTCCCATGTGGTCTTCCATTCTCAGCTTTCACCGAACACAACACAAGGCAAATAGTTGCAACTTTAAAAGTTCTGCCAAGCCAATGCGTTGCACTGCAAGGAAAAATGCAAACCAATAACCCACAAAATTCCCAAGTGGTCTTCTTTTATAGCAGCTTTCTGCATGCCATAAATGTCTCTTATTCTTTTTTTGTTTTGTTAACATGTAACGGTGCTAACAGCTCAAATGATCAGTTTTAGGCGGGCAGGGCTGTATAAAAATAGACAATGTAAATTGTTATATATTGTTTATATGTATTCAGTCATTATATAAATACATATATTGTATACATATGTATATGACATATGTATATAACAGAAAATCAGACTTAGATGTACGTCCATGTTTGATGTTGTACATTTACTGTCTGAGGAGAAATGTCACGTGCCTTGAAATGAGCCCCGCCCACAAAGATGTCAGCTCAGTGCTGATGTTTCTGAGCGCTTGTGCTGGATGATAAACTGGTTTTGATGAGAACTGTGCTGGTTTATCAACGGTATCAATTACCTCCTGTGCTTCTCTAGTTTGTGGAAAAAACAAACATGTCTGAAATAAATTAGCAAGTTCTTAATGCACCTCCTGTGTCTCGTCTGAACATGTGTTCACTGGTTCTTCCACCTTAATAGAAGTAAAGGTCTAATAATAATGATATTGTGAAAGGATATGAGGCCCAGGGCCAGACAGCAAATGCATTTTCCCTCACATCACCATCTTGACATCTTCACCCTGTTTTCTAAGTACAACGTCCACTATGTCCATTTCATCCAAAATCTCTTGGTCATTCTGAAGCAGACATTGAGCAGAAAATTCATGTTTTGGAAAGTTATTTTCACTGAGAAATGGATGGTTATTACAGCATTCTGTTGATTCAGTGGTATCTTCCCAAAACAGCTGACTGGGTGTTTCATACCAGGCAATATGCTTCTGTTTCACATCGCCTTTTAACCAAGTCCTTATTGGTCCCAGTGCTACTTTGACCATATTAACTGGGTGTGGACTTGGGGTTTAATCTCTTCATTTATTTCTTGTTTGAAAGTAATGGGTTGCGTTGACCGAAGTTAAGTGTAACTCAACTGTTTTAGTTTAACACACTCATCTGTGTATGAGATTGAGGTCTAAGAGGAGTCTACATTCTGCATCCTCTCCACCCTGAGACTGAAGATGTCCAGTGTCCTTGTGGGGTGTAGCAGGGTGAAACAAGCCGCAAGCATGTTGTAAGATATTTCTGCTGATGTGCTGGAACACACACACACACACACACACACACACACACACACACACACACACACACACACACATATACCTCAGCTTGCAGTTCATAAGATACAACCAACACCAGAATGCTAACAGCTGAGAAGATCAGCTGGCATTGACTATATGTGACAGTTAGACTGAAGATTGTTTATTTGCATTGTGGTGTAATAACCAAATTGTTGCTATTCCTTTTGCATTAATTACTTCATATGTCATTACAAAACTGGACTCACTGCAGTATTGTTCTCCCCATAGCGTGATGTCACATCCACATTGCCCAAAGTTTGGCTGCCATTCACCCTGTTTCTGATTACCTTGCATAGCACTACTATAGCAGAAAAGCAAAAAATGTGAGGACTGTATTCACCTTAACATTGTAGAACTGAACATTTCTGCTTGTGATGATCACCAGTTTCTCTTCTCCTTTAGGGTGAACCAAATCATGTGGCTGTGGTTTGTTTGTGATGGTTGTGCTACAGGGAAGGGACTGGGAAAGAATATCACTGGCGATTTGTTCTGGAGTTTGCAAACAAACAAGATGAGGTCATGAGGAATTGCATCAGTGACAGGTGGTCACAGCCTGAGGCTGTCTTGTTTCACAGTTTTAAACCATGTCATGCAGAACCATCTTCCCCCTCAGTTCCACATGGGATTTTATACCTGGATAAAATCTTCTGTGTCCCAAGCAGCCTGGTTTACACTAAGCACTTTTTACATTTATTAATGGAAAGCCATAGAAAGAAATGCACATTTTTGGGCCTTAACCAGGGCTCAACATTTATTTATTTGGTTGTCACCAGGACACTCCAGTACAATTTTGGGATGTGTTTGAAAGTCTGAAATAAGTAATGGTTATGTTTGAAATATTGTAGAATATGCTTTTGAAGTGTAATCAGAGTGAGGTGAGTATTATGTGAAGAGAAGTATAGTTACAAAAGGCTCCAGTGTAAAGAAGTAGCAAGATATTGTGGCTGTTTTGTGTTTTTGTCAAATTTTGGGTGTTTTTTTAGCACAAAAATAATTTTAAACACAAATGCAAAAAAAAGACATAATTAGTGATATTACACAGTTTTCTTATTTTGACGGTGGTTGTTATGCATTAAATTTAAAAGATCACCTTAAAAACTGTCTGTCCAGATTACCTGCCTCCAGAGGGTTAGACAACAATTCATGTTGAGTCTGATAATATTGGAAGGTTTGTAGTAGTAAGTGTCCATTTTTGACAGAAGCATGTGCAAGTCTTTGTGTGTCTGCAACCGTCACTCTTGCTGCATGAACAGTGGACATCTCACTTCTCCACTGGGCCAGGGTCTTTGATCCTTCAGAGGGCAGTTCTAGCCTGGCACACATATTTTTGCCCTTTCGTTCTTTGCACCCTGATGTTGTTATTACCAGGTACCTTCAAATGACAGTTTTGACTTAGTTTTGAAGGGGGTTGGGTGAGAGGCTGTAAAATTCAAAGTATCTTTACAGCACAAGTTTTTGATGAATGGTGGTGTGTACTTGTTCTCAAATTCGAGTTTGAGACTAAATATTAGTCAACTGTATATGTGCTGGAAAGAGGTTTGTTGTGAACCATAGACCTGTCAGAACCAAACAGAGTAGCTGTGGGCTTACGCCATTGTGGTGTTCCTTAGAGTGGTTGTTCGGCCCTCTGTCACAGTGGGCCAGGTATCTTTTCTCTCTGCCACTTCTGTCTACTGTTCTCCTGTGTGCTGATTGGGTGGCATCTGTTCTGTTCTCTGTACCCCCCCATGTCCACTCTCAGGTGTATGAAAGCAAGTTGCAGGAGCTGCAGAAGCAGGTGGAGACTCGGTCCCTGGCAGCAGAGACCCCTGATGAGGAGGAGGAGGTGGAGGATGAAGAGGAAGGTAAATGGGTTGAACATGAGGCAAACATTTCTTTCTCAATCAGCTTTTGATACAGTAAGCACCATGTCCTCATGTTTCAGAGAGCTGAATTATCAATTTCTGAAGATGCAAGCATTTTTTGTAGTTTGTTTCCATTGCATTTTCTTCATGTACCTACTACTTAACAAAATAAATGTAAACCTTTTACCCTCCATGGCCATAGACGGCAGTTAAAAGTATCCAGAAGATGATTGTGGGACCACTTTAATTTAATTCTCAATTACAGTGTTTACAGCTTGTGTCTGTTGTTCAATGTACATCCATCAATAATAAAATGATGAATGCTGTGTATGTTCATGGGGTAAATTGTTCAACATTTGGCATTGTGTAGGAGTTTTTATAATGTATTTTTGTTTTTAATTATTTCAAATTAGTTCTAATGTAGCCTAAGGATTATAAAATCATCCAACCAAAAGTTGTTAATATTATTTTTTAATAATTGTTACAATCTCTATAATCATTTTTACAGATCCTATGTAGCAAATATATGGAGAGACATTTCTTTTTTTGTTTTTGTTGATTGTGTCTTAGTGATTAAGAAGACTTGGGTGTTGCTATCAATATGAACTGTTTACAGCTTTAGTCTCAACTGTGTTGCTATGCTGAAGATGTAATGTGTTAGTTTACAGTGTAATTTTCCAGTTTTCCCCTGAACTTCTCCAGTGGCAATATAGAGAACCACAAAGTGCCTTGGGAGAAACTGAACCAGGTTCACGGAAAAAATGCTAACTTGGGTCAAAATGGACATTAGCACAGTCAGTGCGGTACATATTATATATGTTACTCGCGATAGATAATGCTGAGTGAAAATAGAACAGTCTACATGCGAGGCAGGCGGTCCACTTTTGACCTTTATCCTCAGCCTAATTAGAACCTGTGACTCACACACTTAATGCAGCAGATTAAAGATGGCAAGCAGATGCCTAAGGGGTGTGTGTGTGTGTGTGTGTGTGTGTGTGTGTGTGTGTGTGTGTGTGTGTGTGTGTGTGTGTGTGTGTGTGTGTGTTTTTCTCACTTGTCTAGCCTTGTCCACAGCATCCTGGACACCGCACGAGTTGGAACTGGCCCAATGGGCGTTCAGGAAGTGGCGCTACCATCAGTTTACCTCACTACGTGACCAGCTGTGGGGCAACGCTGTGTACCTGAAGGAGGCCAACGCCATCAGCGTAGAGCTCAAGAAAAAGGTAGCACTCCTCCTCAGCACCAATAGGGGGTACTGTGCTTTTGCAGTGCTATTGAAATGCTTCATGGTTTTTTGGTGGAATTTACTGCGGGGAGAGTTTTAGCTGTTTAACTTTTCCAAATTGTAGATGTCTCTTGTCCAGAGAGTGTTTTATGACCCAGTAACTGTTTTTTTTCCTGCTATGATCAGGGAGATGAGGATAAGAGAAGTTAGTTCATTGGTCAGACTTTTATGTGATATATGGGAGCTCTTGCTAAAGGTGCTACAGCTCTCACTGGTTTTCACCACTCTCCCTGCTGCCCTAGTGCATTGTGTGCCTTTTCACTTGCCTCTGTGTGTGTGTGTGTGTGTGTGTGTGTGTGTGTGTGTGTGTGTGTGTTTATGCAAGCATCTATTGCTGCATTGATTGACTGAGACCAAACCATCCTATGATTTATAGTCCAATTACATTCCTGCCAGATTGTAAGGGGCAATAATGAATGCCTGAGAAGACTCCTGTTTTTTATTGCTCTTTACTGTCTTTGACAGCTGTTTTCTTTTCTTACTGATATTCTGCTAGCAACGCTTTTAAATGTACAGTATCTGTGCAAAGGACAAGTGCAGTGATACTTACACTAATGTCCCTTATGTGTCAGTCCCTCTTTGTTCCTGGTCTTGTCTGTGGCGTAAACTGACCATAACTAGGATCTGCTTACATTTACTTATTTACCAGATACTGTTCCCTAAAGGCAGTGACTCAGCCATGTCTCTCTAACCCACTGCTCACCCTCTCAGGTCCAGTTCCAGTTTGTCTTGCTGACGGACACACTTTACTCTCCACTGCCCCCGGAGCTGCTGCCCCCAGAGCCAGAGAAGGAGTGCAACCCAAGGCCGTTCCCGCGGACAGTGGTGGCCGTGGAGGTTCAGGACCTCAAGAATGGGGCAACGCACTACTGGTCCCTGGAGAAGCTCAAGTGGGTGTGGTTGACCTGGGGGTGAGGGGGATTTGGGGTGTCCAAAATGGTCAAACACATGGTGAAGAGGTTTTTTTTTTTTTTGTTTTGTTTTTTTTTTAAATTGAGAAAAAGTGACCAAAAATTGGTAAAATTGTAAATGATGCTTGTGGCTGCAGAAAAAGTTTATCAAAAAATTAATAAAGCAACATTCGTGTGGAACTGGAATTATACCCTAAAAATGTTGAATATTGCTGTAACATTATGCCAGTGTTTTAAAGGAGTGATTTTTCTCAGTTTTATGGAAATTATGATATAAAAATTTGAGCAGAGAACCAAACGTTTCTTGCTTAGAAGCTATACCAAGATGTTTGCTGTAGATCCTAGCCTCTACGGCTTTTTAAGATGAGGACAGCAAATAATTGTGGTGGTTGGGGGTGGGGGACTCAGCAAGCTGACCCAGCTGCTCAGTGACTCGAATTGTGTCTCTGTTCCCTGCAGGCAACGGCTTGGCCAAATGCGAGAGATGTACGACCGTGCTGGGGAGATGGCCTCCTCCAGCCAGGAAGATGCAGAGGGCACCCTCACAGGCAGCGACCCCTTCTACGACCGCTTTCACTGGTTCAAGCTGGTGGGCAGGTATGGCCAAATTCCCCTCAGCACTGAAAAACCTCTTCCCTTCTGTGAATCACCTGGCACTGATTTGTGACTTAGGGATAGAAAGTAAAATAAAATATTGTGCTTATGGTTTGGTGTTACTCTCAAACAGTGTGTCCTCAGTGAACAGTGTTGTGCCCTCAAACCCCCAGGGTTATGCTAACCTGAGAACACATAAGAGGCCATTAAAAGTCCACTGAGATCCTGTGATGAGATCACAAGGGTTTGTCTTATGTAACACCCCTATGTGGCTCCGGAGTAAAAAGCCATTAATTTGAGTCATAAACCTATCATTTCTGTTTTGACCCCCCACTGCCATTCATAATAGTATTTCATTTATTTATGTGTTTTATTTCTCAATTTTGTATTTCGTTTTATTTATGTTTGTCATTGTTTTCAAATTGTTCAAATGCTCCTCTCAGACATTTTTTGTTGTTTACTCATTTTGTTGTATATAATTTCTCATTTCATCATTGATTTGTTGTAATTTCACTGTTTGAATGTTAATAAGTGCTGTGTATGTATGTGACACTGGTCTTTCATCGGTCATCCCACCAGAATAGTCCTGGCTCTGCTTCCTCCAATCATCACTGTCTATGAATCTGGGGGGAAAAAAATAGACTTCCTGTTGTGTTTCTTCAAAATGCTTTGCAAAGTGAATATTTAAAGTGAAAATGTAAGGTTTTTCATGGATTTCTGTGTTGAAGTGTTTGATTAAAAACTTATTTTGCCACATGTGCTTGACCCAGTGGCCAGGGAAAGCAGGGTGTTTTTTATAGATGACACCAATGTTTTTTCAATAGCTGTTTTTGTTGTTTCTCCATTGGCTGTATTTTGTCATTGTCTCAGAAGAGAAACCTGGGTATTTTTTTGCTGTTGTTGTGAATCAATGGTGTTCTGCTCCTAAGGACCTGAAATTACTGCCAGTGTAGTCCCAGTGCCCCATCACCTCTATCATCCTGTTCTTGACTGTACCTTCCCCTGGCTCCGCTCTGGCCCCACTTCCAGTTCTCCCATTTTCCATGGCTGCGTGAATGAGCGCCTGGCGGACCGCACACCCTCCCCAACCTTCTCCACAGCCGACTCAGATGTCACAGAGCTAGCGGATGAGCGGCAGAGTGAGATGGAGGACCTGCTGGATGACGAGGCCTTCGTAGATGACACCAGCTCTGATGCCGGCACTGAGGAGGGCTCTGACATCTTCGGAGATGGCCAGGACCCCTTTTATGACCGCTCCCCCTGGTTCATCCTGGTGGGAAGGTTGGTGAAGGCAGCAGGGCAGATAAAGACCTGAGTGTGAATGAGGGGCTGGCTCTGAGGGACCTGTGTTTGACCTTGGTGCTGGTGGCTACACCCAGGAAATCTGAGAGCTCCTATTGACTTAGCCATATACCTCGAGAGACATGTATCCCAACCTCAACCCATCTTATTGCTCCACTCTCAAGCATGAAGCACTGAATATGGATGAGTGAACTCTAGTTCAGCTGTGATAGATAAAATGATATTTAGATAAATTTGAACATCTCAATCACCCTGGATGTTGCAGTTTTTGGAGGTGGTCTCTGCTCCCACACTGTACTAGGTGTTGAGGTTTTCCAGGGTTTGAGCCAGCCCCCTTGCCCTCCTGCCTCTGTCCACAGCTAAGGCTGCTATGCTATACCCCATTAACCATGAGTGCTGTTTTATTTCCGTCATTCCTGCGAGTATGTGTTTGCTGCTCATCAGGCATTTTCTTTTTTGCTTTTATTTGATTTCAGTTGGATTTTCTTTGTTAGAGGATTTGCTTTTAAATCATATTCTGTAATTTCATGGGGAATAAATGAGGTGATTGCCGTGCCTGTTCACCCATGGTAAAACTTGAGAAGGAGTGGAGGTGAATTGGCAATAGATGCACAGTCTGACTTCAGGCTGATTAGCGACAACAGGATGTGTTCAATCTCCATTTTAATCTTACCCACACTGCGGTTTGAGCACAAGGGAAGCACGTGGAATTGTGGCCTACATGAACACATCCTTCTGTCCTACAGCAGTACCTGTGGGTGTTGCTCACTGACCATAGAAAGGAGGATGGTGCCCACACATAGGCTGACCAGGCACAGGTTTAACACCCTTCATTCTCTTAACCTGTATTTTCATTGGTAGTTTTTAATTGTAGTAACCTAGTCATCTGTCAAGCTTTTTAAAAAGTTTGTTTTTTGCTTTCTGCTTTTGTTTGTTTTTTGTTCTTTTAAATGAATGATGTGAGAATATAAAATTTAACTGTATTTCCTCAGAAAAATGCAACCTACAGGTACTAATTCTGTTTTCATATCTCATATATTTTTATTAATTATTAGTAAATTGCCTGTAAAAGAAAAATATTAAAGTGAAGTGATATTTTTTCACAAAGGCACTGTTGTTTGTAGGGACCCATTAATGAGTCTGGCTAATGTGGTGAATGTAGGGATTAATGCTAATGAGTTTGCCCTTTCCTGTGTTCATGCCGCTCCTTGGCATGGCATTTGAAGCCTGCTAAGCAGCCGCATGCTGACACACATTCTGTTAGTTTTCCTGTTGTTGCTTTGAGAGGAAGCTCAGGTATTTGGAGGTTTGAGAGTGAGGGAGACCTGAGTGTGACTCCCAACTTCTTGCTTTGTTTCCTCCTGCAGGGCTTTTGTGTACCTGAGCAACCTGTTGTACCCTGTGCCCCTGGTGCACCGGGTGGCCATTGTGACGGAGAAGGGGGATGTGCAGGGCATGCTGCGGGTGGGAGTCCAGGCCATTGCAGGTGGGTGCAGCACCCTGCCTTCTCTTTGCCCCACTTCCCCACCCTCAGTGTTACCAGATGTGCCATATATGTTGTTCATTGTTTTACAGCTATATATCCATTGTGATTTTTCAAGTTATACAGAATAGCAGGAACCAAGTTTCCTCAGTAGGGTTAGAAAATGATGCTAAGCAAATTAATTATTAAATTTTTAAATCAATAACTAGTTCATTATCTCTGTAAATGGATAACTTGTTCTACGTAGCTTAATATAGAATACTGACATTGTAAGTCACTTTGGAGTTAAAGAAATAAACATGTATGTAATAATAGGAACCAATATCATAAAATCTGCTGTTATACATTTCTACTACACTGAATAATAAAAATACCTTTAATTAGGATCATCAGTCTGGCCCTCAGTGACACTGTGACAAAACTGCCTGTACCTCTAGCGGAGAACAGGATGTTCAGTGGCCTTGAAGGAGGAAAGGAGTTACAGGTGTCATGCTACCACTATGAGGTGCAGCAGGGTTGATTCTGCCTGTTCTCTTTGTAATTGGTGCCTCCAGCAAATGGAACAGAGTTAGATCTCATCAGCAGCTGGGTGCTTACCCTTGGCACAGTTTAGTGCTGTGCAAAGACCAGTCTTTGAGGTATTTTCACTGTTGCCTTGCTGTCTAGCTGATGAAGAAGCTCCAGATTACGGCTCCGGGGTGCGACAGTCCGGCACAGCCAAAATCTCTTTCGATGATGAGTACTTCAAAAAGGTATACTTTGTCTTGACAGCAGTGCTGCAGTTTACCAGAGTTCAGAGGTGGAGGAAAGAATGACAGTAAATACCCAAAAACAAGTAAACATCACATACTGTAGACAAAATTATTTTTACCAACCCCTCAGTGATCATAATTTTTCCTCTCTTCCCTCTAGAGTGACTCCTCCACCGTAGCATTGACCCGCTCAGGCCTCTCACTGGAGGAGTTGCGCATTGTCGAAGGCCAAGGTCAAAGTTCAGAGGTCATCACGCCCTCGGAGGAGATGAACCGGATAAATGACATGGGTAGGATGGGTTATGGGACCAGTGTGGCAGCAGCTGTCGTTGAGCAATTTCTTCAATTCACAGCACACAGACCCTATCAATAGCACACACAGATAACGCAGATGGCTGTGTTGTTTGAGGACGATGTAAAACATGTCTTCAGAACTGGAGCAGATGTGCTTTTTGGGTGCACTAGAATGGCACCAATGATCCCATTGTTAACACACTTGATCTCATTTATGTCTTTACCTAGTGCCCAGCCTTCTAAAAGGGGCCATATTTAGAAAGGTCATCTGAAGTGACCTTCAGAGACTATAGCAGAAACATGAGGCAAACCACCAATTTCTGGTGATAGCCACTTTGTAATTGTGTGAATTATGAAAGTTTGCAGATCATTTTGAAACTTAGTTTCATGTGTAAATGTATTTTCTAAAACACTGGGTCAGCAGGTGGTGCAGTGAATGGAGTGAGACCAAATCCCTGTTCTTGCTGTAGTACCCTAAAGCAAGTTACTTACCCAGAATTATTACAGTTAAAAATTACCCAGCTCTCTAAATAGGCAAGTAGATGTAATGTAAGTAGCTTGGTATACAAATGTAACATTGTAAATTCTTTTGGAGAAATGCTGGCTAGATAATATATTTACCTTTAAACAAACATAAATAGAGTTCAAGTTGACAGAGCAAAAAAATGCAATTTGTAACATTACTTAATACACTATATTTCCAAAAATATATGGACACCCCTTCTAAGGGTTTAGTTGAGCTGTTTTAGCTGCACCTGACACATTCTAGACAATTGTGTGCTTCCAATTTTGTGACCACAGTTTGGGGAAGGTCCTTTCCTGTTCCAGCATGACTTTGTCCCCATGTACAAGTGAGCTCCATAAACACATAGTTTGTCCAGGCTGTGTGAAGAACTTGAATGGCTGCACTGAGCCCTGACCTCAACCCCACTGAACACCTTTGGGATGAACTGGAACGTGGGCTGCGAGCCAGGCCTTCTCATCTGACATCAGTGCCCAACCTTACTGATGCTCTTGTGGCTGAATGGGCACAAATTCCCAAAAACTACGCTCCAAAATTTGGTGGAAAGCCTTCCCAGAAGATGGAGGCTGTTACAGCAGCAAAGGGGGGGGGGAACACCTCCATATTAATGCCCATGGGTTTGAAATGGGAGGTTCAACAAGCACATATGGGTGTGATGCTCAAGTGTCCACATACTTTTGGCCAGATAGTGTATGTGATGGTAGAATGTTAAATCTAAATGCTGTTGAGGCAGACCCAATGAATGTTTGTTTTTTCTCATTATGTTCTTGTTATAACCATTGCATACTGCATCTAAACCTCACCAACATACATCTATAAAATGACATGAGTAATTTTTAGGCAAATGCTAGAAAAGCACCAATTTCTGGCTTGGGCTAAGCCCCTGTGCTCTTATGCTGTGGTCTGAACCTCCTCCGTTGGCCATCAGATCTGAAGCTGGCCAAGGTAGAGGGCAAGTTGGGGTTGTCGGAGCGGCCAGCCGGCCACTTGGAGCTGGGCAGCATCTTCACCTTCCGTGTAACTGTTCTCCAGGCCAGTGGCATCCAGCCCGAGTATGCAGACATCTTCTGCCAGTTCAAGTGAGTTGCTGTTGCTTCTTTGTTACATTAGCAGAACATCAGTGGAGGTCACTGTGTTTACCAGTCAGTTTTGTATGAGAAAGCCAATTGTATTTAACTCTGAGTGATTTCAGTCCATACACCTAAGGAAGGCGTTCACACCACAAATTTTGAACTTTAATTAGAGGTACAATCTGCAATATTTTTCTGCATTTGGTTTGCCACAATTTTAACTAAATGTGTGGTTTTATCATTGGGAAGGGCCTGTTGTCTAATTATGAAGTTGTTTTTTGTGTTCCCAAAGGCACATAGCAGTGTACTTTTTTTTTTTTTTTTTTTTTTTTTTAAACTAATTCATGCACAGCATACCCACTTGGTATTACTGGACCTTTTGGATCACTATTTAAAGATAGCCATGTTGGCATGCTACCTGAAAATAAATTAGCAAAACTGTGGTAGAGTCACTCTCCTTGGTGCCATTTTGTGGATAGCTTCCTCCATCGCCATGATGAGGCCTTCTCTACAGAGCCCCTGAAGAACACCGGGAAAGGCACCCCGCTGGGTTTCTACCACGTGCAGAACGTGAGTCACGGGAGCTTAGTGGTGAGGTTGCAAGTCCCACAGTTTATAGCTTCACTTCCAGTTAGCCATCTTCAATCCCATTCCTCCAGACCTGAGGTGTTTCTGTTTATACCAGAAGTCAGAAGTAGTGGTCTTCTTACAAGGCCCATCAATGAGTAATTTTGTTCCTACGCCTTTGAGCACAAGAACAAGATGTTTTATTGCTACACATTGATGTGAATGATATTAGTAAAACTATGTTCAATGATACATCAGTCTTTGTCATAAGCTTATTATCCAGTCTCCTCTCATCTTAGATCTCTGTTGAGGTGACCGAATCTTTCATTGAGTACATCAAGATGAAACCCATAGTGTTTGAGGTCTTTGGACACTACCAGCAACATCCCCTACACCTGCATGGCCAGGAGCAGATCAGGTACAGGCTCTGTCCTATTTTTTCCCCATTGGATGTTTCTGATAATGGACCTTTTTGTAAGAAGGGAGTCCTCAGGGTGCTAAAATATGTCTCTTTGTTGTGTCTCTAGTGCTCCTCAGCCTTCCAGGAAGTATTTTCCTCCACCCATGCCTCTCTCTAAGCCAGGTAGGGATGTCATGCATGTCTTTTTAAATTCTACAAACATCTTAGGTGCAGTTGGTCACTGTGTCTGTTTATATTTTCTCTTTTGTCTGCTAAATTGTGAACATTTTAAGTTTTATGGTAGAGTTTATTAAATGACTGTTTCAATAACTAAACCTAGGCTGTGTGGAGATACAGGACATAGTAATGTGGACTCTAATAATAGATTTTAAAGTATAATTTATAATTAGCAACATTGTGGCTGCAGTGTGAAGTGGATTTTACAATTTAACAACTGTGCAGCTGTGGTGCTTTTGCACTGTCAACGTGCAAGAGTGAGGATTCATTTGTGTGATATTTGTGTATAGCTGATGCTTAATGGGAATGTATCTGAGAATCCTGCTGATACAGCATTCCCACTAAGGCTGTCCAAGAGTTATCTCCTGCTCATCATGAAACACGACTGCTTGGACTGTTCCAGCATATTTCTCCTGCCCCTGTTTATTTTTATTTATCCTGTACCTTATTATTTTTGCCTTCTAATATTAACCCTGCAGTGCTGGATGAAACCCATTGACATGTTCGGTTGAATTATGGGTAATTCTCTTGCATGCCTCATTGTTCCATTTTTCCCCCCCCTTTTCCGAATTTTCTGTTTGCTTTATTATCTGACTCACTTCCTGTTCACTCCCGTTCTCCCTCTGCTAACTACTCTTCCTTATGACACGACCCCTTGTGACCATGCCCCTCCTCCCTGAATCCGGCCCCCTTGCTCACTGTCCTGCCTCCCTGGCACCATGCCCCACCCCTTTCAGACCATGCCCGAAAGATCGAACTGATCAAGTACCTTATGACTGGCTACGTGCACGGCCAGGTGCTGGACGCGCTCTCGGAGCACGCTAATGCCCTGGCCTCCACAGCCATGGCCACCTTGGAGGACGGCGCCGACCAGCTGTCGCGGTTCCCCTTCCTGCCCGTGCCCACCGGCCCGGCCCAGACTGTCCCCCGACATCACGGTCGGTGCCCCAGGCACTTTGGTAGTGGTAGTAGTAGCAGAGTCATGCCCCCTCAGTATAGCGTAGCCCTACTTGCCCCACCCTCTGTGGTTCAGTTTGATCCACTGTTGTTTGTTGTTTATGTACTGGTGTACTAAACAGCATGTCATGCAGGTACTCTCAGCTCCCACACAGATGAACCGTAACATTAAAATCACAGTGATGTTTTGAGTAGGGTGTTGTTGGATGCAATTAGCATTCACATAAACAAAATACTGCTGTGTTTACTTAATAACATCTTTATGGAACAGTTTAAATCTTTCCTTTTTTTTTTTTTTTAACCTTTGAAGTGTTAGGCTGTATTTAGCCGTTTTCTTTCTCTGTTGTATTTTATTTAGTCTCGCTGTTTACCAGTTAAGAATTATTTTGGATTAAGGAAGTGAGTTAATCCCCTGCATAATGCTCTCTGTAATCCCTGCTTTAATCTTGGAGTGGTATCCTGGTGCTGGTTTCTGGGCCCTTGTGTGCCTCTGGTTTGCCCAGCTGCAGTGTGGGAGTGGTAGTGCAGTGTCAAAAACAGGATGTAATGGGATGTGTGTCTGGTTGTTGTCATATTGAATTTTAGGTGTAAATGCAGATCACAGATTTCCAGTGGCTTTGTTTTGTTGTCTTTTGACAGTCAGTTTTCATGGGGTGACTGAAAGTCTGGATTTTCCCTCACAGAGAGGGAGAAAATGGACAACTGCCTATTTTTTTGTACAGTGATTGCTGTCAAGAGCTCATCTGACTTGTATTAAAATGTTATTACTGGTCCCAGTGCTACAACTGACTGCCATTTTGCCCCGTTAATTAATAAACTCAACTCTGGTTGGGTCACAGCAGAATTTCCCAAGCTGGAGCTGTAGTATAAAAATGGAGAGTAGAGACACAAATAATCTTGTTTTGGTATGAATGAGTTTGTTTGGGGAAAGATGATTGTACATGGACATAGGAGCTTGCATTTCATTGGCCCATGGGTTGCTTCCTTTGCGACGGGGTTCAATTCCCAGGCCCCCTGTTGACTCAGGATAACCGTGTTTCCGCAGTGCCAGCCACCAAACTGAATACCATCACAAAATCCAACCTGGGCCAGTGTGTGAGCAAGTATGACTTGCTGGTCTGGTTTGAGATCAGTGAGCTGGAACCAACTGGAGAGTGAGTACTGCATCACATAAGGCTCAGCTGGGTGTGGGACTAAGGTCATGACCTTCAGATCTTTTCCCAGACATTTAATGGGGCTGCTCTCCCTCAGGTACATTCCAGCAGTGGTGGACCACAGCGGAGGACAACCCTGCCAGGGAACCTACCTCCTCCACCAGGTACATTTTCTCTCTTTCTCTTGCTCCCTCCCTCCCCCCCAAACACACATATATTTGGGTGCAGGCTTGCCACTTTTCTCAGTTGGTCAGTAGCTGCTGATAGTGACTGATTTTGTGTGTGTGTGTGTGTGTGTGTGTGTGTGTGTGTGTGTGTGTGTGTCTCACAGGGCATCCAGCGTAGGATCACGGTCACCCTCATCCATGAGAAAGGCAGCGAGCTCCACTGGAAGGATGTGCGTGAGCTGGTGGTTGGTGAGTCGCAGCCCAGGTTGGAACCCAGCATTGGGACCACACACATACTTACTGTCTGGGGTTGCCAATGTCAGCCTATGTTGAGGCTGTCCCCCACTTTTAGTGAAAACCATGGTTGGAGCTCCCCAGGTGCAGCCCAAACAGAGGTATATTTCCACAGGTTTTTGTGAGTGGTTAGGGTGGAATGTAAACAGACTCCAACAGACTAGCAGTCTCTTGGGGCAATGACCAATAGAAGCAGACCTCATGGGTGGGGGGATTCAGTAGTTTGACTGCTAAGACATGGTCTTGCCCAGGCCCGTGACCCTTGCCTTGTGCATTCTGCCTTCTACAGGCCGTATCAGGAGCAACCCGGAGGTTGATGAGAGTGCGGCCGATGCCGTGCTGTCCCTCAACATCATCTCGGCCAAGAATATCAAGTCCTCGCACAATTCCAACAGGTACGCTGGTCGAGGGAGGAACACCTACAGAGAATCTGTTTATAACAAAGCGCTGTGCCAGCATGGGATTCTCACCACAGGTGCTGTTCAGAAAACGCAAGCAGAGAAGTCAGAATGTGTCTCCTTCATGAGAGAAGGATGTGCATGTTTGTATGGCTGAGATGTAGTCCAGACTGGATACCACAGCCAGTGTTGCTGGTGTTACAGACAGAAGAGTTGCCCCAACACTCATGTAGCCTGCAGTATTTCATCCTCCATCTCCTGCATACCTTTCTTCTGCAGATGCCACTGTAGTAAGAGAAATATGAGTTGAATTTGAATGAGGAAAGAGCTGTTTTTGCAGCAACAGGAGACACCTGGTGGACAGAACTGGAAGTGGTGTAGAGTTGTGAAAACAGTGAATCATGCTGTACCTCAGAGAATGTACGTGTGTGTCTGCATGTGCAGTTATTTTCTTGTTTGCCTTTTTGTTTTCCTATTTCTCTGCTCCTTCTTTTGACTGTTTCTGCCTGTTTTCTGTGTTTTCTTTCCCTGCTGCTGCTGATGGACACTTGCACAGACTGTGTCTTGATAAAGACATTGCTAGGTATCAACATAATGACAACATAAAGCCCTTTCTAAGGAAAGGACTTTATGCAACTTGTGTAGATTGTGATTGCTAGCAAAAGTGTCTATAGCAACTCTCATTAGCTGTCTGTGTCCATTCTGCTTTATTTTTTAAATATTTCAATATTTCATAGCTTTTGTGCGTTTAAATTCTGCACAGCCGAAAGTAAGCTGTTCCACCAGTCACTCCTGTAGCTTCTCTATAACTCCTTGTATCTTTAGATTGCTTTTTCAGTCTATACAATACCCAAGCAGTGAATGGTTTCAAAAAAGAAATTTTGTCCTTATCAAGTGTCTTGCACACCTCATAATAGCTTCCCCCCATTTATACAGCTCATGGAGATGGTTTAGGTTAAATGTGATGTTTAAGGGTAGCGGTTTGCTTCCTATGGGCTTTAACCATAAAATCTTTTTATTCACAAATAGAAATTTGTACCCACTATGTCATCTGCTTACCTTACTATCTTTTTGCCCCCTGGCTCTGTGTCTCCCCCTCCAATTTTTGTCTTCTCTGCCACACTATTTTTGTCTCAATCTCTGGGTGGGTGTATCCAATTCTGCTGTTACTGATACTGTCTTCCTGTGCTGGCTGACGCAGGAGGCCATCTGAGGCCACGGCAACATGCCAGGTTTCAAAGTGCATTGTCATTCTTTGCTATAGGGTGGGACTTTGGTTGGCTCAGCATACCTGCCAAAAGGCTGCCAGTGAATGCTGGTGCAGCTCATCTTGCCTGTAATGGCACTACTTCTTGTTTAACAGAGGGTAGTTGCCTTTGCCAGTTGAGGTTCCTCCAAAGGCTGTGGTGTGCCTGTGGTAGAGGGCAGCAGTTGCCATGCACTAGCAGAGGGCCTCTGCATCATCACAGTCTGCTCTGTCACTGCCGCAGTCCACAGCCCCATGCAGCTGAGTCGCTAAGTTGCTGAGCCACAGCCGCCGCAGTGCACACTCCTCCCTCCTTGCTCCTCCACCTGGACTTCTGTAACAGGACCTGCAGTCATGTGATCCACTGTGTTCTGGAACAGAGCTGACAGATGGCTCAGTAGCACAGACTCAAGCCACAGTGTTGTCCTCAGGTGTCACTCTTGCACATAAATGCTCCCTTTTCACATACCTCAAATAATAAAAGTATTAATTTTATTAATGAAATGTGTATGCGTATTTTGCCTTTTACAGATGGAGTTATGATTCAGCCTATAGTGTTGATCTTGTTTTCACCCCTGATATTCCCCAAAAGTCAAGGGGAAGCTGCAGTACAGACATATAAACAGAACCAGCATAAGGAAGTCATCACAAATATAGTAGCCTCCTGTTGTTGAATTAAAGACCCACAGTTCTGTGTTTGGGTTATAGTGGTGGACAGTCTGAACTCTTGGTGGCTACAGCCCAGGGTTTTTGAGATCATTTTTCATTTATCCCAGAAACAACAGCTAAAGATGCTTGTTGCCTAGATTTTATGCTAAATAAACCAATAAAAGTTCAAGTGGAACTGTTCCTGAGGACTCAAAGCAGCCACAGGGGTGGAGATGGTTCTTTCCTGCCTCCTCACAATGTGTCCGTTCTTCTTCTTACCTCAACTCCATCTCTCCTCAGGACATTCTACCGGTTTGAGGCGGTGTGGGACAGCTCCCTGCACAACTCTCTCCTGCTGAACCGGGTGACGCCCTATGGAGAGAAGATCTACATGACCTTGTCGGCCTACCTGGAAGTAAGCCCACAGCTCCAATCACCCACTTCAGTACCAAAGTTTTCTCTCTTAAGTCCAGTTTTGCATCCACTGGATGTAGCAGCACTTGATGTCCCATTTCTGGACCTTGAAACCATAGGTTTTCTGTTGATGGCGTTTTGTGAGACTAGATTTACAGTTACTGTCTAGTGCTCTTCACACATAAATTGTGGTTTTCCATTGTGATTTCTGTAGTGAGATAAAGCTCACTTGAAAGTAGGATCTGCACAGAGCTTTTAACATGGCCTGCCCTTGTATTGACTGTTCTGGCCTGTACACCCCACAATGGGTGGAACTACATGCACATGCTGATAATGGTGTCCTACTCCACAGCTTGATCACTGCATCCAGCCAGCCATCATCACCAAAGACATTTGCATGGTCTTCTACTCCAGAGATGCCAAGATCTCACCACCCCGTTCCCTGAGGAACCTCTTTGGGAGTGGCTACTCCAAGACCCCAGACTGGTATTACAGCTGTAGCAGTGGCTTTGAGGCTGATGATAAAAAGAAAAACAGATGATCGTGAAGGTCATAATTTCCTTCACCCTCACCTGGACAGTGATCCTTGGTTTGTGAAATGTTTCCCTCCATCCCTTTTCCAGCAACCGAGTCACAGGGATCTATGAGCTGAGCTTGTGTAAGATGGCCGACACGGGAAGTCCAGGTGAGTTCTAAGAATATGGGGCCTGAAGAGTTGAGATGTGTTACAAGGTGAAAAAGGTGCATTGACATGTGTGTGTGTGCCTGCACATCAGGCATGCAGCGCCGGAGGAGAAAGGTCCTGGACACATCAGTGGCTTATGTGCGAGGTGAGGAAAACCTCGCTGGCTGGAGGCCCAGAGGGGACAGTCTCATCCTGGAGCACCAGTGGGAGCTGGAGAAACTGGAGCAACTACATGAGGTGGGGCAACACATGAGCAATACACACACTCGAGAGAGATACAGACATGTAAACAAGTTAAGCAACTTGCAAAACAAAATACATGAAATATTTTTATCAGTTTTTAACGGTTTGGACACAAAGTCAGAGAGGTGAGATTGCGTTGGTTTGGATATGTGCAGAGGAGAGGTTCTCGATATATCGGGAGAAGGATGCTAGGGATGGAGCTGCCAGGCAAGAGGAAGAGAGGAAGGCCTAAGAGGAGATTTATGGATGTGGTGAAGGAGGACATGCAGGTGGTGGGTGTGATGGAGAAAGATGCAGGAGACAGGAACAAGTGGAAACAATTGATCTGCTGTGGCAACCCCTAACGAGAGCAGCCGAAAGATGATGAAGATTTTTATCAGTTTTTAAAATATATATTTTTTGTAGCTTTAATCCAAGGTTTTTCATGTAATACATCTGAATGAGGTGGTTCAGATGAAGGTCTTTAGACCTGCAGGCTCCAGGTGATATGCTTGGTTGCTTAACTGTTGTACCCGCTTCTGCTCTTGTAGGTGGAGAAGACACGACATCTGCTACTGCTGCGGGAGAAGCTGGGTGAGGCAGCTCCTAGGTCCCTGAGTGAGGCTCTGTCTCCTAGCCTGAGCTCTGGTTCCCTCAGCACATCCACATCCATCTCGTCCCAGATGTCAAGCGGCACCTTTGAGAGTGCTGTGACACCCAGTGAGAGCAGTGGCTACGATTCAGCTGACATTGAAAGCCTGGTGGACCGTGAGAAAGAGCTGGCCACCAAGGTAAGGTCCTGACAAGAAATACATTGCAGACTGATGTAGAGAGGATTTTTCTACAGATTTAGTTTTAGGTGGTGACATTAAGCAGCAAGTTTGAAACATCCAGGGGGAAAGAGCCATAATCTTTTGCTAGAAACAAAAAAGGGCATAAAAACATGGGTCGAAATAATAGGACTTATATTTGGCATGCTGTATGTATCCTATGTTAGGACCTTTTCAGAGCAGCCTAGGAAGCCTGTGGTGTGTAACCACTGCCTGCGGTGCAGTTTCATATCTTCAAAGAGGGATTGGCCAATAGGAGCACCCTTCAAGTTTTTCCAAGGGCATTGATTTAAGGTCTTAGTTGTTTTTGCTGAGAACAGATGAATTTAAGAAGATTGAAAACCTGCTCTGCTCGCTTGCAGTGTTTGCGACTGCTGACTCACACCTTCAACACAGAGTACAGCCAGGTGTGCAACAGCATCAGCGACTGCAAGGTAATGCACCATGTTATGTCATAAATGGTATTTACACATTAGTTATAGTAAACTACTAGGTTTACTACACTTGGTTATGGGTACTGAAATGCTAAGGACCTGTTAAGTACTTTGAAGGGTACAATAGCAGGACTTAAAGTAGCTTGTTATTGCTCACAGGGTCAGTTACATAACCAGTATGTCCTCTGTCATCTTATATTAATAAGAACACCCATTTTGATTGATATGGTGCTTGGTCGAGATTACACACTCTTTCCTTCTTTCCCCAGCTGTCAGACATCTCGCCTATGGGTCGTGACCCCTCCATCACCAGCCTTAGCAGTGCCACCCTGACCCCGTCCTCCACCTGCCCCTCCCTGACCGACTCTCGCTGTGGCTCGATTGACCAGAAGTAAGCAAGTCTCTGTTGTAGAAATGAAAGGCTTCTAGTTTATGCTGGTGCTAGTCATATATACACCATTCTCAGAGAAAGATGGGAACTGTCCTATTGTTGAATTCTACATTAATATTATTAAAAAAATAGGATATTAATCCCCTCAGGGAAGTTCACACACTCAGTAGCTTTAAACACAACATGTGTCCATTATATGTGAGGTAACCTAGTTCACACTCTCCTAAACTACAAGAAATTACAGTTATAATAAAGTTAACCAAAAGGCAATTACCCAAAGGTTACAAGACATTCTCCTATTTCTCTGTGCCAAGTAGCTAACAGGACCTTAACATCAGCATGGAGGCAGATGGCTGTTGGTAGGAAGGAAGGAAAGACCACCATATGTTCTTTTCTTTTCTTTGAATAACCCGCTCACTAAAAGAGTTTATGGAGATAAATTAATTTAGGGTTTTTTATCCTGGTCTCTGCCATGACCTTAACCGAATCAGGGCTCTGTTCAGTGAGAGAACCTACTCTGCTTAGAAGTTTAAGTCTGTCTCTCACCTGAAGTGATGTTTCCCTCCCAACACACCATAGCATAAAAGATCACATTGGCATGTACGGTTTGATAGAACATGTGCAGGATGAAGCTAAAACATTGAAGGACCTTAGCCATCTAAAAAAACCACAACCTGCTCTGTCCTTTTGTATGAAGTACACATATGTGGTGGGACCAGTCCAGTTTTTAGTTGGGGGGGGGGCCCTGAGTAGTAACCAGATGCAAGTACAGCTTCACACAGTGAAGATCAACCAATGCCTCCTTTTTTGTTACTGTTGAGCTGGAGAAGGTTTATCTTGCATTATGAAACACTGTGTTAAATAAACATTTCATCAACAGCAAATATAAGAGCAGCACACTTCTGAGCACATTCTGCCTGTACTATTGTGGTTGAACTTGGGTGTTTGAAATGAAATCTGTGCTTTTGTTACAAACAAACTTGTTAAATCATCACAGACACATAAATGTTGTTCCCCTGCTCGGATCAAATTCCCAGAGTCCTGTGTTACTGTAAGCCACCATGTTGATTGTACTGTTAACACCTGCTGCTGTCTCCAGGTCTTAACAGCGAAAGGACCCATCCTTGGTAAATCTTGGCCAGAGAGGGCTGGGTAGCCAACTTTTCTTTTAGATAATGCTTGGCATTTTATGACCTTCGTCGAATGAAATGGTTTTAATCTAGCCTTAGTCTCACCTCTTCACATGGCCTTTGTTCACCACACTTCCTCTAGGACCCCAGAGGCCAACTCCCGTGCCTCCAGCCCTTCCTGCTCAGACTACGAGAACTTCCCTATGGTCCCCACACTGGAGACCTCTTACCTGGCGCGGGCTGGCAAGAACGAGTTCCTCAACCTGGTGCCTGACATCGAGGAGATGAGGCCTGGGTGCGGTGTCTAAATCCTCTCTCCCTCAGCTATATGTGTGTGTTTGTGTGATTGATAGAGGGAGGGCTGAATCTGTAATGATGAGCAGATGCTCTCCTGGTACTTACCTGACACTTAGAATAGATGAGGATGTGGTGTTTAATGAAGTAAAGTGATTTTGAAAGGAATTTGGTCCATGCATTATTATTTTGGAGATGCAACATGTATTTGTTCCTAAGTGTTACTGCTTAATAACAGGATGAGGAACCTTGCATGTGTTTACAGAATAAACCAGTCAGTGATCGGTAGTAAAAAGGAGCTTGCAATGTCTATGCGTTTTTATGTTCGGTAATTTTGCATTTTGATTATAGCTCAAAATTAATAAAAATAATACAGTATTTTACTTATAACTATATCCGACGAATTGGCATCCAAGTACTTTATGTGTGAGGTAGGACAGAGGACTGAGTTCCTTTTCCTCCTGCAGGTCTGTTGTCTCCAAGAAGGGCTACCTGAGCTTCATGGAGCCACGCTCCAATTCGTGGGTGAAGCACTTCGTGGTGGTACGCCGACCCTATGTGTTCATATACAACAATGATAAAGACCCTGTGGAGAGGGGTGTGCTCAACCTGTCCACGGCCCAGGTGGAGTACAGTGAGGACCAGCAGGCCATGCTCAAGGTGAGTCACTTGCCCATAAATGTTCACCTGATTCCTTTCAATCCATTTATGTTGTGTTACTGTCTTTTCTGGAATTCAAAGTGGTTTCGTCAGCACCACAGGCAGAGGGACAGTGTCACTGTTTAATCTGTTAATAACATGGTCTGGAATAGCACATTTTTATGTTGGTACATGGAAAGGAAATACCCAAATCGCTCATGTGAGGATTTACCTGGGAAGGACTGGTTCACTTCATAGAATAGAATTATTGTGTATAACACCCATTTTTACCATAGTCCTGTTGACTGTCTGTCCTTCATCACTCTTAAACAAATAAATTAATTTTAAAAAATAGTTTTGTCCAGAGCTAAAGTTCTTAAGTTCAGGTCCTTTTTGTGTGTGTCTGTGCTGTGTGTGTGTGTGTGCGTGCGTGCGTGCGTGTGTGTACTTGTTTCAGACTCCCAATACCTTCGCCGTGTGTACGAAGCACAGAGGCATCCTTCTCCAGGCTAATAACGACAAGGACTTGAATGACTGGTTGTACGCCTTTAACCCACTGCTTGCCGGAACTATAAGGTATAGTGAAGCCTTCCACTTTTGGGACACCTCATTTTGGGCTGGTTTTGGATCATAACACTTTGTATAGATGTCTTTTATTTTGTTTACCATTTAATTTTACAGTATATGTTTATTACACAAACTTGTTGATTGCCTTTTGGTTCCTCTCCCCAGGTCAAAGCTGGCTAGAAGACGCTCCAGCCTGATGAAGAAGTGAGAACTGTGTGGTTCCATGCGAGGAGATGCTCTCCTCCGACTAACTAGCATACCAAGCATTACCACTTATTAATCTTTGTGATTCTTGACAGTTTTTCTCTTGTATGTAGACCTGTGGCTTAAGTCCCTCCTCAAACTTGCGTTCATGTTCCTGGAAGCCCCCTTCCTCTATATTTCTCTCTCTTTCTGCCTTTTTGTGTGTTTTCTTTCATTTTTTGTCTTTTTGTTTTTGTTCCTTGTCATTTGGATACCTCTGCTAGCGGCATGTTGTAAAACAGTCTACTTGTGTGTGCACGATTCTTCAGAACAGCTTCTTTCTTGGCTCTCCTTGGTTACTAACTGTCTGTAAAGATCGTCCTTATTTTGTGTAATCTGTCGATCAGGAACTTACTCTCGCCTGCATGGCTATGACAGCAGTCCTCAGGAGACGGCTTGGTTAGCTTCCTAGGCTAATCCAAATATGACACTGAAAGTAGACAAACGTCTAGTGAAGAATTGGTTTAAAAACTAAAATATTAACAAATTAAGAAAAAGCATTTGGGGTTTTAGCAGCCACTCAATGGCAGCTCAGTGGGCTTTTAATTTGTTTGGAGAAAGGCTACTAAAATTAGCTGATTCCCTCAACAGAGAAGAACTTTCTCCTGGATGACGAAATAAAGGATTGAATAATGAGTGGAACCCAGAAAGATCTCTGTTGAAAAACGGTTGTAGCACTAGTGAAGGTGCTCAGAGAAAGGAAGCCAGAGCACCACAAACTCCAGTCACACCTCCTGCGCTGCTTTGACTTGATGCAAACACACCAGCTGAGGGCACTGTGTCCCTCTCCATCCCGTTCTGTCCCCTGTGATCTTGAACGATTCATTTCCTCAGCACAAATTGTTCACAGTTACAAAGCTAAGAAAGTGCATTCATATGTCACTATGTGCAGTCTATGGGCCAAAAAACAAGTTGATTTGATGCTTATGAAATTGCTAAGAAGTTGAAGTGGAGTTTGTGTTGAGCTGTAACATGAAACACCAAGATGGTGAACAGTATTAATTAGCTTTGTTGTGTGGTGGAAGAGGGGAACTACTGCTGCTCTTTTTATGTTGCTACACATGTTGAGCTCCTCAGCCCCACATGCGGAAATGGTAGACACTAAGATGTCAGAGCGGACAGAATGGATGAGGACGACAGGAGAGAGAGGCGTGCAGGGAAGGTAGTGAGCAAAGCAAACAGCAGGTTTTCCTCTACAAGTAGAATGTTATTTGTATATAAAAAGTTTCAGGGCTTTTTTATGTTGAGCTTTTATCAAGGATGCAACATTCATGATATTAACATTCTTCATTTCATTTTTATCTCGCCCCCCCCCCCCAATCCCCGTGGTCCTAAAAGGTTTAGTGGAAGTTCGCACCAGTACAGATTATTTTATAGTCACCCTGAGAAAAATTCAGGTCCTGGGGGCATGAAGTCTGATTTGAAATGCCTGCTCTCAATAATCAGGTGATTTTGGTTATCCCATGTGAGCCAGGTTCAGGCTGATGAAGACCCCCCCCCCCCAGGAAGTATTTCTCTGGAGGGTGCAACCAGAAATCATGCAGAAGGGGAGACATGTACAGCATGCAACCAGACTGCCGGTCACAGTCTTATAACTTGCCATCGCCTTTATATTTTGAAAAGGCCGTCAGCAGATGAAGGAAATTAGTCAACTTGGTGGTTCTTTCCAGCTCCCACACGTTCCCGCCTGTAAAGTTGTGTGACAGATGAAGATTGTGGGTCAAACTGCTGTGTTCAACAGGTCCCTGTGATTCTAGTGGACAATGATGCACAGAGTTTTTGTTTAGCATTTATAACTTATGACTTTTTGTTACTTTCCAAGTTTATGGGTAAATATTTCATATTTAAGAGTGTAATAGCAGTGATTGCTCTGGGAACAAAGGGATGAAGTGTGATCTGATTTTTTTTTTTTTTAATTTATTTCAGGAAGATCTTTGCTCTGTTGAGACTAAATGTTGGGTCACTCAGTGAATAATTTGGGCTGCAGTCTGTGGACTTCTTCCTCTCCGTCAGGCAAACACACAGGGAAAGGGGTCCTGGTCATCCAACCAGAAGACCCTGAGTGTAAGTGGCTGAAAGGATGTGGTCTCAGAGAAGAGAAGTGATGCTGGGGGGGCACCATGGGGAAATATTTACATCAGGAGTAAGTAATCTGAGTGAATATTCATCCTGGTGCCTGTTAGCATCATAAAATGGTCAGTCAGGTTGACTGTTTTAAGGATATTCCTGTTTTTGATAGTAACAGTTTCATAGGTGGAATATGAAACTGTGAAAAGAGTGCTGTGTTCTGAGGTCAGCCAACCTCTGTATCACAATGAAGGCTTTGCAGGGGGTCCTCTTGATGAAGCTGTGTTGCTGCTGTACTCACTCAGTTGGAGCTGTGAGTTCAAGGGAGAAACTCCAGAGCAAACTCTTCCTTTTTGAGTAGCTTGTGTACTAATATTAGGTAGGAATTTGAATGCGCTTGTGATTTATTTTTATTGCTGTGCATGTTAGTTTGCAGCCCTTTGCACAAAGTGATCAGACACACGTGTCAAGCGAGCGCTGGGTTCTGCTCAGGAGACGAGGCGGCGCTGCAGCTCATTCAGAGGTGATGAATGTACTGTAAAGACCTGCGTTTGTTGTCCCCCCAGTTATGCATTTAGCACCTTTGAAGGAAGAGGAGTGCTGTGAAATCCCCAAAAAGCATTTGAGTGCAAACTGGATTACTTTAGTGCTTCCTGTCACTAAACACAGTAGGTTTGAATGATACCTTAAGAACTCTTTCAGCAGTAGAACTTCAGAACATACACTTAGCGCTAGGCTAGTTCAATATTTAATAGGGTTATGAATTCTAAAATAGGCCTATATTAGGTTTTTTTTAATATCAGGTTGTAACTTTTAAGAAAATGAGACTAGCTGAGGCTGAGGTGTATGACAACCACGGCTCGTTGTTGCTCCTTCAGAAGTCCTCATCCCAATGGCTGTTCCAGACTAACCAGGAGGCTTCCCCTCTGAAAGACCGACTCACAGGAAACTGTGCGTGTGCCCTCTGCCCCAAGTCATGACAACACTGAAACATTAACACTGTACATTACTGGCTTCATTTTCATACTTGTTTTGTAAATATTTACGTTGTATGGAGCTTGAATTAAAATGTAAATATGTTTCATGTATTTGTAATAATTATAATCCATTCGCTGTATAGCCTAGACGTGTAATGCAGATATCTTAATTCTGTGTATGGTAATCTTGCACCATTGAACTGTTTAGTGAATGAAATAACAATAAAAGTACAACCAGTTGCATTAGCAGAACAAATACATAGTGTTTGGTTTTGTTTGTTTGTGCAGCAGCACAGGAAAACATCACACCTGCCTTGACTTATGTCTGTTGTAAAATTTGCCTGTTGGTTTTTTTCAGGACTTGCCACCTGTTGAAGGAGACTTGAATATAGTAGCTACCATAACTCCCTTTCCTCCCAAGGATGTCAGGATGTCGATGAGAAGTAGCAGTCGCATATTTGTTTTGTTTTTTCTTCTTAAATCCCGGAAAAAAGCATTATTAACCTTGAAATAAGAATTGGTAGCACAAACACGGTGACTTTCAAATAATTTTTCTTGCAATCTAGAACATTTTCAGATGTTGCTGGACTGCAGATTAAGCTGCCACTGGTTGGATCCTCAATCAGAAAATGTTTTAAGTTAAAATCATGACCCCCTTAGCAGAGTTTACTCAGGAGGGGAATCTTTTACAGAGACATAGGGATGTAATGGTTAGAGAGATTATCTTGCATGTGAAGGATATGGATTCAGATCCCCCTCCTGCTGCAGTACTCTTGGTTGTATGAATTACCAGTTGTATAGAATGGGGAAATAAAATAGCTTAACATAGTAA
Organism: Heterotis niloticus; assembly: GCA_018136845.1. Lineage (NCBI taxonomy): Eukaryota > Metazoa > Chordata > Actinopteri > Osteoglossiformes > Osteoglossidae > Heterotis > Heterotis niloticus. The sequence goes on along the minus strand of CM030892.1, from coordinate 9,433,711 downwards.
GTCACTTTGGAGAAAAGACTGACCTAAATATAAAGCAGATGTTTACAAAAATGTGTGTAAAGCCATACTGATCCTTTATAAACCATGGTTGTTGATGCTATTTATTTCACTTGGAGTGCCATGCAGTTAAAGGTGACTAACTGAGAGCGGTAACCAAGGTACACAGTTTAATAGTACTGGATATTAAAGGAGCTATTATTAGTAAGCTGGAAAGGTAACAAGAAAAGCAGATTAATGCGCTTAACCCAGGAAAGTGCAAAAATTAAACCTGTACTGCTGGGTTGTGTAAACACAATTTTGAGCACCACTCGTCTTCATTCTCTTGCTTTTTGTTGATATGTGCGACAAGCTCTAGGGTAGATACTTGACATGTGTACAAACTTATTCCATCTGATAGTTTTGCAATATAATTCAAGTAATAAAATCCCCAGAGAGCATGCAGTGAGGGAAAAAGTGCTGTTTGAGCTCTGTCTACCTTGGTTGAAACCAGACAGCCTGGATGAAGGAGGACTGGGTATGGTTAAAGGTAAGCTGACTGGAGGGGAAAGTCCCAAAATTTGGAGTGGAATAATAACCATTTCTGGGGTGCTGAATCACACAGGCAATGCTAACTGACAAGTGTCCTGTCCCTGTCCCCAGGAGGGGACAGCAGCTGCATTGCCAGGCCTCACTGGTCAGAATCCCCTGTAAAACAAATGGAAGTGCATGTCAGGCCTCGTATAACCACCATTTCCAGTGTGGAAAGCAGTGGGCCTGCAGGGTTTCCAGCACTGTTTACTTTGCTGAAAAAATGTGGAATGGTGCTTTTCCAGCGCCTGGCTTCCCCTTGTATATCACTATCAGTTGTCTGTGTAAGGAAGGTTATGGCTATGCTAACTTAAGCTGTACCAGGATCTAGAATATTCCGTTCTTTATAACATGGAAACAGCGAGGTAGTCGTTTTCCCGGCTTACTTAGAACTTTTATATTTGTCCAACGTGTTACGAACGTACGAGTTGCGTTTTTATGCAGACATCTGAGTTTATTTTAATGCCGTTTCCGTCTAGTTCAGTACATTTACATTTTAAAATTTAGCAAACGCATTTTCCAAGGCAAGGTGCAGCACACAAGAGCTTTAGATGCCTTATTGCAGCCAAAGGTGTTCCGTTACTCCTCGGTCCCGTACTCAGAAGTCTCATAAAAATAGAATTACAACACCATCAATATTCCTTTCATTAGTGCATATTTACACGGAATTTAAAGCAAAGCGTGTGCATGCAACGCAGTAAAGGAGACGCTCGTCTACATCTGTTAAATATCAGAGCTACTGTGGCGGATCTGGAATTTTCCTTTTGAAAATAGAGGTAATGACTTTGAAGATGAATAAAATTTTATCATGTGGCCATCGTAAGGTGAGATTGATCCGTCCGACTCACCCAGGTATTGTTAATCGACAGAAGAAAGGCCAGTATCTATTAAAACCTGAGTTTGAGATGTGTTCCGCAAATCCTGTAAGTGATGGTTTCAGTAGGGGGTGGGGCTCTCGACCCCCCGAACCGGCGTTAAACGAGTCGACGGGGAGCGGCGAGTAAAACGGGGTTCAACAGCTCGATTACGTTTGCCTCGGCATTGCGAAAGAGGAAAACGCGAGATCGCGAGTGACATTGGAATCTCGCCAATGGGATCGGAGCATTTCCTCAGTGGGAACGAGTTGTCCAATGAGCGGTGTGGGGGTGGGATTTTCTCGTCTGTCATCCTGCCGCTAAGGCGGCATTAAAGAAGAGGCGGAAGTGCGGGAGGCCATTCTGCGGGACCAGGAGGAGCCGACAGCGTCAGGAGGAGATACTTAACGATGGCTCAGTGAGTAACTTCTTATACATACACACACACACTCTCTTTCTTTTCAGGCGTAAGAGCATCACTCTTTCCACAGCAGAAAGCGTGCCGTCTGTACCAGCTGCCTGGATTTCACAGTGCTTTTTACCGCTCAACGTATTCGCCACAGAAATTATTTTACTGTATGAGAGTCGTAGCAGCCCAAGGTGTGCAGTTCCTTCATTGAAACCAGGAAATTACTTCAGACCTGACGCAACAGTGCGTCTCACGTCTCCTTAAATAACAACTAAACCTTTTCAATGCGTGCAATACACACAAATATATGTATGCATTGTAACGAGCGACGGTCTGGGCTCGGGTTGGGGGGGGCGGACTGAGGACATCATGCGGGGCAGCCAGGCAGGGCAGTGGAATAACTGCTCTTTCGGAACCCACACTAGGCCTGGTTAGCCATCCCAGCCTCCTGCTACCAACACAGTGGAACAGGGCGAAGCCCCACAGCACAGCATCCCATCCGCGGTTGGACATTAATCCACTATTCACATGTGCGATACCGACACCGGCTCTACTCATATATATAAAATTAATAATAATAGACAATTAAAAGCTGTCCACAGGCGGTGCAGTAGTTACAGCACATACGAGTTGTTTCCTTGTAATGGAATGGACATGGGTTTGAATCCCACCTTCTGTACCTTGATCAAGGTACTTACCCTGCATTGATACAGTAAAAATAAGTATAAATAGGTAAATCAGTGCAAGTAGCTTAACGCTCTAGGATGTCAGAAAGAGCAATAAGTATGAATGCTAAATGATGACAGTTCATCATTGTCCATGCTGTTTGAGTGAATTTCCAGAGACGACCGTGTAGCTGTGGGCCATTGTAACTGGCATCTGTCCCCACACAGCAGTGCGTGTTGTATTCGTTTTGCAGAGCCAGTGTCACTCTGGTTTGTGTTGGTGTCCCCACAGAGCAGACATCGCCCTCATTGGCTTGGCCGTCATGGGCCAGAACCTCATCTTGAACATGAATGACCATGGTTTTGTGGTGAGTTGAGTCTGGATTTATTCAGCAGGTGCGAGTGGTCCTTCTGGACAGACAGAGCAGTAAACCATTGCCACCTTTTGCTCTTGCTTTATATGTGTATATCTGCTTTTGTCAGGCTGCTGTTGCTATGGCCCAGTGCTGTTAAAAATTAATTAAAATATTGACTCAGTTCTTTAATGTGACTGTTTTGCTAAAATTTCACCTGTAAATATGTGGCCTGTACAGTTGCGGGCTGTTGAAAGGCATTTTTATTGGCAGATTCTAATCCTCCAGAGGTTTACCTCTACTTCTTCATCAATGACCTCCCCCCCTCACCCACCCACCCACCCACCCAAGTTGCCAGCTGACCTGTGTAAACTGCTGGCTGTTTGATCCCTCAGCACTGTGCCATACCTTACTTCTCCGTTGTCATGTCCCTTGGACATTTGCTGAGCTCCTTCTGTCATTCTGGTGTGCCTAGGTGTGCGCCTACAACCGGACTGTGTCCAAGGTGCACGACTTTCTGCAGAACGAGGCCAAGGGCACCAAGGTGATAGGTGCAGAGTCCCTGGAGGACATGGTGTCCAAGCTGAAGAAGCCACGTCGCATCGTGCTTCTGGTGAAGGCCGGCCAGGCTGTGGATGACTTCATTGACAAGCTGGTAAGACAAAGAGAGACAGCACCATCCTCCCTGGAGGTGCCAGATGGCTCGCTTTTGTTTGTTGTTACTTTGCTGGTGTCGATGTTCTCTGAAAGCTGTTGTCCCCATGTCATTTCAGGTGCCTCTTCTTTCACCTGGTGACATCATCGTTGATGGTGGGAACTCTGAGTACAGAGACACAACTGTAAGTCCCAGTGTGGGGTTTGCTAGAGGGTGCTGCTCTGGGGTTCTAAGGGAGATGGACGAGGGAACAAAGTTGGCAGATTAAAGTGCCAGAAGGTGTCAGATGTCCCAGCCTTGATGGAATACATGAAGAAAATGGGTTTTAGGGGAATCAACCAGGGAAAAACTAATGACACAAAACATGGTGAGATATTCAGTATCTGTATTTGAACCGTGTGTGTAGCGGAGGTGTAAGAGCCTGAAGGAGAAGAACCTGCTGTTCGTGGGCAGTGGGGTGAGCGGAGGAGAGGACGGTGCTCGCTATGGCCCCTCTCTGATGCCTGGTGGCCACAAGGAGGCATGGTGAGTCCTCTGCTGAAGCAAAATTGACCACATGCACTCAACTGATTTATTCTGGTCATTATTTTCCACCTTGCTGGAAATTGTACCCCGTTTCTGAGCCACTTGTGTGTTGGGAGGCGTTTCTACCTGGTGTGTGTGTGTGTGTGTGTGTGTGTGTGTGTGTGTGTGTGTGTGGTCTATAATCCAGCAGCAGACTGTTTGCTACTAATGTGTTCAGTATATTCAGCAATTGGCTGTAAAGGTTATCTTGTGAGCTTTCCACTGGACCGTGTCCCTATGTGAACTTCTCTCTTTAGTTCTCTGAGCTCCTTAGCCATCATGCTACTCCTCCTGACCTGAGGTTCTTTTGCAGGCCACATATAAAGGAGATCTTCCAGAGCATCGCTGCTAAGGTGGGGACAGGAGAGCCCTGCTGCGACTGGGTGAGTGGGGCGCACCTGTATAGTCACGGTACATGGTCATCGTTGTTCTGCTGCTGCCTGAACGTTGACCTCTGCCAGACAGGTGGGAGACGAGGGTGCGGGCCACTTTGTGAAGATGGTCCACAACGGGATTGAGTACGGGGACATGCAGCTGATCTGTGAGGCCTATCACCTGATGAAGGACATCCTCTGCATGGACCACGACTGCATGGCCCAGGTGGCTCTCCTGCACCACTTTTACTCACTGCACTACTACAGCCAGTTGTTTCCATTGGGGCTGGAAGAGACTCCAGATCCCTAGAAAAATGAGAAAATATAGAAACTTCTGAGGGGTTGCACACACTGAGCTTTAGTTTTGCCTCTGATATCTGCAGGTGTGATTTTGTGTGGCAGGAGTGTTGGCATGAAACTCATTTTCACCGAGATCGACAACGATTCCTGGACTTTCTTGTTCGCATGTTTGACCGAGAGGGATTCCATTTCCTGTGTTGCCGCCACAGGCCTTCAGCGACTGGAACAAGACAGAGCTGGACTCCTTCCTCATCGAGATCACAGCCGACATCCTGAAGTTCCGAGACGCAGACGGCACCCACCTGCTGCCCAAGATTAGGGACAGTGCAGGGCAGAAGGGGACGGGCAAGTGGACGGCGATCTCAGCCCTGGAGTACGGCACACCCGTCACCTTGATAGGTATGATCCTGCCAGGAAAGTGCTGCTGCTGTTGTTGTAGCCATGACCAGGCAGGTAATTCCCAATTAATGAGAAGATGGCACTGATCAGTAAAAGCAGCTCAGCACACAGCATAGCAGCTGTGTTCTTAGCTGATAGGTAAGCCTCTCCTGTGCATTTTCAGCACCATAACTCTTTTTGCTTAGTCTCTCATCAATGATGCATGTATTTTTTTAACCACAGTATTGATTTCTGTGTTTTACTGTAGAAGTTAAGCCCAAGGTCTTCTAAGAAGACATGTGGTTAAGAAGCAGTTCCTGATTGAAAATGTCGATGTGCTTTGGCAACTTCCCTTGATGTCACAATCTGCTCTTTAGATAAGAGTTTCAACACTGAGTGTAAAGCTGTTGCCACAACACCTTGGGGTTGTTGGTTCTAGTTTGCAGACTCTCCCTATATTTAGCTGGGACACAAATGGCCTTCTCTGGATGTGGAAATGACATCACTGTCAACCATAGTGTTATACCTGTAAAAGTCTGGTGGTCTTTTTACCCAAACTATTAAGATGAGATTGACCCCCCCCCCCCCCCCCCGAGTTTTCAGGCAGCAGCCACACTTATGGTGAGAGGGGGTAACAGTGTTCCTCTATAGCGATAGAAATGCTGAGTTCATCATGACTGGCAACTTTTTTTTTTTTTTTCTTTCTTCCTTTTTCCTCCCCCCCCTATGCAATTGCTTACCCCATTTCACTGTCACACCTTTGCTTGTTTTCTTCTCCCATCAAATTTAAAGAGCTGCGTCATTGTTGGCTTGGTTTTCAGACTGGTGTTGTTGGTTAGTCATCAGTAACTTGAGTCCTGTGGAGGCGTGGTCACAGTCATTGTTATCGCAGGCAAAACACAGTAACAGACAGGCTTCACACTTCTAAGCAAAGTCACTCTGCACGCATAAATGATCTAAACATCTTTTTGTAAAGAAAATTTCTGGGCAGCCCCCTCCTGGCTTTCACTAAACTTTTCTCTCCCTGACCATTAAGGGGCGTTATCTGCATTTTCTTCACTTGCCTGCTTTTTGTCTGTCTGACCTGTTTACCTGCTGACCCTACAGGCAGTAAAGAGCCCCAAACAGAGTAAGAATGACTCTCGCCTTAATTCTACTCTCCTCCACAGTGTTTACAATTGAGGTCTGGTGCCCCTGAGGATCAGTAAGATGGGAAACAGTGTTCATGTTTAGGGGAAGAACTGGTCAACAATCTGCATTTTTCATTTTAAATTGTTTGGTTCAAAGTTAAAAGCATTACATCTGACACCTTCCTTGAACTCAACTGCGATACTTTTTGGGATATTGGTTACTGACCATTTTATTAGTTTTTAAACTAACAGTGGCTGTGGTTATGAGCACATTACTGATTTTCATGATGGCAGACTCTGTCCGGTGCTCTTCTGAGGAACGCATCATGTCACAGCAGTGGTCCTTAAACCTGCAGAGCTGACCTCTGTGCGTGTGTGTGTGTCACCGTCCCCTGCAGGTGAGGCGGTGTTTGCCAGGTGCCTGTCTTCCCTGAAGGATGAACGAGTGGAGGCCAGCAAGACACTGGTGGGCCCAAGTGGGGTTCAGTTCCAGGGAGACAAGGCTTCCTTCCTGGAGGACATCAGAAAGGTGAGTTTTCTGACATGTTGCCGGTTGCCATGGACACCAGAAAGCCAGCAGTTCTTCTCAGCAGGACTGTTGGCTCTGACTTAACCGCTATATATTTGGTTGCTGTTATGACAACGGCTGTAGAAGGTGCTCAGGGGTGCCCCCTGCAGTGCTCTCAACTACTGCCTGTCTCTTTCAGGCCCTCTATGCCTCCAAGATCATCTCGTACGCACAGGGCTTCATGCTGCTCCGACAGGCTGCCAAGGAGTTCGGCTGGTCCCTCAATTATGGTGCCATCGCTCTCATGTGGAGAGGAGGCTGCATCATCCGCAGGTCGGTCGGTGCGTTGTGTTGCCTGAACTGCGCTGTCTGCTTAAGCTGAGTCTCTGTGGGGGAAGGAAACTGGGTAAAAATGGGAAGTTGTGAACAGAAAAGTGTCGCTGCTTGGCGATGGCAGTGCACAAACCCTGGACCTGCAGCCTGCTAATGGCTCTGTGGATACATGGATATGCCTGCTGCTGGGGCCTTTAGTAAAGAGCATTGTCTGCCTTTTTTTTTGGCCATAATGGCATCTTTGGTAAGAGCAGACTAATAGCATAAATGAATAAACAATGATTTCTGTACCCTGCCGGCCAGCGTATTCCTAGGGAAGATCAAGGAGGCATTTGACCGTGACGGTGACCTGCAGAGCCTTCTGCTGGACAACTTCTTCAGCAATGCCGTGCAACAGTGCCAGGTACACACGAAGGAAGTGTGGACTTTGTAGCTGCTGGGTTGTTGGCTCCAGGAAGTGTTGCAACAATTTTGAAATCTTCAGTGAGAAATGCACTTTTATACTGTATGGCTGAAAAAATTTGGAAGTGGGGGTGGAACTTGAACACTGCTCTAATTGGATGTTATGCTTAAGGCCTCATGGCGCCGGGTGGTGAGCACAGGAGTTCAGCACGGGATCCCCATGCCCTGCTTCAGCACGGCTCTGTCCTTCTACGATGGGTATCGGCATGCCGTGCTTCCCGCCAACCTGCTGCAGGTACACCCCCACACGCACGGAAGGGCATGTATTGTGTGGTCACGTCACCCAGAGTAATCAAAGGGAAGTGGGTGGGACTGTTGTGATGCTGGCTGTCTTCATGTGTGTCCCCTCCCCAGGCTCAGAGGGACTACTTTGGCGCCCACACCTATGAGCTGCTGTCCAACCCAGGTCACTTTATCCACACCAACTGGACAGGCCATGGTGGCAATGTGTCCTCATCCTCTTACAATGCTTAGGGACCACAGCGCGGGTGTGTGGATATGGATGGACACACGTGCACATTCCTTGGGATCCTAGACATGCTGAGGAGCTGAGAAATAAGTGTTTGCTGTTGCAACAGTAGAGAAATGCGGTTTTTGTAGAGCACGGGGGGGAGTCTGAAGCAGTGATGGGTTGAGGTCAGACCTGTTGGTGCTCCCCCCAGATCACTGTTAAGTGAGTGTACTGTATTTCATGACTAATTAAAGATTTGAATCCATTTTTAATGGGCTTTTCCTCTCTTCTTACTCCTGAAAACCAACTGCCCCCTATCTCCTAAATGGCGCCACCCTGTGGAGAATAAACACCCACTCGCTTTCTAGAGGGAAAATGTACAGCACCAGCAGCGACCGACTGCTCAGACACAGAAGCTTGTGTGTCAGCTGGAGAACCTTGTACTGCAGTGTCTCACAACCACCCCTTCCACTCTGGCAAAAAACACAATGTGGCCGGATTGACACGAGAGGTGGAACACTCAGTACTGATACTGGGAAAGAAGAAAAGCTGGCCAAATTTACTAGGCAAAATTTCTGCTCAATCATGGGGCTACAGTGATAACAGCTTCAATGAACTGTTTACATAAAATACAGAATAAACTGAAAATCTGCAGGATAACCAGCTTGCTGCTCTGTGAGCATCCCTCAGTGTACCTGCATTCTGTTAGTTCAGGATCGGTTGACTCGACACCCTAGTTCCACTGCTAGTTTAATGCAGTCACTACTTAAATGGCATCTAACTTAGACACAGGTAGACAGCTGGTTGTGCAGCCATTTACTGTTTATGTGGATAACTAACCATAACAGTAAACAAAAGTTCCAGACAAAATAGTGGTACAAGGGGGGGGGGGGGGGGGAAATCAACAATAAGATTTAAGAAGTTCTTCAGGATTTTGTGCTCCATGTTGCTTTATAAACAAGTGTTTGTTACCAGTAACCAATTGCTTGAGAATTTAGGTGAGTTTGCTGGAGATGTTCCTTTTCAGGATAAAATTAAGAATTCTCCCTCCTCCCACTCACCATAAACTAAGCAAAGTGCCCACCCCCACGAACCTCCTCCAACCTTCAGGCTCCGGAAAAGTGACTTCGCCCCGGGTTCAGATGCACACCTCGCTCAGCCGAGTCCGTGGTCCCTACACATGCGAATCAAATAAGCATTTTTGCAATTCAATTAATGCAAAACACTCTGATGAAAACTTAACTATTAAATACGCAAATACCTATTCAAATTAGCTTTTATTGAAGTCCCTTTAACAAAACATAGTTCATCCAAAGGAGAAAAGAAAATCAACATTAACAAATGCAACATTTGTACAGGGACCCTTGCACTCGCACCTCCATGTCCCCAGCCCAACACACCCCTCACAAGACACACAGTTCACAGCCACACACCCCTCCTGCACCCCCAGCATCAAAACACATCTTCACACTTACAGGTGGGAAAACAGGGAAAAAAGCACACACTTCACATACAGCATTCGCATCAGACAGTGTCACGATCCAGGGTACGAATCCCAATCACTAGACGTCCACCAGGTCACTGCTGGAACGTCGCATGTGTACGAGGAAGCGAGACGGTGTCTCTTCTGACGCCTTCAAAGGGATGAAACGAGAACACTCACACTCGCAAACGGGGCTCCCGTTCACACCTGCTCACCAAGAGCCAGCCACAGGTCTCGTGCCACATCTCGCACGTCACGCCGATTTTCTCCACTGCACAAACAGTCCTTTCATCTGCTCTGCTCTCAGTCTCGCACTAGTTGTCACCTACAATCCATGCTCAATCCCACTCTCTTCACCGCGCAGACTGGCTTTCTCCCAATGACAAGAAAACAAGTGGATAAAGAGGCGACACCCACCGTCCGACACAGTTTGTGGCGTGCAGCTGCGCTCTTTGGTGGCGCAGTGTTTACACGTGGGGGGAGGAGGAGGAGGGGTGGCCATACACAGCCCGCTCCAACATTGCCGCCAGCGCAGGGCTTCTTCCCGGCAAAGCCGAAAAGAGGTGATGAACTGCAGAAGAGACTTTAATGAAGGTGTTTCCATACAGAAAAAAAACAAACAAAAAGACTTCAAGTAGAAAAACTGCAAAAGGGCACACAAAATATCGAGCTACATTTCCCCGCACTCTAGCTGATGTGGTGGAGGTTGTGGCCTGGCGGGGCTTAGCAACCGTAAACACTCATGCATGTCTGCGAGTCGCCACTGTTTACAGTGCATGCATGTGTACAGCGTCAAAGTGTGACAGAGAAACAAAGCAGGACTGGCAGCCCACCTCAAAAAAACAAAACAAATATATATATGTATGTATATTTACACACCCGACAGACACACCTCAGCCACTCGGTACAGTATTGTTGTCCAGACAGAGTCAAACGTTCAATCACATTCAGAGTTTTCTTCTTCAAAACAAAAGGCAAAAATATATGCTTTAAATACAAAGTAGTTTGGATATTTGTAGGGAAAGCAAACTCTTTCCAAATACTTACCCAAGTGCCTAGAACAGAAGATGTGTCACTCAGCTAAGGGGGGTGGACGAGCACCCTACATTCCCCACCCTGATGACTTAGTCTCCAGGCTGGAGCTGAAGCTGGAGCCAAACCCCCCGCTGGCAGTGCCTCCTGCATTCGATCCCGCCCCCCAAGTCAGCCCGGCTGAGCCAGCACTGGTGCTGAAGGCCTGGGCCTGCTCGCGGGAGGGGCCAGACCCCTGGCCTGCGGAGGCCCCGCCCCCTGAGGTGGCTGTCTGCCCTTGCTGGCTGGCCAGCATGCCCATGACTCCCCAGCTGCTCTGGAGCGCAGCCTGTGCCGCTGCCATCATGGCAGGGTTCAGGCTCAGCGCCCCCAGGTTTACGCTGGCACCACTGCCACCCCCCATCCCGCTGCTTCCCATGCCACCACGGCCAAAGCCCTGGCCCCCAAACCCCCCGAAGCGGCCCCGCTCCATCATATGCCTACTATTGCCGTGCTTAGGCTCTGCGTTGGAGATGTGCACGCTGACGCCCTTGATGATCAGGTCCTCTCCACACAGTGACTGGGCCACCTGGGGGAGGTCCACAAGCAGGACAGCATGAGTACACGATTGGACACACCACAGTGAGGGCCTTGCACCACAAAAGGAGCACAACTGCACACCTGGTCGTCGGCAAAGGTGACGAAGGCAAAAGCACGGAAGGGCTTAGGTATGAAGACATCGGTGACTTCGCCATACTGCATGAAGAACTCACGCAGGTCCTCAGCAGTCATGTCCTCGGTGCAGCGGCCAACAAACACCTTCCTGCTGCGCAGAGGCTCGTCGGGACCCTGCTGGCTCAGGGGGAAACGGGGCCGCGTTAGTCTGCACAGCAAACTGATGCACGCGGCCAATTCATCATAAGGAGTCCAACACTGTCTCTCTTCTATCTGGAAAGAAGTGTCAGGTAAGTGAGTAAAACAGCCATTACAGTAGAATGTGCAGGAGACAAGAACATTTCTGCAAACTACAATATTTGCAAAAATGCAGACTGAAGTGGGTGGGGGAGGATATACCTTTGAGTTGGGGAGCTTGCAGTCACACCACCGGCCGTCAATCATGTGCCGCTGGGACATCGCCTTAACCTGCGTCTCGTAGTCAGCGAAGCGAACAAAGCCAAAGCCCTTAGAGTTTCCCGTCTTGGCATCTCGTTTTACCTGCAGCAAAGACAACACCTCTTCAGCTCCACTGTGTGTTGAGTGCATGGGGTGTAGATGCCTGAGTCCCACCTAGCAGCCCCAGAACTCTGCCAATTTGCCTAGTTCCCTCCTCACTCTTGAACATACAGTCAGTCAAGTTTTTTGAACACTTAAGAGTTTCACAACTTTTATTACAGTGTAAGCTTCTTTGGTTCAGAATTCCAGTCACTCTATGTAGGTCACCAACTTTGAAGCTTGCAAAACACCCCCAAACCATGATGTTACCTCCTCCATGCTTAACTGGCTTTTAAACACCAAGAATTCATTCTGCCACAAGGTTGATGATTTACAGAAACACTTTGTAATGAACAAAGAACTTCAAACTTGGACTTATCAGTCCTTAATACCTTTTTACAGGAGTCCAATTCTTGCATTTCCTAGCCCAAACAAGCATCTTTATCTTGTTTTGTTGCCCTAACAGCAGTTTTTCAGCTGCTACATGAACATTGGGCCCTGCTTCCTAAAGTTGTTCAAGCAGACACTTACATTTGTCTCATGCAACTGTACCTTTAATACCTGGTGCTGTCACCCATCTGTGATTTATGCACTTGTCATTTCACTATGTCGTTGGTCTAAATCTTCCAAACCCTGTTTGATCAGCGTTCTTCCCTGTTTCTTGATTCCTTTTCATAGCATAAGTGTGTGGTTTTTTTTTGCAATTTCTCTGCATGAGTATCTTTCATGCCTCAGAGCAATGACTTTGCCTTTTTTCTACTGTGACCTGATATTTGTCAGTGACTTGCTGAGTGCTTTAGAAAGTTACACCGATCTTTTTTTATTTAATGGACTATTAATTGGCAACCTCTCAGATGCCGATGGGCTCTAAAATAGTTTTTTATTAAAGGCAGGCACACAGGAAAGGTTAACTAGTTACACCAATATAGGTAAAAGGCAGAAAGGCAGTGTTAGCTTCAAGGTGAAAATAAAAATGTTTTCATTTACAGGTTCCTAATTACACCAATCAAAATTTAGGCCATTTCTAATTCAATTTTGATTTAAAATTGAATAAAATTAAAAGTTACAAACATTTCTGAACTTCCATATACATGTTCCTTAATTTACATGTTGTTATTTTAGGGTATTTATGAGTATATTGCTTAAAATTGAAAGGTCAAAAAGGCTAAAAATACAGGGTGTCAAACTTTTGACTGGCACTGTACCTGCACCATGATTACTTCGCCAAACGTGCTGAAATAATCCTTCAGGTCCTGCTCCGTGGTCTTCCATGGCAGACCCAACACTATGAGGTCTGATGTCTTCTGGAGACCACGTTTTATCTTCACGGCTGAAGCGGCGTCCATCTCATCCATCTTCCTCTTGTTGTCTGTAATGTCATGGAATACTTTAAGCTTCCAGAAACAAATCTGACCAGCTACCATATTGGCGCAAATACAACAATCCTGATAAAAAGACAACCCCCTCTTTTTCAACATTTTTGGAAAAAGGTTCCTGGAACATTATATTTTATGCTTACAAAGAAAAATAATATTCATATTTACCATACTTGCGTTTTTAAGACTTTTTTTGGGCTCGCCATCTTCAAACACGCCATTCTGTAACTTTATATTTTTTGGTAGCTTGACAGTTATTTGATACATCTGCCTTATTGATCACAATTATTTTAAAATTGGCATTGTAACTCCTCCTCAGTCCTTGGTTAATTCGGCCTAACTTGGAGCTACTTTTTCCAAACCATCTTGAGGTTTTGCCATCTTTCACACTGGCAAGCTCTAGTTGATCATTTCTGTTGATAACTGACAGGTGGAAAAGTGACGCCACCTACTGGTGCTATACAGTATATCACCTTTCTATGTCTTAAGTCCTTGAATACAACATGACTGTATTTTTCTTAGATGCAGTTTCCAGAAAAAAATACCACCTTATATTTAGGCCAATATGGTATTTAAGTGATGACAAGGACAACCTAGTCCAGGTACTGAGGCTATTAGATTGTTAAACAGCACACCTGTGTTAGACAACCTCAGCTCCTCCTGAACTAACAGTACCACAGTCATTAATCTCACTGTTAAGATTCTGTTTCTCACGTGCCTCATCTCTTATCAATACACCTAATTAATCAGTCCAGATTTTCATTCTTGTCATCCATTACATTTAGTCCACGCTGGGACATTTGACCCAGCGCCGTAAGTATGGCAGCGGGTTTGTGAAATACTGAGACACACTGCATTGTGGGAGTTGTGTATCTACATCCTTGGCTGCCAACCAGCATTCCAGAGTCTTACTTCTTGGTTTATTTCTCTAATTATTAATGTATAGGTTGCAGCACTGCATTTCTGACAAATGGCTTGTAAAGAAGAAAAAAGTTAACGTCAGGCAGGGTGCAGAAGGCAAAGTGAATGTGTGTCATGGAACATAGATTGAAAAGTTAAAAATATACGGTGTGCAATAAACAGATATTCTTCTTGCATTTGTTTTAAACTGCAGTGAAAACTATTTATTCTGACATGGAAAAAGAAGAAAGAGCTGGAGATGTCAATTGTCTCTTCTATCACCTGCTTCCATGTGAGGAATCTGGAGAACCTCTAAAGAACCCCAACCAATTTCTTCAAATAACACTACACTATCACTCAAACACCAATATAACCGTCAGAGGATTTCTTCACAAGCTTTTATGCTTTTTAAAAGACATTTTCACCTGATGTGCATCATTTTTGTCATATTAAACATGATTAAAGATACAATCCTATTGGGAGAACAGCTGAGACATGACTGCAGCAGTTTTCCTACCTTTCTTGGCTGCTTCTAAATGTGGTTGGAAATCTCAGGGGGATTTCACCCTAAAAAAAGTTGCTGCTTTGGAGTTACTGCTTTGGAGTATTGCTCTGGGGCAATTCCCTTGTTCAACTTGGTCAGGAATGAATCAAACCAGGTTTCATTACCTGATGCAGGTTCTTTACAGTGGGTCTTCAACTCAGATAATGAATTTGGGATACAATTTGTTGCAGCAAATATTTGGATAGTGACACTTGAACTGTAGATAACTGTTACTACTTTCTATTCTGTTTCATAACTGGTAAATATAGGGTGGATCTGGGGAAAAAAAACAGTAATAACAGAATTAACTTCATTCACCAGTTTCAGGAACAAATTGCTACTATTTAACAGGGGAAGGACTGTATTTTTTCACCGCAATGGGGCCACCTGTTGCAAAAGTACAAGTATTCTCCAGGCACTGAACAGAAGGGAGGAAGGGTTCTGAGCTCAATCTCAGTCCCCAACTGGCGCCTGGAGAAAGTCACCTATCAGGTGAGAACCGAGCTGGGGGCGATCAGTTGTGACATGGGAATGATGTCAATATCGTGGACGAACAGTCACCCCAGCACACCTTGAGTCTGAGAAACGGTGAAAAGCTGCTAATGTTCGTCCAGCTGTTTTATATAAACAGCGCTCGTTTCAATAGGAACGCAAAGAAAGCTTGCGCCTTATTGGTGGATTTGGGGGTGACGTCACCTAAATTCACGCACATCGTACACAAACACACACACACCGCACACACACCTTTCGGGTAGTTCACCACGTAGACCACGTTGCCCCAGTTGTTCTCGGGCGCGTGCAGGATGCCCTCCACGAGGCGCACCCCGCGCATGCACTGCGACACTGGGCTACGATAGCGCAGGCCGCACGCGCCCGGGAACTGCGCCGCCACACTGGACAACAGCACCGTGCCGTCCTCCTCAGACGGGATCTCCATGGGCTCTTCGTTCTCGTCCTCCGCTACGCGGATGTACACCTCGGCCATGCTGGTGGCGGGTGACGCTCAGCTCCACCCCGTCCCGTTCCGTCCGGTTTGATCCCGTCCCGCGTGTCAGTGTCCGCGCTGCCGGGCTGCTCCTTTACTACAAGGTAACCCTGGCGCCCATGAGGGGAGCTGTCAAGACGGTCTGCGCTCTTTCAGCCTCCGTCGGCTTTGCACCCGACTCGCCGTTGTCCCCGCACCTTTTATAGGCCACCGTCCGCGGTCGGTCTTGTAGGGGGCTTTGGTATAAATCGTTGTTGGCCCTGCACAGTCCCACCGGGCGCAAGACAAAGTCCGCGTTCGCGTCTTCTTCCCAAACAAAATGGCTACCACGCTCTCTGAGCGGAACGTAATCACGTAGGAGCGGCCCATCATGCCGAAATTGAGGGGGGACGCTGGTTCATTTCGCATAAAATAACAAGGAAACTCCGTTTATGACGGCTGAATACTATATCTGCACATTTTTTCTGTTTTGAAATTATTGCAAAAATTGTATTTCAAGGTTGTAACCAAAAAGCACAAACATTTCTTGGGATGTGTGGATATCAACGGTGCACTGTTCTTCCGGCAGAATGGACTACGCAGTCAACATGTGATTCACCTCCACCAATCAAAGGAGACAGCGCGAATGTTAACGTTGTTTAACAGGTCGTCTGGGCAACGCGGCCGCAATTGACCTCCGCTAAGTGGATGTTTTTTTCCACTTAGTTTGATTCTTGATAGAAACTGAACCGAACTGAACTTTACCGCCCGATATAATCAAAACAAAGGACTTCTACAATCATACAACCTTTCTCCTGGAGAAGAATATGTAGGATGTAAGAAACAGCTTTTTTTTCCCTATGAAGTAGAGACTCCAACAAAACACCACGTGGACAAAAAAGTCTGACTGACAAACCCCTGGATTGTGTTCCTGGCCAATATACTGGCTTGAAATGGGTTGCTTTTTACTCCTGTGCTCCCAGCCATGATATAAAAGAAAATTCACTACACCGTTTTATGATGTTTTTTAAACAAGGACTTACGAGCAATAAAATATACTACAAAGTAGTACTCTTTGGTCATTTCTGTATCCAGCTAAAATCCCTTCCATTGTACAGATGGGTGGCCACATTCAGGAGCGCTTGATTGGATTGTATATGATCTTGGACTGAGACCCAGCTATTTAACACTAAGATATGGTTTGCTAGTAACAAATATGGAATTCTGGCTTGAAGCTATACAAGCTTTTTTTAAAGATGAAACTTAAAAAGAATTTGTTTTGCTATTGAGAAAGGATTTCTGTTAATAAAATTTTGAATTTTAAGTAAATCTAAAGATGCTGATGGAAGAAGGGAACAAGTAACAGATTCACAAAGTTTAGCAAACATTGGTATTGGAAGGTTATATAATGTTGCTATTTAGAACTGAGATATAATGGGCTGTTTTATAGAAGTGCATCCTGATATCTGAGAAGTTGCAGAAATGAGTAGTGGTATCCCTTTCACTTTCATTTTCATTTTCATGAATCACTTGTTCTTATCAGGGTTGCGGTGGTATTGAACTGACTCCAGAATCAGAGGTTTAGGGTCAGACCTGGCTTGGAGGGTATCCCCTGGTTGAGGGTACCTTACTTACACACACGACAGGCAGTTTAAAGTCATCAGTGAACTGAAAGCATGCCTTTGGACTATGGGAGAAAACTCACACATATTGAGCTGCATTTTGCTGCCCCTTTATGCATGTGATTTGCTCTGTTCTAGGTACTGAAGGTAAGAAGAAATTTGGACCAACATTTGAAACAGAGGTGCAGTTACTGCACAGGAAGATGAACCGCTTCCTCACTGAAATTCACACCTGCTCATCAGTTTAGACAACTACTGATCCAGGTAAGAGAGACTCGCACCTGCTGTTTGTTCACGGTTCTCTGATGACTCTGTCATCCACTGTCATTTTGTGTGTTTCCCCTCTGGCAGCAGAGTGTGATTCCTCCAGACAAACACAGCTGGTAAACTTGTCTTATAAATAAAAGCACGTGTAGCTCACAGCTTCTGAAAGACTCACCTGGGTCAAGAGGATGGCCCTGGCTCCGAAAGTAATCGCACTCTTCATAGCCCTCTTGTAAGTGCATTATTGTTATTACTATTTTTTAAAAAATCTCCAACTGAAATTCAAAGATGTTTCTGACGGGAATAGAATGTATTGGAAGGCTCATCATAGCACTGAAAACAGTCTGCCACATCTCTTCTTTTTTCTTTATTCACATTTTCTTTTTCTTTATTTGTTGCAACATTATGTAAAATATTTTTATACAGAAGGCTCCATTTTGTTTTATCAAACAAGCAGATATTTGTACTTAATTTTTTCAGTAATTTTTAGCAGATAAATGCAGTATTATTTTTGACATATTTTCCCAGTATCAGCACTGTTCTATGTTTGGAGCTCTACTTTACTACCTGTGTTTTCACACTTGTGTTTTGCAGGGTCTGTGTTTGTGCAACTCATGGGCAGTATTTGAAGGTTCAGAAGAGAGAAACGTTGGAAACTCTGTCACTGAGCAAAACAGGTAAAACACTGAAACTGGAGTTCTAATAAGTTATAACTTAATAATATTAAGAAGGTTAAGGGGTGGGATCCCCTATGAAGCACTAGTCCTTTTATTAGCACTTTGTGTTTTATACAGATCTATTAGATTGAGTGTCATCTTCTCTTCCATGTGAAGTATTGAGGTGCCGTTTAGATTTATTGTTTTTGATGAATAATGAAATACAAACACATTTCTGACCAATGATGTTCTTGTATGTTGTTATTCAAATCCAGGTTTAAGGTTTTTTTCAGCTACATTTTGACATTTGCAGCTATGTTGTTATTCAGCAAAGTTAAAACTCTACAGCAGCAAGGACTAAAAAGCACTGAGATGTCATATTTATGATGAGCCCTGTGAGTATGTGTTTTGAGGTGTGGAATGCTGAGACGGGCAACATGTGACCTCCTGTGTGTGTGTTGCAGAGGGAGATGTTGAATGTTTCACAGACTACATGGAGCTCTGGGTTCACAGGATGAAGATTGAGGGCCTGCGGGTCTGGCTCTCAGGGGTTCTCAGAATTCCTGGTGAGTCTAAAACCCACCACAAAACTGTCACCAGTGTTACCAACAGCTATATGGCGTATGGATTTGGGATAAAAATTTAAATCAGGAGTTCAGGGCGTTGCGACAAAATAGTGGTATTAGACAAACAAGCTGTGCCTTCATAATCCCAGTGTTGGTTTTATAAAAATGTGAAGTACGGAACTTGTGCAGATTGCCCCAAATTTTGCTGTTATAATCAAAAAATGAACTGTGATACTGGGAAATAATAACTGAGAAACCTGGCTTAATAATAAAGTTTTATTAGAAAATTTAAATCTACTATATGCAAAGTGTATGAACCATTGTGTGTCTTAGTAACTTTGTAGGAAACATTTTCTATATATATATATAATTTTCATTCCCTTAGCCAACTTTTGACTTGAAAATAAGTTTAGTTTTTGGTTAACGTATAAATGTGTGTTCTGTGCATATATAATCTTCACAGACATTGTCATAAGTAACTATACAAAATGTTTTGTCTTCATAACAATCTGTTTGTACCTATGCCTAAAATTAAACTAATTTTGGTCATATACACTATCTGGTCAAAAGTTTGTGGACATCTGAGCATCATACCCGCATGTGCTTGTTGAACCTCTTTTTCCAAACCCATGGGCATTAATATGGAGTTGCCCCCCTCCCCTTTGCTACTATAATGGCCCCCACAGCTTTCCACAACATTTTGGAGTGTGGCTGTGGCAATTTGTGCCCATTTGGCCACAGGAGCATCAGTGAAGTCAAGACAAGAAGGTCTAGCTTGCAGTTGGCATTCCAGTTCAACCCAAAGGAGTTCAGTCTGGTGGAGGTCAGGGCTGAGCAAACCATGTATTTATGGAGCTCGTTTTGTGTACAGGGGCTCAGTCATGCTGGAGCAGGACACATACTTTTAGCCATATAGTGTATATGTATGTATTTTACCTATATTAATTTAGAGCTACTGTAGGTGTTTTAGGTGTACTGGGCTGATTGTTACCTAGGGGGCTGGAAACCCCTCACTCCAGTCCTGGGTCATCCTGTGTCTGTGTCTGAGGCTTTTCATCTGTTGCTGATACACTTTTGTTTACTCTTTTGAAAACTTTTGATGTTTTACATCACTTTTGGGAAACAAATCTGCTAAATGAATAAATATAAATTATTTAACTGTATTAACAATAAGGTTGAATTAAAGTACTGAATCATACATGCATTATAAAATCATACATTTTGCATTATGCCAAACTGTTTAACTTGTTTTTTGAAATTGTCCTCTTGTGTGCCAGTGAGCCTCGTGTCCCTTGAGGACCTGAACAGGAGGCTCTCAGCTTGCGGATTTTCTCTGTACAGGGATCCAGACAGGAACTATATCTTCCGAGTGCTCTACAGCGGTTGCTTTGTGCAGCTCCAGGTAGTCCTACGTCTTGACTCAAGATGCTTCTGCTCTAGCCTCTGAGTCTGATTTCTTCAGCAACCCGTGTTAAAACAACCCATTGTAACTGGGGACTGTTTTTGGTCGATTGTTTCAGCACGGCAACTACGTCATATCGCTGCACATGACGAAGAGAACAAGCCGCTACGGAGGCCAAACCAGCAGCTTTGTCATGAAGTGCCCCCTGGTGACAGCACCCCCCAGTGGTGAACACATTCAGTGTGACCCTGACTTCATCCAGGTACCAGGGGAAGGGGAGGCACTCAGCCCAAATTGACAAGTGTCTTTTTAAAATTATTGTGTGACTGAATGTTAATGATTAATTAAAAACAAAAGCCAGGATTATGAACATTCATGTTCCAGGTGACCAGAAAGATTCCTACAGACAACTGGAACAAGGAGGTACGGCCTGTAAAAGTTACAGTAAAAAGATGTGGTCCATACAAAAATGACTTAAAACATTAAATAACAAATTCTTATTTTTTTAGAATATCCCTTAGTTTGTTGATTCCTTTATGTGTGGTAAGTACTAAAGCAAGAATCACCTTTTAGACTTCTATCATTAAATAATGTTAAATAACATTATTTGCCAAAAGTCGGTTTTAATGTCGATGATAGTGAATAAAAATGCATATATTACATATCCATCCAGTATCCAGTATTCTTAACCACTTCATGCAGATCAGGGTCATGACAGTTCCCAGCCTATCACTCGGCACCAGAGTAGGAGACTGTGCCCTGGAATATGAACACATGCATATCATAATGGAGGGAAATTTAGAATATTTAATGCTTTTTAATGCAATTTTGTTGTGATAACACATATGATTGAGGATACACAGCGGTGGCACCTCATACCATGTTTACATTGCATATTATATATAGCAGCAGATCTTGTTCAGCTCTACCTGGTTGTGTTCGTGGGGGGTCGGCCTGCTATTTACCCCCTTCCCCACAGCTGCCCTGGTCCCTAGCTCTGAATGGAAAGCTGGTGGTGGCGCTAGAGGATGCCAGCCTCATTCGGCTCAGCGTGGAGATGGACGGAGCCAACATCACTGTTCAGGGCAGGCGAGCAGAGATCCTGAGCCCTGAGGAGGTGAGTTGCTTCCTCATACATCACTCACTCATGTATTTATGTTTTTTGTTTACTCAAATATCTGTAAAATGTTATCATTCAGCATTTAGAAAAGGACTTAGACTTTGAAATAAATCTTGACTTTTCACTTCTTTTATGACAAATACAGTCTTTAAATAACTGAAGAACCCAATCATATATAATGTACCAGATGAACAAATTTATTCACTTAGCTCACACTTTCCTTGAAAATGACCGTGTTCAACTACCTGCAATAATTTTTACAGCAGGGTAATTTTTACTCTAGGACTTCACAGCAAGTACCTCAATCATAGGTGCAGTAACGCAAGGTGGGATTTGATCTTATCATTACCAAAATTGGGTACGGTGGCTCCAGGCACTACGCAGCCTGCTGTCTGATCATTTATTTGTTTGTGTGTGTGATGTTATTCTCCAGGAATTACAATATAAAGTGACTTGTAGTGACTTCCTTCAGGGTAACCCTTTTAAATTTAGGGTACGTGCTTTTCTCAAGGGCAATGCAGAAGGAGATGAGATAGGAACCTGGGTGGAATGTGACAGCTGTAACCACCACACCTCCTTCAGGCCTAAAATAAATATCAGTGTTGTAAATGTATAACAGGTTTGTTTGGGATAAGAACGTGTGAATGGTGCACTCCAGGTATTGGACAGACCAGGGGGATTCCTGCCCCTTCGACTCGTCAGTGGTCAATACTCCTACAGCATGGAGGCCAGCTGCCCCAGTGGTGGGTTCCTGTCTTATTTTGTCCAGCAGGTGAACAACTAGTGGCTGTGTAGTTTGGCAGCAGAGGTGTCCTTTAACATTCATAAAAGGAAAAATAAAACTGATTATTCCACCCTGCATGGTGGCACACATGTGGTTATAGCCATTGTTGCTGTGCTAAGCAACTCCCTGATGGGGTCCTCCATCGTCCCCCAGTGCCTGCCTCTCCCGCTGCCATCACGGTGTTGTACATCTACAAGCGGCGCATGGGCCTGGTGAAGCGGGGAGGCAGTGGTGGGGACTTACTGTCCCTAAGCGGCATCTCCATAAGGCAGACTGACACCTTCTCTGTGTCTGAGAGCGGTGACTACATGCAGATTATGGTCAACACTTCCCTCATCCTGAGGACCAAGGTAAGCATGGAATCCCCAGAGCACTGGGCAGGTTTTAAACCACTTGGCTGGAGAAACTTGCTCCCCTCATGAACCAATATGCGCTGATCTGGAAAATGTTTTATAATGGGTGCAATTGGGACCAGAAGTCATTTTAGTACTTTTAAAAAAAAGAAAGGCTTATTAATTCAGACATACCTCAATTTGGTTGTGGGATATTTTCTGTGAAAATCTGGCATAAATGAACAGATAATTTAATGTTATTAAACTTTGAGACACATTATAATTTCTTCAAAAGAACAAATTAAAAATAAGTTGATGGCACAGACTCCTGTTCAATGCTGTTTGTTGACCAATTTGTTCCATTGCAACGTCCCTTATCTTATTGCTGACTGAGGCTCAGAGCACCAGAATTGAGCTGTAAACACTTGGAGTGAGTTGAATTAAGGTGGTTCCACCCCCCTGTTCTGCTTGGGTGGTCTTTACTGCTCAGCTTGCTGGGTAAACAGATTGCATTTGCTGTAACAGTTATTTTCGAAAACATTAAAGTATAGTTAAAATAAATAAACTGAGAAGTCTGTTTACGACAGTTTGTAACTAGGCCCTTTGTAAGATGAGGAGTCAGAGGAAATGTAACTGTAGCACAGAGTCAGTGAAGCTGAACTGAAAGATTCTGCTGGTTGTGGTTCTATTTTTAGCTAAGAAATGACTAAGGCCTGGCTAGATGCCTTCAAAACCCAGGTACCACCAGAGTGAGGAGGACCTGAAGGAAGATCTCTGTGTCTTTTCCCCAGAGTTGCATGAATCCAGCAGGCGAGCAGCTAATCCAACCATTCTTCAGGGTCGACGCTGTGCTCACGTTCAGAGAGACCCCCCACAGGCTGCACTGGAGCCTGGAAAACATCTTTCCTTGCACAGGTGTGTCTCTCGGTGTGTGTCTGATCCATAAGGAGCCACATTAGCTTTACAGATATTTATTCAAAATCTTTATTCTTCTGTATCATATAAAGCAGAATATAGATTGAAGTTTATTATCATAGCCAGGACTTCCAGTAAAACTGCTGATGGCAACAGAATTGTTACGTTCATCATCAGTACAGTTAATCTGCATATGACCGGGCCTTAAGAGTCCATATATTGGCAAAGTGAAGTGCAATTTGTTAAAAATCACCCAGCTTACTCATTTGCGTAGAAGCTTTATTAACAACAAAAATATTTTATTAAAAGTGCTGATTTGGAAAGAAAATGTGCTTAACACTGTGCCACGTTCCAACCTCGCATCATGATCATTAGTCATTTTTCTCTTGGTTAACTGCCAAAATAAAACCCAAACTGTGAAAAAAAAATCACTTAATTGATATGTTTACTGTGATTTTCAAGCTTATAACTCTTGGTACATAACATAAAGATATATTTTTAAAATTGTATTCTTTCCATCAGCCTCTTCACATACATATAATACATTGGAATAACCAGTCACTTGCATGACTGGATCCGTCATCATAACCATTACGTCTTCTCCTTCTCCATCCTCCTAGTGGTCCCCTGCCAGTCTCCCTCTGAGCTCATATCTCTGCACTTTATCTTTTCTCACATGTGAACCAGTTCATTTCAATTAGCCCAAAATAATAAAAGACTTCAACTGTAACAGAGTAATATGATGACTCAAATATTTACCTTTCAGAGGAATTCATTTATCGTCTTTTCTAATCGCCGTCACTTTGCCGTTGGGAGTGCTCGGCAAATCAATTCAGAGTCAAACATCATCTGAGGTTCATGTTGGAGAGAAGCAATTCTGCTTCGTGTGGAATATTAGCACACATCCAAGGGGCTACGAAATACATTATCTTCCGTTTTTTTGGTTTACCTACAGGACAAACTTGAAAACTGTCACCTGTCATTTTATAACCATGCTAGATTTAAGACTGTTCAGCCAAAGTGATGTGCTTCGCAATTTCTAAAATTCATCTAGCTGAAGGCTTCCATAATATATACCTATCTCAGGGGTTCAGAGACATATGATCTTACTATGATGTTCTGAAGCCCTCATGTATTGTTCAATAATGACTATTTCGTTTTGTGCCAGATTTCAAGAAATAAACTAAACCTAAACCAACAACTTAATGTCCTAAAGAAAATAAGGATGATAAATATGATGAGATGTCAGGTTTTTGTCTCTCGTCCTGGGCTATTATGTTCACCTTGTGTGTTTATTAATCTTTCCAGAATCACCAGCTTTGTTTCGGACAGTCAAAGAGACCCCTGTCACCTTGGGCAACCCTGGAGGCACTGCTGCGCCCTCTGCTGTCCATATTACAGCATATTCTGTTGATTCAGCATCCCAGTTACCCTCTACTGCTGCAGCATGGCTGTCACCCAGTGCAGGGATCCAAAGAGCAACCTCAGCTGGTCTGTCTGGGACATCATCACTGGTGACCATGTCAGCCCTAGTTGGCAAGGAAAGCCCCACAAACATAACACTGGATGATATTGGTGCTAACCCATCTGGAGACACACATGGGACCCATGTCCTGGAGACATCTACTAAGGGTGTCCAGATTACCACACCTAAACATGAGTTCAAATTGTTCCTATCACTGGGTTCTCCAATCTCTGGCCACCGAGTGATGACTACTGGTTTTCCTCAAGCTGTGCTCAGGGAACAGTCCCCACACAAAGATAGTGGTGTTGAGATCTCCAGGGCAACAGACACAGGTCTGTCAAGCAGCATTCCTCCACCCAGTGACCCTGATGAAGGTGACCGCTGGTTGTCAGGGAACACATCCATGGTGGGACAAGGGAAACATAACATCTTATTATCAGAACCACAACCTATGATTGCCAGAGCCTCCACCTCCCTCCCCACTGCTACCTCAGGGGTGGACCACAATACAAAGGTGAACATTTTCCAAAATACAAACAGCATACGGGCCTCTTCCAGGCCACCGTCGCTCTCTCCCAAAGCAGTGACCCCAGATGCAAACTCTCCTGGTTTGTTGGTGAGCATACCTTCTTCAGATGTTCAGGAGATGCTGGAAGCCTCGAGGAGTCTCAGACTAACCTCACATGCACACAAACAGGGGACTCGCATGCTGGGGAGATCTACACAGGATGTTCTGGTAACCATTCCTAAGTCCAACTCCCCTGTATCAGCAGAGGAGTCTCCTCTGATCTCTGGCCACCCAAAGATAATCAATGGTGATCCTCTAGCTAACTCTACTAATTCCACCACTGGAAGTCATACCTTAGGGTCAGAGGTCAAGGACAACAGCACTGAGACTTTTTCTGAGATGCTGCTTGTTGTGGAAACCAACAGTTCCTTCCAAACCAGCACTCCTAGTGTCTATGAGGAGGGTGCAAGCATCTTGAGGAATACATCTGTTGTTGGCCAAACAGGACATGGAATCCCATCTTCAGAACCACAAAGCATGTTTGTCAGAGACTCGGGCTCCCACCCTACAGCTTCACCAGGGGTGGACCGCAGCACAAAAGAAGATTTTCTCCAGAAAACAGACAACATCATTGGAAATCTCAAAGACCCTGGTGTTATGACAGCATCACCAACTTTACCTTCTATCTCTACATCATGGTTGTCCCAGATGATGGCCCAAAGCACAAATTCAGCCAGTCTGTCTGAGACCTCTCCAAGTCTGAATGGATCCTTGGATGTTCAAGAGCCTCTTGGCTCCTTGAAAACAGCTATCCTTGAGGATACCCCAGAGCCAGAACTTCACAGAACCCCAATACCTGCTGAATCCAAAGGGGTTTACCCTCATATTGCTCCAGGTACTATTCTAAAGTCCAAATCCTGGTCAGGACCACTTCAGCCCACCAGGGTAGCCTCTTTGACTTACCCAGTGCATGTTGTTGTTACTTCTGTGACTCTGGGTGACAGGTCAGAGGTCACAGATACCCACAATGTGACATTTGCAGAGTTGTCTTGGGAGCCAGTTATGAACAAGTCTATGGAGGGGGTGGGCACTCATTCCAGGACCCCCAATGAAAGGGAGAGAACTGAAAACAAGGCAGTGTTTCCAAAAACCTCAAAGTACGTTTCTCCATGATTTGGGTTCCCTCACTATTTCTTACCTAGGGGTGGACCATAGTACGGAGAAGGACGTCCTCCAGAAAATTGTCAGCACACCAGCTAGCCTGCAGCTCCCAATGGGACAGAAGCCAAAACATTTACTCAAGAACCAGCTGACCATTCAACTCCAACTGCACATGTAGAAGTCAATGCTTTGGCTACTCTGGTGCCCTATGGTGTCTGGACCCCTTGAATAGCACCCACCCATACTGTATCAACAGACCATGACCCGTTTCCCCTCCTGTATGACACCAGATGGTACAGTTCTATGCCAGGATGGATGCTGTCCAAGATGATGCCCCACACTCTGAAGTCTACAAGTTTGGATATTATCCCCTCAGGGGTGGGTGACAGTACAAAAGGGGACATTCACCAGAATCAAGGACAGTTTGGGGGACACTCCTTAGGCTAATTTGCCTTACATAATTCCACAACAATTTGCAACACAAAGGTCCCATAAAAATACCACACGGATGCCCAGCTATGTGAATTATGCAAAAACATAGCAGAATATAAGCTCACTGGGTAAACATTGGTACTGTGTTGTGAAAATGAAACTCACTCACTCAGGTGGCATAGTGGTTAAATTCAGGGCTCAAGTTCACCCCTCACTTCCTGCTGTAGTACCCTTGGTCAAGGTCCCTGAATAGATACAGTAAAAATACCCTGTGTTTCTTTTACCTTGTTGTCAGTCATACATTTGAGATCTTCAGACAAAAATGTATAGCTAATCTTTTACCTGTAGGCTTACTTTATATCTGTTATATCTCTTCTGTTTTTTAAAATCTGTTGTTAACCATTCTGTATGAGAAGAAGCTCTGCAAAAGTGAACTGAATTGAATAAAAAAAAAAATTAAATAAAATACTCACTTTATGTCTGAGAGTGGCACATTGCCTCAGTGAGTAGTTCTGCTGCCTCACGGGGCCTCGGCTGTTTGGTGTGGGTTCGACTCCAGCTCAGCATGTGTAGAGTCTGTATGTTTGCACCACATCCAGGGTGTGGTTTCATAGCCTAGAACCCACTGAGCAGGGACGAGTGAATAGATCTTTTATTTTTTAGTTTTATAGTTAGTAAAATAGAACCCCACCGGCATGTCCTGAACTCCTCGACTGCTCTGCTCTTCCCCGTATTTAGGAAGCTGCTAAGAGCTGCAGTTACTGTGAAGCGATGTGGTACTAAACTAGCGCAGTGTCGGTGGTCATGCCAGCCCACCACAGCACACTTTGACTCTCAGGGGCAGACATATAGATGGTGATTTGGATCTCATTCCCAACATGCAATGCAGCGCTTTCAATGCTGATTCATTACTCAGTTGCTGTGCAGACGCTTATTGAAAGTGACTCGCGTGGCTCTCTATTTACCCCCTTATGCAGCGGTTTACCCCAATGCAGTTGAATAATTTACTGAGGGAATCAGGACTCTCAAAGGTACAACAGGAGTCACACTGGCTGCGTTGTTCAGAGTGCAGCTCCTTACCTGTGGTGGGTTCTGACCTTGTCAATATGATGACCCCCACAGAAAATTCAGAATGACAGTTTTTCATTTCACACTGAGAATGAATTATTAGGATTATGGCCACTAACTGATGTGCAGACCTTGAGAGTTTAGTGCTATGGGGTTGGACAAAAACAACTTTTTGAACAGTCCAGTTTGCTTGGAGACAAGGAAAGCAATTATCTGTGAATGTTCCAGAATATTACTGTGCAGTAAGGGTACTGCTAACACTGTACTTGTTGTATCTATTTAATTAATATTACTGGTATTAATCCTTCTTTGTATTAATAATACTTTTTTAACTTTCATTTGTAGTTTGTGGCTAAGGCACAAGGCTCGCTTGGCTGTGTGCTGCCACTTGGACTACAGGGGGCGTCCAATACCCATATTTCACCCCGCACGCTGGCGTTTCACCACCACGTTTGTGGAGGTCATAAAGATGAACTTTATGACTTCTGTGTTATTTCTAGCAGAGAATAAAAATGTCTGAGAAAATGAGTGAAAACGACACCGACGACATAGAAGCTATTTCCGAAAACATCTAAATGCTGACTGAAACTCTGGTTTTTGAATAGGTTGCACATCACAAATTTTATTTTCATGCTGACATATTGATATATGCTGGTTTATTTTAAAAGGTTCTTGTAGTTGTATGGTTATTATTATTTACTCGTGACTTTCTCCTGTGCCTAGTCTGAATATGCATATTGCAGATCTAGAGGGGAAATATTCGCCTGAAACTCTGGGATGTTCTGCTAATCTGACACTCGGGCAAAGAACACATGCATGAAACTGGGCAGTCATTTCATTTATGTGTAATGCACACCACTATGAGGATTTGAATGTTTCCTGGAGAGAAATGGCTTGAGCAGCAAACACAGCAGAAATGGGAGACGATCAGACACTTTGCTACTGTGTCCACAGCATCACTGCATGTTTAGCCACAGATATTGGAGCACAGCTCCTCCAGTACTAATATGAGGCGATGCACGTAAGCACATCCCAGCTCCAAATGGCCTGTTTAGAAAACGGTAATAAAAAAAGGACCTTAACCTTTGCATTTCCACGTTTTTGGAGAAGGGTTGGTTAATATCCGCCTCTGCTGCAATTTTCCACGCTCGGGCGAATTCAATTAGACTGTTTAAAGGGCAGGCGGTGTTGCTCCGGCGCCCGGACGGAGAGGACAGCTTCCCCGCTCATCTATGGAGGGGGGAACTGGGAGCGCGGACTTCATTATTTCAGAGCTGACACTGAGACCTGCAGGGATGCTACTTTCCCACACTTTAAATACAGTATTTGAACCCACATTTAGCCCAGCGGTTTTTAAATCCACACTGTTCTGCAAACAGCCTGGGCCTAGTGACAGGGTAACGGGAAGCCGTGTTTAGGCCCTTAGTAATTTGCGGCTTGAGGTATTAATTAAAATAGCTTTTGGCTCAGTTTAGGTTTTATATAGATAGCTAGATGGATAGATGGATGGATAGATAGACAGATAGATAGATGTGTTCGTCTTTACATTTTACTCATTTTGCTTCTCCCTGTGAGCCAAAGCCACCTCTGTACCTGGATCCAAATGTCACACAGTTAAAGGCGTTGTGCACCGGAGGACCCCACCGGGGGCTTGGGGAGAGCAAACATCCCTGCGCCGCCGCGTCGCATCTGGTCTGTGAACCCGTGTGCAGGAAGCTCAGCGGACCCGAGGAGGAAGCCGGCATCCCGCGCAGCCTTTCATCTCCCCGTGCTCTGCTACTATATCATCCGATGACTGTCAGTTTGCACAAAGTCACAAAAATTCCCTTTCATGTGTTTGTGTGCGCTCTTTTTCTTTTTGTTTTGTTTTGTTTTAATTTCATTCAAAGCATATGGGCCGCACATCTGGCAGAAGTGCAGTGTTCCCCCCCACCCCGACACACACACACACACACACACACACACACACACACACACACAGCTCTTTTGCAAACAGATTATTCTCTCAATGTCAGTTTCCTTGCAGCACAATTATTTTTCATAAATTTTACTGCTGAAGATAATTGTCATTTACTGGCAGACACAGCAGGCAGTGTGGTGGTTCAAGGGGAAATTCGCCCTTTTCACTCCCGGCCTCTTTGTAACACCTGCCCAGGTATGTATGGGTGCCTCGCTCCATTTTGCTAATCGGAAAAAAGAAATACTTAAATAAATGCCGTTCACCCAGCAGCCCCCAGAGAAACTTGCATTACAGCGGTGACATCTTACAGTGAGCACCGCTGTCCTGCTGACCATTTCCGAAGGTCATTCTGCACTCATGAGTCACTAAAAGAATGCCTATCTTATTGACGGTGAGTCTTATGTCACCAATTTTTTATTGAAAAAGTCCAGAAAGAGCAAATGTCTCAGCAAGTCAAGGTCTGATCTGGGACCAGAGCTTTGGAAGGTGTTTGGATCCTCCCAGTGAGCCGGATATGAATTATTTTACATGTAAGTTTCCAAGGAGAAATTGCTAAAGATCTTTCATCTTATTTACTCATTTACTTTTCTCTATAGTGAGTGTTGTACATCTCAACCCTGCAATTCTTTTGTCTGCATCCCCCACTTTTCTCACAGTTTAGTCAGAGCCAGTTGCTCAGTTCCATGATCCAGTTGTTTATGTTCACCCTGCGGGTTCCCTTGAGAGATGCAGCATCATTGGAGGCAAGTGCTTTTTATCCCATTCCATCCACGCATCTCTGGTTTGACTGTTGGAGTCAGTCTAAGCAGTGAGAGGAGGAGGAACCCAGTTTTGTTGCTTACCACTGAAAACCATATTTATAGTTAAGGTGAAGTACAACAGGTGCAACAAGGGTATCACAGTATTTCCAATGAAGAGACTGCAAAGTCAAATCCCCCGACTGGTACCAGTTGAGGCCTCATGTCGGCTCCACCATAACGCCACTGTTATTTTCACTCAAGCAAACAATAGACAACATTACTGGTCTGTCATCTTCACAGCCCACAGGAAATCTAGTGGAAGACCTCAGTTTCTTATCAGTACCTTGCAGAAGTGACAACACGAGCTGAGAGCTGCTAGCCACGTCTCACACAAGAGTGGCGGGAACACACTCATCCTCTGCTGTTGGGTCTTCCGATGTCCTGTTTTTCACTTACCTGGTGTGTGTGATTATTAATAGCACTTTTGGTTCGACAGTCAATCCGGTGTGATGAAAACTGTGCCAAGTAGCTGTGTGAGAAAGACTGGGAGAAGCAATGCATTGTAGGAGCTGTGTAGCCACTCAGTTACAGTCTGGTGCTCTACGTTCTCACCAGCGTGCGTATTTGTGTTGGTCTTTGCATCACCTGTTTTACACCATTATGCTTTTAACTGTCTAACATTTAATTTGTTTAAATGTGACATACACTTCATCTTAAACTAATCCACACACTCACAGTAAGTTTCATCACAAAATCAGTATCATTTTATACACGATTTCATTCATTTTTATTCCTTCTAATGCATTTTGTTGCATAACTTTTTCCTTGGGGTGATTTTATGGTGAACATGGTTTGAGCTTGGAATGAAGTGGAATTTTTTACTATAAGAAATAATTGAATAAGTAATGAAATAAGTAAGTTAATTATTCTGTTTTTTAATGTTTTCAATATTAGGTCCATTTTCAGGAACAAATTAGGGTTGGATAATGGTGTTTAAGTGTATAAACAGCTATAAACAATTTTGTTACAAACACCACTTACATGCACCCATGTGATGCTTTTCAGTTTTGAACTGAGGATACAAATGTCCCCAAACAGGGCTGGACACTTGGACCCCCCCATTTGGCAGTTTTTACTGCAGCAGCAGAAAAGGTGAAAGTGGTCCGATTATGTAATGGAATGGATGATGTACATCCAAAATACGTAGAAGAAGCAGGAGAGCTGTACTGCGTGCAATGTGGGAATCGAGCCATTTTTCTTGGCATATCCCTCAACGTACAAGCACACACGCGTGCACACACACACACACACATACACACACACACACACCCCCGGGGCAATTATGGCATCACCGGGTCAGCCAGCCGTGTAACCACGGGTTACGGTGAACGGTAGCAGATGGGGCTCGTGGCACTGTGGGGCGGAGGGTGTGAAGGCAAACAGAAGCAGATGCGGCCGGTTGCCGGGGCCTCTCGCCAAACCCGTGCGGCCTAATTGGTCCCGCGTGTGTGGCTGCCGTTGTGGTAGTGGGGGCTGCAGCGCTGCTGTGCCCGGGCTCGTGCTGGGAATTTTTGGAAAGGGGCACATCTGAGGCACTCTAATGCCCTTGCCGCTCTTCTTCAGTCATCCTCATCCCCGATCTTTCCCACACGCATTCGAGAACCTTCGACTGAGAGAATTATGTAAGGAATGGCAATGCAATGGGTGGTAGCCAACCCAACCTGTATATTCTGTGGAGTGTCGACCCTCTGAAATAGTTAAAAAAAAAACTGAATTTGATGTCAGCAGCTTAACATTGTGAATAAAATTGGAGCAAACATAAAAACTTGGCGTGAATAGCTTTAAGTGATTTATTTTAACAAATTGTTTTCCACTTTGCTGAGTACTGGAAAATATGTTAAAAAAACATTGTGATGGTCCTCACTCTCTTTTCCTTATAGCATCTAGTGACAAACATTCAAACATCTGGTTATGTTTGAATAACCTATATCAGGCGGTGATCGTGATGTTGTTGTTGCATTTGGGTGAACTGGTGTACCTTCTACTTTGCGTAGATTCCACAGGGAGGGGGGCTTCAACCTGTCACCAAGTGAAGCCCCACGGTTAGGACACCTTTGGACAAAAGAGAGATTGATGGGAAATGATAGTGGGTTGGCAGAAAACAGTGCATTGAGGAGCTGTGGAGCTGGAGCCCCATCTACTGCACCATTAAAACGGGTGTTAAATGGCTTTATCCTCTGGTTTCCTCTGGTTGCCAAGTGATCAGCAGTGTGCAGGCAGTTGCTCCCTATGCCTTGCCCAGTCTGTGATCCAGGTGAGATGGTTGAGGAAATGGCCTTGGATTGGCCAACATCCTGCTCCTGTTCTCCATCTGATAAGAGCAATCACGCTGGTGCGGTCCTCCCCTGTGGGCTGCAGATCATGTCCCAGCCACCAAGGTGCTCCAAAAGCCCTCTGGCTACCTGCAAGACGGTCCTCTTTGTTCATGACACAGATCAGGTCTCGCTCCTGTTGAGCCGGATTGCTGCCTGGAGGCACCCCCTCCCCTCATTCCCCACAACCACTCTGCAAAGCCATCCGTCGGCAGCACGCGCTACACCCCCCCGGTTCACCACAACTGTCAAATCTTTCAGATGGCGAGCAATTACACCCCATAATAAATGCTCGCCATCAAACTGCATTTGTTGTTGTTGATGATGCTGCTGCTGTCACCATCGTTGTGCCACGGGTCTGTTCTTGCCCTGGCTCAGTGTTAACTAGTAGTTTCTGTGACGCGTCGCTAGCGGAATTAGCCCCTCGCACTGCGCTGGCGCCGCTAACAAAGCTAAACTGCTCGATGCGGCAATGAGAGGCCGATAACAAGATGCTTCGAATGTTAACAATTAGATCCTAATCGGAGGCAGCCCATCAAGGCTGCTCTTTCATCCCAGGGCTTCAGAGAAAGGCAAAAAGAGCGGCACGAACCCGTCAAGATAAAATACTACTTGTGAGTGATTTTGTCATTGCAGCACTGAAATTCCAGGAATCTTATAGGGAATATGACCGCTTTGTGAAGACTGGCCCACCTTGACCGAGGCCCCCTCGGATAGGCAGTGACCTACGGACCTGGAGCAGTGTCGACTGGCATCGCATGCCGTTCTGCAGAATGGCCAAACAAGCGAGGGACAGAGAATAAAAGTATGAAATGTGTCTGGCATGGATTCATGCTTGGCGTTTGTTCCACCATCATGTTGCTCCCGTGGTTCTTAAGGGTGATGTGCCGACACTGAAGTGCAGACGAGTCACACAGGCCTTTCTTGTGAATTTCTGGCATTACAAGACGATAATGAAGGGAGAGAAAACAGTTTCAGAAGTAAAGTGTCATGAAACAATGGTAAGGCCCATGCGTGTGTATATCCATTACAGGGGAGGATGCCATGCCAGGAAAACACGCACCCGACTTGGGACCCTTTCAGAAGAAATAATGAAAACATCGCATTTCCACTTCCCCATGGAAAAATGTACGTGCCTCTTGTTTTGAAGCTAAATTTCCCTGAAAAAAAAACTCTGCAAACTAAACAAAATTGACAGTCTTTTGGATTTATTGTCTTTACTCCTTTTGTTTCACCTTGATGTGTTTCTGGCATTGCCGTGGAAACGGGAGGCTGTTTACTCTTCTCTAGTGCTCCAGTGACCCTCCCTTTCCTGCCCAAACAATAGAGGAAATGTTCCCCCCATCGCCCCCTCACCAAACACTATCTGATAAAGGTTTTGAATAAATTGACACAAAATGAACAATTTGTTATGAAGATTTGTTTTAGATTCCGCTGACAAAATCCATTTTGTGTCCTACAAGTCTTGCTGCAACTCTGCTGGATGTGAAGTTCTGGACCACCCGGTTTTAAGTGCAAAACACAGTTTTAAATGGAGGGAAATGACCAGGTTGGGAATTCATTCCAACACGACGCATCCTTTTCCTCCTGGTCTTTTTACCCCGGTACACTGCTGGAAGCTGACTAACCATTTTGAGTGTCCGGCACAGATTCTGGAACATTCCTTGGAGATGTGAGCGTGTTGTAGTGTGGCCGACTTGTCCAGAGTGAAGATGATGAAGCGTGGCTCTGTTGTTGACTTAATTAGGAAAGCTGCCAGTTAGTCTCTGTTCCCGTGTGCCGCTGCCATGTCCAGAATGGACCGTGGCAGTGTGGTTGTGGGGCTCACCGCAGGGGGAGAGTGTTGTTTGGCCGGCTGTCACCCCAGTCCCTGCTGACAGCGCGGACGGAGTCACTGTCACAAGTCTCGAGCTGTAGGACCCAGTGGCTCTATAGCAACAATGGGGAAAGCACCAGCCCCGATGGGACTGCGTTCCTCCCGGTGTCGGCTTTTACGTTTGTTCGTTTAGCACACGCAGCAAACAACTCAGAGTAAATGAAAGTGCATTTCACCAACAGATGAAGAACTTTACATACAGAAACGTGACAAGCGTCAAAGGAAGTCGGTTTGTCCAGCGTCACCGTTTGCCAAACAAATAGCTGCAGATAGGAAACACAAAGGTGACCGTGGCAGATGGTGCGATGTAGAGTAAGTTTATGGAGCAGAGAAGAGATCAGGAGAGAAGTGGCTCTGAAAGAAATGTTTATTTATCAGAGCAATAGCACCTTTCCTGGATCCATTCAGGTTTGGTGGCTTATAACCTGTTAGGAAATACTAACTGTAGTCATACGGTTACATTATAGGTAATTGCACATTGAAATTGCATGATAAGCTGGGGGGGGGGGTGCCTGAACAGGTAGCTGTAAGCACCTGTCACTCAGAGACCTGCCGTGCTACATTTCAGCTCTGAAGACGACTGGTATATTCTTGCTGCACAGGAATTGCATATTATTGCTTATCTGGCATCTTCTTCCAGCTTATATGGCAGCTTCTTCTAGCTCGATTACATTTTATGTATTTCTATAAATTAATTATGTTTCCCCTTGCACTTTCCCTTTGAATCACTGAATTCCCACATTCTGCTGTTGGATGCTAGAGTAAACTACACTTAGACACTCATTAAAGTGCTAACCCTGAACTGGTACAGTTAAGCTGGCTTGCTGTTTTAAAAGTCAAGTTAACATTCCAAGTCATTTTGGGGAAAAGCAAGTAAAATTAATATGTAAATACCGTTGTGCTTCTGTTGTAGCAAGAATTGTACATTTTTTATACATTCAGCAGTTTTCATATCACTGATTTACAGATGCTACCAGGTTGTATTTTTTTTACATTTTGCTCATTTTTAGCCAATAGAATTCAAGTCAAACATTTTGCAGAGGAAGGCATCAGCAGGGTCCCACCTGAGCCTCCGTGAACCTCAGGAACTGGCGCCCAAGCATGACCTTTCACCACGGTTTTGCTGTAAGCAGCTGAATTCACAACTTGTCCCACTGTGAGTGAAGCATATTTGTCAGTCTGTGTGTTGTTCAGATTCACTCTGGAGCTGTGTACTCGTCTTAAAATTTTTTTTTTGATATGTAACCACGCACTGTCTCCTGTCGAATCAAAGCACATTTCACTACATGGTATACTCAGTAACCATGTAAGTGACAAATAAACTCTTTTGACTCTTTTGACTTTTGACTCTTTGACACTTTGGCACACCGTCACGCACAATGCAGTTTGAGCTGTAGGTGTAGTCCAAATTGGAAGCGTTATGTCCTGCAGAGCCACAAGGTGGCGAAAGAGAGTGGAGAGCAGTGCCGATCTGTGCTGGGAATGACAGTAGAAGTTGAGGACTGTCAAGGGTTCGGCTAAACCTAATGCGTGCTGCGTCAGAGCCGAATCCCTCCCTTGCAGTTTTCCAAGACACCTGCCAGTTAATGATAATTGTATGGGATTACTTTCTATGCAGATTAGGAGTTTATTTAAACAGTTATGAAGATCATGGGCCTTAAGTCCTGTGGCTCCTGTCATTGAGGTTGCGAGGGGCTGGCATGCGGGAGGGATTCTGCTCTTGCGCAGGACCAACAGGCGATCGCAGTAGCTGGACTCCTTACAGGTGACGCGCCAACAAGCGATCCCGATTTTGCATTGCGGCACGATCGAGACAGCGGGAACGCGAGCGGGACGATGCTGCGCAGAGGGCCACGCGGATGCGAGATGTGTGCAAACGTGTGCATCACAATTAAAGGGACTTAATGCCTCACAGTCCCCACGTTGATCACATGCAATTTGCATCAAGAGTCCCCATAATAAACACTTTGTAGAACTTACACTGAAATTCAATTAGGAGGAGAATACATAACAGAAGCTGTGAAAAATGAAGTCATCGGGGGTCCCTTATTCATTTTTTCTTAACAAGCCCTGAGGCAAAAGAGACCATTAATTTAATACATCCCCTGCATTTTCGGGTCCCGTGGCTGAATGCGGTTGTGTATTTTCAATGCTAATGCACCTGATAGAGCGACTTTGTCTGCCAAAAATTACATTAAAAACACAAAACTGAGAAAGCTTCATTCTCCTGCTCCTTTCTTCCTCTCTCTCTCTCTCTCTCTCTCTCTCTAGCGAGATCCACATGATTCATCAGCTGAAGGTTTGGGGAAAGACAGTGCCAAAAAGAGACTTTTAAATTTGTTCATATTGATGTTATTCCGAAAAAGTGTTGCTCTACACAGCAAGTCATTTTAAAGGCAAATGGTTTTGATGTCAGCGAGTGAACTCTGGCAGCAGCTGGCATTGCGGTTAGAACCTCTGACATTTACTCAAAAACTTCAACGCCCACCTCCAACTGCAGTACCCTTGATCAAAGCACTTACGGTGATTTGCTTTTCTAAACCTTAACCAGCTGTACAAATGGGTAAATTGTTGTAAGCAGGTCAGTCTTGTAGGTTACTTTGTAGAAGAGTGTCAGCTACTATAAGTAAATATATGTAAATTTATCAGATTAATAAATGCAAAACTATGCTAGAAAGCATCTAGGCTCTTATTTTGCAGCACATAGTACGCCTGATTCAGATTTGAGCACTGGCTTGGATTATGAGGTCAGTAATGTCAGCTGGTCTTAGGCAATAGGTGGTACTTATGGTGATGAAAATGATGTTGGTTCACATCCCAACTGAAAACCATGAGACTGCACACCTGACAAGTGGGTCTGATGCTTTGCTAACCTTGTAGCAACGTACATTTAAGTGTTCTTGAAGATGTTTTTGCTACACTCCATGGCATCAGAGCATCTGCTGTGATTGTAGACATTCACTGCACCTGGTATGGAAAGTACCCAGCATCACTAATGGGAAACCAGTCATTAACCAGCATTGCTAGTTGGATACCATTCACTAAGTATCGGTAGAACTCAGTGGAAGAAAAGCACATTTTCCCATTTTGTTATCATTTATATGTGAAATTGTCTTTTTTGGATAAAACTGGATTTGGAGTCACCAGTGTCACAGTAAAGCCATGCTGTTCCCTGATGGACATACCAGGTCCTGGGTAGAAAATGCTACCGGGACCATGTTTGCTTATTTATCACTTTTATTAATTTATTTATTTGGTTAATTATTTTACTGATAAAGCTGCTTCCCATACAGTAAGATACAGGGGGCTCTTTCAAATCACAGTATGAACAACACGTTGTTTATTACAGAAGCCTAAAATGGCAAAAAATGTCCCAAAGTGGAAGGTGGGGGAGAGGTGGCCTGGGGGGGGGGTCTGCATGGAGACGCATTCATTATTAAATAAGAAACAACCGACAAACGCAGTGCTCTTTTCCCTGTTTCGACACGCATTTTTCCATTTGTCTCCCGTTGCTAAATTTTTAACCGTTTTTCACATCAGATTGATGCTGCGAATAATTACTGACTTTGCGCCAAAATCACATCTGACGTGACCGGGGTGGCGGGGCGTCGAGGCAGCGGCAGCGTGCAGGGAAGATGGCCCCCGAAGAGCGAACGCCCTTTCAATTTTACATGCCGTCTTGCTCCAAACGGCGCCAAAATCACTCAGATTAACAGAAAAGAGGCGGGGCCTAATTTAAAAGTTCTTCTTTATCTTTATTTAAAGAACTCATTATGTTTCCAGGGGCTTAACAAGCGGCTGTTTAATGGGGGCTCGGCGGTTTCTTCAGCAAACAGACGTGGGAAAAAAAACACGTATAAGACAGGAAAATCCTAAAGTGGTCATTTTCATTTATTTATTTTACAGCAGACGGACACACTGAGCCTGGCACATATTTTGCCATTTGGAGCTTCAAATAATAGATGGAAAACTCATTTCTTTTTAATCCCCAAATGTCACGTATGAAATAAAAATGCTGTTTGAGGGAGGCCTGCGATGAAGCTCCATGTTGTTTGGTGTCAGGTCAGGCCCTTTCGAAAAAGTTAAAGTGAGGAATTTCTTCCCGTGCTCAACATTCATAGGAAAATATTTGCTGGCGTTTCCAGAGTTAAGATCTTGCGGTGCAGTTTGCAGCATGTTGATGAAAAGGGGCGCGACAGCTCAGGAAGCTCCTGCAGGTTCAAGTTTAAGGAGCGGGGATGACTGGTGCCCAGTTGTTTTTGTTGTCAGGTAAAACTGAATCAGGTTCGAGTCTTTACTGACCACACAGGTACAAGTTCTGTTCTCTACTCGGGTCCTAAGTGTTGAAAATGCTGTCGATCGCTGCTGCAAAGGACCACCTCCATTTGGGTGCTGCTTGTCCTTTTCCAGTTTTTCCACACAACTCAGTCTTATCCTGATACCTCCAGTAGCCAAAAGAGCAGGTGACTCAGTATTGTTTTTGTGTTTGTGTGTGTGTGTGTGAGAAGAGAGAGAGAGAGAATTTTTTAGAATTTTAAAAGCCCTTTATTGGGTCAAACATGTATCATCATAGACAAACATAAACATAACAGTTCATTCACATATTACATCAGACAAAAAAACAAAAAAAGAGTGACAAAACAAAAAAAAAACAAAATCAAAAGTTAACTGCAAGCTGGGGGGGGGGTGAGAGAGAGAGAGAAAGTCAAGTAGAGTGCCATACTGCTTCTTGCAATGGGCTCTGGATCACTGGGATCAGTTGGTGGCTGTCAGTAGATGGACAGATGGATGGATGGATGGATGGATGGATGTAGCTTGTACAGTTTATTGCAGTTGAAAGCAAGGTCTCAATGATGGATAAAGGGAAAGACCTTGGAATAGTACTACAGCTTGGTTCAAAGGTACGACTCAGGGCAATCTTTAAATCTCACACTTGTGAAATCAAACCCGGTGGAACACGGATGTCTCACAAAGCTCTGCATTCAGGCTGAAAAGTGGAACAAATGCTGTGAGGATTAGTGTACAGATGGAGGTACTTAGTTTTGGCATTTGCAAGCAGATTGTAGATCTGATGGCTGTGGGAGAGCTGGACAGCATAGCCCAGAGACTGTGAGGTCTTTATTCACCTGGATGTGGCTGAAGACTGGTACAAATGGAAGAGCTCATGGCTGTGGGAGAGACAGAGAACCTCGCCCAGAACCTACTGGCTTTTCATTCATCTGGAAGTTTTTGATGAAGACCCTCCATAGCTCCTTTCCTGGTAAAGGCCAGTGTAACCACCTTCACAGAATGATCTTCACTGTCTGTTAACACAGTCACACGTGTTCCTGTAAAGTGGATGGGCAATGGTACATGCTGCTCAGCTGTAGACCAGATACTACTACTACTACTACTACTACTACTACTACTACTACTACTATTATTATTATTATTATTATTATTATTATTATTATTATTATTATTATTATTATTATTATTAATATAATAATAATAATAATAGTAGTAGTAGTAGTATCTGGTCTACAGCTTTTTGCATTTTCTTTTAAAGCTCAATAATAATAATAATAATAATAATAATAATAATAATAATAATAATAAAAGAAGAAGAACAGCAGTACTTCATTCAAAATACACCTTACAGAAACAAGACCAAGCCTTTAAATTCTGCTATTAATGGGTTTGTCTGCTATGGGGAGATGTAGGGGGCCATCTTCACAGGAAGCCTGGAGGAGTTCAGCCCTCAAGCACTTTGTGTTCATTACAGAAATGAAGGATGCAAGACGACATTTTGGTCAAAGGTCCAAGTTCAGGTCTAAAATCAGTCTCCCACCGTCGGTCCCTTTTCTTTCATGCTGTGGCACCCATGTTGTTTTCTCACACATGTGAACAAGGTGCTTGCGTGTCAATCCTGCCTGTCTTTGTGCCCTCATCCTCCAGATGTGGGTGTGGGGTGTGGGGCGGGGGGTGGACTCATCCAGAATAAAAGCCCCAACTTTGCTGCAGAGTAAATCAGGAGCATCTGGTGTCTCAAACAGCCTTGGCCCCCCCGACCCGCTGCCGCCGCAGTCCTCTCCTGGAGATAAACGGCTTGCTGTCTCTCAGGCGAAGAGCCCGCTTCATATTTTTGACATTTTCGTGTTTAATGTGTTGTATATTTTATATGGCCATCTTTACTCTCCCTCTCCTTTTTGCATTTTCTTTTAAAGCTCAAATGCGGTTATTGATGCTCTGGCTACAGTACATTATGCATTATTTGTTAGTAAGCACCATTTTTGCATACTGACGGTAACAAGAAAATGCATGTAGGGAAATTCTAATATAAATTGACTTATGTTCAAGGGCCTGCTTTTTGCTCGCTAAGCTCTTCTGAGAATAATATATAGTTCTTTTATATGGCTAATCCGGTGAAACCAGTCTTAAAGACTCCAGCTTGATAAAGAATTTGTCTGTTGAGACCTTTTGGCTTTTAAAGACTTTTATCTTATATCACGGGACTGACAGATTGCAGCCCTTTCTGTCGTTTTTATGCTTTCTCGCCTCCTTTTCAATGCGCCCCGGATAGGAAGCGCCGGATGATGAAGAGGAGGGGACACTGTTGATGGGGTGGGCGGTTTGTAATGCAACCGCACGGCTTCATAAAGGAGCAATAATTTATGATGCTCTCTTTCATCCAGTGTGGGAATTTTTTTATTATTTCATTCTAGGTATGAGCAGGAGCCCTGTGGCTCGTGGGGGTGGGGGTCGATGGGAGAACGGGACGCAGCCGGGAAAGTTCCGGGAGCCAAGGACGAAACACCGGAACATTATGTGATTGATCCGTTTGACGTGAACTCAGGTGAGGGGAACATGTGTTATGTTTTTGGAGCAGGTGCTCAGCGCAATGGTGCAGTTAAAAGGCTCCTTGTAGGTTTGCGTCCCACGAGGGAATGCTGCTGTACCCCTTGGTAAAATGCTCAGCGCCCATTTCTCCAGGTCTTTCTCAGCCACGAGTAAAACTGTGAGCTGCGTGTGTCGTCTTGCATGAGAACAGCCGTAAGCATGAATAAATAATGAGGAAACCTAAATGTGTCTTTTCAGAAAGGTTTTCTTCCAACTCGCGCTGACTGTCTTACATAAAGAAGCACGTCGTACACGGTGTTCGCATGCGGGGCCTCGGTGTTGTGCTCAATCATCGCATGTGGCCCGATACCCTGAGATGGGCAGCTTTCAGTTGTGGTGGAAAACCTGGAGGTCTCTGCATGCCATCCTGGTTTTTCCCAGAAATAAGATTGCTGCCCGCCATGTATCTAGTTTGTCTGGAGATTATTACTTCATTTATTTATCTTGTGTTCTTCTTCAGGGTGAATTACAATGTTGGGAAGCTGTTACAGCAAAAGCAGGGATTTGAACCGAACTCCTTTCAGCTGTAAGGCAACTGCTCCAACCACCTGCTGTTGACTCGTTCACAAGTTTCCCCATATGGCTTCATGGGGGGTGTTGTTGACTTCACTGGGCAGTAAACACACCCCCAACACCCGAGTGTTTGGGGCAGCGGTGGTGTAAAGCCAATGCTAACCTACCCAGCTGTGTAGCTACGGAAGAGTTCTGCAGGTTAATTTGTTTATTAAAAAAAAATCATTTTATGCTGTCTGGCATTACAGTTCGCTGTGTTCACGGACACCCCGTGCAGAGTCCAACCCGATGACAGGACCCGGTCCCACACTTTACCTCCCCTGTGCCGGAATCGCTCAGACATTTTATAGAAGGAGCTTATAGACAGCCTCAGACAGAATCAGGCTTTTTGAATCCATTTAAATGATTTTAAAGGCAGGGTGCAGGGCTGCGCCTGCCTGATTTATAACGTCTCCCTCTTACTCTCGATTGATGTTGTGTTTTTCCAGACCTGCTGCCTTTTACAGCACCGAGCTACAGCTTCATCCTGGTAAACAGCGTTTTATCTTTTGCCTCACTTTCTATAAATGAGAGGGCAAAAACTATAAAAAGCAAATACAGAAAATGCTTATTTTACAGTAATTTAGTGCAATTGCTGTAAAAATAAATTATTGTCTTCCATCTCTTAATTTAGCTGATAATACTTATTAAGTATTTAGGCAACCCCTTTGTGCAAGGTGACTTATGCTGCTGAATACACTGGAGTGAACTCCCTGTAGGCATTTACAGCTCTATACAGCAGAGCGGTGTAACACACACACACACACACACACTTTAGAGTCACCATCCCACCTCACTCACATATTTGGACTTTGGGAAGAAACCCATGCAAACACAGGGAGAACATGTAAACTCCACAACTACAATCAAACCTGCACCCAACCAGCCCAAGTACTGTGAGGCACCAGACCTACTCACTGAGCCACCCTGCCCTTTGGACTTCTGCTTTATATTTGATTTCTAGTCAGGTTTTGTGCAAAGGTGTGTTGGTGATGTTTTGAGCTAAACCCAGAAAGGTAGATAGAAGTTTCAGGGTGCATTTATAGGAGCTAAAATATCATTAATCTATAGAGGATGAACCAGCAACCTGCTGCTCTGGAAGTGAGGTTTGCACAAAGTGGCCAGCAAGGTCTTTGCATGCCTCTAAATGCAAGCGGCAAGCCCTATTTGGTGTATTCGTCCCTCATAGCCGATTAGACACCTTTGGCCAGAATGGGGCTGGATGCAGTGACTGGACCCGAGCCCTCGGACGACACAGAGAGCTTAATTCGAGCGGGCGCTTGGTGAAGGTTATTGTGTAGACACCTGTATGCCGCTGCAACGGGTGCAGAGCAGGGCAGACGGGACACAACGCGACACATGCCTGTAAAACGGCTAATGTTCAAAAAGTGACATTTGTGCGCAGTAAGGCCTTGGCTGCCACTGGCTCGGAGTTTTGACGTGCGGCTCCTTGGCTCGCTGTCGCTAATGCACTCTGACACGCTGTTTTGATATCATTACTACATTATACTCCCAATTTTTGAGCGAAAAAATATAGTACTTAGAAAGTCGAAATTCATAAATAAATTTATGTCAAACTGCACTTAATATTGATTTTGTTAGTGTTCAGATTCAATAATAAGGTACCGGCTGCATGAATATTTAAATATAATCTTCATTTCTGCATCTCCTAATGGCCTCAGTTCCTCTACACTCAATTTAAACACAATTTAAAAACTATAATGTATTGAAAAATACTGGGATTTAGCAATAAATCATGGGTAGGATACTGTGGGCCTTTTATACAATAGTTCAATATTAGGCTCCCCAGAGGAGCCGGCACAATTAGATTCCTGTTTTTAAACTTCTCAATTATCTGCATGCTATCATTTCATGGGAAAGTGTCCCCCCCACCTCCCGTTTCTCTTCCTCTACGACGATTTTCCCAGTAGAAATGGAGAAATAGCTAAATGCACTCTGCCACTTGAAGTTGAGAACAAAAAGGGGTCAAAGTTCAGATCCCGGGTAGTAAATTAAACTCTTGGCCCGTGACCCGGCCTTGGACCCATTTAGCGGCTGAAATAAAATGATCCTCCAGCAGCTGCCTGCAGTTTTTTGGATCCGATTCCTGTGCCGAGCCCAATCTGGCTGCAGTTCACTGCGGAGGAGTAAGAGGACGTGGCTGAGAGCAGCGCTCGTGCCCCTGCCGTGGAGATCGCTGCACGGCCCCACTCCATGTTTACGCAAGCCAGGCGAAGGTTTCCTGCCGAGCGGGGAATTAGCACACGGTTTGGCAGAAGAGCAAATGAGACTCGAGTGCTGTGGTCACCGTTTGAAAAAAAA
The DNA here is from genome assembly GCA_018136845.1 of Heterotis niloticus. Lineage (NCBI taxonomy): Eukaryota > Metazoa > Chordata > Actinopteri > Osteoglossiformes > Osteoglossidae > Heterotis > Heterotis niloticus. The sequence continues at coordinate 9,389,222 of CM030892.1, read as the reverse complement.
TCCATAATCCAACAATAAGTCAGTATTGAGTACCGAGTTTAATCAAAGGGACGACCAGCCCATGGAGGGATAACAGCTATACGGCGGTCAGGAACAGCACATTAGCACGCTGTCATTTCTAACAAAGCAGAGTCGACAGGAGCTCTCCTGTATTTTTGCGGTATCAAGTCTTTGGGAAATTATTCTTCCTTTGCTGCTTGGATAAAAAAAAATGTCCAAAGGAGCTTGAAATTTAACTGTTTGGTTAAGCTGGACTTTTCCGCCGGAGTCGTTTCTACTTTATTTGTAGGACAGGTAGCTGCAGTTGGGTCTGGTGCGACTAGTGGCGATCACTCACGTGATTTCCACGGTAGGGGAATGTGTGGAGGTGGTTTCATGTTGTCTTCTTCCGTGCATGTGTTTGGATTGTAAACATGGGTAGAAAATGGAACCTTATATCACAATGAGAGCTGAACCTATACTCAGCTCAGGTGTACATTATACACATTCATTTTGGTGCACAAATATACATTAATTTTACAAATTATGTAAGTGCTTTGCTCAGCACAGAGAACAGAGAAGGCACGAACCAGCACGTCTGAAGTAACTAAGTCGTGTATTTATTCATGTTTACCTTCCTGATTCCTGCTGGAGTTGGACAGTGGGATTCACGTGTGCTGCGGCAAAGTGTGCCGTGAACCACTTTCGATGGAAGAGTGACTGTGGAACTCATTCGATATCTCTGAAATGCTCGTGATCGACCAGCATGCGAGAATGGGCCACAAAAACCAGAACCCGCGGTGCGTTCGGCGTGGCCCATTGTCACGACGTTGCCACGCGACCCCCTTCAAAGCCTGTGGCCTACGCAGGTCACATGGGCCTCGCACCTCACACTTTCCGGAGAGCCAGTTGATTTGTCTCTGCTGAACATGAAAGCATCCCTCTCTGGCCATGTGGGTCTCATTACCGAATTGCACTTTGTTGTCATTTCATTTGCTCGCCAAAAAAAAACAAAAAGAAAAAAAGCCCTTCTTCAGCATTAATAACTGGCACTGGAGAGACAGTTTTATTTATCTCTCTGTCATCCTCAAACAGATGCACGTGATTTAGGGGGAAAAATGGTTTTCCATTTGAAACAGACGCAAAACAAATAGATGCATCTGTGTAGAGAATGGAAACAAAGGGGCTCCGGGTGAGAAACGGCGACTCGGAGACTCGGGGACTTGCTGAACCCAGACATGGGGCAAGGAAATGACATCACAGGCAGCAGAACATGTGTGAACCCTGGAGATTAGAAACTCCAAAGGGATGCTCACTTTTTCACCTCGGCACAAGAGTTGCTGCCAGCCGCAGTGTTTCTGAAATCTCAGAAGCAGCCGCCCTCCCTCGATTTTTAGTTTCAAAGGTATAGGGATAATGGCGCGTCATATAGAATCTCCGCTGTCGGAGCACTTCCGTGGGGGAAAACACCTTTTTGGTGATGGAGTTGAAGGGCTAGATTGGTTAAAGCTTACAGGAAGGCCACACGTGGGAAACAAACATGGGTGCAACAGGGATGTGCAGGATGGCATCTGTGCATAACTTTTCAAACCTGTGAGTGCAGAACAAGAAGATGAGAGTTGGATGGAAAAGCATTCACCAAAGCTGGATGAGCAAAGACCGGAGAAACGTCACCTGGTCTGTTAAATCTCAGTTTCATGCTGATGTCAAGGTCAGGAACTGGTGCAAGAAGAATGAATCCATGAACCCATCCTGCCTGGTGTCAGTGGTAAAGACTGTGTACCATCCCTGCACTTGCTAGGTGGGTATGACTGCAGTCATAGTTGCACTCTGTGTGTTACCCCAAAACCCTGCCCTTGTTTTAAAGTCCTATTTTTGCCCCAGAACGGATGGGTGCGCGATAGAGACGAGATCTTTAGAGCACATCCATTCCCCCTGTGAGAAGGCGGCAGGCAATCCCTGGTCAACCTGGGGCTGGAATTCACAAGTTACAGTTGTGCTTTTTTGTGTGGGAAGCGGAGGGTGCAGAGGCGACCCCCAGCTCATTTAAATTCACAGTGACTCATGGTCCTACCAAAAGGCCAGTGAGGGAACTGAAGACCCCCCCCAGGCATCTTCACCAGTACACTCACACAGTCCCAAACATGACCATAAACCAGGAATGTGGAAGTTATTAAAGGTTGGGGTGTGCTCCGTAAAATGACTCACTTCTGGAAAATTCTTGTCTGTACTGATTTCTGTTCAGTTAAGTTAGGGTTCGATTAGTAGGGAGGAAAAATTTGGATTTTCCCTGTTAGTACATAGCGCCTGAGTCACATAAGAAGACCAAAGACATAAAAAAAATCTGACTAAAGTACATAGCCTTAGCATTCCAAAACTGCAATAAAAATAGAGAATTTGTCTTCACACTAAAGCTTTTCTAACCGGTAAATTTAGCTTCTCACTGATATATTTTGTCGGACATATTTAGTGATTAACATCAAAGACACTTGCTCCGCGGAACAGCTTTTTACACCTGGAGTCGAAAGCGCCGGAAAGGATTCCTATAATGTCATGACTGTGCCATAAAAAGTGTCACACACATGCTGAAAGTCCAGCACACTGTGTTTCGGAAGCTGACCTGGACCGTTAAGATGTTTAATACCCGGAGGACACCTGCTGTTGAGTAAGGAAGCAAAGGTGACTTTGTGCCAGCGACAGTATGAAGACACCGTGAGACACTGTGCTGTGTGTCGGCGAGGGTGTAAGATATAAGGTGGCTCCAGAGGTCTTACAGTCAGCGTCTTTGCTCAGAGGGATTCCGGTTTGGTTACCACTCCAGAGGGACTGAAAGAGAGTGAAGATACTACCCGTTTCTAAGAGAAGCGCATTTTGTAGAATTTCTAAATGCGGGTGTGGAAGCTAAGCTGTAAAAAGGTCGGGCGACTATAGAGACAATGCTGAGAAAAATGGCTCAGGGGGTCCAGTTGGTCTCTCCTCTCAGAATCAGGAAATGTCCCTCATTTGCCCGTATTTCACGAGTGCCCCCCCGCGCCTCCTTTCAGCCAAACGCCGATTGCCCGTGTCGCAAAATCCTGATTACGGATTTTCTCCGCGGTTCCTTTGTACGGCACTTCATTTTTCCTTCCTTGAGTAGATTATTAAAAATTGATAATTCTTTGTAATAGCCTCATTTCTGTCAGTTTTCATATTTTAGTCCGGTTTTCGGGAAAACAAGCTACATTAATCAAATATGACAGAACACACTCCTAATGTGATCTTGTAGGGAAACATGAATTGCAAATGCCCGACTAACACCCGCACCCCCACCCGCTGCATCGCACACGCCCCTCATCAAACGAACTTCCATTAATGTTACAAAATAAAATAATCATGACCGTTTTAAATAGAAATCATGTACACGGAATGCGATGGAATATTTAAAATTCGCTGGGCTCAAAGTGGCAAAAAGCGGAGGCCCGGTGCCGGAACAGACCGGCTGGCGTGTCGGGAGTGCGGGCCCTTCGCTGTGGGAGCGCCGCTCAGCTCAAATAGGGGACGACGCACGTGTCGAGACCGGGACGAGGCGCGAGTTTCTTGCGTTCCGAAGCAAATTCTTCCTCCGCTTTAAATTATTCCACTAAAGCGGCAGCCCCCGTCTCCGGCCTCCTCTCCGGCGGAGCCCTCCAGCGCACGAGGGCTGTGGGCATTTCCCCTCTCTCCACAGCGTCCCCCAGGTCACGCACCGCAGGCCCGTTTGCTGCGAATCCCCCTGTCTTCTTCAGGCGTCCAACACTGCGTTCCGGCGCGCCTAAACCGCACGTCCAAGTCGACGCTACGCCACGGGCCCGAAAGCCTCCGCTTGCATTTAATCCTCAGTGCTTACAGCAACTTACAGGTACGTCACGCGAGCTCTTTTCGAAACCTAGCGCGGTGTCGGTGTAAAATGAACCCATTACATCACGCAACATCTAAGAGCTAAACGGGGGGAAAAGCTATTTGCGTAATGGTGCATATTATTCCGCAAACAAAAATGATGAGTGTTATTCCAATCTGAACGGCATTAAACGTAATTTACTTGACTGTTTGTTGGCAATTTCTCATGGATTCTGCATTAAGTCTCGGGGAGCCGTTTGAAAAGGGAGGGCCGGTTCCTCGTGTTCCAGAGACCATTCGTCTAGCGAGAGAAGCACCTTTCACAAGAAGTCAATACCCAACCACACAGGAAGGGGAGTCATAATTAGATTCGTTTGCTCTGCAGATCAATGATTTCCCAGGGATGCGAGTTACAGAGCATAAAAAAAAACAGTGCGGCAAAGTCAGGACGGGTTTGAATAAATATGGCCGAAAGTTGAGCAAATCTGCTCTCCTAAGCAAAGGCCGGTCTGCAGACAGGGCCATGAATATTTAAAGACGAGCAAAAGGAAATAGCTCCGGTATAAAAGCTGGTTTTAAGGGGCCGACCTTGGCTGGAGGAACGCGATGAGGGAACCTCAACCACACTTAAAGGAAAGCAGGTAATTCGTTAACGTCGCGAGACCGTCGGAAATGGAGGACAAATGGATTTGGGCCATTATTAGCCAGCCTAAGTGTAGCGTAGGGGGATGCATGTGTGTGTGTGTGTGTGTGTGTGTGTGGGTGGGTGGGGGGGGTATGACTGATAGGTGTAAAAAAGCTAATGAAGGCGCTCTGGAGCAAGGGCAGTGGGTGTTGGCTTTGTGTCTTTTCCTCTGCCACTGTCTCATCCTTCTGGTTACATACAATGAGCTTTTAGCACGTTGTGAAGTTGGGGACTAAAACGTGAAATATGCATTGCAATGGCTTTTTAATACCCCCGCTGCCCCAAATATGACCCGAGATTCACAAATCAAAGGTGAGCCTTGATATGACTGCATTAAGTGTTCGCTGCGCTCGGCAACTTTCCGCTGTCCTCCTGAGTGAAGTATTACTACCGGACCTTCGAATTTGTCTCCTTTTTTTCGGTGTAATTTGGCACCGTTGCGCAAAGCAGTTCACGCAGTTCTGACCTTTCTTTACAGCGGAGTGTGGCGCATTAGATAATGCAGGAGAACCCTTTTCTACAGTTGGATGTGTTACATTAGATTCCTGGAGAAAACCCCGGGGCATCGCTGTACAACTTTAGTTCCCCGGCGGGAATTCCATTCATCCATTGATCTAAAGCCCAGCTACCAAGCCATTAGATCAGTTCCCGGCCTGACGTACCCTGTGGGCTCCTTGTCCTGCAGGGACGTTCCTATTGCTTTCAAAACCCGTGACCCAAACCACACCATCACACTCTGTTGTCGATTCCCACACGATTGAGGTGGGCGTGGCCAAGCTGCGTTGTCCTGGTCCAAAGCCTTTAATGAACAGTAACGCGATTGTAAAGCACAAACACGGTATTGATGACATCGAACAAACTATCGATGAATATGAAATTGATGGCAACGACCAGCGTGGCCCTAGCAGCGCAAGAAAGATGTCGCGCAGGAGTACGAGAGTAGGCAGCAAGCAACTTTACTTCTTGCTGAAACAATGCTGGTGCTTTTCCTGCTCACCATAGGAAGTGACACTAAGCATCAAGCTGCATAACTGCGACACTGGCATCTATAGATGTCATTTTGGATGAAAATGTCTCGCTAAGCACATTCGGAACAGCAGAAAAACGCTTCAGGTTCTTACGGCGCAGTCGGGTGTCGCTAGCGAGCGCTGGAGCTGCGGCCAAACCAGGGACAGGATTTAGTGAGCGAGGGCACGCATGCGTTCCCTCCTCCCGAGGTGATTACGTCAGCATCCCTTTGCACCCCCAAATCAGGCTGTGGGCTGCATTCTCATAAACCCAATTAAGCCAAAGGGGGGAAGCGTGCAGCCCAGCGCCGGGGCCGAACGTGCTGAGCGAGTGGTCCTGTCAGCATCCGAGAGGCTGCTATCACGAAAAATCGGAAACGCTCCAGGGCCGCCAAACGTGTGCATCAGGGATGAGATGGGGACACAAGCGAGGATCGCCTGCTTATCTGCTGGTGTCCTCTAAATCAACCTTGGAAATTTTGGTGACTTATTTATGTGATTTGTAAGACCTGAGCACCGTCATCCTCCAAGGGCAGGTCCGTGGGACGGAGGCAGCGGCTGACGGCGTACAAACGCTCTACACCGCTGCCCCCACCCCTTCATCCGTCCGCCACACTTAATGTCCTCTAAAGACCCATATTACACCCCAATTAGATGGCACTCTTGTTTCCTTACATCAAGGCCTTGACTCCTCTGGCTTGTCACCCACGGCCCAATCAATTTCATTACTCCGGTTACAGTGCGGGCCCCGGGAAAGCAGTGCCCTTAAACTCACGCCCCCGGCTCTGGGCGATCAATACCTGGCGTTCCTGCCAAGGCTCCGCTTAAAACTTCATTTATCCGTAGCCATCATATAAAACAAGACAGAGCGTCGATGTGGAGCTCCGCTTTGTTCCGCGTGCCAGAGACTTCCGACGTGGTGCTCCTGGCTCTCCCTGGAGCTCGGGCCGTTTCACGCACACCCCGCCCCGGCCGACCCCAGGGGTGCGGGCGTCGCCCACGGGATTGAGAGCTCTGCCACCGTGTTGTGCCAGGCGGACAGCGACCCATTGTCAGCACGTCTGCTTGCCTGGCTGACTTTGATCCTCCATGACTCGAACACCACGGAAATCCAAGCGGGTTTTTCAAAGAGATAAATACCATACTGTGGTGAAAAGGGCCACAGCTCCAGTAAGCAACTGCCTGAAAAAGAGCCAATTTCATGAATGAGAACTGGATGAGTGGAGCAAAGTGTTTATATTTCATGGGAGTTTGCGTCTCTGTTTTTTTGCCTCCTTTCATTATTTTTGCCCTATAACAACAGTCAATTTTGCTGCCAAATGAGGGATGGGCGGTGGACTAAATCCGTGCGGCACTTTTGTCGTTTTCTTTCTGACATAGCAGACGCTTTTATCCAAAGTGACAGGCAGTTTAATGCAATTTAAGTGCTTTGTGCGAGTGTCCAACATCAAGGCCACTTTAAATACTCGATTTAAACCCTTTCTGTTAACCAGAAAGCGTGCGTAGCGCCACACTCGGGGCCCTAATAATGCCGGACGTCATCATTTCACCGACATTTGACGGCCCTGGCTTGTGACAACGGCCCCAGCCGTCACTCACAATGACCCGCTGAGGCCTGCGATGGGATTTCTCATCATGCAGCCCAAACCAAAGGTGAAAGCTGCTGTTTGCAAGAGACCCGATGTCACCACCGTACCTTTATTTACATATTCCGCATCATATGTCTTTCAGCTGCAATAACATCTAAGCAGGCAACGCTCTGCATAAACTGCATGATTAAAATTATGTGACATCACTGCACAAAGGTGTTGTGTGGTTTGGCTAATCGGTCTTTTATACCTTCAGAAATATAGACTGTGGATGAAGCGTCCGACTGCTAGCGGCGCACGGGATGTGCCAGAACCGCAGGCGTGCTACGCTATTAGCCCGTGCCACCTCCCTTGGAGTATTTTGCAAGTACAAACAGCCTGAGAGGTTATCAGTTAATTAATTTAAAAGAATAATGGAATCGAGACGATTCTCTCTGCTCCATTACATGAATATATGTAACATCTATGGAAAGGCAACGGCTCCTGTGAGCAATTACATGTTGAACTCAGGTTTTTAAATGCACGGAGGCCACAGAGGATCCATCCGCGCGCTAACAACCGAAATCCAGATTATTCTGTATCGCTGTAACCTTGTTCCTCGGTTAAGTGGAGTGCGGGTGAGGGTTTTCAAGGCTTCTGGCTCTGAAGATTGGGAGAGGTCAAGAGCCCAGTCAAAAGCTTAAGTGCCGCTGATTGAAACCAGGGCCAAAAAGCACAAACCCGGTGTTTGATGTGTGGAAGCTGGCTTTAAGTAGAGATGAATCTGAATTTGGAATATTTTGACCCCAGACATTGAGAATTTGTTGTGCCCGCTGTCTGGCATGGAAGTGGTAGAATTTTGGTACTCAACCGATTTGCTGACCTTTACCAAGTCGATGGCAACCTCATCCAGCGTGGCAGTCGTAATTTTGCGACGTGCCATTCCGCCACGATTAGTGCTAGTTGGGCACTCCTTCATTCTTCGGTATGATACTGATTTCTAACACACCTCGAGGTTGACCATTGACAGTCTGGCAAAGTAGTGAAAGACGGTTCCAGTTAAGCCCTTTTTGTTCTTTGGTAAAAGCCATCATGGCTACCACAGCATACTGTCATGACCACAGACTATCACGGCTACCAGAGCATATTTTGGAAGGACACCATTCCAGCAAGTTTGTGGCCACTCAATTTAAGCCAGTTCAGCAGGTCTAGTCTCCAGCAGGTGCTGGCAAACCTGTGGCTGGTAAGCGGTGTACAGTCGAGAGCCTCAGACCATAGCGCCTACTGGATGATGTCGTACTGGTGATGTAATGTACTGTAAGAGCTGGGGCCACACCAGCAAGTTCCTGGCTGCTGACTCTCAAGCGTACTTGGCAGCGAGTCGCGACTCTCTGGGAGCACATTGGAACCATCTTGTTTTAATCAGGCTTTCTGGCTGGAGCCGTGGCGGCGGCAGCGACGGGTCCCGCAAAGCCTTGGCAGCCAGTCTCTGCGCGTCGCTGGTCGTGGCACTCGTACAAAACACACAAATATTTCCGCCGTAATTGCGCGTCAATCCAAACAAGCAACCGAGGTCTGGGACCGGGTGCGGAGTGACGGAGAGGGCACGCTGAACGTGGGCTTCCCGCTATGGTGCCGAGACCCCCGACTTGGACAATTATGCCCCCCAGGCATTGACAAGCTATGAATGCTGTTCAAACAAAATGGCTGTTGTCTTCCACTCAGCAGGCTGCGTGTCCCCCGACCAGTCCATTCTCTCCTCGCTGGACAAACGGCTCCTTCGGCGCACACGATGAACTTCAAAGGCGACCAAGACGCTAAGCAGCTGCAAGATCACGGCCGAGTTTTTTCTGTGGCTCCATCACTTTCTTGCTGGCTTTAAATCAATGACATCCGAGGCTCAACAACAAAAAGCAAATGCCCACTGTGTCCTGTTACTCAATCCAGGCTTTTTTGGATGCGGGAAGTGTTTGGCTGTAGATGTTACGGAACCTACTGGAAAGACAGCTGAATCAGAATTTTGCGGAATCCCTTAGATGCCATTCATATTTCTTATTTCATGGATTAAATTTTGCAGATGGTTTTTTTTATGGTCCCCATGTGGGAAAAAGGATACATGTAAATTTATTTACTTAGCCAAAGCTTTTCTCCAAAGTGTCTCATAATGTTAACTTACAGTTATTTACTTGTTTATACTGTAGGGTAATTTTTATCTCATCAGTTCAGGGTAAGAAACGTGACTGAGTTTATCACAGTAGGAGGTGGGATTCAAACCTGGATCCTTTGAGGCCAAAGGGGGCAACTTCAGGTGGAGCACCTGCACACACATAAACACCTGCATGAGCCACATCACCACACAATGCTTAAGAGGTGCCGTGGTTGAGAAACCAGATTTGTGGTCACGGCTTTCCATTTTCTACTCGTGATCAAGGCTTTAGTTTGGAGAAACCTAAGAGCTGGGAGAAGAACCAGGGTGCAAGAAGATCAAGCTCCTCAGTCAGGTGTGTCACCTGTCAGGCTGTCTCATTTTTTATGTATTTCTCATTTGCCACGGTCCTTCCACACACAGGATGCTGGTTGTGGTGCCATTGGATGCACACTGTGTGGTGTGTGTACTTCTCCTACTTCTCCTAATCAAACTTCTTCTGTTTTCCTTTTTCTTCTTCTTCCTTTTGTACTCCTCCTCATCTTTGCCAGTCTCCTTCTCCTTCCCATCCTCCCCCGACAACCTTCCCTGTTTTCTTCTCTGTCCTTTTGTACTCCTCCTCCCCATCTCCTTCTTCCCTTCCTTCTTCTCCATCTCATCCTCCTTCTTCCCAATCTCCTCCTTGTTCAAGTGCTTCTCCTCCTCCATCCCCATCCACTTCTCTATCTCTTTTTTCTTCTTTTTCTTGCCCTTTTCCTTCATTTTCCCTTTCATCTTCCTCCTTCTCCCTTGGCACTCTTGCTCCTATATGAGATTAGCCAACAGGTGAAGAGCTTCCTTTGATTTCTCTGTGTAAAATAGGAAGCCGCCATGTTGTTTGCCACCATCTCCTCGCTCTCCTCCAGTAGACCCACAGGCCACCTCGCCTTATGTCAGCCACAGATGGCAGCTCATCTGGAGCTTCGCCTGGCTTTTCTCTCTCTTTTTAAGTCCACTGTTGGGCCCTTGCTGAGCTCAGTGCTGGTGATGAAATCCACTCCTGTGCAGATGCTTTGCTAAAGCTTCATGGCTTATTGTATTTGTATTTATTTTATTTGTTTTCCAATTTTTATACCTTTATTACAGCTCTGCCGATTATTGTCTTCATGAAGACCTCCTATTAACCATGAAACCCATGGAAGTGCTAAAATTTATCAGTCTTTAAAAATGAAATGGCAACAACAACAACAGCAACAACAACAACAACAACAACAATAATAATAATAATAATAATAATAATAATGTCTTTACAAATAAAACATTATCCTGTTTATTTCATTTTTTCATTAGTTTTTAGAGAAAATTACATTTTCAGAAGCAGATAAAAGAGTATTGTAAATTAAATTAAATGACTTAAGTAGTGGAATTTCTTAACAAGCCTGTAACATCCTTTAATCTGCCTGGGATCACCCTAAGATCAGAAATTTAGAATAACTGCTATTAGAATAAAATTGTGTAGTTTCACCAAGTTAATGTTGAATATTTAAACACACATTATGAAAGGCACAAACAGCTCCCTGTTTTGTATTTGATAAATAATGTGCCAAGGAAATTGCAGGAAATATTAAAATTGTGTTTCATTATGTACGATGTATCATGAGGCACGGTGGCAATATTCTGTTCACATTCAGCAAAATCACCTGCTCACACTGACAAATGTGCAAACATAACAACGGTAATAACAACAATAACAACAACAACAACAATAATAATGGTAATAATAATAATAATAATAATAATAATAATAATAATAATAATAATAATGTGATTTTAGAAGCCTTTTTCACTAAATAAGGTATCAGTTAAAAGTGCAGATGTGAAATTTTCTGTACATGGATATTAAACAAAACCCGCAGGTTTATGGTGGCTGAAAAAATTAGAGATTGAATAATTATAATTAATTCAGGAGGACCGTGAATAAAAGTGGGGTTCTGCCCCCCCCCCCCCACGGTCTTGTCCGGTCCAGGTGAACGCGCTGCTGTGGCTGCGCTGCACCAGTAGGAGGCGCTTTGGCTTTACACAAATCACAGCCGAAGCCCTTGATCAGGAACTCTTTTTTTTTTACTGTCTTTTTACTGTCTTGCGTGCAGAGAGAGGGCTCGTGTTCGGCTTGTACTGAACAAACATCCCAATATTTTGGCAGCTCCGCTATGCCACAGAGAGGGACATTTTAACATGTTTTTGACGCTTTTTTTACTCTTAGTTCGGCGTAGAAGAGGAGACGACAGCCCCTTCTTACCGTTAACTGGCGCTTATTAATCCGTAAAAATGTTCACTACGTTCTGCACAATATTTACGCTGTAAGTGCGGTTCGGCTACAGATATTTAAGTTTTCAAAAAAAATAAAAATAAAATAAAAAGAGCAGCTGTTCGTACAGTTGCTTTTTTCTCCCAAAATATTAAGCTGTTCACTTGTAAAGTGACATTTATGAACGTTTCTGTAAGTTACAAACAAGCGCCGAAATACAGTTTACCTGCAGTTTAACTGTCGCGTTAATGCTGTGCGCATTTCAGCGAAGAGGAGCTGCGTTTTAACGGAAGACATCAGTAAAACCTTAATTAATGAAAAGGACAAAAAGTTGTGACAGCAACGAATTAATAGGTCAGTTAGCGGCGAGTGACAGCGGGGAGGACGGCGACACTCCGAGGTCACCGACAGTCACAGGGAAGATCACCTGACGGAAATAAAATAAATAAATTTTTTTAATTAGTTTTTTAAAAATATATATGAAAGACGACGTTAAGGAGCAACGCGAGGGGCACCGCTGCTCGGGGGGGCGGTCATAGGCTCGAATTTCCCCTCATTTACCACGACAGACTGTCACCCTTTCAGTGACAGTCAATAAGGAAACTCAGGGGCGGAGGGACAGGAGACTTCTCGGCACGCGAGGACAGGAGGCGCGGGGGGTGGGGAGTGTAAAGTGCGGCCTTTCCTCCAAAGGACCTCACCTGTATCACCTATCCCACCTGTCCCAGCGCCAGAACGTACAGCCAATAATAATAATAATAATAATAATAACAATAATAATAATAATAATAATAATACCTTTTCAGTTGTTGCAGAAAGTTAAATCTCACTCAAAAAGGATACCTGCATGAGAAGCTCATCTGTGTCATCTCGTCGCCCCACGCGAGATGAAAACGACTCAAGACTCGATTTGTCCCCCAGAAAGACTCCTTCCAATGAGTTTAAAATAATTTTTAAAGGTGTTTTAGTCGTTAAGTGATTCGTATTAGGGCCGACGGTATTAGCGACGCGCGTTATTTTATTGTTTTGATTTTATTGTTCTTTTTCCTGCCTCCTCTACCCCCAGTTCCTCCTTGTACCAAAGATATTGTTACCCACATGCAGGAATTTCTCCTCCCCCAGAGTGAAAATAAACACGCCGTCAATATGAGCGCAGCTCTCGGGCCTGAAATATTACGTACGTATTACATTAATGCTCCTCGCGCTGACATTTTACCAGGACTTTCCGAACGCGGCGCGAGGGCTCAAATTAATATTTATCAGAGAGCGGCTTTTGTGTTCTGGAAAACAGGGTTCCCCGCCCTCATATTCGTTTTCGTGGCTTTTCGCCTTTTTGCAATTTCTGCAAATTAATTTACTGCGCAGAAATTAACAATAAGTTTGCGCTCCTCATACGCGCAATTTTAAATAAGGTCGTGGGAATTTGCGTGATTTATTAGCCTGGTTTGACCATTTATTGAACGTTTATTAAGGTTTCTGTGGCTATTTGTTCTGCTTCTAATCGGGCCGATTTTCATAAGATAAAAGGCGCTTCTCCAAAACTGACCCCCGGTGTCGCCATACGTCACAGAAATATTTCACTTTCACTCCCCCGTTGCGCTTCATCAGACAATAACGTGTTCTGATGTTCTCTTAATCAGAAATAGATAATTTTTTTATTACGCACCAATGTGAATGTTTGGTGACAAATGCGGGACCTGGACAGTGACTCTGCGGGGGTTTTGTGGTGGGGGGGGGGCGTGCAGGTATCGGCTCAGTTTCTTTTTTTCTTATTAATTCTCATGAGATAAACAAATTGTCTTCGCTCTAATCTCTTCCGTCAGCTATAAACAAGACCCCCAAAAAAGTTGCAATTTCCGTTGACACTAAATATGAATTTATTTTCACAAACCACTAAAATAATTTTGCCGGAGCATTTTCATAATAGTTACAACTAATAAAAATGATTTTATTACAAAGCGTGTTTTCAGTCCTGGCGATATAAACTATAAAGGCCTCACACTTTGGTCATATTTATCACTCTTATTTGTTCCAATGCCGTTTTCTGTTTTCACACTAATCGCGGTAACCAGGTAGCGGGGGACGCCCCCAAGCTACCTGTGCGTGCGTTTCCCGCGCCCTCCTGGTCTGGCGGCGGTTAATAAAAGTGGGAAAAAAATCCCTCGTGTGAGTGAATGCGCGTACACCTACACAGATTCAATATTTGAACCTGTAAAAACCCAGGGATCAGTGAATACGGTGAATTACAGCTTAGTAGCTAGACTTAAGGTGAGTGTTTAGGGTTAGGGTTAGGAGTTTGGTGCATCAGGTCGAGTAATTAACAGTTGGTTAGTGGTTAGGGTTAGTTTTTGTTAGAAAGGGTTAGTGGTCCAGGTAAGGATCAGCAATTGGGCATTAGGGGTTTTAAATCAGTCTGGTGCCACTAAATTGTAAGTAAATCTTCTGACGTGACGGTTTGTTCTGCGCGTTGATCCGTTTTATATTTAACTAGTTTAGCAGACACTTTCTCAGGTAAAGTTGGACTCTCAGCGACAACTGTGTTCAAAGACACACCAGGGGTAACGGGAACAATCTGTAAGTTCTTCAGCATACTAGTCCCCTGCTGGCTTGCAGGTGCCGACAGCATGACTACCGTCATTTGAAACGGAGCTGTGTTATGGAAGTACCACAGAAGGTGTGACGTTCTCACTGATCCACCGCTGGCTCCTGTGCAGGTATCTGGCCAATAAAGCAGGAGCTGTTAGATGTTGCAACTTACACGTAAATGTGGTGTGTGTTTCCCTTCTGGATCACATCACGGATTTCACGTGTTCCTACACAGGGTGTGGGGGTTGGTCCTGTTGAGATGACTAGGTGATGGTCCAAGGGCTGCAGAAGAAAGTGCTGCTGTCATCAGGGTGCCGTCACGGAGACCACAGGGTGCTGTTACTCTGTCGCTCTTGCTTTCTCTCACTCAGTTGTTGGCAGCACGTCGCATCTACACACACACACACACACACACACACAGGCTGTCGAGGTGCTGCAGCAAGACCCCACCAGACAGCTGCTGGTCGCCGTACTAAAAGTGAAGTCTCCATTTACCGCGACAGCATTATTTAAAACCTGAATTCTGCCATAATTATGATGAATAATTAGCCAGATGTGTGTGGGGGAGAATGTGATGGTTTCATAACTTGCAAATTGCCTCTCAGGTGTTATGTAGTAACACAAGCCCTTTCTGGAAGTGCACTTAGATGACAGCAAGGAACCCTCCAGCCACCCATAAGGGAAAAAAACATCTGGTGAGCTTCACTGCCTGGTCTAGCCTTCTTTGCTCAGGCCCGGTGCATCTACTACTCGCATGTCTTGCCCTATGGACACAGAGTGTGTATGCATGTCACTGCAGTGTAGGTGTTGATGGTAGCAGCCAGGGGCCCCATCCACAGTGGCAGCGCTCAGCTCAGGCCATATCTGGCTCCGCCCCTTTGGGCGTGACCCGCTGCAGTTGCTTCTTTTCACAGGACAAAGGCAGGGAGTAGCCATCATGGGGCGTTTTTGAAGCCGCGCAGGTGGAGCACCGTACTGGTGGACAAGTGGTGACATGTCCCCAGACTTAGGATGCGGGACCAACCTGTGTGGGCATGAAGAAGAAACCCAGAACAGACCGAGGACAATTCAGCCTACAGAAGACAGATGGACAGACAGGCAGGCAGACAGAACCCACGTTAGATAGATAGATAGATAGATAGATGGTCGCGACATACTACCCAACATAGATGTTTAATTCTTATTTTGAAACCAAATAAGTTTTAAATTATTTTTGGTAAACATTCATTCTGTGCTGAAAGTCTGGGTGAATTTATTATGGTTTTTAACTGTGCTTTTTAAACCTTTTACGGTTTCAAGTTTTTTATTTTTCGTTTGAATTGTTATTTCTTGTTTTAAGACAACAAGATGTTTTTAGGTATTCTTAAATCTAGGCTTTTTAGGCAGGTGTAAGATGTGAAAATGCGAATTGTACTGGAAGGTACAATATAACAGGATGTATTTTTGGAACTTGCTTTTTGGTACAGTAATTCATTTGAGAATTATAGATTTTACTAAATTTGATTTTTATTTCTGTTTTTACACAAACAAAAGAAATCTATAGGCCAGTTAGAAAAACATATGTATGTTGGGATTAGTAAAGTTTACATATTTGTGAATGTGTGTGTCTATACATGCATAATAAATAGACATACACCACGATCAGCCTGGGGCTATTAAAATGCCTGCCTAATATTTATGTGGGTCCCCTCATGCTGCCAAAACAGCTCCAGCCCCCTCAGGCATGGACTCTAAGACCTCTGAAGGTGTCTGCTTATTATCTGGCACCAAGAGCGTTGTGTAGATCCTTCGTCGTAAATTCTTGGTGAGTGGGGCCTCCATGGATCGGACTTGCTTTTCCAGCACAAATGCTCAATGGCGATTGAGATCTGAGGAATTTGAAGGCCAGAACATCTTCATCTCTTTGTTATGTTCCTCAAACCATTCTTGAACAATTTTTGCAGTGTGGCAGGACCACTGCCATCCAGGGCATTCAGTTGCCATGAAAGGAAGGGTGTGTGGTCTGCAATAATGTTTAGGCAGGTGGTATGGATCAAGTAAAATCCACATGAATCTCTCTGGGACTAAGGTTCCCAACAGAACATTGCCCTAGAGCATCATTGCCTTCTTCCATAGTACATCCTGCTGCCATCTCTTGGGTAAACTCTCCTTTTTACACCTGTACCCCGCAGGCTAAAAAGAAAATATGGTTCTATGGACTTAGGCCACCTTCTTCATTGCTCCATGGTCCAGGTCTGCTCTCACGTACCCATTGTAGGTGCTTTCAGGGGTGCAGAGGTCAGCATGGGCACTCTGACCGGTTCCATGGCACCCCCATACTACTTGCTGTAATGGGTAGGTCTTCTGACACCTTTTCTCTCATGGCCAGCATTAGGGTTTTCGGCAATTTGTGCTACAGTAGCTCTTGTGTGTGAGATCGGATCAGATGGACTAGCCTTGTACGCGTATCAGTGAACCTTGGGTGCTTTCTTCCTTCATCGCCGGTTCAGTGGTTGTCCTTCCTTGGATCACTATTGGTGAACTAACCGCAGCCAGAACACCCTACACCCCACAAGGCCTGACTTTTGGAGATGGCTCTAACAGTCTTCAACCCATCTGTTTATTTGCTTGTTAAAAGTAGCTAAGATCACTTCGCTTTTCCTATTTTTTCCTGCTTCCTTTGAACTTCAACAACTGACGGTTTAGCACTTGCCTAATATCCCCACGCCAGCTGGTGCCAGTAATGTTATTCCTTCATCTGTCAGTGTTTTTTAATAATGTTTGTAGCTAACTGTTGTGTATGTCTGTCTGTATACATATATAAAACAAAACTCTTTATAGACACATAATGAGAGACATCTGATCCCCAGAAGATGGTGGCCAGTGAGTTGCACTTCTGCCTCATTGGGCCTAGACTGTTTGGCAGTGGGTTCACATTCAGCTCCGTCTGTGTTAAGTTTACGTGTTCTCCATGTGTCTCAGTGGGTTTCCTCTGGGTGCTCTGGTTTCTGTCCAAAGATATACATTTCAGGTTAATTGGTCACTCTAACTTGCTGTGTGTGTGTATGTGTGGGGTCACCCTGCACTGCGGTGGCATCCTGTTCAGGGTGTGTCATAAACCCAAACAGGTTCTGGCCCCAAATGATCCTGACCAGGATAAAGTGGTTGATGATAATGGATGGATGGATGGATGGATGATCCCCAAAGATATTACACAAAGGTAGAATAAGATTTGCATAACAACACAGGAATATCAATGGGATTAAATAAATATCACATTTAGACAGATATATGAGTGCAAAAAAAGGGTACAGAAAAAGTGGAGCAGCTGTCACTGTAAGAGAAAAATGCTGTTTTCCCAGTACAGACCTGCTGTGTGTTTCTGTGTTGTCCTCTCTATCACCATCAGACAGCCAGCAGTGGCGTTTACATGTCAGGCATTGTGGCCACTGTGCTGTCAGTCTCTAACCACAGCTGTGTCGTGGCTCTTGGGTGGAGTGCAGCTGTCTGTGTGGCTGGAGTAGCACTGTGTGTGGGAACCACAAGTGTCATCGGGACATGTGTTTGCACCTGTGCCGAGAGAGGGAGGACATCACACATGGGAGAGCGACAGTGAATATACTTTTACGAGAAAGTGACAATGGGTTAATACACACATGGGAGAGTAGTGGATTTCACACTTACACAAGATGGCTGATGTGTTAGAGAGTGGCCCTAGTCTGCAAATATATAAGTAACAGAGTTTCATAAAATACAAAATGACACCATATATCACATGTGAAGGAGTGACCTGAAGTCACAAGAGACGAAGTGGCAATGGGGATGATATGGAGAGTGATACAGAGTGTGACATCTCAGGAGAGTAAAACTTAAGTGTTGGCACAGAGGGTGACAGTAAACATATGCATATGGAAGAATGACACCGTAATGGCATGGGAAGAGTGACAATAAAAACATATATGTGGGAGAACAACTGGAATGTCATGCATGCGGGAAGTGACAGACCATATGAGAGATGCTGAATGTGACGCATCAAAGA
This sequence comes from Heterotis niloticus, assembly GCA_018136845.1. Taxonomy (NCBI): domain Eukaryota; kingdom Metazoa; phylum Chordata; class Actinopteri; order Osteoglossiformes; family Osteoglossidae; genus Heterotis; species Heterotis niloticus. The sequence continues at coordinate 9,371,091 of CM030892.1, read as the reverse complement.
AACGCTGAGCAACCCAAATCTTGGGAAGAGCTACTTGAGCATCACTGCGAGGCGATAAAACATCCTGGTGGCACAGTGTCCGCAGCAGTAATAATACACACAATGCATTTGAGGAGGTGATGCTGCATTCTGGGTAGTAGACACTGAGACTACAAGGGAAGACACCAATTAACGACACATGGCCGGGATGGCTCACCCTTCCAAACACGTCTCCGCTTCTGCCACCGAATCCCGGCACCGTGTCCCTCGTTTCAGTGGCGCGTTCGTCCCCGTCTCCCCACTGAGCCACGGAGAATTTAATCGGCTCCAAAATCCCAATGTCACAAAACAGGCTGTACCTTCTGAAGGTGGGCGAGAATGCCACGTCGTGGCGCAGTGGGTAGGTAGCATAAACAAGAGGTAGCAGCGGGCCAAGGTAGAGGCAGCCCTTGAGGCAAATATGCAACTTCCTGAGCAAGCAAATGTGTCGAATTTATATCAATATTTGTTAAGCACATCAGTCAAATAATGGTGTACCAGCTGTCGGCGTGTCTGCTGCGGAATTGCTTTTCGACTGGGCCAGGCTTATTAGGATCACTCGAGATCGCTCCTGAATCTTAAAGTGGCGAGTCGAGAAAGGAGTTAAACAGGGTGCGGGCCCCTTTCCCTCTGGCCTTGGAATTGAGCACTTCAGCCACTTTGTCCCCAAGCAGCCCCTGCAGAAATAAAACAATAATAGAAATGTGTAATGCAGGGATTTAATTTCCCGCTACTAACTCATTCATATAATAGCAAAATGAACCCCAAATTAATTTGCACCAGGGCTCTAAAGTAACAATGTAATCTCGGCGTTATAGCAGAGTTGCAAATGGATTTCTGTCTCATGCAATTTTATAAGACGCACTCAAGAGGGTCACCTTAAAAGATGTTGCGCCATTTTAAAAGCGGAACGCGTCGGCCCGGCCTGTCGAGTGTGAAACCTCCGCCATTTTAATCTGGCTGCGCCATCGATTTACCGCGCAGCGTCACGTCCTGCCATAATGGTCCGTCCGCGCCATTTGCCCGTGTGGCAGCCGCGGCTAATTTTACGCAGATGTCCATAATAAAGTCGGGTATCTGCTTACTTGTCACGAGATACAGTATTTAAAAACTTCCTGACGCTGCAAGCGCCCTCGAACCCGTTACTCACAAGGTTAAAGGGGCAACAACACTATGCTTGTGTTGCTGGTGCTCGTGGGCCCTCTCTCGGGGATAGAGACGAGGGTGTATGACGTGTTGCAGAAATGCTTTAATTTGCTCTTTATGTCTTTCTTCTCATCATGGATGAGCACAATCACAGCCGAACGCGGCACAGCGCTCCGCATCAATGAAACAATGTTAAAAGCGTAACGTCTGACCTCCTTGCGCCACCGCGCAGCCGGAGAAGGATGTGTTATTTCCAGCACTGGCCTTTTTGTAAAAAGCAAATGTGGCCCATTCCAAGTGCCACCGGCTTTGAATAGTCAACCACGAAATCACCAAAATCGATCAGGCGTGATGGGCTGGGAGATGTAGTTGCCGCCGGAAACCTTGCGTGCGTATTCTGCATTATGCGTATTAGGTGGCCTGTTGCTGGGGTGGGAAGGCCGCCCAGGCATTACCGGCAGCATGTCTACTTTCTCACAGCACAATTTCCTAGCCAAACGACCCGTGCTTGCAAAGGTGTCTATCAGCCATCGTATCAAATATCTACGTCTATATTTACAAAGAAGCGGTGGGGGTGTTTTAAAAAGTGAAAGAAGAAAAAACGAAGTAGCAGGCAGGGGAAAAAGTGAGCAACTTGCACATTTCTAAGCAGGAGGCTAATGTGACACTGTTAACGTCACACAACACCTGCACTATCCGTCCTGGCTGGGACTTGTCCTCTGGCCATAAATGCCACAGTATTTCCCCTTATACTGCAAATCCACTCAGCATTCCCAGAACTTTTTGTACGTCACACGATCCCACCCAAATACCCCATGGGCTATAATTCAGAACCTAAATTTAGGCATTATATTAAGACCCCGCCCTACTGAAACACTACACATGCTCCTCACACAACTTCCACCGCCCACTTTCTGTCCTTTGCCTTTTACCTTTTTTTTTTGAGACAAAGCGCACCATTAGTAGCCTTAATGTGGAGAAAAGCAGCTGAAGAAGTGTTTTTCAGGCGGCACAGCGGGGGTTGGAGGTAACCATCAGAAACAGAGCAGTTTAGGTTTGACGTCTACACGTGGGCATGCGCCATGGCTGTCAATAACACACAGGTGTCAGCAACGCGCAAGGGCTGGCAACAGATAGATTAGCCACACTCAGAGATTCATCTCAAAAGTGTTGTTTCGGACCAAATGGGAAGATCGGCCAGGTTCTGGTCAAATGTGTTTCATATCTACTATGGAGGGACATGAATAGCAGGCAGCTCTATTTCCAAGATGCACAAAAAGGCACTTGCTTCAACCAGCATTTGCCTAAAATGACAGACAACCTATATATTGTATCTGTGAAGAATTGGAACTACTACCCCCATCCATGCCAGTACTTTCTGTACAACCCCCTGTCCTCCCCGAGCAACCTGGTCAGACATACAATTGAATTTTATCATTTCAAATTTTTTTTTATGGATTTTCCGGATTGCGCACACTACAAACAAGTATTTCAGCTGACCTCCTCATCAGTGTCCCCCAGCTGGATGTCAGCATTTTCACCAGAGCAGGAACCCAGAGCCCTGAAAGTTTATAAATAAGCCTTCGATCAAGTTCCACAACAGGTGTGACCTCCCTCTGTCCTAAAGGCTGAACACTTTCAATGGCTGAAATTGTGTGTGTGGGGGAGGGGGCACCCTACACAGCAAATTCTGACACGTGGCCCCGGCCAGCAGCCCCCAGTGCATGTGACCTGCTGCGCTTTGGTCCAAAAACAAAAATCTTGCTTTAGGGGCTGACGTGTCCTTCAGAGACAGGACACTTAATGATGGTGGGGTACGAAACGGGGACCGTGTGCCAGCGGAACAGCTGTAGCTGGAGTTCCGGTGGCGGGCGGCTTGCAAACTCCACATGAGAGCGCCCCCCCGGGGTTAAAAGGACAGACCCGTGCTTCATCGGGGCTGTCCTGCAGTAGGACCTTGTAGTGACATGGCCGAGTTGCGGAGCTCACATCTTAAGCATGCCATGTACCACCACAGAACAGGGAACATGAACTACTCTGTGGGCTTTGGGGTTTTGTGGCCATGGTGAGGCTGGGTGTTGACCACAAACTTGAGACGTACAGTGAGGGTGACCAGATCACAGCGCTCACAAGACTGCAACACAAACAATGGGCCTGACACCCAATTATTATTATTATTATTATTATTATTATTATTATTATTATTATTATTATTATTATTATTATTGCTTTGTATAAAACCACTTACAATGTTAGTATGAAAAGGACTACAGTACCACCAGGGTCACAGCGGTGATGAGGTTTTGTTACCAACAACCAAACAATACAGTCTTCCCTCACCTAGTAAAAGCAAGGGTAATTCAATCTTGAAAATCGATCAAAAGGTGAATTTTCATAAATCCAACACATAATTACCATTAGTTTCAGTGGTTAAAAATTTATTTGATTTCCTGAGCCTCCAAATTGATAGCGTTTTATACCAAAATGTGAAACCAACAGCATTTGCAGCTAACGTTAACTTTTAAAACAAAACATGACAAGGCAATTTGTTTCATTTATTACTTTTTGTCTGTTCAGCTCTTTCATAACTTTTACGTACTGTACACTTAGAGGCTCACATGCAAAATATACAGACTTGTGATCACTGCTTATGCCTTTACTCGGCCTTTAATGAAAACAACAGAACAGTAAAGGCAAATGAATTCAAACAAAACAGTGCAAATGAACTCAGTCACCAAACACTTTGAAATTATTTGGAAAGCTCAAATGGGGGCCACGATTACTACGATTACAGGAGATGAAATGAACAAATACAGAGTAATGGCGGCTGAGAGTTTAATGAGCCCAAGTATGACCGTGATAAAGACTGCATGGTGGCGTTGGCCTTGTGGTGCTCAGCACAAAATCCAAATTCAATCCTCATAAAAGTGAAGAAATGCCTCCTAAGATAAAGCAGAGGAGTTAAAAGAAACTCCTCACAAAAGTCAAATTCTTGTCATTCAAATGGATGTTTCTCAGAGGATCACTATGGATGGGGTCATGGAACTGGAAGGGTCCCTTTATACCCTTTACTTCTTCCTCATCCCTCCATACCTCCATTATTGTGTCTTAAAGTCAACGGGATGTTGATGTTTCAGTTCACAGCGCAGCTCCGTGCGCCAATACTGTAATAAAGGCGTTTACTGCGGTAAATTGAATTTAGTACTCAGTATACCCTGAATTTCATTGAGGGAATTATTTAGGGTTGTCAGCTGTTTGTTTACGTGTCCCGTTATTAACATTCAGCATATTTGTTTGCAAATAATGCACTGCATTAGGCTGCAGTCTGTACGGAGATGGGCAGTGAGATTACACGTTTATTGAGTTACCCGTCCGTCAGAATGTTAATACCGCCCCTCGTACCAATTCATCACGGCACCATTACAACAAGCGGTGATAATGGTGAAAGTGGATCCTTCCATTAGCTCGCCCTATGTAATGCTCTTAAATGTAGGGCCTGGGATGCAAACACTGATGGGCAGCGCACCCCCCCCGTCTCCCTGTTCTTGTGAAGGAGGGGGTAGGTGGGGCCAGCATTGACGCCTGTGTGTTCTTTTACACGTCACTTTTATATGCTGCTCAGTCATCTCTGTTGTGCAGCTGCACAGGTCTGCAGGTCTCGGGTACCAAAAGGAAGGTAAAACAAGATTCTTGGTCAAGTACATTTCCACAGTCAGGTTAATGTGCTGTGATGGATGGTCATTCAGACTCCTTTAGCATATAGAACTATACCAAAGCAATAAGTACAGTAACACCCCACCATAACACAGTAAGTGGGGTCCAAATAATAACATAACTTATAAACTAAACCTGCGTCCTTGAGATGTTTAAATACTGGCACTCGCTGACCACAAGAAAACCGCCCCAAAGTTGTCAAATACACTGAACACAGAGCAAGTCAACAATCCCTGCATAACTCCTCACAAGAGGCAGCAGCAGTGCATTTTGGGACAGACACGGCTTCCCCTGTTGCCGCTACAATACTAAAAATACTATTAGGAATATTTACCCGAAGGAACGTCATTTTTAGTAAATCCTGTACATTCATTGTCATCAGAAGAAGATTCTGGTGACTAAAAAGGGAGTAGGAGGTGGGAGCCAATCACCAGTCACGTTATATCCAAATGTGCCTTGGCACAGAGCATGTTACTACAGGACTTTATTAAGATCCATGGTTTCAACTGGTGCTACAGTCCCTCATGAGATGTAGCACAAGTCCCATTGAGCTGGTAGTGTACTGCTGGGTGAGCTGGGCATGTGATTTGGAGGTTGCTGGTTCAAATTCCATCACTGGCCAGCATAACTGTCCTGAGCTGCTCCAGTGCCTACAGTCGAGTGTGTGTTTCTTCATGTTTATGGGGTGGCACGGTGTTTCGAGCTGCTCCCTTGCACTCAGAGGACCCGGGTTTGAATACCACCTCTTGCTGTAGGACCCCAGTCGAGGTACTGAACCTGAACTGATCCCAGCTGTATAAATGGGAAAATAACTGTAAGCGGATCAACAAAAAACCCGAGCTAAATGAGTTGAAGTAAAGTTTAAGAGCAGGATGCACACACAAAAGTGCACAGCTCATAGGTCTGCATTAGACTTCTCAGTGCAGATGTGCAGTGGAGGCGAGTATAACAAAAGGTGCGTAACAGAGAGGAAATTCTGTGTTAAGGTTTTTCATCCATTTCAGCTTGAATCATGAGCATGCAGCATGACACACAGAGTGTGGAGCGGAAGAAAGAGGAGAGCGATGCAAAACATCATGCGAATTCTTTATGGTCAACATGCAAGGCCTTTTGCGGGAGAGAAACACGCTGTTGGCAAGGGAATTGAGCCCTTACCTCCACTGATTCTGGCCTACAGTGAGTCCGCTCACATACTTACATTTATTTATTTGCATAACACTCTTCTCCAAAGCTGCTTACACTTTTTCACTATCTACAGTGATTTACCCATTCCTACAGTTGGGTGATATTTACTGTATCAGATCAGGGTAAGTACCTTCATCAAGGGAACCACAGCTGGAGGTGGGATTCAAACCTGCATCCTTCAGGTCTATTGAAGCAACAACCATCACGTCACCTAAGAGTGGAACTTGTCACACTGCTTTATCCGTCTAATTTTTACTATAGTTTTGTTACCTCACTTTGTCTGGCTGCAATCAGTGTTCCCCCCCCCCAGGGGAAAGGTGAAACGTCATCAACTGTACCGACACGCCTCTGGTTCCAAAACCCGTTTGGGCAGAACTGAACCGCATTGCCCATCAAACTGCAGTAACAACAAAAAAACAACACCAAAAAAATACAATGCACATTTGGCAGCAACACAGGACACATGCACGCACGCACACACGCGCACATAAACGCAAATATATATATAAACAAACAAAAACCTTTCCTTGTCTTTGTCAAAAGCTAATAAATATTTCAACGGGGTGTGTGTCACAAGTTGAGCAGCACAGGTGCACACGCACACATGTGAGCACACTCACACAAAGAAGGGGATTTCCTTGCTACTTCTCCTGCGGACCCCCTGTAGGACAGACTCTCGCGTTATTATACACCCCTCCCCGTTTTGTGAAAACGCGCATAGCTGAACTTCTCAGACATATGGTGCTTTAGCCACACTGCTGGGGGGGGGGGGGGGCTTGGCTCAGGAAAGAGTAGTGGGGGGTTGTGATGTCTGGATTGTCCTTATGCTTTAAAAGTGTTCAACTTATGGATTCTTCTTCGGACATCTGAATCTGGTATTATTTTGGCAATAAATTATTTTAGCCAGAACGATGAGGCGAAGGGTGAGCAGGCAGGGGGCAGAGTGGTTAGCACTGATGCTTTGTAATCTGAAGGGTCCCACTTCAAACAGCCCTCCTGCTGTAGTACCTGTGAGTGAGACACCCAGAAGTGATGGGGTAAAATACTCACCTGTATTCACGGATAAACTGGGGGACCAGGTGGCGTAGTGACTACAAGTTCCCTCTTAAACTTGAAGGACCCTGGTCTTAATCTTCACTCTGGCAATACTGTAGATTGAGGTACTTACTGAACCCAGCTGCATAAATGGACAAAGCAGCGTAGTAAAGTAAAACTCTGTAAATCATTGTAAGCTGCTTTGGAGAAAAGTATCAGATGAAGAAATGTTAATAACATTTTGCAGAAGAACACTTCAGGTTACAGTGGTTCATGTCACCAGCAAAACTTACATGGTCCTTTGTGAGTTCCTTACTGCGGTACAGTGCAGGCCTTGGCTCCACAGGAAGGTCAGGAGTTCATACTCAGGCCAGTGAACTGGTGTGTCCTCCAGTCCAAACTTATGTAGATCAACTGAAAGACTGAAGTATTTCACACCCATATTTTGTGTGGAGAAGAAACTTAACTGAGCCAAAAATATAGTGTACCTCTGAAACACCTGAAACTCACAGGAAAAATTTACAGTTAAATACAATGAATGGTACAGCCCCCTCCCCAAAATTTAGCCTTGGAGTGTAATGAAAAGAAGATGATTTGTTGTTGGTCCACTGTTAAATTTTTCCGTATCGTGCGCGAGACACACAAACACACACACACACACACACACACACACACACACACACACATCTACTTAAATAAGAATGTAGCTGAGGGGTGCATTAAATATAAGTGCCTCTCAGTGGACGCAGTAATTTCTTATTAGACCACCATTTCCACACTAATTCTCCATTCTCGCAGCGCTAAGTAGCTTCCGAGCACAGGAATGTGCTTTTTGTATAGAAGCCGCACGTCACAACGGCTTCTATTGGTGTAATAAGTGCTTTTCTTCAGAAAACGAGACACGACCTCGCGCCGGGTGTCGGCCACCGGGCCGAAGCGAAGCCATCGTGCGGCAAGACGCTCGGCCCACTTCCAGCGCCGTTCCGCTCCGCCGAGGGGGCTCGGCCCTCCCTTCCAAGACAGAGACCGAAATCTTTGACACCGTCTCGTGAAGGTTCCCGTCATTCTCATCATTAGAGCTCTGTGTCGTCTCCGGAGCAGAGCCGGCCCTCCCCGCGAGCCGCAAAGCCTTGTTTTCCACCCCCTTTTTTTTTTGTTCCATTCCAGTCATCAAATGCCGCGCGCAACATAATGAGAGATGTGGCAATTAATTTTCTTTTAATCAAGGTCGAAATGAAGTAAATTGGTACAGCTCTGCAAGCCCTCATTTTCTATTTTTGCAGTGATGCAAAACAAATACGATAAAATTATGGCCCTCCTCACCTTCAGTAATTAGAAAGCGTGAACGATCAGAGAAAGATGATATGTGATATACAGTACCTCCGACTCGCTCTCCCCTGAGATCAGATTTCAGTTCTTTTTAAACAGATGACCATGTTTTCTTTCCTGCTTCCCTAATTCCCCCGCCCCCCCGCAGCCGGGCTGCAGACACAGGAGCGGCTCGACGTGACATTGAGTGCCGTCTTGTTGTAATGCCTCTCAAATCTTATTAAAGACCAGCACTGCTGAGGACCTTGCTGACTTCACACATTTCCATTAACTATGTTGTTTCAGTTCCCCTACAAGCTGATTAGGAATTTATTAAAATTAGATTTTAACTCGGCATCCAGCTATCTTATCATCATCATGTGTCTGACTGACTAGCATTGTTGGGAAACAGATTAATAAACACATGCACAATTTGCCTTATTATAAAAGAGAAACCTTTGCTAATTATGGCTTTCAACGGCACACTAAGTCTAATGAACCTCCGGAGTTCAGAGCCGACGTGTCAGTCTTCCTCTCTTTGTGTCATGCGTGCTGCTTAATATCGCTTTAATTATGAGTCCCTCAGAAAACGGAGTTTAGTTCACTTTGACGGCTCACCTGGCGGACGACCCTTTGCCGACCGAGTCTCCCTCATCCCCCGACTTTTCCTTGCTTGTTTTTGGGCCGCACCTTCACATCCTGCCAATGATTGAGGAAGTCACCACCTAGCTGTTATTGTATGTAAATAGTCGCAGAAAACACATTGTTAGAACCACGTGTTGTTGTTTTTTTTACTGTGTTTATACTTGATTTGGGTCACCGTGCCATGGCAACCGGCCTTATGATGCCTCCTTCGCGGTGCTCTGATTGATTCTGGAAGACAAGGCCCACTGTAGTCTCTGTAATGCCTATAATGGTAGTAATCTGGATGAGAGCACCTGCTTCAGTAATAGTAATAATACTAATCAATTACTAAATTCCATTAGAAAGTATTTCCATGGCTACGTTCGCCGGCTGTCGGGGTGTCCAGGGGGTGGGATGAGTGTGTCTCGCTCCGCTTACGTCCGGGTGCTCCCGCCAGGCCGAAGGGAAACACCACGACTCCCAGGGTCCAACATTTTGCGCCGAAAATATGTGTGCCTTGAAAGATGTTTTAAAAAGGCCGCTAAAGCCAAGAAGAGCATTAACAGCAGCTCAGTTCTGGGAGGTGTAAGCCAGAACAGCTGTTTGGCATGCTGTTCTTTCAAACCCCCCTTATCCAACCGTTGTCCTCATCACCTTTCAGAAGCACTTGTTCTTTGTGGTCCTCACAGGCAGCTGCTGCGGCTGCTCATAGAGGACATCCTCTCACGTCTTCATCTAATTAAGGCAAACGCCAGACGCCCCTCACCTCCCCACTCGACGTGGCTAAACGTCACTGTTGACCTTGATCACGTCCGCCGGTGGACGGCCAGGCGCTTCATCTGTATTAGTGTTAATGGGGGGCAGGAGGATGCTGCTTTCCCCAATGGAACCCGCCAGGTGCAACCTGAAGATGTGTCAGAGAATGTGCTCCACAGAGTTGTACATTTTAAAGAATTAATGCCATGACAGAGGTGCCGTTGGTTCACTGATGTAGACAAGTACCAGTGCAGTGGTCAGTCAGCTGTTCCTGTTATCCCTTGCTCAATAGATCACAGTATACTGTCACCCAAGGGTACAACAGCAGCGTGGGGGCTTTGACCCCAGATCCTAATAGTCCAAAAACTGCTGCTGTAACCACTGCACCACCTACTACTTCTACGAGCTGAAGGGAGATCATTACAGAAAGGACTTGGTTCAGGACTTGGTGGGTGTGCTCAGCGGGCGCAGTGGTTAAGGAACTAGAATGAGAAATGTGATCATTTCAGTTTTTCATGAATATTACATGTTTTTGGGGATAAGGGTTTGAGCAGAAGCTCTTAATTGTAATTGAGACTCAGGAACTCTTTGTAGTGTGAAAGCGTTGTTGCATTCTGAAGCACATTCCTGGAAGCAGTAACCGAGTCCAGTTCATATCCATTTATGACTTTTCAGTGGAAATATGTTCTTACTATCAGCCTTCTGCAAGTTCTGCTAATTCTTCACAGTGACAGGCTTGTTGTGTAGAACAGTACTTTAGCTTTAGCGACTTAGCTGAGTTTAGCATGGCACATGTTAGCGAAAGTGACACTGAGAGCCCTGTGGGACTTCTTGGTGCTTGGATGATGCGCAAAGCGTTGCATAGCAAGGCCTTGACGCTCAAATTTATCTCAAATTGTGCTACGGCACCCTGCTGTCCCCAATCGAGAGGCGTGTTGCACGCTCCCGTGTCCCCTATGTGACCGTCTTATATGTTTCCAATTAGAGCGTTCACACGCCCAGATCTCTTGTTCAGTTGCCAATGTTTTTCTGTGTGTAACCAACAAAATATGTACATCGCTGCAGAAATGATAAATAAAAGGCCAGAACTTAAACAGAAAAAAGCCAAATATTCTAATTTGTCACAATATTATTGCAAAGATTAACATTATGAAGCGCAAATAATAAAATAGCCACAATTTCAAAGCAACTAAATTAAAACATACTGAATCCATGAAGGCATAATTATATACTATATATATATATATAAAATATATATTATATATATCTGTAGCATATACATATAAAATATTATATAAATACAGTATATATATATATCTCAGATTCTGCTCTTTAATTACCCAATAGCTTCCTTCAAAACCAACATTCAGTTTTCTCTAAAGACTCCAGACGGCTTTCACCATACATTGTTTTACCTCCTTTCATAAGAACTCAGTGCATTTAAGGTACTTTTCAACCTGCCTTTCTCATTTATTGCCAGCTTTGCATGTGAGCTGCAGAAGAGTTTGACTCACATTTGACTTCAGCACAAAGAGTCAGTTGAAATGTCTTCACTTCACCTCTGTGGTTTATAATGAAGTAACGATCTTATACAATACAAAATTCCATTCCATTAACCTTAACCGTCTGTCCCAGCGAGGGTCGCGGCAGTGTGGCGCCTATTGGAGTCACTGGGCGCTAGGCCAGATGGTACAAACAAAATATAAAATTCATTTAATTCATATAAAAAATAAATAATCAGTTGTTCTTCAGCTTGTGAACACAGTTGGGGTTCTTAGTTTGTAACTTGTTTTAATAAATACATTTCAAAAATGATAAAAAATACTTTGTAAGACAAACTTATTTATTATTACTTTGTTTATTTTACCACATTAAAATCAACATGGTTTCAAAATTGCTAAAAATAAAAACACACTGCCTCCTCAAACTTATTCTTCTCTCATTTGTTGATGGATTCATCCCGTAAACGCATGCAACGTTTTTCATCCTGCTGTTGGTCCCTAACACTCAGGAACACCAGACAGGAGCTGTAAACACTGGAAGGGAGTTGAATTAAGGCGGTATCACACTCTTACTCTGTTTGGATGCAATTAACTGCCAGCTATTGGCTTGGAGGGTAAACACAAGTTGCACTACAGCCAAATTTTAGAAAATGGGTGAAGGAAGTGCAACTAAAAATAAATAAGGTGGAAAACGTTTATATATTTGAAACGCAGTAACTCCACTTCATAACATGAGGAACCTGGGTAGTTTGAACAACAACATTTATCCACCTACTGACGTTTCAGTTTCACAAATTCTGCCAGCAAACTCAGTTTTTTGTTTCTCTTGACCTTTGTTTACCTGCATCTGTGCATCATATGTGCGGCTTCTGTGTCCTGCGCCACGTCCTCCGTGCCAGCCAGCATCCAGTCCGCGCTGCATAACTGCGCTTCACTTAACAAGATCTCAGCCATGAAACAGCCAGTGACCCGACTGCTGTTCGCCAACATTTGCTTGAGATGAGAACATTTCCTTGACATTTCCTGTACGTTTCCTGGTCTCCCCACACGGCGCGTTTTGTTTCACACGCAAATGATTGAACAGATTGTTTGTGACCAGTGTCACATCTCAACCTGTGGTGAGCTGTCTCCCCCTCCCCGACACACACCTACTGTACCTCTGCATAAACCCCTCCCCACCTGCTGTGTGGCTCCTTCAGCAACTTTTCAAAGCCTTTTTATCCCATGGTTCATCTGTTAGACCCTCTAGGCGCTGACAACGCCTCTTATGCAAACTCTTTGCAAGAGGGCCATTAGTTTAAGGTGCATTTACTGTGTTTTCCCCAAGAAACAATGTGCATGAAAAATGAAAAATTGGTGTTGGTGAGCATCTCCCCCCTTGCTAGTCGCTTCCTGTTGGCCTGAAAGAGTGGTTCAGGATCCCCCTGCACTGCACTCCACATGAGATTATTCATTATAGGCTTCATTTATGCAGCCCTGTCATCAGATAATAATGAATGAGGGTGGTGTGCTGGTGAGAAACATATCCCTATGTTCTCAGTTTTACAGGTTCAAGTCCTGGAAGGGCGCTCTTCTGTTGCGCCTTCGAAGACGGCAGCTGTACAAATAGATAAAGCCACTGGCTGCGTATTCCTTTGGTACGAAGACGCCTGGCAAACTGGTCGCCACCATCCCAGTTCCACATGTGAAACCCATACTGTGACAAACACACAGAATGGAAAAACTAAGCCTTATGAGGGAAATTTTGTCCAAATTCTTTTTTTCTGGACCGCGACTGTAAGGCTTGGCCAGAAAGATCTTTCATAAAATCTTGCCGGCACCATGGAGGCCAAGCGGCCGTCGGCTGAGGAGTAGGAAGCGATAACCTTATTTTTCATCGCTGCCTTTCTTATCTTTTCCAGAAATGCTGCAGAGGCCACAAAATATTGCCCAAATTGTCTTTACATGAGCGCTAGCTTTATTTACCTTTGATATTTACAGTTAAGCTAAACAGCCCAGCAGGTGGGATAGTGGTTAAAGCTGATACACTGAAATGTGAGGGTTCCTGGGTTCACATTCCATCCCCTACTGTTGAAGTGACACAGTAAAAAATACCCTGCTGTATAAATGAACTAATAAGTGCAAGTAACTTAGCAGTCAAACTGAACAATGCACATTCTTTTGTAGAAAATTCTGAACAGTGGGATGTAATTTTACCATGTAATTTTACCTCTATTTTACCATAAAAATGCTGTCGTTATTAGAGTTTGTCTGTGGGATCAAAGGGGCCTTGAGTGCTGAAATGTTGGTTGCATCTTTTGGGCTTTCTAGGTTCACAGTCACAGACTACAAGGGCCTGGAACACATCACCATCTGTTGCCCTTGCCCTCATGTCTACTGGGCGTTTTTGCGCCCCCAGCCTTGTTTGAGCAGAAGACGACGAGGCCGCGGCGATGAAAGTGAGCAGGGGAGCTGTGACGGCGATGGCGAGACCAGCAGCACTTCAGAAAATGTGAGAACCTGCAAAGGAAACAATGGCTATAATTAAAGGTGCGGGGATCGGCTGCTTTGTCTAAAGGTATCAAAGAAAAAGAGTGCGCTTCATTACCGAGCGCCTTGGCCGCCTCTCAGAACTTAAGATATCTAACACGTTCGTGCTCAAATTATCACACTAGTTTGTTTAAATTAGAGGCACGCGTGCCACTATAAAGGCTGCGTGGGGAGAAGCACTCGTCTAAATAACAAACTTAGCCTGAGCCACGTCCGCCACTGAATAGCACAAAGGTATCTCTGGCGCGGGACACTCAACGCCGTCGGCCGCTAATCCCTCAAAGGCGCCGCTCTCCAACGAATTGTCAAATTCGTCCGAGGAACAATATGTTTGATGTACAGTGCATTGCTTTAATTTCTGCTTTTGTGGGTCTTAGGTCTTAACTGTTTCACCAAGTCGGGCTGTTGGAGAGCGGCCTGCTGAGTGGAGTTTAATCACTGCGCTGCATTAAAACGCCCGTTTCCGCTGAATAATTCAATTTGCAGTGGGAAATTACATTTGGGGCAGCTATGCACAGTATTTTGTCATTTATGTAACACGGCAGGATTTTTATTTTATTTTTTCCCCCCAATGCACTTGTGTTTAGATAAATTATTTGGTGGGTCAGGCTGTGTGAAGGTTAATACTCTTTTTTTTTTTACTTTGAATCCAGTGGAAAAAATTGGCACTTGATAGTTAAGTGCTTTGTGTTATAGAGGGCAAATGACACCACTTGGCAGCCATATATAACAAACGCTGACATTTCTTCATATGATTACTGAAGTCTGAAAGGTCCACAGATCTGCATTCAGAGAAAATAGAGATGTTTGGTGTCTTTTTCTAGGGTACAATGGCAGCAGCCAACTCCAGATCTTCTTCAGGCTAATCTTTCTGATATTCGATCACTAGCCTGGTACCTGCTGATATCTCTCCCGCCAATTTCAGCTTTCCACCAGCTTTGCAGGGTCTCACAGGTGTGCAGAGGCAACAACAACAAAACAAAGAAAAATGCTGACAATTAACTCCCTGGCCAGGTGTGGGTTTGAATCCAGCTCAGTATGTTTAGGCTCTCTGGGTGCTCTTCCCACAGTCCAAATACATGTGTTTCAAGTTAACTGCTCAGCCTAACTTCCCTATATCTTGTGTGACTCTGTACGTGGCCACCCTGTGATGGACCAATGTCCCATTCAGGGTGTAGTTTCATAGCTCAGCATCTGCTGATTCCGGGATAGACTGCGGACTGCCCCGGTCTTGGCCAGGGTGGAGTGGTTAAGGACAATGGATGGATGGGTAGAAGTCACACACGTGCAAGAACTTGGAGACTGAAAAACCAGGCAATGTACGATGTGCGTCTATAAATAGACCTCATGAAGGTGTGTCTGCATCGAAGACTGTGCATAACATCTCTGCACTAATATATATTTTTTGTTAACAGAAGTAGCCTTTTATACTGGGGAAAAAAGTCTTTAAAATAAATTCTTCTCTGACACCAGCCAGGAATAAGAGGTGAGGTGAAATAACTGTTTTAAGTGGTGGAGCCATCCAGTATGGCTTTTATAACCTTGTCCTACCTTGTGATTAGCTTTTAATGTTTCATAATTAGTAGTGGCAACGGCAACGGAGTCAGTAGGCCGCTGGTCCACCGGGTATGTCCTTGAGCGCTGGCCTAATGAATCAATGGGTGGCGATAAATGTACTGGATCATTACTGAATCAAGTGATCTGCAGAATAATCTATTGATTTTTTGGTCCCTTTTTTTACTTCTTTATTATTCCGTATTGCAGTTTTGCAAGTTCAGGGGGAACAGGCTGATTGATGGGCAGATTTTCCCTGGGTGCAATTTACCTACAGGGTCATGTCGAATGCTAAGTGCACGTGCTGGGGGAGGGTCCCGCTGTCTGCCTTGCAGATTCCTTTAGCCGCTGCTCTGGAGAGAGGACATGTGTGTCTTTACACCGGTAGGCTGGTAAATAGTCCTGCCTGTCTTTTTCGCGAGGTGGGATGTGGCCAGCGTCTCGGGCTGTTTGTGAAGCTTTTAACTGATTCTTTGCTGATTTAAATGCGACAGCTTGAGACACTCGGCATACATTTGAATGTTTTGCGGCTTTTGCTGCGTTTCACCCGTTTGCTTACGTTTTGCATCGAGTTGCTGCGATTTTTGCATCAGGCTGCACGCCTGTAGCGTGCTCGACGGACACTTTATAATCCCTTTGTTTACGGAGGCGCTCTCGTGTATCCAGACCAGCTCAAGTAACCAAGACACCTGACACAGGACGCTCAGTCCGTGCAGCTCCTCATTAACTAAAATATGTTTTTACCCATAGTGCCTCATGCAGAGCATGACTTCATGTTTTCACTCATTTATAACTTATTTTTTACTAAAGACTTCTGAGTGAAAAACCTTTCCCTGCAGTACAGAGGCAAACATGCACCCCCCTCACTGGATAGGTGAACCTGCTGCACTGAGTACAAGCGTGGTTTCTTAGCCACTGCACCACCTGATGCCAGGTTGAAGCCACTGGCTGGGCAACCAAGGCCCCTCGAACCCTGTTACACACTGTGAATGTTTATCCATTTACTATTAAGTTGCATTGCAGGTGCTTTGATACAGAATGCCTCACCTTGCTTAGCTGAATATTATGTTAGTAGGCAAAACGGTGTGGTATTTAATAGCGAGGTCAGAAAGGGTACATTTACATGTATTTTCCTAAGCATCTGCAATTATCTAAAGTAACCTTTGGCTTTCTACTCATTTGTGCTTCTGGATATTTTTACAGCAGAAATTCAGGTTAAGTTCTGTACCTGTTTCTGCTGTAATAGAAGTTGCCCTCTGGGGAACCAAAGTCCTGCACCTTGACCACCCCGCCTCCTACTGGCCTTGAAATACATACACAGCTTTATGTTGTTTTTGTCTAAACTGGACTGATGTGCAGCCAATGCTGGAGGTTGGTTCAGAGGCCATAGAGGTAAGAGGGTCGAGGTGGAGGGGTTCCAGTCCCTACGTGCCAGCACTCTCGCTGAGCGCGGGATACAATGCAGCAACGTTAAAAATGTACAACTCGTAACACTACCCCTCCGCCGTCGGGAGACTAAATCTTTAATATTAATAAACCGGAGCATTTAAGGGAGACGTTTGTGGCGCACGATGTGTGGTTTGGCTACTGTCACTGAGCCAAGCTCGATCTGATCACTTACCCTGTAACAGAGGATAAATGTATCACTATGTTGTAGTCTTTTACCTGAAATAATTTAATAAGCCAAAATTAAGTCTTTTTCATGCTCTGAACCTTAAAATGGCAAAGACCAAGTATTTGTGAGGAGTATATATTTTGATAAATTTACCATGCCTTTATATGTCTATATACGTAGGGTGTAGGAAATATCCCCCCCCCCCCCACAGATACTGTCCCCAGAGCCTGAAGGTGACACTGAAGGGTTTTTCAGTTTTGTATGTTTAATTTACTTTTATAGTAAAAGTGATTATGGCCCATCAAAATATTATGTGTGTTTTGTTAATCATGCAAAAAAATATAATAAAACTTCTGGTTGTAACACAGCAGATTAGGGCAGCAGTACAGGGGAGTGAATACTTTCTACACCGACTGTGTATTTTGTACCCATGTACATCGCCAAACAGGAGTGAGTGTTTTGGGGAGGCGGTGCTTGTGTGTGTGTGTGTGTGTGTGTGTGTGTGTGTGTGTGTGTGTGTGTGTGTGTGTGTGTGTGTGTGTGTGTGTGTGTGTGTGTGTGTGTGTGTGTGTGTGTGTGTGAGAGAGAGAGAGAGAGAGAGAGCAAGAGAAAGACTCCTGTTCGCTGTGTTGTGAGGAGGAGACCTGCTGCGGGAGACAGGACATGCTGCCCGCCACTACCTGCCGCCATCGTGCACTGTTGCCATCGATCCCTGCCGAGACCCTTTATTATGTACAACAGGTCGCGTCACAAAAGTGCTAATTGGCAATAATCTGTTTGTCAATAGTATGCAGGAGTGCAGAATTTAGATAAGGAAAAGTTCAAGTTTAAAATACATTATGGCCACACCTCCGTCCCTGGGGTGCACACTGCTGGAATGTCCTCATAGCTGTCATATGGAGAGGGGGGGCACCAATCGCTATAGCTGAATGCAGAGAAGGCCGAGGGAAAGAGATCTGAGCAGAGAGCGACTAGGGAAGACAAAGCTTTCAAAGCTTCCATTAAGTGCTTTAACCACTTTGGTATTTAATGAACTTCCCCTGTTCAGTGTCTTTGCAGCCCCAGCATTTATTTATCCAGACACACAGGCTGAAGTCCATCATGATCCTTATATCAACAGTGTAATAAGGTACTGGGACAGCAGGGGGCATAGTAGTTAGATTTGTTCCCTTGTAATCTTGTAGGTTTCATCTTCTAGGACTCCTGCTTGAAATCCAGCATCTTGCTGTAGTGCCTCGGTCAAGGTACTTACTCTGAACCGATGCAGTAAAAATTACCCTGCTGTACATGTGGATACATGTTCAAATCTGGGACATGGTGTGCATCTTCTCCTCATCCTATCTATCTATCTATCTATCTATCTATCTATCTATCTATCTATCCCCTGCTTTACGATATCATGAACCCAAACAGACTCGTGTCCTATCCACGTGTAGAACAGTAAATCACTGTAAAGTTGTTCATGGAGTGTCAGCTAATGAGTAAACGCAGTAAAGAGCAATGTTATACAGTACGAGCCTTTAGTTAAGGAGTAAAATTGTATTTCCTCATATGATATGGGTTAAGTTTTGCTCACCGACGTCCAAGAGTGTTAATTTGTGTGTTTTATCTGCAAGTCCCTCATGAGAAGCGCTGCTCCAGTCGCCCGGCAAGTCCAGCGCGATCCAGTGAGCGGCGCTCCGGATCCACGATCCGCTCCGGGTGTTCAGCCCCGCCCCTCCCTCGCAGCACGCCTCAGGGATGGATTCCTGTTCCCGCAGTCGAGTGCTCCAGGTCGGGTGTTTCGGGCCACTCGCCCCGTGTTAGAAATAGGAAAATGCAATAATAAAACAAGAAAGAGAGAAAAAATGAGGCAACTTTGATGAGGCGCGCTCCCGACAGCTCCATCCCAAACGCGCGTCCCCTGTGGTTGGAAAGTGAGCTGAAAGACGGCAGAACTGCAGGTAAGACTTTTATTTTACATTTTCACCTCCACTGGATGCCCGTTTCCACTTTAGAAGCCTGTTAAAAGCCCTTTAAAGCGCTTTAACAGCCTTTAAAACCCGGAGGCGGAATTAAAGTAGCAGCTGCCTGATGGACACTCGGAACACATGGTGGACACATGGCGGACAGGTGACCCGGGTCCCGGTCCCCGGCGCTCGGGACGGAGCCGCTGAGCACGGGGTCTGCAAAACGCCGCTCCGCAACTGCGCAAAGCCCGTAAAATGTGCAAAGCCGCGGTTGTCCCCGTGTCCTCGTCCCCGTGGCTCCCGGACTGACCGGAGCGAGCACGGGGAAAGGTGAACTTTGAGCGCGGCCGCCGGTCCGAGTCCCGCACAACTTCCCTGTTCCCCGCACTTTAGTCTGCGGGCTTTTCTCTTCGTTTTGTCACGTAACACACACGGCACGCGCGCGCACACACACACACACACGCGCACGCACGCACGCAGGTGATGTCGGTCCACGAACGGCTGCTCCATCATAAGACAAAACGACGGTTAAAATGTCCGATCGTCTAACAATAATGTATTTTCACACCGTAAAGGGAAGAAGTCTCGTGGAGTTATAACAGGTGTTAACACGAGCCTACCTGTGAGTCTGTGCGTTTATACCTATATTATTATTATTATTATTATTATTATTATTATTATTATTATTATTATTATTATAGGTTCGCACGGGGTCAAATGAAAACATACAACCAGTGAACACGGAAGTCCTGCTCGTGCAAGTTACACACAGTTTTCAATAAAGCACAGCGATACGTATAAAATAAGCACTTTAAACGGAAAGGAGCCTCTTCTCTGGCATTTAACCGAGCTGCGCGGGTCGCACACCTGAACGACAGAACAATAAGCACACTGCTAATATTTTACAGGTATTACCTTCCTAACGCGCACACACACACACCTCACTTTACTTTCACTTTTCATAAAGAACGCCCCGTACTCATTAACGCGGCCTAAACACATTTCCAACGATCCTTTTCCTTCCCTTCGATTTATTAGTTATTCTGTTGACGGTCTGTTTCCGGTTTCCATGGCAACGTTGAGCCGAAACCCCCCCCCCCGAGACCCGGGCCGACCCCGAGACGCTCGTTCGAACCCGCGTGCCCTGACACGTCACGGGGCGCAGTGACCTTCCCGCCAAGCGCTGGGGATCACCCCGTGTCTGAACCACTTCTTTTAGGGCTTTAAACGTTTGCACAAAAAAAGCGTCTTTTTTGGGTTCGAAATAGCAGGTCGAGCAGATGCGGCCTTTTCTGACACGGAATCGTTGTGGAGATTCTGCTGTCGATGACTTGGAGCATCACTGGTTAGCGGTAATCTGGGCAAGAAAGTATAGCTTTTTTGTGCAACAGAGTAACGCTTTGTGTAGCAAAGTATAATTTTTTGTGTCAATGTGCCATCCGTGTAGCAAAGTGTCTCAACATCAACATCATCTCTTAAACATCAAGTTAGCACACAGTTGGGTTCTTTTAATAGCTGTTTTTTAATGCAAAACATAACATTTTGGCTAAGAAAACCAAGTGAAAATACAAAAGTGTGTGTGTGTGTGTGTGTGTGTGTGTGTGTGTGTGTGTGTGTGTTTGGATAAGGCTAAGGGGAGCCGGAATGTCGTGCTGGTTTTCTACACAGTGCCCAGCCTCACTGTTCTCATCTCTTTTTACATATATATAAATATATACATGTATTTATACACAGTATGTATGTATGTGTATAAATGCCTGTTTGTCATTTGCTGTTGCTGGTAATGGAGAGCGTAGCAGCCAGAAAAAGATCACTGGCGCTTTAAACCCTGGAGTTTGCATATTCTCACTGGATCTTTCTCCTTTGCTAATTATTGTGTTGTTTTCAGAGCAAATATGTCATATCCATGGCGACCAGGCAGGTTTATTGTCTTACTGAAGCAGTGGCTCACATAAGTAATTAATTACTTTTTTCTTCCCCTCTCTCTTTGGTTAAACAGATCATTCAAGGAGAGTCATATCTCCTGCAAAAAATGCCAGTGATATTAGAACGTTTAGCAGAGACAAAAAAAAAAAAGTGTTTCAAGGTGGAAGTTTTCTATTAAATTGTTTCTGTAATGAATAATTTTTTAAGGCTTTGCCAGCGTTCCCTTTTCAGGGTGTGTTAGTACATTGTCCTATTGTCTCTTCTCATTTATATAACCGCACTGCCTTCCAGTGACATTGTTTGCTGGACCCTAAAATAAAACAGCAGGGCTCCGGTTCTCTGTAACACGACCGCAGTGTGTGTTTTTACCTGCTCCGTGTCACCCTACAAGACCAACGCTGCTAAAAGGCAAACATTTTGAAAATCCATTTGTTCAGATAGCTTTGTCACAGGCCTTTATGAGATTAAATGATTCATATGCTGAAATGGTTTAAAACCAGTTTAGAAGGTAACATACTTAAGTGATTAAGGAGTGTGTGTCAGAACAACAAAGTAAAGGTCATTGCGCTGTGCTTTTAAAGATTCGAACCCTCAACATGCCTGGGAAGCTTCACTGTGCAGTATGGCTCTTTTTTGTTGCCTTTATTGGACATGACTCAGTGTGCAGCCAATGTACTATGGTACAGGGTGCAGGCAGAGAGTTTTCAGGCTTTGGCAGGTGTTCTCCCTTTTATCAACTTAGGGCCATGACGCAGTTTCTGATGTCAGTCAGAGGGCTGAACCTACAACCTTTTAGTCACAAGCTCGCTTTTTTATCCTCTTTGCTCGCCCTCCGTGTCTGGTGCGGTTCCGCTCCTGTGGCAGGCCTCTGTTAGGGCGTGGCCCCCCGTCTGGTCGCCGGCCGAGTCAGACGGCCCTGGGCGTCGTACCTTACAGGTGTGTCTGAGCCAGGGCGAAGCCACGTTCACCTGCCTCTGCCTCTTTCTGCCTTTACTTCCCCATTTTCGTCATCCTCCCATCATCTCCTCCTGTTTAAACTGTACTGATACAAATATTTACTATTAAATGGCTCTGTATTAAGACAGGCAATTTCACCTATTTTCGGCTTTGAACTTTGAAAATTAAATGTACGATTTCTCCCAGCAGGCAAGAGAGTGCTTATTCTCTAAACCAGGGTAATTGGTTATAGTAATACGAGAGTAATGAGTAGAGACAGTACTATTTAACAAATAAAGATTGACCTCTGACATTTCTCACAGTATTTGCATGTAGTCTGGCGAGATGCGAATGGGCCTGAATTGCTGTTTGATGAGTTGGTAAAGAGTGTGTTTTTGAAGGATTATGCAGTGTCTCCCACAGACACATTTCCATTTTGCAGACTGTGATATACCCAGAATTCATCAGGCAGGACAACTGGCAGAACTGGCTTGTGGATTTCCGCTGGAGATGCTAGGACGAGAACAACTGCAACATTTTATGATATCTCACCGTTCCATTTGGTTACCGTACAGCAAAAAAAGAAAAGAAAAAAAAAGAGAATTAATAAATCCTGCAGCTGGGACTTTGCATGCAGTGGCTTTGAATAAATGCAAATATACAATAATTAGTAATAAAGTAGTAAAATAATCACAGGTATAAGAACTTCAACCTCTTGGCATTGAATAAGGTATATGCACGTTAAATTTATCTTAGAAAATGCATTTTCTGTCAGAGAAGGCAACATTAGCAGCCGGACACTAGAAAGGTCTCAGTTTTCCTTTGATTTGCCAGTTACTCAAATTATAACTTATTTTTGAGCTCATCTGAGACACGGCTTTTCCTTAAATGGCTGTTTATCAGCGCTGCGGAATGGCTTTAGGCCGAAGCCACAGTGCTGTGGTCGTCTACTGCGAAGCTCGGAAGGCTATAGCTACCAGTTATGGAAGTGCTGTGATAATGTACTGTGATGGGATTATTGTTATTAATCTTTTTGTGTAGTCATTATTGGAACGATAATGCGTCGCATGTGCATTTGGACATCGCATTTCACGTTTTATTTGTGTAGCTGTGGCAAAGCGATGCACAGGGGCCTTTGCGAGAGAAAACAAACAAACAAAACCAAAGTCTGGAGGAGCAGCATTGGCGGCGTTTGGATTAATCGCAGTTTGTTACCTCCGGAATTTATTGTTGTCTTGCACAGTGGTGTAATGTTACTCGCTCTTCTTTTGGCTACTTGGAGCGGGAAGCCTGTGGTGTGTTTGTTCTGCTTTCTTGGCTGAAATGTGGCAGAGCAGAGCAGCACATGCACTGCAGCCCGAGCTCTTGCTCATACCTTAAGTTGCGCTTTTTGACGGACGAAAACAAGTGCTGTCTTTTAAATAATAAATTAAGGCTGGCGTGTCTTGTGTGAGGGCCCTATTGATTCCCAGCTGAGATCACAAAAATTAATGTTAATTTTCATAGCGTATATGACTATTATAAAACTCGAGTTTAAGATACAAAGTATAACACATTTTCCACAATTTATTAAGAAAGATTTGATTTTTTTGGGTGTATCAATTCTGCGTCCTATGTGTGCGCATGCGCGCACACACAAACACTTGTCAGCTTGCAAAGCTGAAAACTATTTATTCGTTCTTGGAGCAGGCTGATCATGTTTAAGAGAAGAACAAACACACTCGCCCTGTCTGAACACTAAAAATGCTTTAGAGCTTTTTAAATGGAACTTGACACTTCATTTTCTACAGAACAAGGATGTTCCTTTAGGTGCAGCAATAAATAAAGCAAATGTTTAAATCTTGCCACTCTTTGCATTGAGAAGGTGATTAATATTGGATGCCGCTGCTGCAAAAATTTCCCTCTAAGGATGAGTTATGGCTACTTTTTTGCCCTTAACAACTGGTTTAGGACCAGTTTTACACCCCCACCTCAGTCATAACCATAAGTGTTATGAACTAAGGTACCTACAGTATAATGAGGTGCGGCCAGTGTTTGTGCGGCGGAGTCGCCCATTTAGTTGTAATGCAGACACAGGTCATCGCAGTGCCCACGCAATAGGATTTGGTTAAAATACAACTTATTATGTAATTGTATAACTGGATTCGTTCAGTAATTATCACTAGCTGCTTTATGCTGCTCAAGGCTTCGGTAGTCTGGAGCGTATCCCTGAATCGCTGCGTCCCAGGTTGTGAAACTACATCCTGGATCTGTCGTAAAGGAGGGAAACACGCTTAAATAAATTGTCTAAATAAATCTAAATAAATTAATTTACACTGATCTATTGACCATTGATCAATGCGTGATTTAAACGTTAGCTAAATAGGTGAGGTATGCAGCACTAGGAACAAAATTCTGGATTTAAAAAAAAAAAAACATGGCTACAGCCCATGCTTGGAACCAGCAGTAGTTCTTAGGCTTGAGGTGTCTACAGTTTCACCTCTCAGGCCAGCTGGCTCATATTTAAAGCAGTTCCCTGCTTCCTCGGTGAAGGGAGCCAGCTGAGCGTCATTAATACGGGCCCTGGTGCGTGTGGCTCCACTTGAACAATGTCAGCGGATGAGTGGGAAGTTATGGCCTCGGGGTCTGGTTTTATCGATCCGCCATGTTCATTTACATGGAGAGAAAAACCAAATAAATTTGACACGGTGAAACCTAGCTCACTGGAAAACGACGCGTGTAAATGTCAGTGTTAACAAGGCCCAGAAATGCCGGCCACCAGCTGACGTCTATTACACTTCTGTGAGTCGCTAAAGCTAATGGAGTCGTCCAAGTCACTGTGAGGGTTGAATGACATCCATTACTATTCTGTGAGTTCACTGAGGCTAATGGAGTAGTCTAGGGGACTCTGGGTATGACAGTATGATATTCTTTGCCCTTCTGTGAGATCAACAAGCCTAATAGAGAAGTCCAAGTCAGCGTGATGGTTGAATGACTTCCAGTGCTACTCTCTGGGTCCAGTAGCTAAAGGAGTAGCTCAGGTGACTCCAGGTATTGGCGGATGATGCCTGTTACCCTTCATTGCAATTTTAGGGTTTCGTTGCAATAATGCAAGTAATCCAAAGGACTCTGAGTATAACTGCATGGTGTGCTTTGCAGTGGTGTGAGTTCAGCAAGGCTAATGGAGTCATCCCAGTGACTGTGATGGCAGAATAGCATCCATTACTACTGTGTGAGTTCAGTAAAGTGAATGAAGCCACCCAAGCGACTGGGGGTAGCGTCGGGTGATGTCCTCTGTGGTCCTGTCAGCCCGGTGAGGCAAGCCGAACAGTTCTGGTGATGCCTAACAGTGTGCGTTTTCTACCCTTTCCATTTCCAAAATGCCAGCAGAGTCGGATTCGGGAAGGTGAAGAAATCCAAATTGTCCAGAGAACCTGACAGCTCCGTTGTTAGAATTTGTCCGAGTTTCTTTGCTCGGCTCTGTATGTTTTTGAGCTGGAGCCAAGCATATCAATGGTTAAACTGGTTATTGTGCAAATTTTAACGTGGCCCAGATGAGTGGTGCTGTCTCGGGTTCTGACGGACTGTCGAAAAGCTAATGGTTAACAAGCTTGCAGTTGACTCAGGTGCACAGATTGTTTGAGGCGATCACTGAAGGCAGCTCCTAGGATCTCTCGGCCGTGAGGAAACAGACCAGCGTATGACCGTGCCCTTAAAGCTCAGCGCAAACCTTAACGTCGGGATTTTTTCACAAAATGTTGCGGCTAAACTTTTCGTTCTCCCTACGGTCCTTGCCGTGTTAAATCAAACGCTCCGCATGCACACACAAACACATGCGTGCACACAAGGTGTTATGCATTGCTGCCGTGTGTTTTAAATCGTCGGCATTACATTTATATTAGAGTGGAGGAAATGTCCTTTTCGCATGCTTGATCAGCCAATGAAGAAATCCAACGTAATTGAGGCTCAAGGTGAATTGCATCCTGTCCCCCCCTCCCCCTGTGATGGAAAGGAAAGGAAAATTCCAGACGGCAATAAACAAACAAATCAAAGCAACAACGGGAGCGAAGGGATGATTTGGGAGGCATGAAATATGTATTGATTTAAGCCCTCAAATCTCAGATGAAAATGATCTTTTTAGTGATTTGTCTTAGGCCCTTTCAATAAAGGAGAGAGGGGCAAAAGTGCAAATGAGAGAGAGAGAGAGAGAGAGCGAGCGAGAGCAGCGCAGGAGCGAGAAAGGGACACTCTGCCCCCTCCAGAGCTCATTATCATTCTTAATAAGTCTTAAGGAATGAAGGAGCATTGAGTGTAAATGCAGGTAATCCTGACACTGGACAAGGTGAGTGGAGATGTAAGCACATGCTGACACGGGACACAGGGGAGTGAGACGGGGCCTGCTGGAACGTGTGGGGTAGCGCAGGTACAGAAGGGGCTGTGCTCTCCCTTTCGGAGTGTAACACAAGGGTTCAGGATGTCGACTCGTAACTAAACGGCTGCTGATTCGAGTCCCTGGAGGAGCCTTGCTGTGGGACCCTTGAGCGGGATAGTTAACCTTTACGGCTTCAGCGGAGGCGTTTGGCTTCAGAAATGAATACTGCTGCATCTCCTAGACGACAACAGCAACAATAGTAATAGCAGGATACGGTTCAGAGAAGTTCATCGGTTATAGCGTGGATCACTTTACAGTGGAATGTGTACACTGGCTTGGGTTATTTTTACACCTTCCGTCGCTTGGAATTAATTTGGCAAATTGTAGCCATACCATCACCTCAGCAAGAGAATGTGAGTTCTGTTTAAATAAAACAAATCTTTTGTTTCGCTAGTACTGTAAATAAACTACTCATTAAAATGTAATAATGATTTAATGTGGTCTTACCATATGAGTTAATTTGGAACATTTATTTTATCGTTTTTGCACTACGGCAGAAGGTCTCTGTGTCACTCACTAAGTCAACAAATCTTCTTACCTTGAATAATTTCTTGATCCCTCAGGATGAGCACAACATTAATTCGGAACACTTTTGGACAGAATCATGCGAGATAGAGAGGATTTCCATAATCTGCATGCAGCCAAGTAGCTGCTGGGTCCCTCAGGGCTTCACTGTTGGGCCCGTGATTTCCTTCATGTAAACATATGCATATGTGCAGTATGACATTTATACGTCGATGGCTTGCATGTTATGAGTCTTTCAAAGCAGCTGGACTCCTGCTGGTTTGCATGCAAAGAATTCCTGACCATCGGGACCCCAAACTCTTAATCGTTGATAATGGATAGATAGCCATATTCTCCTCCTTTAATATAAATCTGCGCTCAGAATTGTGAAATCACAGATCTTCAAAAACAAGTTTAACGGCATAATCAGATAAGCGGCATTCAACATCCGATATCTGCAAGAAAAGTAACGCAACTGAAATGTTATCGTCCTTATGCTGCCTTTTTTGTGCCTAACTTTTCACTTTCAGCAATGGTTGCGGTCGTGTTGGTCCATAATGTCAGTGAGCCAAACACGTATTGTATTATTTTCTAGCTATTTCTGTTTGCACTTAAGTGTTCTTTTTAAAATTATTTTTATAGGAGAACCCTCGACAGTAAAATGTGTTTACACCCGGTCTATATTGAAACGACATGAATGTTTATAAAATATTGATATCTATGCCCTGTGTGTGACTGAGGACATTAAATATGCATCCTATAAACACGCTGCGAGTTAAACTTCAGCTGGAAGCGCAAACGTGCGCAGTTGTAGCTGCTCCTTTGTCGTCGGTGCTCCCCAGCGAAAACACGGACGCCGTGTGAAGAGGAGCTGCCCTTTGTCTGGATGGCAGTAATGACATCCCTGTCCCACTCTGTCACGTAAAGATGATTTACCCCCAGACAGATGTTGGCTGCCTCTCTGCAGAACTCGCTCTGGCAAATGGGCCTCTTTTGTTCTATTTTCTCCCTGGGAGAAGGTTAGCAGGGAACCGCGGCACGATGCACCGCTTGTGCCCGTGTCACCTCTCAGTCACTGCCAAGAAGGAGTTGGGCCCGTGCTCCATGTCTCGCCGTGCGTCTCCATTCGTGCCGACAGCTGTGCTGACATAATGTGCAGAACGTTGCCCCCCCCCCAGCCACCCCATCCCCCTGCAGGCCCAGGTGTGGCCTGTTTTCATTGGAGAGGTTACATCAGTTGCAGGTAGCTGGCGCCCAACACCTCCCGCTTTTCCCCTTGGATGGAATCCCGAGGGAGCTGGAGAAGCAGAGAGCAATCGCCATGGCGATGGGAGCGCAGGATCTGCGATCAGCAGTCCGTTGCGGCTCCGGAACGCCACAGCAACAGGTTTTTGTTTTGTTTGTTGTTTTTTTTTTTTTTTTTTTCAGGACCCTGGTGCCCTGTGGGCTTCCTCTCGTTCAGGTTCATTTATGCAATCGCTTGCCGCAGTTGCACTGCGGAAGAGACTCTCGCAGGTTTCATTCTTGTTTGTGCTTCAGATATGAGTTTGGAAACACCTGGAAGGGGGTGAACAACTCACTGCCATGTGCAGATCAAACAGAAGCGATGAGAGATTGGGGTGGAGAGCTGCCGTGATGGCCGGCTTGGAAGGATCAGAAGTAATGATAGTGCACACACACGCACGCACGCACACACATATCTGTTTAATTTTGGAAAGATATATATATACAGCAGCGAGTTTCTGCAGTCTGTCGCAGAGCCAGAGTCAGCAGACAGGCAAATTGGGAACTGAAAAACTGAAGTTAAGCTCCCAAGTGCAGGGTGAGCTCTTCGGCAAAGAGTTTCAGGTGCAACGCAATTCGAGGCCCGGAGGTGCCGACCGCTGTTCTGAGGGGGTCGCTGTCCTGCCTCCTAGTCCGTTACGGGCACAAGACCATCCACCGGGGGCAGCAGGGCTGAGGGGAAAGTGCCCGGCGCGCAGCGGCAGCGTGAAGACGTCCTGTCTCCCGCTTCCAGGCTTGGTTGGGCCTGCGCACCCCTCCCCTCCTGGCGCAGGCCAGCACTCTCATGAGAAGTGCGGGGAAAGACAGCCTCGTCCTCTGCGTAGGTAGTAAGCCGGCCGTGTTTCGGATTAGAAGGCGTACGAAAGAAAACTTTTCATCCAGCAGCAGTTACACAAGCAAACTTTTGAACAAAATCAGGATGCTATTACTACACTATATAATTACAACATAATTACTGAGGGACTCTTTAGAATTTAGCAATAAGCCTAGAATAAACCTTTTGCTCGACACAGTTTGGGGCTCAACTCTGTCTGTTTGTGTGTGTGTGTGTGTGTGTGTGTGTATGGGGTGTTCAGCTGAGCTTCAGCAACCTTGAGAATAGGATCTACTGTCTTTTTGGAACACAAGTCAGCTCTTTGTCACTGCTTACTGTAATTAGGATTCTCTGGGCATCCGTATGACACCTCTCTGATCACATAGACTCCACTCGGGAGCCTCTGGTCTTAGGGGCACCTGGAAGGGCAGGTTACAAGTGGGGGCCGCAGGTGCCGTCTGTGTGCCTCGCGTGGGTGTGTGGGGTTGTGGCCACGACCCTGCGAAGGTGCACACTGGTTCCACCGCTGACGGGTACCGTCCTGGTCTTGGCCCAGGGGTGATGTTGAGGTGAGTCCAGACCACGGTCAACCTGCCTGTCGTTGGGTCCCATGCTTCAGACTCAACTCCGTGCGCGTCTGTACGTTGCGTCTGTGTGTTCCGCGTGTGGTGAGTGGGTACATGTCCGTGCGTGTTGTGCGCGTTAAGATTTAGCAGAAGTGTTTCCTCTGCTCATGAAAGATGCGCTTTCTATGCGTTACCTTCGGCCTGCAGGTGTGTCTTTCACCTTTGGCCTTTGTTGTCACACAATAGGCTGCGGTTACAGTGACCAATTTTATAGGCGAAAGGGAGACTTTGCTTAGTCTGAGTCGACCTTACTGCACCATATGAAGACTGTGATTAATATTAGCAGTCTTCACAGTGGGAAAGCACACATAGCTTAGCCATGCTGTTTTCTTAGTGTGCAACAACATACATTACTTATCATCAGGGTTGTTTATAGTAGAAAAACAGACCCTGTTAGTGTTCTTTAGCATGGAAACGCACGATTGTTAGCATTATTTAGCATCAAACAATTTGGTTCTTGGCATTAACGCTCTTCAGTCTGGAACAGTGGAAAAGCATGTCTGGGTGTCTAGCGTGGAACACCAGATGATAGTTTGCGTTCTGTAGCGCTGAACAGTTTGCTTGTCAGCGTTCGTTCTCTTTAGCGTGGAACGCCGAATGGTTGTGAGCATTCGTGTCCTATAGTGTAGAGAAGCAGATGACCGTTTAATGTGTTCTTTAGCAAAACCTGACTGTTGTGTAGTGTGTGCAGGGCAAGTGCACGGTTCACCTTTTCGCGTGGATCGTACCAATCGTATCTTGAGTTTGCTGCGAAAGCGGCCTGTCGGCAGGCTGACTTTTCGGAACGAACGGACGGACGGACGCCGCCGTCGCACCTTCGGCAAGCGCGTTTCGGGAGGCCAACGCGAAGCGCGTCAGGAAACGCGGGCACGGAGCGAACCGCAGGCAGAAGTCGGGGAGAAAGTCCTCCTCTCTCTTTCTCCTGCCCGAGACCTCATCCGCAGCAGGCTGAGCCACCCCTCCGCCGTAATTCCTCTTCGCACTTCCGCTTGGCTCACCAAGTAAATAAATTTTTCAGCATTTATTGGAAGGAAACTTGCCAGAAGGGGGTCTTCTCTCCGCCAATTAGCCAATTGATCGGGAGAACTTGAGCGCACCTCCAAGGCTCTCATCGCCCCGTTGCAGGACAGCTTTGTGGCGCTGTGGGATGGGCGTAAATATTTTAGGGGGGAAACCCTCGGCGAGTCTTGTTAGCGGCCCTGGGGGGGGCGCCACAGCAGCTGTTCCCGCCGAAGGTCCCAGCCAATTTTCTAAACTGTGATTAAAGAAAAGTTTGGGATTATTTAAACATGGTGAGGCCTGATGGGGACGAGGTCTCGGGGCTCAGAGGACGGGAGGGCGGAGCGCTGCGGTCGTTTCAAAGTCCCCGCCGCCGCCGCCGCCGCCACCTTTTGTCCGGGTTCGAAGTCGCGCCGCTCTCGACGTAGTGGTCATTCTGGGACGCATTACGCGCAGCGCGACAAAGACCCCCTCTTTTATGTACAAATGCTAATTAAATGTTTGCCCCCATCCCACGGGGGCGGCGGGGAAAGACTTGCTAGCAATTTGGCAGCTAATCAAATTGCATTTTAAATGGAGCCGTTTGAAGATTTTACGCCGCTCGGCTCTCAGGAAGACGCAGTGGCTCAAATTAAGCCGGAATAGGATGGCGTTCGCGGAAGGGAACAATAAAGCCGAAGCCGCCATGCGATTGTTTTATGCATTTATGTAAAACAGACAACTTAAGATATTTGATTTGCAGTTTTAATTAGTTAAAAGGAACACAGGTACACAATCAAAGGTGCTTTTTCTGCTTCCTTTTTCTTTCCGCGCTAAGTGGAGACGGGACTTCTGTGTTTCTCTCAATTATGCTTTTCTCCGTGGGAAACGTACTTTTTTCCCTTATAATTTAACTAATTGAAGGGAAATGCGCAATCTCGCGAGCGGGCGGACGCGTCGCCCCAGAAGCGCCTAATTTGACGCTGAAAGGCAGGCAGGGACGGCAAAAATGCGACAGAAAAGCCTGTCAACAAGTATGTTTGTCCGCCGAGTTTGTGCGCTAAGAAGCTGTCCACCCACATTTGGTCTACATCGTTGAGCCCCTTGCAGCCAATCGAGTCGCTCGCTCGGCATTCCAGGACATATTAGTGACGTTTCGTTAGCGGAAAACAGATAACCGGTTAAAAAAAAAATTAAATAAATAAATAAATTTAAAAAAAAAAATGCGCGTCGGAGGGTCACCGTTGTTTGTCGGGCAGAACGAGCGGAGAGCGCCGTTCCTGCGAAGCGAGCTCGAGGTTCCCGTTGTCGGCCTGTCTTTCGCAGCCCCTCCGAGGACGCCGCGGGGCTCGTTTGCTGCTTCGCCTCAGCCTCCGCGTCGAACCGCTTTTATGAATTCTCGCTGAAAATCCCGGAGACCCGCATACTCCCTTAGAATGTCCACAAAACCTGCGTAAAGGGAAGCGCGTCCGAGTGCGAGGTCTCCTTTCTGGCTTTAAAAGCCCCTTAACTGGCCTTGTTCCGATATCGAGAGAAAGGTTTGCTGCCATTTGCGCCGCCTGATACAGAGCGAGGCGCACACTGATGCAGAATTTGAATAAAGCACCATGTTTTGACCTTTGGATAAAGTTAGCATTTCAGGCGGGAAAAAACATGTGATATTTTACCACGCAATCGAGTTATTTCCTCTCACTTCTAGCAAAGCCCGAAATCTTTCAGGAATGTTTAACAAGTCGCGTCTTTCCGAGTTAATAGCGGGAGCTCCAGAACCCTGGGATGTACCTGCATTTTCTCATGCGTACTGTGCTTCATTTCAGTTAATCTTTTTGTGCCTTAGGGGTCAACGCCCGGCGTACTGGCCACAGCTCTTATATCGTGCAGTCGTAGGACCTGCGTTTGAATCCCCGCTCCTACCGTAGTGCCCTTATTGAAGGTGTTTACCCCGAACGTGTACAGTAAACACTTCCCTCGTGTACTTGTGTAAAGCATTCCTCCTGTCTTAGTGTTAAACTTTGGAGAAAAGTGTCGGGCGCATAACGGTTAATATAGTAAGCGCTGCCTAAATGGGAAGTACGAAACCAAACAGCAGCTTCTGCTAAAGCAAATTTGGATTCAAGAAACACTCCTCATTTGGGAGAGACGCAGCAGACTGCGTGTTTGATGTGCCACAAGAGTGAAACATCTCCTCTGTATGTTCACCAAGGAAGGAGGAGGTAGAAATCAAGGACTTTCATGATCGCGGGCCTGTCTGGAAGGCAGCCGCTTTGAAGTCGGACCCGTCTCGTGCCCATGGGTGTGCCTTCGATCTCGATGCTCTCACGTTGAATTTGTCACGGCGGTCGTGCTTTCGCGGTCCTCGGGGAGCGAATGGAGAAGTGCTGTATGTGCTGTATGTGCTCCGCTTCGCCATGGATCAGCTGGGCACGTTCACGGGAAGGTCTTTGGGCAGCGAATCGTGGAAGCTGTTGTGAAGTGTCGCACCCATGTGTTGGTGGCGCGGGGCGTAGAGACGAAGCGACGGTGGGCAAAACGGCATCCAAAACCTGACTTGTGTTAGACCGCAGTCTGCGAGCTCCGCTTAACAGCCTTGACCAAATGTCTTTGTTCTGCCAACTACCAGCCCTAACCTGTCAGAAAGATAGGAAAACATTTTAGATGTTTTTTTCCCCCTTTTATTAGCACACCATAACAATGTATTGTATTTGACTAAGGTGGATGTTTTGATATGGGGGTGTAACTGGGTGGGGTAGTTTTGTGATGCTGTGTCAACATAATCATTGGCACTCAGATAAACGCAAAATTAAAAACAGGAATGGGGGAAAAAAAGTTTGAAGACGAAAGGACGCGTGAGGAATAATAAAGTTATTTCCCTCTGAAGCTGGAATTTAGCTGACTAGGCCACAAAAACTGTAGTGCTTCATGGCAGTGGCTTGGGCCATATGTGGTCGGTTTCATTTGAGAGATGCCTCATTGCTTTTACACTCCAAGGTAATTAGCATTGGCTTTTATTGGGGGTTTGCTGGAGAGAATCGGCCACTCCCTCTCATCCGTTAAACCCAGACTCCAAAACCACGACGGGGCCGTCTGCAGTCTGCTTTCGCTGCCATTGTTGTCGCTGCCGATTTCGTGCTAATCCGAAGCGGTCGATATTGCCAAACTTTTCACACCCCGCTCAGTTATACAGCTGGATGTTTGACGCTGGCAGCACAGTTGAAAGACATTCCTCAGATGCACAAAGTTAGAAGCCTACCTCAGATTTGAACTGGTGACCTTCTGAGCCCATACCCTTAACTAGCATGCATGCTCACTGCGTGTAGTGAAGAATCTGCGACTCATTTGCGATTCGCTTCCCGCAGTTCCGGGGGGAAGGTCGGGTGACTGGGTGTCATGGCAACCCCGGCCACCAGGAGACCACCCTGGGCTCACCTAGATCGGCCTCTGGCTTGCGACGGAAGGGCGGCGTCTGAGAACGCTGTAGCTGCCACACCTGGTTTACCTGCGAAACTTTGCGAGAGACGGGATGGTAAAGATAAAGGTGGTCAGTGAGCCAAGATGAGTCACAAAATTTATGGCATTTATTGTCATCTAATTCAGCAGATGGCAGATTGCTTAGAGCTATGCATTTGAAGAACCTTGAGTTTCAATACAAGTTCCCGATGTGGTATTGTCGCTCAAGTTACTTAAACTGAAGGTACTTAAATAGCATCAGTAAAAATGACCCTGCTTTCTATATGGGTAAATCGGCATAAGCAGCTTAGCACACGAGCATCACCCTGTAAATCACCTGGGAGAAAAGTGCCGGTGAAGTCCAACGGTAATTTTCCCCCAAATATCCTGATGGAAACGGTCAAGCGAAGGCTTCGTCGCGTGACTGACTGCGACGTACGTAGCACCAAGGAAACCACTTTGTCTACCTGCTTCTTGGCGATAAAAGAACAGTTCCACGGCACCCCCCCCGGCTCGCTCGCCGCTGCTCAGCCACGTGTCGGTCGCCTTTAATCCAGGGAGCGGCTCCGAGCACAATGTGAGAGCTTGAGGATGTCCAGCGCTGGGGACTCGGAGGGGAAGCCCGCTTCTAATTAATGACGGGGTCATTTGGGGGCGTCCCGGTCCCTCCACGGTGCCGGACGCTATTAAAAAGTCTCCTTTTTATTTATGGAAATAAAATGTGAGCTTCTTAAACAATAGTGAAGAGCTGGTTTTAAGGGCACCAGATTTTATCTTTTTCATTTTTTTTTTTTTTTTTTTTTTTTAATAAAAACCTGACTTAGTGGAAGTTTAATTAATAAGGGACTTAAAGCTTTGAAAGAGGAGGGAACAGGGTCTTTAAGGGGGTACTTATTTTTCCATCTGGGCTATCCTCCAAAAAAACTAGTCAATTAGTGTCCTAAGCTGCAGAGACAAAAAACGTTATTAGTTCTAGCAAAAAGAATAATGGGTTTAAAAAGGTTGTGCTTGCGAGGAGGGAACGGGCCCAAGTCCCCACCAGAGTCGTCACTTTTATATTTTTTCATAACCACCAAACACCAAGCAGATTATTTGGCTGGGAAATATTTTTGCCTTAATTCCTCCCACTACTGTAATAAGAGTGGGATCGTAGGGTTGAAGGTCCAGCGCTCGGACGCTCCAAACGCGAGTTCTGGAGCTGCTTCCGGGCCGACAGCCGCTGCTTCCAGATCTCAGGTGTCAGGGCTTCGGAAGGAGAACAACTGATTTCTTTAAAAGCAATTTTCATTTCTGATTAATCAAGATATGAACATTTTGATTTGGAATTCATTAAAATGCCAGTTGTAATTAACACGTCGATCCATATGATCTCTCCGGATTGGAAAAGCCAGGGTGCGTTTAATAAATTTCCCCCCCGTTTCCACTTAGCGTCACACGCTGTTTCGTGTGGTCTGCCGTAATGGAGGGGTGTGTGTGATGGGATGGCGCTGCAGCCTTTTCTCCAAAATAAGTCCAGGCCTGATAATGTCAGAGCTGGATTTCAATTAAAAAACACCACGCTGTCGGCCATTGCTTCCGCCATCTAAAGGTTGGGATTGATTTTGCTTCCCACGTATCTTGGCATGAGCATGGTACCGCAGATCAGAGGCCTTCGCTCAGACCACCAATCCTGGACGCACCTGAGCACTGGGGACCTATGGGACAGTTTATATTTTTGCATGTTTTAAAATATTTTTACACGTTATCTTTTATATGCAGTGATGTTTTCAAATGTACCATTTATGTGTTGTTGCACGTGGTCAGAAACGATGGCATGCGTCCTATATATAATATGGCTGCATGATAGTGTTGGCTTCTTTTGCTTTTTTTCTTCTTTTTTTTTTTTTGCTTTGCAGAAACTTTCACTGAAAGCGAGTTATCGTTCGCAATTTTGCCACACGCTGTTGCAATTCTGAGGGAGCACCGTTTTTAAGCAATTTTTTTGCGCAGCAGAACAGAGCAGCACTGAATGAGAACAGTGTAGGGCCAGAAAAAAAAATGCAAATGCATTCAGGTGCAAGTAAACACAGTAAAATAGTATACAGTAGAGTATTTCTATGAAGTATTTCTATGAAATACAGTACGGTTCATCTGCCAACAGGGTTACAGACGAAACAAAAGACAAACGATCATATAAAAAAAGACAATACATACTCTATTTACATTCTATACTAACATAACTGGAACAACTATAATAAGAGGGAAAGCATCCATTCATCATCATTAACTGCTTTATCCTGGTCAGGGTGGCAGTGGTCTGGAGCCTATGCCATAATCACTGGGGACCAGAACAGGAAAAACCCCCCCGCACGGGACACAGGTCCATCACAGGTGGGCCACACATACAAATTAACACACTATGTGTAATTTAGCATGACCACTTAACCTGAAACACATTGCTTTGGACTGTGGGGGGGGAAACCCCAACATCTGGAGGAACCCCACACAAATGTGAAAAAGGGAAAGCAATAGCAAATCCGTAAATTAATTTTACTTAAGTACAAGGAGAACTCTAGACTGACATGAAACTGGAAAAATAAACCAGAGGGGGTCAAAAGGTTTTAGTACTTTAGAGGAGTGGTCATGCGGCACCAAGAAATTCCAAAAAGCCAATCAGATTTCCCAGGATTTGCGAGAATTACGATGGAAGTTGCATGATGGGTGCTAACCTCTCCGGTGCTTGAAAGTTAGACTCTGGGTTCAACCGCATATTTGTGCAGGGAACTTTTGGTCTGGACCACAGCGATGGAATACATTTTCTGGCCAAATGTGAGAACTCACATTCCATAAATTCCTCAAAACTAGACATATATTCGAGCGTAAAACTGGACACAAGTACCGTTGTCTTGAACACAGCAGTGCCCCCCCCCGCCCTTAGGTGCACATCCACTTCCGCCGACTTTGACCGTGTTTCCTCGCATCCTTGTCCTCCTGACCCCCAGGCAGCGGCATCGCAGCCATGTCTACCACAGCCACCAGGAGGCGATAGCGCTATGGGGGGGGGGGGGCGGGTTTGGAGTGGTCTTCGCTTGATAAAAAGCTCACGTCCGAGAGCTGCATTAGAAAGTTACGGTGGGAATATTTGACGCGCAGATGATTTGTGGAGAAAATTACTGTTTGGTCCAGTGTTTGAGTGGAGCCACAGAATTAGACTTCCATCACAATTAATTAGAGCTCCTGCAGGAGATGTTCCGTCTTGAGCTCATCTGCGCAGGATAAACAAGCCCCAGCACAGGATATATGTCCTTTTATTAGCTGACATGATCTGGGCCCAGGCGGCGTGGATGCGTTCCTGCCATCACTCACCGCCATGTCTCCAGGCTGCTTTTATGACTTGTTTTGTTAAAAACCTCCGTTTTTTTGGCCCCCCCCCCCCGCCGCCATGCTAGGTATCAGAGTTATAGGCCTCCTATGCAAATTAGGCCATGTTGACAGTTTGTTATTCATGTCGCCGCCTTTTTAAACACTTAAAGGGTGTAAATTTGGAGCTGACAGCCTGTGTTGAAATTGCCACTAAATATTATTAAATATTTTAACAAGTTCCTTGTAAATATGCCTTAAATGTTTGAACGATAGGCAGGAAGAAAAATGGCCTTGCATCAACTTATTAGAGGCTGTAAAATGGCGCTGATTTACAGCGGACCCGGACCGACTCGGGCCGCATCTTCCGCGTCACCCGTTTGCCTCCGCCGTCCCGACACCCGCAGCCAACATCTATACCTTGAGCTTAGTCGTGAAGCACCGGCGCAGAGAGAAAATTCTAGAACGTCCCTGGAAATGTGCGTGAGCTACCTTTCCCGATGTCACACATTAAATCGGTTGTCTCTGCCAGGAGTCTGTGTGTTGTTTGCTAGAGATGGCAGCAGGTGGTGGAGTGGTAAGCATTACTACTGCTGGCTTGGAGGTCCCAGGTTTGAATCCCACCTCCAGCTGCAGTGCTCCTGATTACCCTGTATTGAAACATTAAAAATTACCCTGCTGTGTAAATGGGTGAATCAGTGTAAGCTGCCATTTGGCCAGGATCGGAGCAATAAATGAATGTAAAAATGAGACCGAACCCCTGACCACACCTGGCTGCCACTTGCGTGCGAGGTGTCCTGGTGTGTGTGTGTGTGTGTGTGTGTGTCGGGGGGGGGGGCCCAGTAACCACCCTTGTCAGCAGGTGTGAGCCCCCCAGCAGATTCTGCCTGCAATTGAAAGGTGCACTACAGCATTTGGCCAAATCCACAAGGGCAGTGTAATGTTTCTAACTACTTAAACACAAGATTTCTTATATTTATCTTATTTGTGCAAACATTTTTAAAAAGCTTTAAACCGGGTTTAGCTGATGTTTGGTAAAAGGGGCAGAAGTTGCCAGCAGTAGTTTAATATTTAACACTGTCAGTTGAAGGTCTCAGGTTCAAATCCCACTCCTGCTGTAGTACCTGTCATTGAGGTACCTGAATTTTTAGAATAAAAACTGTTGTGTTGAGCAATAGGGTGAATCACTCTAAAGTTGCTTGTCTAACACTGCAAGTCTCTCAGAAGAAGGTTTCAGGTAAATAAAGGTTAATATTAATAATAATAAAGTCCCTCAACACTTCAGTGAGATGTTTTAGGCATCCCTGAAGGATCCCGGAAGCAGCCCTGGCGTTGGAGGGCGATGCCGTGTCTCTCTGTAGTTACCTGCTGTTTTTCTTTTGCTTCTACTGGTAACAGGAACAAATGCAGCTTGTTCACTGTTGCCATGGAAGTCACTGCGCGTCTGTCAGTTAGCGTGTGGCTTGCAGGTCGAACCCGGTCCCTGGCAATCGCATGCAGGGGCCTGTCTTTTCGCTGCCATCACCGCGGAAATGTCCTCTTTGTAAGGGGACCGCCACCTGAACCCCTCAACCCCTGACCGCGGTAAGTTTGAGCCATCATAGTGGGACAGCGCTGACACCTGGGGTGTGGGTCACTGAATAGCAGGGTGAGCGAGGAGGGCAGGGAGAAAAACAGCTGGAAACTACTAGAAATACTCAGAGGAGCCTGACCACGACTTCCCGCTCATGAAGGTTAACTTGTGCGAGTACATACG
Organism: Heterotis niloticus; assembly: GCA_018136845.1. NCBI lineage: Eukaryota > Metazoa > Chordata > Actinopteri > Osteoglossiformes > Osteoglossidae > Heterotis > Heterotis niloticus. Next base: position 9,332,135 of record CM030892.1, on the reverse strand, counting down.
TGTGTGTGTGCGTGTGTGTATCCTCACATGTACACACACTGGGCAAACTTTACTACAAGTTCAGCGCACCCCTCAGCTCGTGGCCAGATCTCTCCGGAATACAACTCCTTCCAGCTGACTGATGCTGGGTTATTTGCTATCACGTTTCTCTCACCAGCATTTGGGTTTGTAAGTTATTTTATTAAAAAGTTCAAAAGGACTTGGCTGCTTGCTAAAAATAAAAGAAATGACACTATTGGAAATGGTGCCGCGGTTTGCTTTAACCTTCAATTACTGAAGAAAATGTTGGGCATAAATGGTTGAAATGTGTGATTTCCCACAAACTGGTGCTGCCGCTGGTGCCAGCTGGTTCTTGCATTCAGTAAAACACTTGAACACATGTTGGACGGCGGTCAAGCAGAGAACGGCCACCATTAAGGAGCTCATGTACATATAGTAGGAGTGTTAAGCACATTGAACATGAACAGAATGGCGACGGCAGGCCTAGACGTTTGTTTAAAATGTTGGGGATTGAAGTACTAAACAGCTACCTTTATTTATTTATCTGATGTTTTCTCAAAGGTAAATTTTAATGGGAGGTTTAACTTCTAAGCTGCTGACAGTGATTTACTCATTTTTACTGTACAGCAGGGTAATTTTTACTCTATCAGTCTGGATTAAGTACCTTGTTCTCCTAAGCAGGGTGAAGATATGGTTTTGGAGGTAGCCTGGTAAGTCATTCTGGAGGACTTTGTGCAGTTCCCAGGGGTGACCAGAGGCTGAGGAGTTGGGGTTCTGGTCATGCGACTGACCACTCATTTCAATATACCGTTTACATGATTTCTTTAAATCATTCTGGCATAACAGTATTGTTGTGGTACAGAGATACAAAATTTTATTGTTTTTTTATTTCAAGTTATTTCTTTTTGTTCTCTTGAAATATTCTTGTGTGAAAAAGGGTGTGAAACTGTTCCCGGATAGGACACCATTTTTTAATTTTGAAATAATTTTTAAATAAATGCTTAAAAATATTAAAAAATAGTAAGAAATAATTGTGATGTGCTAAGCCGTCCCATCATTCCAGTATCTGGTCTCTTGAGGTCTGGTCCTGTACAAACAAACCCAACTAATAATACCCCTGCAGTGTGTCTCCAGTCTTTTTGGGAACTCCAGTTGGGCAGATTCAACTCCCCCCAAACAGTCTGCTTCCTAACCCCCGTCTCGATGCGTTCGTCCCCCAGGGGGAATGGTTGATGTGACAGGCGCCGTGTCAGCACCTCGTCACCCCTGCTCAGTTTCCATGGGCCACGCTGTAACCTTGCTGCAAGCTTATGTGTATGCTCTCGTGTGTGTGTGTGTGTGTGTGTGCGTGTGTGTATGCTGACCCATGCCACATGCAGAACACATCTTAGGGATACGCAGAACCAACGGGAAGAAGGCACATTTAAAGAATGGTGTGCGTGAGCAGTCAGCATGCCATGGCCCAGGTCCACCCTAGTCCGGGCACTAAAGATGAAACTCCGGTGAGACACATACAGTCCAGCCCTCATCTCCGACTTGTCGAAGTGCTGCTCATTGTAGTCTTGGTGTCCCCTGGGCACACCTTGGGCTCCTGCTAGGGGTGCTGTAACAGGGGACTCCTAAACTCACACGTCAATGGTGGTTGCCGTGCTGGCAGTTTTATTTATTTTCCTGACATGATCATACGCTGCCAAATCTACTCAGAAAAGAGTGGACCGGTTAGGTGGTGGGGGTCCTGATCGCCGTGGGAAAGCCATACTAAATGTCCGCTGGCCCCCTCTGAACTGCACTGGACTGTCGGGGGCGCCCTGTTGTTTTTATTTGTTGTTGTTAACATTTCCCCTCTGGGGGGCCACCGGCATTTAGCAGGGCTGTCACTGACACCACGGTGGACGCCATGGAAATGGACCCCCGTGGAGTCAATGGATGAACTCCTGGCTGTAACGCTGCAGGGCGTGAGCCTCAGTTTCCTTTCGCACCGTCGTGCCTGTGTGTGTTTTGTGTCTGTCATGTCGTCAGGTTCCAGTACCTCCCGCAGACCCTCACGTCAGTTTTCAAAATCCATCACGTTCTTCCCCTCTCCTTTTTCTCTTTAACAGCAGCGATACAGCATTTAGACGTATTGATTTGCCACAAATTGTCGACTCTGTTACTTTAGAGGTAAAACTGCAGATCAAGTTACTCTTCTGTTGTCATTCGTGTCCTCGGTGCAAAGCATCATGGGAAATCCCGTTCTACTGTAAGGCACCAACGTACAGATGGTGTGGGATTTTGAGTATTCCTGTGAGTTTTTTAGTAAGTAAGAGACTGTTTTTGAGCAGGAAATTGCCGGTATTCCCACATGGTTTCATTTAGGAGGAGCGGATGCACCAGGGGGATACGGCGGGTCGCCGTGGGACGCCATTCTGATGAGCTTTTGCTGATGCAGGCATGACAGATGAGCAAGGCATTGTGGGTGGTGAAGCAGTTTTGCCTTTCGTTCATTTCCATTTTCATTTCATTTATTAATTTAATAGACACATAAAATTCAGCCAACAAAGGTGTATTAGCAAAAAACGCAGTGGTTTAGATAAATAGACAGAACTCCTGAACCACAGTCTGATAAAACATTTTTGTTGGTGTGCTTTACACAAGCAGGTGCATATGGAATTTACAGGAGACAAATAGTTGATCGTGACAGTTGGTGTGATGTTTATAAAGCAGTTTGACTTTGAAAGAGTAGTATTTGTGAGGCTCTTGTTGAATGTTGAAAGGGATTCAGCAACTGTGAGGGACAGAGGGAGCTCATGCTGCTACGCGGAAGCCGAAACCAAGAACCTACAGATGTTTAGGATTGGTCCCCTCGTGAGTGGAACTACCAAGTGGCCGGACGTGGAGGAGCACAACGCTGTTGCTGGGGCGTGGGGGGATGCTAAGATCCTGTAGATATGGGGGTGCAGATCCTGCAACGATCTTGTGAACTCAGCGCGGTACAAGCAGCTACAGAGAGACGAGGAGAAGGAGACACATGGAAACACTTTCGCAGGTCAAACACAACTCATACCGACCGAAGAGGGACTTGGCGTTGGGAAGGAGCTGACTGCAAGAGGGCCGAGCAGCTGACGTAGGAATGATGAGACTCTTGACTCATCACTTTCGACCCTGACAATGCGTCTGGACTTGTCAAGTTCAGCACGAGCTAACAGCAGAGCAGCTACTCTCGTCGTATTTGCGAGACTGTCGGGTTTTGCACAGTTTTATTAGGATTCAGGAGCAGCAGCTACATTGGAGGTTAGAGCCAGGTTTGAATCCCGCCTTGAGCACGGTGCTTACATTGAACTGACCCAGTAAAAATACCCTTCTAAGTAGCATGAAACTGTAAGAAAAGTGTCCATTAAGTAAGTAAACACCGAAGGTCACGAAAACTTGCATGGCGGTAATGTTTGAAGAAGTAAGGTGTACAAAGTAATCTTATATACAGTATACAGTAGTCCTAAATTATTGCTATGTTATTAAATTGGTTCACGTCCCAAGTCGGACAAATGTTGTGTCCTCTCCTATGGTTAGGGAAGTGTGTGTATGTATTAATATTAATATTAATAGTATTAGCGTTGGTTTTCCACCTGTTACCTCCTGACCCGTTGTGTGTGTTGCGCTCCTTTACTGGGTCTTGACGCCAGTTCTGTTGACTCTTATTATTTAAAGGATTCATTTCAGCCACGGCGGCGTAACGAGTCACACGACACAAGGATTTTTGTCTCGGACGAATGTCCGGCAGAGTGGCCACGTGCAGAGGCACAGCTCTTCTAGAAGATCTGTGAGGCTCAGTCTCAGCAGCTTTGGAAGATTCGCTCACTGATGCACGCTCGCTTGCATGTGCATCCACCTTGCTTTATTTACATGAAGCGGGCGATGTAAATGAGCCTTTAGACACTCGGATGCGTCTCGCTGCTCCTCCTGCTGCCGGGGCGGTTCTGCAGTTTGGACAACCGATTCCCTCAGATCACGCCGACATGCGGGATTTGCCGTCGGCTCCCGTCGCGTCTCCTCGGGCCGGGCCCGTCACGCGCGCTCTCTCCTGTCCCAAACACGGCCGATGAAAGTTCACGCGGATGACGTGTAGCCGACGCGCGGCTCTCCACCTCCCGCCGCATCCCGCCCCATCCCACCCCATCCCACCGCTGCAGGGGTGGCAGAGGCCTACGCGGCAACGACCGCTACCTCCGTAACACAGACGAAGGGAATGGGTTTGAAGAAGCCGGACCGCAGCGCGAACAGCGTGGATGACTTATTAATTCAGCGTAATTTATACAGCGCCCTCGATGGAGGAACACCATTCATTGTATTGGTACATTGTTGACTTCAGAACTGGACAAAATATGCTGTATCCATAAAGATGATACATGGGAGGTGGTTGACTACGTTACATCGTGTAGTTTGCGCCTGTCGAATTGTTTGCGGGCATAAATTCCGAGGTGTTAACAAAGCTGTGTTTACCATTTTGATTAGTCGGCGCGGGGCGGTATTTACGCTGCCTTTGGGCTCCTCGGCCGTTTGGCTCAAATTGATCGCTGTCGCCGCTCGACAATTTCTCTTACTTTCGAGTGCCTCGCACGAGGCTCATTTACCAAATAACCTGTTAAAGATTCAAAGTAGCCTTATTGAACCCGGGCTAATTAATAGCTGGCATTTGGCGCCGAAATCCATCAGTACGGTACAATTATTTATTTAAACCGCTCGCTGTTTCTTGTGCGGCGGCGGCGTCTTGCGTCTTTTCTAAGTATCGAGACATTTAGCCTACATTTCTGGTGGTTTGTGTGCTTAAAAGCGCATGCTTCTCCGTCCTGTATGAACTTTTAACGCAATACCACGCGGTTTTAGCAAGATGGACTTTTATCATCGTGTGGTACGAGATGAGGGCGCCAAGGTTTCAAGTTAGTACATGTAGCTGCCGTACTAGTTCTTTTGCTGTTTGAATTCCCAAGAACATTCGAAGGTAAAAATGTTTTCAACTGATATTTCATATTTTTATCTGAATGCTCTATTATTTAACTATTCTACATGATGTTAAGTGCCTTGCATACCTATCACATTACTGTATAATTTGGATAGATGTTTTTTCTTCACCAGTTATGAATAACTGGGGAACAATAGCAGGCAATGTGATCTACTCCTCTCCTGTGGTTTGAGCCTCTAACCTCCTGGTTGCGAGCACAGTGCTCCAGCAGCTTGGCTCCCTGCAGGCTGTGTTTAAACAAGGCAGCAAGGAGCAATGCAGAGAACATCAGGGAGAAGACAGATATTGTTTTTTTATAACCTGACCTTTGAGTTATTAACTTCCTCTTGATGTATAACTGTGTCGTCGCGGCTCCTCTGAACGTGGGGAAACGGCACTGTGGGTAAATAACCGCCCCCAGAATGCGCCGGAAACGGCACTTCAACAAACACGAGGGGCTGTGGATACATCTTATTATTTGGGAGTGAAGGATGTGGAGGACGGTGGGGCAAGGCTGCAATGAAGCTCTGCAGGCCATCGCCAGGGAAGGCCCGCTCCTGAGACCCTTCCCGCACCATCCAGAAACACACATCTCACCGCAGGGAGGCCTGCGACCGCAGAGCTGTTCCCCTCTCCCCGCTTGCCACATCCAATGGGCTTCATTCGAATGAGCTGCCGAGGAGCACCGCTCCGGGCACTTCTGCCAGGCGTGCCGTATGTTCCCCAACACGAGCATATTTGTGTGCAAATCATTAGCATGTCATTATCTGGCGACGCTCTGACACACAGCAGCTTTGTTTGATGCCACGCTTTCATAACTGGGCCTCACATCAGAAGGCTGCGAGTTCGCATCCCACAATGGGCCCTGCTGCTGTATAGTAGGCACTGGTTAAAAAGTAATCACTATGTAGCCACTCATGTACATAATTCATTTTGGCCATAGGGGTCAGGTAATCAAATAGGTGATGTAATAAACAAATAACAGGAACAGGAAGTGATCTTCATCACTCTTTTTTTTTTTTTTTTTTTTTTTTTTGGCGCTTCATCACTGAGGTCATCTTTGTTCCTAAATGTATAAAACTTGTGCTTCTAAACAGGGGTCAACATGTGTCCCATGTTAGCCACATATATGCATTTAGAAAAGTAGCTGTTCATAAAAATGATAATAAAATAAAACGAGCAAATAGCAGTATGCAGAAAACAGACAGTACGACTGCCAGCCCATATAAAGGAAGCTCACATTGTAGTCACATTCAGTCCTGCGTTGTTGGCAGAAACACTGTACTGATATTAAAATACTCAGACACCCATTCCTCATATAATCTGGTTAATTTGTTGAAATGATCCTGTTAGTGCTTTTATTTCTTAAAGAAAGAAGCTGGTTATTGGGAGTAAAGCATGACACCTAAAATAAAGGGTGCTTTTATGCATGGCAATGCTTGTCTTTTAACGCTATATTTCATGCATTCTTTCGATATAAATAAGTTTTTGTCCAGTGCAGGGTCAGGTGTGGCTTCGTATTTACGTGAATCGAGGGCTGTGATGCGGAAGTGGGAAGTCTGCACAGTAAATGCAGAGTGAAAGACTGCAGGCACCGAATAGAACACCTGTTGTGTGGTAAAACGCGAGCGCAATGAGCAAAAAGGCTTTTTTACCAAAGAAAAAGCCTGCTGTATGAAGAAGCATGATCTGATTCCCCCATCCTTTTGGTGTCGCCCTTGAGGTCTCAGCACCACATGTTTGTTCTCCAACCTCTACTGCTGTCATCAGTCTGTCTTTAGTCATTCAAAATCTCTTACTGGGTGAGGTTTTGTGCAAATTTACTCATGCAGAAATATTTTTTAGAACCGTTTAGTAGTTAGGATGTGTTGAGAAACCCAGTCCTTACAAAGCATTACAGGTACAGAGCTAAATGTCGCGTAAAGTTAATTCTGTTTCACAAACACTGCTTCTGAAATGGACTCATGGCTTGTAGTTTTGCTAAATAGTTTTTATTCCCATTACCTACATGTTCCACGTGTGTTCACTGTCAGTCATATAGCCACACAGTGAAATACCCCCTGCGTGGTATATGACTGTTTCTGCTCCTTGACCCGAAACCCCTTTTTAACCAAATGTTGCTTTGTCTTCGGGTGGTGGCTCACCGACGTTCAGCCTTCCAAAGTGGTTCTTCTGCGCAAAAAAGTGCAGCGATGGGGTTCAGCCTGACAGAAAGTGAAAAGAAGAGCGAACAAACGTGAACCATTGCGTGGCCCTCGGCTCCGGGGCCATCCGCCGCTGTGTCGACAAGCTACCTTCTAGTCCTATCGCGGTACCTCGCAAATGGAGGCAAAACAGACATTTAGCGGGAAAATAAGAGCAGATAATTTGAGTGTAATTACAGGCTTTCCGTGCATTTCTCTCATTCGCGAGCTTCTTTTCTGAATGCCGGGTGTGATAATGTTCATGGCGGCAGTGGCAGCGGTGGAGGCGGCTGTGGGGTTGGGTCGCCAACAAACGTTTTGTTTTCCATTACTTTTGATTGGGCCGATAAGAGAAACAAACAGGGTGTGTATTTTGCGTCGCTCCAGCTTGCCGGCGGCTCAGAATCCCGCGGATGCGCCGCACATGTGTGTTGCAGCCCGGGGCGCAGGACAGTCTGCTGCGGGGCCGCAGAGTGCTGATCTGGTCCTTCTGCACCGCAAAAAATAAAATATGGCCCAAATTTTCATTAAGGTGCTATTGATTAGCCTTTCCTGGCGATGAATTATAGGCAACATTAAATAAAAAGGAAAATATTTTTATGCCTTTTCCTGGGCTGTGCCAGAAACGCCGCTGCTCTGTGCACTCGCCCCGACAGGCACGTCGCTCTCACTCGAATTCTTGTGGTTCCCGCAAAGTCAACGCGGTTGTTTTTTCATTAAAAAAGAGAACGCCGTGCTTTTTTTTTTTTTTTTTTTTTTAAAAACATTCTTCTCTTTTTTTTTTTCCCCCTCAACTGGTGCAAATAATACAGGGTGCGGCGTGATGCGCCTGGTCATGTGACCCGAGGCCACATCCATGCGGAGAAGCATGCGCACGGACCGAAAGCGAACGTTTCGCTATAAAAAGGGCAGAATGGGTGCGACACAGCAGTGGGGTAAAACAGGGTCAGAGGGCAGGGTTTGTAGGAGATTAGCGTAGCCATGGTGCGGCCGTCCTGCCACACACCTGAGTGGTTTCCTTTTCATACATCAAAGCAGTTTTTGCCACCATCTTCCCTTCATGTTTGCGCCCAAAGTTACATTTTTCCTGTTTTCTCAGTCGTCTCCAGACGCACGGTATCATGTTCCATAAGCCATTTGGAAAAACCTCAGGAACACGGAAGAGGGTTTCCATGGGGGGGGGGGTCTGAACAGATGAAAAGCGTGTGGTTGAGAAGGATACCTGCTGTTCCGGGAGGCCGGAGAACCTGGGGAAGGGTCATCCTCCTCAACCAGGTGGAGCTGAGCAGCCTCGCTCAAGCAAATTTGTGCCCATTTCCGGGCGGCTCTTTTATTCATGGCGTTGCGCGTTTGGGGCGCAGAGGAATTATTCTGCATTGAATAAGTACTTTTTGTGTATTATGCATAGGGTATCTCCTAAGGGTATTCGCAAACAATGTTCCGCCTGTTTTTTCACCCTCCCTGGAATTAAATATTTAAAAACTTGGGGAGGAAAAAAAAACAAAACATCAAACTAACATAACAATCGCCAGCTGTTGCTCATTTGCATATGAGCCCAACCTCGTGCAGCTCTGTCGCCGAGGGTTCGGGTGGGTGGGGGAGAGGCAAAAATTTGACTAATATAACCTGATTTTTACAAAGGGCTTCGGGAGACCTGTCGCCCAGTGGCTGAAAATGCTGCTCGAAGGAGCGAGAAAGGCAGCTTTGGAGCAGAAGGCGGTGTCGTTTGCGGGTTTCGGCGGTAGGCTCGAATCCCAGTTACACCCGGACAGACGCAATTGCCCAGATGCAAAAGTTCCCAAAACTCAGGAAGGAAGGAAAGAAGGAAGAAAGGAAGGAAGGAAAGAAAATCTCTCTTTTACTGCCTCATGACACCAGTAATTACCTGTTCCAAAGTGAACCTCAGCTTTCTGAAGCTGGAGGTCATACAAAATGTGCACATGTGTGCACGTACCCGCGCGCACACATGCGCCCACACGACCACATGCATGCGTTCTCAACCACACATATGCACACCGAAACACACATGTGCGCACTCCAACACACACGCATTTGGCACAGGTCTCCGCTTTACAGAATATCTTTGGAATGTGTTGGCTGTCTGACTCGAGAACATTTTTATTATAATAATTATATCGTTCAGAGGAGTCCATGCGCCAGTTTGCCTTCCGTGTGTCAGGGAGCTTCTCTTCTTGTTCTCAGGCCTCTTTTTAGGCCTTTCTAAGTGGGCCAAACCTGGAGGCTCCACAGCATGCCAGTTTATGCTCAGCACACACTGTACATTTAGTCATTTACCTGATGCATCTCTGCAGAGTGATTTACACTGATTTAACTGTTTATACATCAGGTTAACTTTTACTGTGACAGTTTAGGTTATGTCCTTTGGTCAAGGGAACTACAGCAGGAAATGGGATTCAAATCTGCGGCAAGATAACGCTGCAACATTCAACGTGTTGGGTTGTTCATTGTCATGTTTTAAAAACCCCTGTGTACAGAGACACTGAGTGAGTGAGTGAGTGAGTGAGTAAATCACAAGACAGCCTACCTATTTGTCCACCATTGACAGTGAGACCAGTTGGAGGACAGGGTCCCATGAATGTTGCCTCAGTTACTCAGGAGACCCCACAGTGACCTGAAGTGGAGAGGAGGCTGACCCTGGTCCACCAGAGGACTGTGGCCCCGTCCCATCTCAGAGATGTGGACTTTGTCCACCTCTTAAATGCAGCGAAATAAAACACCTGTCCTGTAGCTTTGATGAACTTAGCTTTGCTGGTAACAATACACCAAACAACACACACACACACACACACACACACACACACACACACACACACACGACTCAGACTGGAATGGCCCTGGCACTGCTCCACCTGTGGGCCATCCAGTTGTATCTCATATCTTCAAACTCAGCCAAGCCGCTGTCACTCATTATGATCATTTTGATGAATTTGGGCTTTTTTACACACATATTTTCCTATTTCCAGATTTCTTCATTATTATTTGGTCTTTATTATTTTGTTCACAAGGGTGAACAAAAAAGTCACAGCAGATGAAGAGTTTTCATCAAAGTTGTATCTTATGCAAGAAGAAAGGTAATAAAGGGAAAGTCGAAAGCCGCACTTGTTTCTCAGACACATGATGGTGTCGGACAGCTTATGAACATCTGCTTATTTATTAAAATGTGCTTAAAATGATTACACAATCAGTTACACAATGGACTGCTTTTATTACACATATACTCATCTTCATAATGGGGAGTATAAAACAAGAGTGCCCTAATGGAGCAGTATTAGGTGTGTGTGTGTGTGTGTGTGTGTGTGTGTGTGTGTGTGAGCGCGTGTGTGAGCGCGTGTGTGAGCGCGTGTGCGCGTGTGTCTCTCTGGTTATTTTTACGCGCAGATGTCTGTCGACAGCATGTCCTCCAGTGTGGAGCACTTTCAGGTGTGCGCAGCCAAGGTGTGCGCCAGGTGTTCCGCCTGCATATTTTCCGCAAGACGAACGGAAAATGTTGCTCGCTGCACCAAGGCCTCATTAACACGATCCCTCGCACGACGGCCCTGGTGCTCTGCGGTACCGCCCTCCTGTGGGCACCCAGGGGGTAATTGTAGGTTGCACATGGGGAAGGGACACACGCTTGCAACCTGGGCAAACACGTGCACACAGGCACACTCGGGCCCTCCCTAGGGGGTTACAGGATCCGTTTAGTAAAGGTTAAAGGTGATTTAATGGGAAGTAAAGTGTGATCACAGCTGGTTGGCTGGACGGAAACAGCAACCCTTGAAGGGAACCTGTCTGCCTGGCTGGGGAGGACCTGACTGGGGTGGGGAGTCTCAAGCCACTTCTGGTGTGTGTGTGGCGGTGGCTCGTGGGCCCTGCTAATGCTTGTTTCCAGGACTGCGCTATGAACACATTTTCCTCATGTGTTGAACCCACTCCCTCCCGGAGGAGTTCCAGGGGCAGATCCAGGTCCTCTGTATTATTTGTGGAGCATCCTGTCAGCTGACAGACGCTCCTACATATTGCTGCCACATTCGTCTCCACAGAGAATCTAAAAGTACGTCGTTTTTTCATAAGAGGGGAGGGTGAGGTCTGGCTGTGGGGGGGCATCAGAACAGTTGTGGTTTTTTAAGAACCAGTGATCCATCTGTGACTGTATGCATTTTGCGAGGATTTACAGCACAGAATAGAGCAGGATGTTTGCAGATGAATTTGAGGACGTGCTCCTTTGCTGGGTGGGGAAAAATTGTGATCTATGGGAAATATTCATTTATGCTGTTAGAAAGCCAACGAAAGACAATATTTGCGCTCACTCTTTTTTTGTGAAATACACTCATAAGCAATGGATTAAGTTGCAAAATTATAGCAAAAAGGTGGAATGCAATTCTTCTCCAGCTACTTTGTTTGCACTTGCAATCAGGGGACATTATGAAATATCAATGCGTGAGCGTATGACAAATGCTGGATGCAGTAAAAGGTATTGGAGGCCTTTGTTAAAATAATCACTTAATGTTCATCTGTGGAATTCCATCATGCAAAAAAATCTATTGCTGCATTAACCCGGGAAGAACAATAATAATAAAAATTCTATTATCATGCTTTTGCTTTCTTTCCATAAATCGTGCCATGTGTCAGGGAGCGGGGGCCGTGCAGGACACGCTGTCTGGGGTCAGTAAGGGTGACAAAAACATACAGTATATCGACGCAGCCCTAATCGATAATTAGCGGGCGTCTTCCGAGGGGCGGGGCTACAGGGAGTGGGGACGCGAGCTGTGCACCTGCGCTTCATGGGGCCCCGATGCTCCTACGAAAGCATAAAATAGCATTGGGTTCAACAGCCACTCAGCACCAAGCTGTAAATCACGACACAACACATAAAAATGGCACCCCCCACGCCCCCCCCAAAGATTTACCACAAAGCCTTTTAAACAAATATTAAAATAAAGGCAAAAACAGGAGCGTGAGAGCTGTTACAGAGGTCGGCGTCCATTGCCAAGGAGCCAGGCCTTCGGAGTGGGGGGGAGGGGGGCGAAGACCTGCCTCCATTTACACTGGAATTAGTACTTGACTGGTGACGTGACACGCGCCACTCAGGTATTATCTGGATGGATATGGGGGTGTGTTTCACTTGGCACCGGTGTGCGCGCGAGTTGAAATAGACAGAAAAAACGTCAACTTTTATAGACAGGGAACTAAAAGTTATCACGTTGTGATTCGAAAAGAGGAACACACATTTAGAATAATTGTTTTACTCTATAATGACATAATAAAGTAAGGCAGACGCGTGTGCACATGCACACAGGAAGTGTGAGACACACCGGTCAGTTTCACAGGTCGTACGTGGCGGAGCTTTTGCTTCGTCGTCGCCGTTTCCCTGACCTCCGCCCTCCGACCCCAGCAGCAGAGGCGTCCCGAGGCCGGCCGGGCCCCGATTGCCCCGGTGGCGGCAACACTCCGGAATCCGCGTCTCCGTTTCAGAGCTGAGCCGCTGGCTTCCCGCTAAGTGGGAGGGGAAGATAATACCAGAAAGGAGGAAGGAACAAAAAACTATAAACCGAATAATGCTTTTTATTTGGCGTAATCACTCGGTTTGAACTTAACCGGGGAGAGCAACAAAACAAATAATTTTTGGGGAAAGAATACATGTATTTTAATGCCTTCAAGCAAAAGTAATTAAGGACGACACCTCATTTACATAAATAAGCATTATAATTTGCATGGAGGCACCAGGGAATGCGTTAAGAAAAGAAAGCAATATTTTGCAGTCTGCTAATTTCATTTTATTTAGGATTTAAGCTTAATAAAGATTCATTTTGGTGGCAAAGGCAATAATGAAAGGGGAAACGCGAACCATCTCCAAAGATGCAGCCACCCCCATCGAAAGGGCCCTTTCCGAGTTGCCGGAAGACTCCTAATGAGGAGTGGCACTTGCTGGCCGCGCTCCAGGGCCAACTCCTTGAAAGGTAAAATTTTAGAGCCCAATTTATTAGTATGCCGTTCTAGCATCAGTTGGAGAATTAATGGCGGTGACTGATAATGACTGTAATCGTGGCACAAATGGGGTGTTGAAATAGCAAACAACGGCCACGAGGCATGTAATGGGGATTTTATTAATTACCGCAGCTCTCCCGCACGTGTTGGCGTCACGATTTACGGGTGTCGTCGACGGCCGAAGTGGCGCGGGGTCAGCGGCCCGCTCGGGCGGCCGAGGGGGTCGGCGGGGAGGCACCGTTTGCCCACCACCCAGCTTTCTGTTGTGGCGGGGGGCGGGCCAGCTGGATTCATTGCCGCAGGTCTGCTAAAGACACTTAAAAAGCCACTTAAAACGAGTGACATCCACGCGCGTCCCCAAGCAGAAGCTCAGCGAGTCAGACCAGGCGGCTAACAGCTAAATAGATATCTTTGTTACTCATTTGCATAGGGGGCGGGGAACGGGAAGTCACTCCGTGGTCAGTTTCAGCTCCCGGCATTTTCCGGAAACGTTGCCGGTTGTCCTTCGATTCTTCTTCTGATGCTAAGAGACTTCAACCGAAACGTTCGGGATGATTCCCAGTTCCGCGCAAACCTTTGCTGCCGCTTACTGTTGCAGCTCTGACTCAGCTGGTCTGGTTAAGCACTTTACCGCGGCACGTTTGCAGTGTGGATGCTATTCAGGTAGGCTTCGCGTGGCAGTTGTTGCGGCCCCAGGTGGCGGGCCACAGACTTTTGAACACTTTTTAATTCGCATTTTAACTCGTGCATTTTAAACTCTGTTACACTCCCAAAATGTACTACTTCCTGTCTGTCACACGATCCACCTTAACCAATCCCCACAAACAGCCTCTAAAAGTAACTTAGCTCATGATTGAAACAGAGTTTGGACTTAGCTAATAAAACGCCTTACAACATGCAAATGACTGCCTTAACTTTTTATGCAGTAAAACGTGTACTTCAAAATGTTTTTAAGCACTACACTTTGTGTCAGGCACTGGATGGTAGCCTAAACTATCTTTACCTAAACCGTCTGTTTCCTCTCACCGCTACTCACAAAAAATGAATTATTAAGGTCATTTTCGATTAAAACCGAAATGATGGATTTTAGACATTTCTAAATAGTTTAAAACTGCATAAACATCATATAAAATGGTAACGGTTGTGCCCACTTAAAAGGATTGAGTATGATATTCCTGAAGTAGCTACACACTGTCTGTTGCGTTGGCAATAGGAAACCAGTTAGACGCGCACGCCAGTTTCCAGTCGGCAGATGGTGCCTATCTGCTGCTCCGCTATCCTCAGAGACAGAGACGGTCACTGATAGTTCATGTCATTTGTTGCCACCGGTCTCAGTATCAGACCAAGCTGCTGGTTTATGGCTTCTTCATCACATCAGTGGCCACGGGTGACGGTGACCCTATATACACTTACCCTCCCCCTTTGCTGGTGACCGCACCACAAGCAGTGGACATCCTGCATCGTTTTATGGAGGCCAGAAACTGCTGCTGAATGTCGATACGAACTTCAGAACAAGGAAACTTGGATGTAAAAATGCTGTTCGGCGTGGTGTAACGGACTATTCTGCGAATAAATAGTGAACTTTGAACAGTTTTCGGGTCTACTACATGCACATAAATAATACAGTACTGTATATAAATAATATTAAATAATACTTTACACCTTTATGGATAACTGAAAACTCTGCATAACTGGATACCGTAGGTCCGGACACAAGGCCGCCCACTAAAGGAGAGCTGACTGTATAAGTAAACAATAAACAGCGTTTATAGATGCTCTTACAGTACGGTGCCATATAGGGTGACTGTGAACTTTCTGCAATGGCAGTGGGATGGCACTTTGAAAATTCCTTTTTTTTTTTCAACCGTTCACTGTTTCGAACGCGATCGGCAAGGGCCAGCGCAGAGGCCGATGGTGCGCCGAGGACGGCAGGATTTGCCAGGGTGCCGCGCGTGTGAAGTGTTTACCGACGCCTGCTCAGAGGCGTCACGTAGCAGTCATCCGCAGAAACACGACTATGCCAGGCTCCCGTGTTTGTGCCACACACAAGGCTACGCTCATGACTTATGCACGAAGCCTGTTTTGCCGCGTTTGCTGCTAAATAACGTTCCTTAAATATTGACTTTTGAAGTTCCCTTTTCTGCTCTTGGTTGCTTTACTGCTTTGGGTGTGAGCATGGGAGAAGGCAGTTTTGCTATTTTTACATGTGTATATTTTTTCCACCGGCTTTTATTATGTCTGCCACACCAAGTGCAGCGCAACAAGTTAGTGCAACAATGTGTGTTTGTGCGCGCGCGCACTGATGCAATCGAACCTCTGTGGAAATCGTACGGTTGGAATCGCATCTGTGCTCATCTTTAATGGACGATATTACGAAAGAAAGTGCAATGCTTTTGAAAGTCTCATTCAAAGGTATCAACCCCCGGTTACAGGAGCGCTGTTGTGTTTCAAGAAAAGTGCAGATGGTTTTTTTTTTTTTTTTAATTTTTTTTTTTATAGGTACGCGGGAAGCTGGCCTAAACACGGCCGCGGAGGAGGAGGGGTGAACGCGGCGCTAGAATTGGAGCTGAACAGCAGGTGGCAGAGTAGTTAAGGAATCTAGGTGCGCTTCTGGGCTGCTACGTGCAAAAGCTGGGTAAGTCGTGTGGGTACATGTGTCGGCCAACTAATTAAAAAGTATAAAGTGTCCTGTTCCCCTCCTCCGCCCACAGTAATGAAAGCTGATGGCGTTCGGCTCCAGGGCCGTTTGCGCGTCGGCGTCCCGACCGGAGAAGGTTGATTAAAAAACGCCCTTTATTACGACGCGCACGTCTAATGGATGGCAGACTTTAAAACTGAAAGAAACAATTAGAGTTTTACTGCTTTGTGTGTGATGCTGATTTATATAAATCACACTGCGGGTGTAAATTTTCCAATAAAAAACGGGAGAGCCGCCTCATCGCATACATTACCCACGATTCCTCAGACCCACCGGTGGCACATTTACACACTTTTATTGCTAGCTCAGCTCCCCATTTCGGCCTCACGCACAAAGGGAAAATGCTCATTTTTATTTATTTCCGCAGCTCGGGTTCAATAACAGCAGCAAATGGCCTCCTGTTTTGTCAGAAAACTGTCAAAAAAGGAATGTAGGATAGTATCATTTAAAGTTTTAGATGAATAATTTAGAATTTTTCTGGCGCGGTTGGAAGACACTTTTCACAAAGAGAAAGAGGACAAACCCCTCTTTGCTCCATTTCACACTCTTCTGACTATTCAGGATGCTCACAGTGCATAAACAAGTTGACTTTCATTAACATAAAACACATACATTAGGACAAAGACTGGTTTTCCAAAAGGTAATTTGATCATTTCTACAACGTTTATGCTTTAAAATGTCAATATCAGAACAGCAGATGGTTTAAAACCAAAAAAAAAAAAAAAAAAAACCGGCAGATTTGCGATGAGGAGAGAAAAGCAGAACAGGCGGCCTTTGATATGGCAAATTATCAGGAGGCTATTCTTTCTCACACACACACACGATCAATCTTTCCCTCACTGTGACACACACACACACACACACACACACACACACACACACCACTCCAATAAAGCAGCTGGATTTTATTTCAGCAACAATAGTTTGAAGTCTTTGAAATGGTGAGCAGATAAAGGAAGCGGAGATGGAACTACATCTGGCGGGAGATGGCGGGCTGATCGCGCTGCGACCCGATAAGAGCGTCCATGCACCACACACACGCTGCCAATGTGTTCCCGCACGATAAAGCGTGTAAGAGTTTCCAGTGAGGGGAAACTAGATAGAGGAGCATTGAAGTGAGCTCTACATGTCAAACTACTTTATAAAGTTAACATCACAATTAAACTGCTGCTTTTATTGGGGGGGGGGTGCGAATATGGGAGGAGAAAAAAATTTGCTTTTAGTCACTGGGAATGAGTCCTGCAAGGTGCTGAAATCTGTCATATTTTGCAAAAGTTCTCTAGAAGTTAATCTGGTGCCTTGGCTCTCATGTTACTCTGTGTGTGTGTGTGTGTGTGTGTGTGTGTGTGTGTGTGTGTGTGTGTGTGTGTGTGTGGCATCCACCATCCCCTGGAAGCCACTATGTGGTTTCACCAGGCTGGTCCCCAAAGGCCACTCCCTAACATCAGCACCTAACTGCTTAAGTAATTATTCTGGATAGAGAGTCACCTCACCTGGTGGGTCAGGTATAAATCAGGTCCTGACTGGATTGCATTGAATATTATGAAATATGTGCCAGAGCTCATTTTACTTCCTGCTAGTTGCTTTTGGTTAGCTTTGGTTATTTCCTGCTAGTAAACCATATCTGCGTTTCCAGCATAGCCTGATGTGTGTGTGTGTGTGTGTGTGTGTGTGTGTGTGTGTGTGTGTGTTTGGTGCTGTCACAGCATCACAGGTTAACAATGTGGGGTCATTAGCTTCAGTGTAATCCATACAGCACATCAGTGTACTGGTACTTGGCATTCTCTGCATTTTACCCATATGGAGGATCCTGTACCAGAGCCCTGGATCCCCTACAGTTATTGTTGGCTGGTCAGGATCTTATTATTATTATTATTATTATTATTATTATTATTATTATTATATACCCAGTTGTCTGAGTCCTTGTCCAAGGTCTGAATCCTAGTTACTTGCAATTTGCCCTTTTTATATAGGTGGATAAGATCAGTTAAAGGATAAGTTTAGGTGCACGTGAAAGACCCAGACTCAAACTCCACCTTTTGCTTTAATGCTCTAGGTGAAGGTACAGTACTTACCCTGAATTAATGAAGTAAAAATTACCCAGCTGTATAAATGGGTAAATCAGTGTAAGTAGTTGATGTAGCTTTTGCTAAATGAAAAAAGGTAAGCCAAGGGTAAAAAAAAAAAAAAAAAAAAGATCAGAGGCACTGCAGCAGGATCAGGATTCAAACCTGCATTTCTCTAGTTGTGAGGCAGTGCCTCTAACCACTGTGCCACTTACTGGAAGAGATGGCCTGTTCACTAATCTTCTTTGAGGCATTGCTCCAGGGTACAAGAGCTAGAACACCTTCGGGGATCCAAACCCACAACTGTCTGGCCTGTAGTCCTGAGAGAAGAGCGCTCTCGAAGGGACAGAGCACAACGGAAACGGGACTAGAACATGAGAGGGGCAGAGCTACAAAGGCACAGGGAATGAGCCCCGAGCGAAGGCTGCGAGATCAGGAGCACCCGGCAGCGCTGTTTGATTTGCACTAAAAAGATGCGGCTGCCTCTGATTTCAGGGCGTCATGACCATATGCCTCCCTGGGACAGGGGAATTCCGCCAGGTACTTCAAACTCTTTGGGGCTGTTTCTGTCTCCCGTATAAAATATTAATCTATTTTCATTTATGGATTGTTTTATTTGCACAGCGGTGGTGGCTGGACAGGTGCTAACCAGGCTCATTAATTTAGAACAAAATACAAAAAGCTTGATGACTCATGACAAGTCTAGAAAAGATTTATCGACAGATATGTAAAAAGTGTTTATGTAAATTTCTTATGATTGATTTTGCTCTGTGACTGTATTTATGACAGAAAGGGACCCCCAGCAAATCAGCCCACTTCACCAGAACCCCAACTTTCCACCCTAGCAGCTGAAGCTGCGCTAAAAACCGAGGCTGAGATGTTAGCATTAATCCCACTGTGTGGCCAGACAGAGTGCAAAGTATGCTGGGTGCTGTGGTGAACACTGTGAAGTCCCTGTTGTACTGCTGACCCAGCTGTGCAAGCGGAGTATAGATGGCTGAAGTGTAAAGCTGCTGAGATCCAGTTAGTGTGGTGAAAAATGTTAAGCGCTTATAACCAGAAGGTTGTAGACTCGCATCCCACGGTGCTTGTGGTATGAGGCTGGATTGCTAGAATAAATATTTCCTTCTCTACAAGTACTGCAGCTTGCAGGCTGCTTTAATGTGGGCCGCAGTCACTACCTCACAAATGAAGAACCCAGGTTTGAATTCCTGCTCCTGCTGTAATACCTTTGATCAAGGTGCTTAGCCTGGAATGACCAATAAATAGACATAGAAATGGCTCAGTAAAAAGTAAAGATGGGTAAATGACATCAAGTAGCTGAAATCCTCACATTTCAAGCTCACATGGAGAAAAGTATTACACATTTTTGTTCATGATCATGATGTTATGTCTGTTGAGCTATGAAATACAGTTTTAGTTACCATTATTGGCACATTTGTCTTTTAGATACATTGTACAGTATCTTCAGAAATGAATGCACTTTTCCCAACTTTTAATCATCAGATTTGTTTAAAAGCATCTCCAAAGCTGCACAAAAGAAAGATGTCTGTTCAACGTGCAGGTAGTTTTTCTTGGAAAAAAGAAACTATGACCTGAACATTATTAAAGGCACCTTCCCTAGTACTTGGTTGGACAACCCTTTGCAATGATGATGCCTTCAAAAGTTTCTTGTAACATTTATAAGCTTCTTAAACCTTGCTGCTGTAATTTCTCCTCCTCTTCAATTGCACTTTGTTGTAGCTCTTAAATGTTTGAAGGGTTATTTTTAAAAACAGCAGATTTCAGCTCTTTTCAAAGGTTTTCAGTCAGATTGAGAACAGGACTCATTGCTGGCCAATTTATCAGAGTCATTTTTGGTTGTGTGTTTTGGGTCATTGTCCTGCTGGAGGACTCATAATTACCAACTTATGCTTAGTTTCCTGGCACTGGGTAGCACATCCTCTAGTTTCATGATTCCCTTGAAACATTCAAGGCCTCCAGTACCAGAGGCAGCAAACCAGCTCCACCACATTATGGCACCTCCACCATATTTAACACCCTATTTAGATTCATAACAAACACAAAGTGTAAATATAGAGAAGGTTTCATAGTTTCAAGAGGTTTTTTTATATTTCTCTACCAACCACATTGTGGGAGGTTCTTGACAGTTCCATGAGCAGCAGACTTCTTAATATCATTAGAAACTGTGAAAACAGGGATGCCAAGGTCTCTGAAGATGGCCTCGTACCCTTCTGAATTTTTGTGTTTTGTGATGATGTGTGAAATGATTGTAGTTGTTTCATTGCCCACTTTTTTATACATAATATACCTAAAAAGCAAGGGTGCCAGTAATGTTGATCAGTGTGACTGATCAGTCATGCACAGGTACAGAAGTATAAGCGCTCCCTTGTTTGACTGAGCTGTTCTTGTCTTCATATGTGGAGAGGAACCAGTGGGAGGAACGTGGTAAGAAGGGACTAAACTAAGCAAACGCACGCCCATTTTTTAATGTGTCATTTCTTTGTTTTTGTAAATACCGTGGTGAGCCATAAAAAAGACCTGTTTCTGGATAAACAGGCTGTTGAACTTTAATCAGACTTTTGCTCAAAGCATTCTTCACCTCTGCCTGGCACTCTCGTGCCCTGAGCAGGGCAGGAACTGCCGTGCTGTGCATACCTTTCTCAGCTTTACCTGCCCTCATAAAAGAGAAATGGAAAAGAAAGAAAAAAACAAACATAATTTAGTGTGCATAATTGTTATGGGAGGACCTCTGAGCAGTTCTGAATAAGTAAAGAAGTATTTCACGACTGTAGATTGGAAACCTGATGGAACTGATTGTAAGGCATGGTGACTTTCCAGTTGCATTTTGCCAAATTTGTTCCGCTGAACCAAATTCTGGCCATTCAGATTTTTACAGTAGGTGCTGCTCTTATAGCTGGCAAAGCAAAGGCCAGCAGGGGGCATATTGGTTGGCATTGCCACCAGGTAGTGCTCACCTCGAATTGCTCCAGTGAAACACCCTGCTGTATAAATGGGTAAACAGTGCACTGTGAGTCGCGCTGGCAGCTACGTGAATAGCTATAATACAATACAATAATACAATAACAGAAGTGTTGAATCTGCTTTTTCCGCTGTGATTATTTACCTCAGTCAATGGTTGTGATTGGATGAAATTAATTTGAAGTTAATATTAATGTTAATAATAATGAAGTACACTTTCCTCCCCCCGAGGGTGATAATTACTGTGACGGGTTTAGAGTTTAAAATGTCTTTTTCTATGCAGTAACTCCAGTGCTGTCACTTTGCCACCAGAGTAAAACAGGATGGTGAGAGAGGGCTATGGGGTCAGAGCCCTGAGCCTGTGAATCTGAGTAACTGATCTTGGCTGACCAGGCCCTGATCCCCCCCCCCCCCCCCACACACACATACAGGGATCTGCCCTGCACGTGATCCACAACTCCTCCACTGCCAATTCTCTCCCTGTGAAGGAGGAACGCTGGCAGCTGACCCCAACCCGGATGCGAGGACACCCGCATCTGTGTCAAGAGGCCTGGTGCGGCCAAGTCCCATAAGCGCATTTTTCTGGTTCATCTCTAAAGGGAATTCCCTAAAATGGCACAATTACAGTTACGCACCCATGCATGCAAATCGGTTTTCTGCGGCGTTTTTTCCCCCCTTCTGTTTACAGTTTTAGAAAAGTAGATTTTTCAAGCAGATTTCTCTTTCGAGATAAAAATTTTTTTGTGTTCTTTTTATTTTTCACCTTGAAAGTACCTGCTGGAAGGGTGTGTACAATTTGGCAGTTTGTGAGATAATGCTCCAAAAATGTAATGAAAAACATTTTCATGTCGTGACACACCAAAACCCGCTTTTGCATTGCGATCTGAATTTTTATATCAAAAGTATGCAGTCCCTAAACATGCTACAAACGTTCTTCTCCAGGGCTGTTTTTATTCTTTTCTCTCCCTCAAACCGGATCCGAGGCAGAACAGCATTCTTCTCCACTGACATCATTTATGAGCAGCATAAAAAAAAAAGTAGATGCAGAATTTCTCTGAATTAATGCGGAATGATTTCTTTTAAGCGGCTTCATTTAGGAGATGAATTTTATCAATGCGTTGCCCACATTTATTTTTTTCCCACTGACCAGGGCGTGTGTGTAATGGAGATGAAAGCTTTTAAAAGAGAGTTTAAAAATTCAAAGCTCAGAGGAAATCACTAAATGTGTACTCGGCACCCCCCACCCCACCCCACCCGCCTGTATTGTTGGCCCAGAGGAAAGCCTTGTAACACACATTCTTACACACACTAATCCCCGCCGCCGAGGCAGTGCAGACGCCGAGGCCTTTATATTACTACGGTTACTGCTGTGTACACATCAGACACTTTACACAGTTCACCACGATCAAAGATGCATGTAAAATCAAGAAGATTAGTCCTTAAGGAGACAACAGCACTTTAACATACGCCACCTATTAGTGAGAAGTTCCACTCCTTCATTTGTAGACCCCCTTTTTAGGCAGCGATCTACCTGTACAATGTACACAGTAACCAGAGTCAGGTGCAGTGATTTTCGTGTATATACAGTGACCAGAGAGGCAGATTTAGTGACTTATCTTTATATACAGTGACCAGAATCAGTGCAGTGATTTACCTGTACATACGGTAGTGGGACTCATCCATTCATGAAGAGCAAAATGTCACTCACAGTACTTGGTGTAGTTTTACAATGTATCAGTGTCACTGCGTGTTGTCGCTCCTTCTACTGCCTGCACTTGAGGACGAGTACAGTGCACCTATCTTTTTAAACTTGCAACATTGTATAAAAATTTAATACCTGTTCTTTTGCAAACATTCACATTTTTCTGCTAACAGCAACCAGCCAGTTAAGTAAACAAGGTAGATTCAGAAAGCCAGAAATTCCGAAAGGCAGCGTGAGATTCTTTTTTGTCTCTGTGTAGTAATTATTAATTACAGGCAAAAAAACGCCACCAGCAAGGACGAGGGTTTAAAAAGGTATAATTAAGTGTATAATATAATTTACATGCATCAACTCTATGACACACGGCAGCAAAAACAGGAGCTCTCTTTCGAAAATGACTGAACACCTCGACTCTTAACCGAGCTCCGGAGTCGATGTTGATTAGCCGAAGCATATTCTTAATTACAACTCGCGTGTTATTTACAGATATCGATGGGATTTAAAACATATTCACCAGAACGCAGAGCTGCTCGTCGCACGTGTACGTATTCTGTCAGGAATTAGTTAAAATATTTTTAAAAATGGAGTAATACGCCGAGAAATTTAATCGAGAGTTCACATTTTGAAATATTTATGCCAGAGCAATATTTGAAATATGATGAAATATTTAGTCATGCCAGAGGTCGGGATCATGCATCACCGTACACCCATATTTCATTGTATAGACCTTTCTTATGCAGATATTCACTTATCTGAACTCGAGTAATTTGTACCATCTCCTCAAATAAATACTGGTTTTGTGGACTGAATTGAACATAAATAGCAATCCGCTGAGCCGAGTGATCAGACCGGTAAACAGTCAGGTTGGATGAACACCCAAGAGCTGACAGTGTGAGAACAGATTATAATTTTTCTCACACTTCATAATGGGAATGGCTTTTTGGTATCTGGACGCTGCACTTACCGGTGGTTAAATTCAGCATGCACTGTGACGGTCGAACTTCATGAAACTGAACCGCAAAACAGAAACTGTTGCTATCCTTTTTGGGGAACCCAGCTTACTCCATTTCTACTGTTTTCTGGCAGGGTACCAAAAAGGCCCCTTGAGATTTTGTGACAGCCAAACTACATTTGATAATTTACCTGCTTCTGATTTTATATCTTAATTAATGGATAGGACTTAGCAGACGTAGAACTGTCAACAGGGACGGGGTGGTGCTGATGTTGTGCCGTCTTGGAACATGAAACCTTGACCTAATGTCTAACTTGAGCGCCTCTCAAGCTCGGTCTCCCGAATAAGCATGTTGGTTAGGCAATAGAAATGCTTGTAGGCCTTTGGGCAAAGATCAAACTGTATCAGGTCCAGTTGAAAGAGAGCAAATAAGACATGACTCTACCCTAATTGTAGCCCTTCTGTGACTGTCGTTTTTAGCCACCCAATCAGCTGCCCTATTGGTGATGACATCACTGGCAGTTAAACCTTCCGGATTGTCCAAATGTTAAAACCTGGATCAAACCCGCTTATTTTGCACTGTGCTTTTTCACGCCTTTTTACACAGCAAATTAAACTCTTGCCTTTGTGCTAAAGCTCTGAAGGGCAGTCATCGCTCGGAAGGGGAGCGTGCAGATACACAATCTAATAAAGGCACAAGACTGATGTTAATGCCCCTTCATTAACTCTCTTAGCGGTTCCTTTTGTAAAACGCAAATATTATTTTCGTCTCTAAATACGTAATTGGAGCTTCAGTGCATTCTAAAGGCCTGTTTAGCCACAGAAGTGGCTGAATCATGCTGACTGGTATCAATATGGAAATGAAATAAAAACACAAGAGGGTACACCAACAACTGCTTCTTGCTCAGACTGATGCTGGGAGTCTTTACTCTTCATCTGTAGTTCCAATATCTTCTGTCTCTGCCTGTAGAAACTGAGACCCTACAAACACAGTTGTGTGTTGGTGGAGCTATGAGGTGATTTTCTTTCCAGATCCTTATACTGTATGTGTTTATTGAAATATTTATACTAAAATATTTATTAGACCTACTAACTTTTAATAAGTCAATAGAACGAATATGCAAGTATCACTCGAGAACCCCAAACTGTTTCCTGTTTGTGGCTGTGGTCGCATGTTTATCTCTTTACATTTATGCGTTTATCTGACAGTTTTCTACAGAATGACATGCAACTAGGTGTAAAGAAATGTGCATCAACCATGGATGAGGAACTTGAAATACAAACACAATATTATCAGAACCCAGCTTGTTTGTCTGATAACACCATATTGCTGGTTCACATTCCTCATGCAGGTACCTATAGAAGTGACACTGAAACAGCAAATACATGGATAATCATAAGGGATGGTACTGGACTCATTTATGTAGCTGTTAGGAGATCAGGAGAGAAATGGCTCTCAGAGAGATGGATTTGGGAGGGATTAAGCACCTCTGTGGGACAGAAGTCATTGCATCATATCAGGGTCAAACGTGAGAACCTGCAGACTTTTGAGACAATGTGTGATGAGATGCTCTTATTAATACCAACCGACCGACCGACTTTCGGCTGCTATTGTTGCTTTGCAGCTGGTTTTGTCCAGAGGAACTTGGACAGTACATATGTATCGACTACTCATTTTTGAAGCTCAAAATCAAGATTAAGTAGCATTTTCAGTAGTACAATAGTAAGAGTCTGACTTGTTCTCAAACTGGTTTCATTTGTGCTGCTGTTGCCCAACCTGCAGATTTTCATGGTCAAGTTGTAGTTTCATGGCCAGCAGAGCTCAGTTCTGTCTCCATCTGCTCCCCAGAGTGGTTAGAGAACAGCTGTCACCAAGGGTCTCCACATGGTTGTTCGGACAGAGCAGAGGCCTTAGTGACGATCAGACACTCGCCGTGGGATCTACCTGTCACCCAACCTGGCAGGTAAGTCCAGTTTCCAGAGGCTCTGTGATTATGTTAACCAAAAGCAGAACGATGACTGTTGAGTCACTGGACCAATAAATGCCACATTGTTGTAACTGTGGGCAGAGAAATGAAAGATGTGGCCTGCAGAGATCTTCGTCACACTTTAGCCATTTACATTATTTGTTTAGCAGACGCATTTCCCCACAGGGACTTGCAGAAGCACCAAGTGCATAAAAATATCAGGAACGAGCAAACAGGCAAAGCAAGTATAGTCAATTAGTACCGTCTCACTTCACGCAGTGCATCAAAGGGCAGCGAACCCAACCAGTGGCATAGCTTGCGGTGCCCACTTAACAGCTTGGCAGAACTCACATGCCAGCCAAGGGGCTGATCTATAGTTGCAAGTACCATAAAAAAAAGTGAATTTGTAGGCAAAGTGCTTTGTGGATGCGATTCATCATGTACGGGGAGAAGGACAATGGGACTGCTTTTCAGAGATAAAATCCTGCCAGAGAAACTGGGTTTTAAAGATTGTCTTCAAAAGTGGAGAGGTTTCAAAAGATCTGAAATGGGGAAATACTGCTCCACAACTGAGGGACCAGGTTTGGATAGAAATCATATTTTCCAACTCATTAAAGATGAGAAACATGCACATCACGGAGGTCTAGATGAGTGTCTGGTTTGATGAGAATCTATAGGAGTGGAGCTGTTTCATATATAACGTGGGCACTGAGTGGAAGCCCATGAAGGGGGACCACAGGAAATGAGATTTGCAAATGTTCAGACAGGTGGAAGGCGAGTCCATTGCCAAATGTTCTGGATGTGCAGTTGGGTGTCAAGTTCAGGATGAGCTTCTCAGGCAAGTTCAGCTGCAGGTGATGCTGGATCATCCGCTCGTTTGGAGACAAGGGTGGCGTCCTGTGTGTCGGAGGGAGTAAAAGAGGTGAAACTGAGTGACGTCAGCATACCTATGATAGGAGCGTGGACATTGAAGGAGGCAGCTGAAGAAAAAAGACATAATTTTGTGTTAGAAAAGGACTCATTTTGCTGGTGGAACCAAGTGCAGGAATGATTTAGCCATTCATACAGTGGAGTAATTCAGGGTGGGAATGTTGATCAAGGGAACCCCTGTGGACAACTAGTATGGTCACCTGCTTTTTTAAGATAATAAAAATGCATGAAAAGCATTCATATACGCGACAAAAATACACATTCCCCAACCTGCTGGTTTCAAAAAAACTCATTTAATTAAAAAAACATTGTGAACCGGCCTGCTTTGGAGATCAGTTTAAACAAGTGTATTTATGCTAATCGTCCTTTAAGTATGTTAGCATTGCGCAGATGACATTTTAACCTGAAGCAAAACGTGCTACAAATAAAGGTACGACGTTCTGCCTTCAGAGAGTTTAGACTACGGTGGCATTTTGGTTAGTGCACGATGTCGCTCTCAGCCGTTTAATGTCACGGCATCCTCTGGGGCACCGCGGATGACGTGTGCCGGACAAGCAGCGGCGCGGCGCAGTCGCTTCGCTCGGTTGCCGCGGATGCGGGGGACCGCATGCTTGTTGCCCCATCCCTTTTCTGCCTGGAAGCCGAGCGTGGAGCGCAGCTTTCGCTGCCACGCCGCTTCCTCGCCGCGCTGCCTGACAGTTTGCACCTCTGCTGTGTGGGACGACTTAATTGTGTCGCGCACCGGCGCACCAGGACACGCGGGCTGCCGAACCCCGAGGCCCCCATTAATTAAGCCATGAAACCGTACAGACGGGGGGCCTGTTAACCTGAGCCTGGGACCCGCTCCCTGGGAGGCCAGCTCCTGTGCTTTGCCGGGGCTGCTTTTCCTGGAGGGCTTCGCTTCGTGCCCCGTTTTTAGACAAACACTTCACCCGCTCAACAGTTTGTTCTTTATCGGCTCTCCTCACCGCACCAAAAGCAGCTTCCCGACTTTACGTGTCGTGCAGATTAATTTTACTGAATGGGTAGCAGTCTGTTGCGATGCTGCTACGGGTACTGAGCGCATTAGTACAACAGTTGGCTGCAAGTTCAATTAGTTTGTCCCCCTTTTAAGTTACAAACCACTGTAAAAGGTGCTGTCCAGATGCCACAAAATGTAGCACCCCTTGGTGGCCAGGGGAAGGGAGTCTGAGATGGAGTAGCACTCTGAGATGGGAAGTCTGCTGTGTAGGCGGCACGTGGATGGAGGGTATTGCCCAGTGGGCTAATTCCATCTGCATGTAGTAGAGGGTTTATAGCCACTGCCTTTGGATAGAAAGGTATCCAGGTTTGAATCCCACTTCCTGCTGTAGTTCTCTTCATCAAGGTTGTTACCCTGAATTACCCTGCTGTATCAATGTCTAAGGTAGTTCTGTGTTTAGTTCAGTTGGCAAAACAAACCAGTGAACAGGTGAGCAGCTCTTTGGCTAAACCTGCAATGTGGGCTTTCAAGCTGACCCACAGGGGAGCTCTGGGTGCTGCTATGGAGCAGTGCACGAAGGTTCAGCACCGTGCTGTTGCCCCTTGCAGCAAAGGCCCTCTAGTGCTGTAATACGGCACACCGATACAGTGAAGGTCACTGTAATCGGGCCCGTGGCCACTGGGGCCGGCATCACGGTCTGGGGGGACCTCGCTGATAGCCTTATCTGGGCTAACCTGACTAATGCGGGTCTTGTAATGCCTCTCTCCTCCGCAGCCGAGGCTCCCTCCTGGCGATGTGCTCCCCCTTCCGGCACCTTCTGCTGTGTGTCCGCTTAGTAGAATGTGGGTTCTTAACCCCTCCTTGTTTGCTAGTACTGAGCAGGCCAATGCGGTACCTGAAACAGACGGATTTCTTAGGCAAAAATCTCAGGCATTCCACCCACCATTTCTGCTTAATCTCATTCACTGAGGATGTGCAAAATATAGCTCTTTACCTCCTCTTTGGGCAGAGGGTGTCTGTTAAATGATTTTTTATGGAAGCGAATATGGCTTTATTGAATGATTATAGTATTTTAAATTAGCCTTGAGACCCAGGATGGTCCTTTTCTCCAAGAGGTGGGCATTGCTGTCGCCCGCTCTGCCCTAACCCACACCGCACCCTGTACACCCTGTACTTTTAGGGGGGCTTTAAAATAATTATGATATTCTGCTGTATATCACCTTTCTCCCTCTGTACGATGGGACGATGTTTCCATAAAACCCTAAACCCAGCAGCACTGTGGGAAGTTCACCATGCCTCTCTGCCATAATCTGTACCCCAGGACCCCGCAGCCGTGTCTCGCACTCGTATCAGAGTGCGACTGTGGCCCCATGAATGAGTTATGATACTTGTTAATTCTTATTCAAATGTTGGTTTTGTGGCCCTGCTGCGCCAGGATGGCTGCTGTGAGGTTCCCAGTCTGCATTAGGGACACTGCTGTGATGCCTGTGGCTCCTCAGTCCCACAGTTCCGGGTTGGGTTGTGGGGTTTGTACACCAAGCTGCACACACTGATTTACACGTTTATATGGCAAAGTAATTTTTACCGTATCAATACAAAGTAAATGCCGTGATTAGTTTCATTAGAGCTGGAGGTGGGATTCAAACAAAGGTGATGGTGACTGCAAGGTGACAGTTCCAACCACTACACCGCCTGCTGGTAGTTAAAGAGCACATGCAGTACCCAGTCACTTTCCAAACAAGGTTTAATCTTGTGGGTTTTTATAGAAGTGTCCCAAATACATTTTTTCCAAGGAAAAATCAAAGAAAGCTTTAAGAGGGACTTTTCTATCCTGCCCCCCCCAACCAGGAACCGACTGCGTGTGTCCCTCCGCCTGCCCGTCAGCCCCCACCCCGGGGTCAATCCCTGGGCCTCTCCGTCAAACTTCACGCTGCTCCCCTGCCGCCCCTCACCGAACCGAGCTGAGATGATCTCTTTTGTTGCGCATCATTAGTTCCGTCTGTTGTGTGTGTCGGGGGGGGGTTCACAGCACCGTGATGGTTGCCAGGGGCGACTAGAGACACCGGGGTCCTGGTGTCCTGCAGCATGACCCCCCCCCCCCGTGCACACACACACGCTCACACACACACAAATCCTCCTGCCACAACCCACATGACACACTATCATCTCTGTTTACTCACTTATTTATTTATGCATTTGTGCAGGAGGGGGTCCCTTTTGATATCCTTTCGTTTTCCGGAAAATGTTAGATTTTAATAGTAATGGTTTTTCTGCAGAGCCTCACATTAAAAGGAAAACAGTGAAAAATGTTTTATGTGCTTTTATTCCTTACGGGGTTATTTCAAGAATACATTAGAATAAATGCTAAATGTTTCTGTTTCATAAAAAAGGGGAAAAATCTGTTAACAGTTTTGTTTTCAGATCGACGTTCTGAAGAAGTTGAAATTAAACCCAAATTTAAATATTCAATCAAATGGATGTTGTCTCCTATTTAAGAGCTTATTTGCAGGTTGTAAAAATGAGATTTATCTTTCACCCTCGGCTCTGCCGCCTTGGCATACTAATGGGTCGGTGGGTTGGTTGGTTTCTATACATTTACATTTATTCATTTAGCAGATGCTTTTCTTCAAAATGACGTACAACTCAGAGATGTGTTATAGAGCAGCTGTACATAGAACTGACAGCTCATGTAGTGAAACTGTATGGAGCAGATAGGAGATCTCGAGAAAAGTGGCTCTGAAAAAGATGAGTTTTGAGAGTGTTCTTGAGACCCTTGAGTGGGATTCAGCAGCTCTGAGGGACAGACAGAGCTCATTCCACCAAACCCAAGGCAGACTGAGACCCTTTGGATATTTGATATTGGACCTCCCATGATTGGGACCGCCATGGCCAGAAGTGAGGGGAACATAACAGTCTGGCTGGGCTGTAGGGAGGGATCAGGTCTTGCAGGTATTGGGGAGCAGATCTCCTGATGATCCTGTAGGTCATAACCAGCTTTGATCTTGATTCAGTCAGTTGATAGAGGGCGATGATGTGTAGAGATGCATGGGAACACACTGGCAGGTGGAACATAACTCACTGTATAGGAGCTGTAGGGCCCTGATGGCAGAAGTTGGAAGACTGGACAGGAAGCAGTTTAGGTGGAACGTCGCCACAACCTGGACCAGAAGCTGTATAGGGTGTGTTGTGTGGTATGGATACATCCTGCAGATGTTACATAGAAGGTATCTATAGATTCAGGTCATGTATTTGAGCAAATCGTTGCTCCCGGGATGAAGCAAATTGTCAAATTTTAAGGAGAACTGATGGGTCTACTGAGAGGTGGAGGATCTTGCTTGTGGAGATGTTGGATCATAAATGGTGATCAGTCACTCAAACAGTGATGCCCAAGAGGAGACATGTGTAGCTGAAGGGGGAAAGAGAGGAAGCTGAGCATCATCTGCGTAGCAGTGATAGGAAGTAGCCGTGACAGTTTGTTTCATTTCTTGGGAATTCTACTGTACATACTGTGTGATGTAATGTTTTCTTTCAGCACAGAAATACATTATTCATGAGCTACATGAATCATAAATCTTCAGAAAGTATGAAAGCTGATGGGCATACATGATATAACATCTGGCCTCTTGAGAATAATTTATAACATGACAGAACACAGGGGACAAACTGATTTTTCCTCCCAGTCTTAGTTTGCATCTCAATTTGAAGGAACCCAAGTTCAGAGTGGGAGCTGTGATGAGAGTTGATCTCAGACCAGGGTGGTGGCCACTGTGATTCAGGGGCCAGAAGCAGGCAACCTGCCGGTTTACTGCTAGATTGTATATCTGTAAAGGCATAATAATAATGATGATGAGAGCGCAGCAAGGGTGTCTCATTCCACCATGTTGCTGGTTCACACCCCATAAGCAGATGCCTATAGAAGTGACATTCAAACAGTAAAAACATAGATGATCATAGCAGATGGTGTTGAACTCATTTATGTATGTAGCTGTCAAGAGATCAGGAGAGAAATGGATCTCAGAGAGA
Organism: Heterotis niloticus; assembly: GCA_018136845.1. Lineage (NCBI taxonomy): Eukaryota > Metazoa > Chordata > Actinopteri > Osteoglossiformes > Osteoglossidae > Heterotis > Heterotis niloticus. The sequence goes on along the minus strand of CM030892.1, from coordinate 9,300,708 downwards.
TGGGTTTGGGAGGGATTCAGTGTCCCTGATGGAACTGCTGTCTTTCCCCAAAAAAGACAACAGGATGACAGGAAGTTGAGTAATATCTGCCCCAAGCGACCTTTGGTTGAATGTGATCTAATCCTGGCCCTCTGTGAAGAACGTGGTTACCGCTAATGCGCGCGGGAGGAACACGCGACCGCCAAGATGCCAATCTATACGCTATGAAATGGCCGTGTGGACACCCCAGTAAGTGACACTCTGCTGCCCGCGGTCCAAAGTGCAGCATCTGTGGGAGCCATTATGGCGTAAAGCTGCAGAAAATGGGCAGCACTCAGTTTGAATTGATTCGGCAAAAACCCAAGAAGTGAATATGCTTTCATTTTGATAGTATTAAGATGGGAAAAATGTGTTGTGTCAGTTTCCCCTCTCCATTACTTTGACCATTAAGGCCAAACTGGACGATTTTATTTCTCAGACTCTATTTTCCGTGATAAAATGAAAAATGCCAAGCTCTTTAGCGACACCCACACCAGAGGGCCGCAGCAAAGTAAGTTGCACCAGATCCAGTTTCACAGCGTTTTTGCTCGATTTCCTTTGCGCTGTGATCAAATACTTCACCTTCCAGGAGGGTCCTAATGGGAGTGTTGGGTTCAGCAGACCTCCCTAAGTCGTCTGCTATGCCCGCCAGGAGCCCCTTGCTGGGTCCAATTTCCGCTTGTCAACAAGACGCGTGCAGATGTGAATACGAACCCTGAGCGATCCCCCCCCCCCGAGCACTAGATCGAAGCAACGTCCGCGCTTGGACACCAAGCCGGGGTTAGCAAGGTGGAGAAGGAGTGGAGGCGCTGGACACCACAGCGTAACTGCACCACTTGCCATTGCCAGGCCCTGTGTTGCTCCTCGAACCCCAGCTCATCTGTCAGGATGGAAGGAAGAGCCCCGTGCTTATGGTTGCAAAGGCCTTGACTGTACCCACTACGAAACACCAACGAGTCTCATATCACACATTTCATTCCCACAGTATGTATCAGGTGCGACATTCAGACATGAGCGCCGAGCCTGGGCAGCAGGTGGAGGTCATTTCTCCGCCATCCATCATGTTTGCTTAAAAATCCTGCTACCACTGTGCTTGTGAGCAGTGCTTAGCATGCTAGGTTGTCAAGTGATCCATTGCTCTAACCTGACAGTTAGAGCTGCTGTTTCTCAGCTACAGGGTTGCAGGTTTAAACCCCACCTCCTACTGTAGTGCCTTTGATCAAGATACACAGGAATGATATAGTAAAAATTACATAGGTGTATAAATGGATAAATCAGTGTAAGTCACACTGGAAAAAGGCATCAGCTAAATGGCTAACTGTTGCCTTACACCACACCCAGTGTTTTGGTCCTCCACCAAATCCATGTACCAGCATGATGGAAGATCTTTGTTTTGTGTTGTTATTTGGCTTCTTTCGCCCCCTTTTCATGCAGCGGTGCTTTTAGGAGAACAAACGCTGCTTCGAACCTTCAAACAGCCTTTCAACAGGACGGGCTCAGCTGTGACACCTACAGTGTCTCCGCAGCGGCCACAAAATCCCCGCCCTCCTGCTACAAAGCTGCCTCCCTCCGGTGCCCCTCCCATGGGAGCCCGTATTATTTTGGGGTTTCATTTAATCTCATTGGGAGAGTGGAGATTTTTTTCCACGCGTGGCCTTTGCGAGTGCTGTGTATTTGTTTAAACTTTAGACACAGAGGTAACGTGATACACTGAATGCTTCAGGCCAATTCGGGTGTTTAACCCCTGTTCTCCAGCACAGTTTAAGGAATTTCATTACATTTCTCTGCTCCTGTTTGTTGCCGCGTTGGTTCGGACTGGACTGGGTTGGGGAGCACTGGGACCCCTGGCAGACAGGAAGCGGACGGCCCTGCAGAGCCGGATGCTGCCGAGGCCCCAGCGGCACAGCCTTATTGCATTGACTTGAGTGCAGGACCAGCCGGATTCAATGAGAACTGCGGGCATCTGAGCTCTGAGCATCTTCAGAACCCAGCATTAAGACACGAGCAGCTCAATATAAACCAGGTTGCACTTACTGATAATAACAGACATGGATCCTTTTCCAGGAACGTTCCTGCTGCTGCTGCTCTGGCTCCCTCCCACTCCCTCTGTCTTTCACTCTGCTCACGTAAGCAGGAACTGTCACCTTCCTGTCAACCTACTCACTTCACAACTGACATCTAAATCAGGGCAAAAAATTGATGTTAAGGAAACTGACCAGTCACCCGTGGGGTGTTGGTACTTGGCCTTGTTTCTGTAAATCCATGTGGTATAAAAGTCCTAGTTCTAAGCCAGTTTTCAATAAGTGGGAGTCAAAAAAAGCTAATAATGATGATAATGATAATAATAATAATTATTATTATTTGTACGTCATCGGCTCCCAGGTAGTAATATAATTACAATCATCATTCTGGCAAACAGCGAATAAAAGCCGTAAGAAGTAAGAAGACGTTTGTAGAACAAGTGACTTTGGAAAAAGGTGTCAGACAAATTATTATTATTATTATTATTATTATTATTATTATTATTATTGTTGTTGTTGTTGTTGTTGTTGTTGTTGATGATGATGATGATGATGATGATGATGATGATAATAATAATAATAATAATAATAATAATACATCTATGAACTTCTTAAAGTTCCCTAAACTTGTTAATGAGGAAGTCATTTATCTCTGGATGCTTTTCTTCATCGTTTATCTGATGCATTTTTATGGCAGTGTTTTATTTTAATTGTTGCCAAGTCTAGACTTGTGATGAAATGTGTTTTCATGCTTGAATCTTCTACTTTCATAATCACTTTGCAAAAGACAGATGGACTCAATGAAAGAAGTGAACAGTTATGAATGTTTGATGCATTTGATACTGATAAGAAGAAAAGCTGTAAATATTATAATGATGTTACACTCACCGGCCACTTTATTAGGTACCCTAATAAAACTGGTAGCTGGTACAGGCTGGTAGTGGTGGGGGTTTAATTGGGTGGAGAATGAGTTCTTGGAACACAATAGGTTTCCCAGATTTAAATTTTTTTTAGCACCAGTGCGGTATCATTTTAATTCTGTAGAGCACCAATATATTAGTGATACTGACCAAGTGCATCCATCCTTTCATGGTCAGTCTGGTCTTTGTCACCCTGATTCTTACAGTAGGACAATATGCCATGTCCAAAAACTCACACAACATCTCAGGATGGTTTCACCATAGTGCCTTTACTTTACCCCAATAACCTACACAGTCCCCACCTCTCAAGCCAGTAGACCATCTCTGAGATGAGGTTGAGATGTTAGCAGAAAGCAAAAAAAATCTGCAGAAAATGTGTGAAGGTGTCAGTCTAACATGGAGCAGGAACCCTATCTCAGAATTAAGGCTGCTCTTGGGGCAAAAGAGGCTCCAACTCTATACTTGTATTCTGTAAAGTGGGCAGTGAGTAAATATTAACAATCTAATATACATCCTCACTTCCTTGTGCCTTGCAGTAAAGGAAGGGTGATTGCTTTCAGCCCAGGTGTCCCCCCAACGTAAAAGTGCTGCCATTACTCTCCGACAGCAGAGCTGAATGAAGACGCAAAGGTCTACTTATTGTGCAAATAATTCCTGCCCCTTTTGGAATTCGTCACGATGCTGGAGATCTATGGGGGGGCTTCTCAGGAGCTGCCATGACTGCAGGCCCCTGGGGTCCAGGCTGGGTTGTCTGTGATTGGTACACAGGAGCAGTACTTTACCAGGGTGGCTGGGGACAGCAAGCCCTGCTTCAGGAATGTACAAAACCCAGAAAGAAGCAGGAGAGCATCTGAGAGCTGAAACCACTGTGTGGAGAAGTTGCTCTGGGGCTGGAGGGACACAGTATAGCTTTCAGGATGCAGTCCTTCCCACATATTCTCTATTTGGCAAATAATATTTCCTGTGATAACACTAAACTGTATAAATCCATTATGGAGCTAAGTAGAAACGTGTTCCCAAAGTGTTCAGTTTTCATCTTGTGTTGCTAAGTTTTCTTAATGTTACAAATTGCATGGGAAATGCCGTTTGCAGTGATATTTATTGAAAGAAAAGCATGCTTGTATGTGCAAATGAAATGATTTGTTAGGAAATTTTTCTCATGGGAGTATATGAGAGGATAATCCCCCCTTTGGCAGATTCCTGTATTCTAACATCAACAGGCGGCTTGTGCGGTTTCTGTGAATTTCTCCAAAAAGAAACTGCCAAATGCAACTAAAAAGCTGGACAAACTTGAGAGCTGGGTGAGCCCTACTCAGTCATTTGTACTATGGATAGATTTTTGAAGGCAAATGCAGCGAAGCTTCTCTCTTCTGCAAAATCATTATGCTTTTGTGGGAATAAATGTGTTAAACTTAATTGGAAAAAGGGGGTAAAATGTATATATTCTGCCCAAGAGCTCCTCAGCTTATCAACACAGTTGGTTCAAGAAGTATGTTCATAATTCAGTTTGTTCATAACTCAGTCACTTGATTTGTTCATAAGTCTCTTTTACTACAAAATCATAATAAAAGCACATCACATTTATTCAGTCATTAGCATCTGTAAAAATAATAATTAGGACTATAATAAATAAAAAAAATCATCATAACCAAGTTTGATGGAAAAGGGTAGAAAAATCATGTCATATACATGTAAGAATAAGTTATTCAACTCTACTGCAAACTTTGTAGTCTTCATCTTCATCATGACTTTTCCTTGAGTTCTTTCGTACCTTTCTTTCCTTCATTACTCCCTTCCTTCATTTTTATTCTTCATTACTTTTATCCTCCTCCTACTGTTCTCAGTCCTCCTGATCACCTGGTTCTTCAACATTTTCATCAGCACTTGTTTGTATAGCACCTTTCATACAGTGGTCTGTAGCTCAAAGTGCTTTACAAGGTTAAAGAGACAACAATGAGAAAGAAACAGTATGCAAGAATAAAGAGAAAATGGTAAATAGGAATAATGAAAGAGGTCAGACTGAAAAGGAGGTTGTACAGATGAAATGAGGTTGTACAGATAAGTAAATAGGGTCTAAAGGCCGGGGGGACAGAAAAAAACAAACAAAAACAAACTCCAGGTGGACTAGAGAAAAAAACTAAATCTGCAGGGGTTCCAAAGCCAAAAAACCGGCCAGCCCCCACTGGGCATTCTATCTAACAGAGGGATTTCTAGAAAAGTCTTTATTGGTCATTGTGCCGTACACGTTGATGAGGGTGCCATCATGACCTTCACTTCTATCCCCTTCCTCTCTCATTGTCTCCATCATTACAGTCAACTTTTCCCGCATCCCTCTATGTTCATGGCCCAAAATCTTCATACTGCTTACTGTGGTTATACTTTTTACCCATCTTTTCTGTTTATGCTGGGATACATGCATTTACCTGTTCAGGCCCTATCACAGCTCTAGCCTTCAAAAGATCTTTATTGTTTTTATTCCAGAAGCTTCTGAGCTCTAAGTGACCCTGGAAACATGAACACAGAAACACTTCCAGGGTGAAGAGCCCAATATATATAATCTTTTATATAATGTCTGCATGTTGGTTTTGACTACTGACCATAGTCCCACGATCAATCGGGTCACATATCTGAGTCAGTATTTTATAATTATTTCTATCTATAGCTTGCTCTAGATTTACTGCAGTAAAATACTATGTTTACTTTCTAAAAGACACAAGCGATAGGACAATTAAATGGTCCCATAATTTGAAGTCAGCATGTCAACTGTGAAAGTGATGGCGCTAACAGAGCCATAAAGCAGAGCAGTTGGGTCTTGGCATGGACTGAGTCTAAGACCTTGCTTACCTCCACAGAGGTGCTGGTTTTTATAGAAAATGTGCAGGAAATGCCTTGGAGCCTTTTGTCAGTATTGTGTAAATGAATGTTTTTTTAGTTAAGGATTTTCTAAAAATATATAAATAAAAGGTTCACATCAAAGCAAAGCTGAAGCTTTTGGGTGTATGGACAGGCGGGCACTTTTCCATCATTATGCTTCTTCAGATGGCCAGAAATTTCACCAATAGCGTTTATGAGTAAATAGATACTTTTGGTGCAGAATAAATGTGCAGAACTGTGTGTAGATATTGAAAGAGGTGCACTGGCAGATGAGATATGTTGCTGTTATGAGTGGATGATATACGATATGCAATAGTGAGAGAATAAGTTTAGGATTTGGTTTGAATGCTGTTTGAAACAATTTGATTTCATTAAACTTGCAAATGTAGCGCCGCCGACGCCACAGCCGAACTAATGACAGCGATGATGATCGGGATGGGAGGAGGAATTAATAACGTGCAAATAAATTTATTTCAGCAATTCTGCTCATGTTAGTATAATGCTTTCATATTTTGGGGCCACAAAACAACCAAACAGACGTCAAGAACCAGAGGGCCTGTTCACATTGCAGGGAAGATGGGACACGGGTGCGAGGGGCTGAGGTGCCCATCGCACAGCTGCATGTTACAGGGCAGAAATACAGTTGACCCCATACTTACTAACTTAGCTGTGACTCAGAGTTGATTTATTGCCCAAGAAGTTCAACATCAGTTCTGTACACAGCTATTATTGTAACCTGCACCAGCGAAAACACCAGACCTACTGGACTAGGTGAATGTGTATCTGTAGCTGTACATCTGTCTGTTGGTGAAATGCACTGCTTATTCTGAGTTGTGCATCACTTTGAAGGAAAAATGTAAATGTCAGCACCATGGAAGCTCTGCAGAGTGGGAGGCAACAGCAGGGTTTTTTAGACAGGAAACCAACATCACTTATTCTCTCCCCCTGAGCATATTGCAAAAACTAAACTGTATAGACTGCTGTGCTGTCTGGCGAGCCGGAATGCCTTGTGCATATACACTGGCACCTTCGGAGTCCCCTGGCAATTGTGTTTTTATTTATTTATTTCTTTGGTTGTTTGTTTGTTTGTTTGTTTCAAGCAATGCCCAGTGTCATTTAAGTGGCATGTTGTAAACCAAAGGCAGTGCATGCTGTTTGCCTTTGCTATTGGTGCATCAGTGATGGTTTGGATGACGATTTGAATTGGTATGCTAGCTTAGTTTATAAAAAAATAAATATTGTACCCTAATAAATACTAAGTACTTGTCAAAAGTTTGTAATGATTATAGGTTTTTTAACCCCAAAGTTTGAAGGTGAGGAACCTGCAATGTTTAAGCATGCAGCACTGAGGAAATTTGTCCGGAAAACACAACTTTCCGATCAGTAAAGCAGCTGTGTGTGTGCTGGAATGGCAGCCATATGCGTAGTTTGTGCAGGCCACATGGGCCCTGGTGTGAGCGAGTGGCCGAGTTGGAGGCGGCGCCGGCTGCTGTTCAAAGCCTGCTTTGGTGACACATGGTCTGTATTAAATTTTGCAGACATTTTAACAGCAATATGCAGAATAGTTTTGGCCCCTCAGGGTCGATGGGATTTTTACATCCCTCACACAAGGTCACCCCACCCAGGCAAACACAACACCATCCTTGCTGCAAAATCTCATCTCCTAACTGTGCGGGGGGCGATCCTTTGTAAAACATGCCCCGTTTGACTGGCCACTGGAGCAGAGCAAGACTACGCGGTTGTGGCCAAACGGAGCCGTTTTTCCTTTGAAAGAAGCAGGGAAGAGACCCCATCTGGCATATGAATAATTTAGATGGCTCAAGTCGGTTCCTGTCGCTGCTGTGTTTGTGCTCTGCTCTCTGCCACCCCCAACACACACACACACACACAGACGCACACACAGACTCTTTACAATCTGTGTGTGTGTGTGTGTGTGTGTGTGTGTGTGTCTGTCTGTCTGTCTGTCTGTGGGGCTCATGTATGCTACATGTGATTATCTGAGTATCTACTCTCTGCTATCACTTTAACCATTTAATTGTCCAGACATGTCCTGCATACAGTCATGGAAAACTGTATGCCACACTTTAAATGTTGCTATTATTATTATTATTATTATTATTATTATTATTATTATTATTATTATTATTATTATTATTATTATTATTAGGTTGATGTTTTTATTTTCTGACAACTTACAGTAATACATATACTGCATCCATTTATTCATAGGAATGATGTAACACACACACACACCCACACACACACACACACACACACACACACACACACACAGACACAGACACAGTGGCTCTGTGCTAATTGATAATGAGCAAGAATCCTGTTGGGTTTCAGGCCAAAACCAACAATGTGCACAGCTACAGAACTGTGTGTGTGTGTGTGTGTGTGTGTGTGTGTGTGTGTGTGTGTGTGTGTGTGTGTGTGTGCGTGCATACAGCTGCAATGCAGTAAATATGTGTCCTGGGTGATGAACTATTGAACTTTTGAACATTACTGTGTGGACAGTTCCAGCTGTCTGATTTACACACAACTTCTCCCATTTGTTTGTTTATTTGTTTGTGTTTCGTTCACATGTGACACACAATGACTGAAGCTCTCTTGGAGTCACCCGCCCACCCCGCGTGGATTTCATTACACAAAGAAAAGTCACTGACATAGCTGTGCACATTTTCCATTAAAATTTCCTGGATATTATTGTTTTTTTAATTAATTTTGCACGTCAGTCGTTCTCTTCCATGCGAGGTATACATTAGGTTGCTGTAAGGTGAAGAATTATTAATTATAATTCTTATATATTTGATTACATGGTTACATTGCAATTTGTACAGTAAAACACTGTATACTTTGCAGTAAAACAGTGGGTTCTTTAATTACCACCTACTTGCAAGTCAATAATAACACAGTACAGAAATAGATGTGCAGCTGCCTTCACATACAGTAAATAAGTTCCTGCCATAGAGGTGTCCTTCGTCTTTATTGTCAGTCACTTTTGTGGTTGTGTTTCTCTTTTATGTAAAAATATGCAGGTATGCTTCCCGTTGGTGTTTCCCTGCCCCAAAGTGTGATGTGGGCCAGCAATTTGTGGTTAAAGTATTCGGGAAGGTAGAAAAATAAATGCTGCTGGTGTTCAGGGAGGGGCCAACAGATGGCCCTTGCTGGACTCAGACATCTTCACAGCAAGCAAGTGTGTGCATTTGTTGGGGCTCAGTGTCTGCTGCTAATCTGGGTCAAGTGGAAGGTGCCTCCCCTAGGGATCTCCTCCAACACCCCCAGCCCCCCTTAACTGTCAGCTGCAAACTTGATGTAAGGCTCCTACTTACAATTTTTATATATATATATATATAGTTAATTAATTTGGTTGACATTTCTCCAAAGAGACTTAAGGTGTTAAGCTACTTACACTGATTTTTACTGTGTCAGTTTAGGATAAGTACTTTTATGAAGGGTATTAATTGGGTGAGGGATTTGAACCCAGGTCCTTTGAGTCCAAAGGTGATGGCACTAACCACAATGCCACCTGCTGCTCTGCTTCAGGTGCCTTCTAGCTATCAGCTCTCCAACCCCTACCATTACAGTTTCATCACAAGGAGGTCACAACAAATGTGTTATTACAGTAAGTTGTGAAGAGGAGAGCAGTGGTTCAGCCTTCTAGGATTATTGTTCAAATGAGTAAAGCTGCAGTTATTTTGTGTGACTGCAAGCCCCTGTCACAGGGACTGAGGAAGCAAAAGTGAATGATGTCATCATGTGTGATATCAAAATAAGTGACATCAACAAAGTGAGTGATGTACCACAAGTGATGTCATCAGGGTGATCGATCTCCAAGTGTCCAGTGATGTCACCAAGGCGAGTGATGTCATCAGGGTGTAAGCATGTGTTGGAACCTCACGGTCGTGACCCATTGTTTGCTCACATTACTGCAACAGTGGTGTGAGACAGGACCCCACCTGTGTTTAGAATAATTTGTTGTTGTTGTTGTTGTTGTTGTCTTGCCAGCGTGCCACTTGGCCAAAATAAAAGAGGAAGAAAAAGGCTGTAGTTAGTAGTGGGACTTAACTTGGCTGGTCTGCTGCTTGTTCAGGCTGTCCTCTGGTCACCTGCTGTACCTGTGAAAGGTGAAAAAATACTGCAAAAATTACTTTGCTGGAAAAGGGGGTAAATCAGTGTAAAAAGATTAGTGTACAAATCTCTTAGGAGGAACAGCTGCCTGTCTATATGACTAAATGTCCTGGGGGGATATGAGCGCACGGCCCCTCCTGGAAGCTGAAACCCTTAAAAACTACACCCTGTCGGCCGCCATTACAGGCCCTTAACCACAGTGGCCAACTGCAGGGTGTCTCCGTTAGCTGTCAATTAGCCGCAGCATGTGCTCCAGTTCACCGGCTTCTGCAAGTGTTACCCAGCATCCCTCTTTCCTCGGTGCAGCATGGGACTCTTTCTGGAAGAATCAGGAGGGGAAACGGGGTGGGGGAGTGGGAGTGCGAGGGGGGGCTTAGTCTGACAGGCCCTTGGAATCCCAACCTCTCTCTCCTGGCTCCCGCTCTAATCAACCCCTATAATTTATGCAGAAAATATGATTTATATTTAATTTCACTACACTTGCATTGTTAATTTGAGATGTAATTAACGCGTCGCCACGGCAACTAATTTCGCAATGCCGTAAATTATCGCCGCCTTTTCATCAAAATTCAGTTACTTTGGCTCCTGTGTGCAATGTACTGATGCAATTAGGTTACCGGGGCAACCCGAAAGTGTTCATTTTCTTTTGTGTAATTGCAGTGAAGCAGAAGTTTTTGTATCAAAAGTCATGTTCACTTTTTTTGTTAACAAAAGGGCATGTGTGCACACACGCACGCGCGCGCACGCACACACGATCATCTGCATGTGTGCAACATTTTCTGCATGTTGCATAAGTGCGCACACACACACACACACACACACACACACACACAAATAGATTGATTACTGTGAGGTCTAACCACCATATCTATGTCCTTCAAGAGCGATATTTCCACAAGGACATTGCGTCAAAGTCCCGGTATGACATGCACATTCTGCATTCTGCACCTCACACACTCATCTCTATACCTCACACACATCTACACCAATCACAGCTGTTCTTTTGGTGCATTTCCTGTTATTATTAACTATTATTGATCAACACTCTCCTCCAAGGCCACTCACAGAGCAACACACTGTGATTTAGTCATCCAAACATGTTTACTGTATCAGTTCAGGGTTTAGTACCTTGGTGAACGTACTGCAGTAGAAGGTGGGATTAGAACCTGAGAACCTTGGAAGGGAGCAGTTATAACCACTACACTTCCTGCTGACCTCAGAAAAGTGGTATTTCAGTTCACAGTGAACTTCTGAGGGAATCAGTACTGAAGTCCCTAGTGGAATTAACTCAGCTTTGACTCGCTGGTGGCAGGGGCAGGACATTAATAATATTTAACAGTTCCATACAAGTCCCTTTGAGCCCCCTACACTGTTGAGTATGAATGATTCTCACAAGGGCCACTTTGTTTTGATTCACTGGCTTAAAACAATGTCTAACACGTTAAATGGACTCCATTTTGGACTCGCTATGACTCATGGGAAGTTGGGCACTGAGATCGGGGTCTACCCAAAGGGTCCTTCAACTCAATTTTGGCCCAAATCTCCAAACCCGGGATGGTGTTAAAGCCACGCTGACCGTGTCGAACCTTCATGGTCCACCAGGACCTTCGGGTCACTGCACCTCCGGATCACTGCAGCCAAAGTGTCCCCTGCTGTTTCCTCACAGACATGACATCTAAAATGCTGTAATGAGGTGCTGTGCAGAGCTACTGTCCTACTGCCGCTTTTATTTGTTTCCTTTGCTTTCCTTTTTGTCGCGTTCTATGAATAGCAAAGCAGGGCGTCGAGGCATTCGCCGCTAGCGGGCCGCTCTCATCGCAGTTGTCAGTACAAATCCTGCCTCATGCCCCACACTTTGATTTTTCCAGCATCGTTTGATTCTCCTGCTATGTTACCCGGGGATTGATTCACTGCAGTTCAAAGAGGGAGGAATTCCATTAAAACATTTGTTTTTTCACGTTTTTATTTTTTAAGCCTGACGCTGACAGGGAACAACAGATTAGCATCATGCACGCAGACAGGGTGATGTATAGCGCAGCCAAGCCAAGCCAAGCTCTTTCTCCAGGGGGGAAGGGAGGCTTAAGGAAGTCGTGCTTTAAAAACGTATGCCTCTTCACACGTGTGACATGTCATGTTTTTCCAAAGGGCTCATTTCGGGCGTATTTGTCCATTGTAATGTGGGTTACTGCAGCCCTCGCAGTGGGAATGCTGGTTGAATAAAGTGGCTCCAGCACCATTGCCGCCCCATTTGGCTACATTCTGGGTACTGCATCCCGCTGTTTTACACACACACGCACGACTATTTAAATATTAACAGTGCCCTTCTGTCCCAGTTTAATGCCTCTTGTATGTGTGCCAAAGCGGAGATCACGGGGGCTTGGAGAGGAAGGTTGTTCGACCCCAAAACCATACACGGCTGATGTAGAACTTCTGGATGTGATCTGTAATAAAATATTCCAATTCTAAAACTGTAATCAGTGTGGTGCTTTGCTGCAGTTTACATAAAAGCATGATGTGGATTTGAATGTTTAATCCTTTGAGTGAATTCCTTTGCAAAAAGTGAAATGGCACAGATAGATAAAATACAGGGAATCAATTCTGTTTTACAGCACTGGGTGAAAATAATGATTTTAAAAATGACTATTTAGGGTGACAGAACAGTGCAGCTTGTTCTACTTGTTATCGGGAAATGCTTGACCCATTATCACGGGGCCAACACACACAGTCCGGAGTCACCGGTTCACTTGAAACGCCTGTCTTTGAACTGTGGGAGGTAAGCAGAGCACCCACTGGAAACCCACATGGATGGATTTGAATCCACCTTTAAACCCGGCACTCGGGACTCAAGAAGCACCGATGCTACCCTCTGTGCCACTCGGTGAACATTACGAAACATGCACTTATTTTACCACACTTCCATAGTGTTATACACATAGTAATGAACCTAGCAAATAATTCAGAAACAAACTCTTAATGCGATTCTGGAACTGGGTTTCAGTCCTTGAAACATTTATTCATTACAGGTTATAATTAGGCTCATTAGCCTGGTTGATACACTATAGGATTTTTATAAAAAGAAAAAACAGTTTCAAAGGCACTTCAGATAAAGATGCAAAACAACACTAATGAGTCCTTCATCAACTCTGCTAGCATTTACTAAACCATTTGACATCAGTCATATATAAATAGACTGCATTTTCTCAAAGTCACATGTCAGATATTGTATACATATGTAAATGCGTGTATATTTATGCTTTCCCGAGATGTACAAGCATAGCATCAGAATCCCTGGGACCTGAATGGCTGGGGAGGCGTTTTCTTCCACATTTTAAAAATGACTTGGGGAAAAAAAATCCAACTTAATTTTGCAAAATGACACCACAGTCCTCAACATCAGGAATTTTTGGCAGTAGGACCCTGGGGAGCACTAATGTGTGGCAGCTGTGGGGGTTGTGGGCGGAGCTTGTCTAACGAAGCCTAAATTTGGTTCTTTGATTTTCAGCTCAGTCTGATGTCTGTTAATGACGAGGTTTCCAGAAAGTAATTAAGCAACATTTTGATATTTACAAAAAAATGTGCTATATAAACCTAGCCGGTTGGGGGAGAGGAAACGAAAAGAGCTTAAACACTATAGCGGCATTTCTTCACACAGTTTGCTGTGGTTTTTACGCTTGGCTCAAAAAGCAAAAAGTTTCCGACAAAAATTGACAAAAAATTTAAATGACGAGGAAATCGGGCCTCCGTTCGCAGAAAAAAGAATCCTCCGCGAAAAGCGTTTGGCTCGCAGGCTCTGAGTTGCTCAGGAATTTCCAGGAAATTGATCATATAGTTTTTTAAAACATTGCGGTACTACTGAGATTTATTCTCCTGCTTAATGAAATAACTCGATGACCGAGCTGTCTTTGTACTACGATAGATTACGTACGTAGCTTAATGAGTAAAGAGAAACAAGGTGTTTTACTGGTCGGTTATTTTTAGCTAGCCAGTTACTGAGCGAACTCTCTTCCGTGGAGCAAAGTTATTTTTCACTGGTTTTAATTACGTTAATAATGCGCCGTGGTTAGGAACTCGAGTTCTTGAAAGGCACTGGTTCTGAAGTTACGGAAAGCAGTGATTATTTTACACTATTTGTACAAACGGGGAATGCGTGTGACCTTTACGGCGCAATAGCTGCATAATGCAGGTTGATTAATAAAGTGTGTTTCCGATGGCAACGTGAAATCCTGTATTATATCGGAACGTAAAAGGACTTAATTTTAAGGATTGCCGGCATATCTGTAATTTATATTTTAGCGTCAGTGGCCGCTGAAGCCCCTGTACATTACCATCATTACTCATAGTGCTCCTTCCCGTTGCCACTGGTCTCTGTATCGGCTCAGTAACTCGGGGGGTTTGGGACCTCAGAGCATCGATTACGCTGGGGATACCTTCTCCGCAGCATCACGTTTTACTAAAACAACCACATTTCTGCCATGTTTATTAACGGAGAACATTAATAATATTTCATATCTCCATATGAGTCCCCCCCGAACCCCCTGGGCTTCAAGCTCTTAAGAGGTTCGCCGTGTGTTTGTGCAGCTAGTTGTCTCGGAGCCGAAAATCATGGCGACGCCGCGGCGACTGCAGAGGGACTCTCAAGTTCTTACTCATCCCTTACTCTCATCTTTAAAAAAAAAAAAGTTTATTCTACTTGTTTATTTACCCAAGTCTAAATTCTGCATTTGCTTTTGTCGCACTTATTCCCATTTTGCCTTCGCGAGGGGCCCTGGAAGACGAGTTACCAAGGAACACAAAATTTTAATTAGTGTATTTTAATCATTCAGGCTTTTCGAGCTAATCCACGGACCCCTGAGAATTCCCAAGATGCTCCTCTGCGCTGCTTTACCATTTATTGTTGAGTCTATTATAATTACCGTTAGCAGGAGGGGGCTGGGAGGAGTTTATTATGTTTTTCCATCTTTATTATAATTACTGAAAAAATTAAAGGATGCTGTTTCATTAAGTTTAGAGATGATGCCACCCCCCATCCCTCTTTGTCTTTTAATACCATTATATTCCCTTTCATTCTGCGATATTTATACGTTGCTGTGCGTTGTGTAAAAAGGGGGAAACAAACGCAAAGCTATCCCTTTTTAGAACAGGAGAAACAGAGAAATGGGAATGTTTTAATTAAGGGCAATTTGTTTTTTGAAGAGGTTTCTGAGAATCCATCTTTGGAAACTGTGTCACTGGGCCCGGCAAAATCCGCGGGCGCTTCAACATTTAATACGGTTGGACTTGGATCAGAACAAATGGGCGGAAAGGAGAATATTTTTTTATTCATTTTCTCAGACAGCAGTAAATGAAGATAAGAAGTTGTAAGTAAATCTTTAAGCCCCGAGCGCTGGCTGTCCTACAGGGATTTCCACAAGCATCCTCCTTCGTAAACGATTTCTCGTGCGCGTGTGTGCGTGTTTTCATGTCCGCTTCTCCTCTGGTTGCGAACGCTGTGCGTAAGACTTGTTCATACACGGGTGTTTTAACTTAAAAACTAAACAGCTCTGAGAATTTCGCAAGTGCTGCAGCACCGTCGGGTATTTGTGCAAGAAACTTTGCAGCATGAACACCGGCACACGTCAATATAAATTGGGGGGCACCACTGATTTTATAAATCATACTAGACCCCACTCGACCTAAACTGTGCAAAGGCGCGTGAAAGTTTGTAAAGAAAGTTTGGGCACTTTCGGTTGTTTTTGTTTTTAAAAAGCTGACTGACTGAGGGGGAAAAAAAAAAAAAAAAAAAAAAAAAACATTTTGTTGAGCAGAAGCAAAATCACAAGGCCTATTTTTCAGGGTTTATTATCCTACCGGGGACATTTTCCTCAGGATCTGTTATCCACAAGGTTAACAAGCTGTAGCGTGCACACGCACACGTACGCCAGGCAGGTCTCAGACAACCTGCGGGGCCTTGTGAGTCGACTGCTAGGTGAACGCTCATTCAGCCTCTGGTATGGTGTTATGTTCTAGTCAACTATGGCGCATAAAGCTTAACGGTTGCAATCATCTCAATGTCCGCCAAGGGTGCTGTTTGGGCTCAGCCGCGCTCCGCGTCCATTTGCGCAGGCAGCAGAGGTGCCCGGCTGCTCTCGGCTCTCGCTCGCCGTCTCAGAAGTGAGGCAGCAGCTGTGTGGATGAGCGTGGGGGGGTTTGCTGCCCTCGGAGAGGCCCTGAAGGAGGCTCTCTGGGCCATTTTGTCGTCTTCCTCCTGCTCCCGTGTACATGGAGTGCGGCGTCTCCACATTCTCAACTGAAAGCCATAAAATCTCAGCCTCAGCAAACCAAACTGTGATGCCACCCAGCCCTCTCCACTGCTCTGAGGGCACCAGCGTCATCACTATTTTCCAAACTTCTTTCACGCCCCATATGTATTTAGCGTCGAATCTCAGGGCTATTCCGAGCCTCTCCGAGAAGGCGGGGTCAGTGGTCCGCCACATCCAGTGCCTGTTTCTCGTGTTTTCATGAAAAATTCCACATCTCCCAGCGAGGGGGGTTTCGTGTGAAAGCAAAAAATATATTTCAGTGCGGATACCAGGAAAAATTAATTAATGGTTCTCTGAAGCGAGCGAAAGGCCGGCGTAATGCAATTATAGTGCCTTTGCGAACTGTCAGGATTTCAGAATTATAAAATCACACTTGGATGGCAGAGGTACTTATTCGGGAAAAAGGAAAAAAAAATTCTTTCGCATCTTTGCAAGATATTTAACAATCCGCAGCTCAATTTCCAAGCTCCTTCTTATTCCAAGTACTTGCAGACAGTAATAATAAGGATTTATTATAACATTATTCGCTGATGCTCACATTACTGTATAATGTTATTGTATCTCTAGTACTTGGAGTGCTTACCAATTTCTACAGAATTAAAACAAACATGCAAATAAAAAACCCTACATGGTGTTGATTCTGCTGTTAATATATTGGAATTAATATGTTTTAGAAACCCAATAGCGCTGTTAACATGATCATGTGATCATGTATTAATACTGGAAGCCGGCGACGTCACGCTGGGAACAGCTGTGTGTACATATCCGCCCATGGGTCTGCAGGTCTCCGGGTCGGGTGGCGTGTGGTGCAGCAGGTGAGCTCCACCCCCCAGACAGCCCCCACACCCCCCACCTCTGCCGGGACCTCCACCTGTCTCATCTTTCATGCAACACTTGTTTAAACTGAGCTCAGCAAGCCAGAGATGTGGTAAACAAGTCTCCCCCACAAGAGGGTTCATTTTCATGTGGACAGACATGCCTTTTTATATACGTATCTATACATACACATACAGTATATTTCATTTGAAAAGAGAGTAATGATACAGGCTGCACTGTGTTTTCATGGATCAACACAAAAAGGGGCCAGGCAAAGACTATAGTTAGCAGTTAATCCTCATTCTGAAGGTGGTGAGATGCAACAATTGTTATGTCTGAAAGGAGCTTATGATAGTATTACCGTCTCTGGCAAAAACAGCAATAATAACCCAGACCGTATGATCTGCGGTGGCCTGGCGGACGTACAGCACGAACAGGAATTGTTTCGTTGCTCCACGCTTGCGCAAATCCGCACCAGGGCCAGTTAGGGGTTAAAATATGTTGCTGTGTTATTTTTTATTTTTAACCGTCTCAGAAAAATCTATTGATATTGACGAAATTCTGAGATTTACCCAGATAAGTGTGTTGGCGATCAAGGTGGATCAACAATACGCATGTGCCCTTTTTAAAATGACAAAGTTAAACTGGCACATTTTTCCTGACCTCAAAGTGCAGGATATTGATTAATTGATCTGGCTGCTCAAAAAAAGGGGGAAAAAAAGACACTCAGACAGTCAAGTGCCTGAAGAAATCCTAAATTAGACTCCAGATCCAGCGGTTTATTTTCAGAGGATGAAACAGAGATTTCAGGCCACGTCGCGTTTGCAGTGCTCTGTGCGCTTCACGCAAACGCAAGCGTACTCCTTCCGGACTCGAACTCACCTTTATTTTTATTTTTATTCATATTTTGGATATGCTTTTTTCGTGAGCGCTGTGCTCCGCGTGCAGTGAGCGGTCCTATGGAATAACAATTAGGGTGTCAGTGTCGATTCGCGAACGGCACGCCTGCCGATGCTGAAGTTTTGGTGCCAAGTAAAAGGGGTGGGAAGAAAAAATAAAACATGCAATTAGCATCACTGATCAGCCTCCCAGGGCTATATAAAGGAGGAGAGGGGTGCGGAGGCTGGTGGCTCCGTACAGGCAGGCACCGGGGAGGAGGGGGTCCTTGTCTCCTTGAAGCCCCACCACCCCCCTCCCGCAGACACGCTGAGGCGAACGAGCGCCTGAAAGACGGCATCAAACAGCAAACGAAATTACCCCCCCCCCAGCCGCCCCTGCGCCAGCCTGTTTTATCGCACAACATTATTGAGGAATCGGACAAATCGCAGCCTTGGCTTGGAGTGGAGCTGTGGCGGTTGACTGGGGGCTTTAGTTTAGGTTTAATGTTCGAGTTATTCAGGTTTAATGTATATCGAAGATGCTCGCCGGACTTGCAGCCCATCTATTCCCCGATGTGTGGTTTGTACACCTGTAGGAGTGAGGGTCGAGTTCAGAGGTCAACCATTTGTTCACCTGCGTGAGGCCTTCAGCTAGAGTCACCTGCATTCCTTGCAGTGGTCTGCAGCTCAAAAAATGTTCACGTTTGCATGTTATCACGATCGCTGTTTAGAGGGAAGGAACTTTGTCAGTAATTTGGTTTGAATTTCTCCTCCAACATTCCAGTAGCTATGGCTGTCAAGGAAAAGCTTAGAAATTCAGGCCACGGATGAAAGAGTGCCCATCAGTGGCACCCCCCATGAGTTCGGGACCCCAGGGAGCTGATCCTCACACTTAGCGGAGCTAAAGCAGAACGACTCGTGAGGCCCATCGGCGCAAACTCTGTCTCCGACTCACACGCCTAATGCAACAATCTGGAGCGAGTTAGCTTAGAATTACTTACAACACAACCAAAGTTCCCAGCCCGCTCTTTTTTTGTTGTGGCTGTAAATTAATTTGGAGTGGCAGCTTTTGGGGAGAGCTTGAAAGCAGCGGGGGGCTGGGAAGAGTGCGGCGATGGCCCTGCGACGCTCCTGGCGAGGCGAGGCCGCGTCTTCCACGAGGAGAAGGAGAAATTAGGCTTAACTGGAAACATATGGCGCTGCGCCGGAGCGAAGGCCTTCTTAAGAGGATCACGGCCGAGTAATAATGGTAGGCAGGAGCGCGGCACGTGTGGCGGTTTGGGGGGAGAGCGGTTTCTCAGACGAGGAAATACGGCCAATTTCTCCTTTAAAGGGGCAGCGGCAGTCGAGTGAACCCTCTTAATCGGAGCACTTAATGCTTAAGTGGCATCAGATACCCCCCTTCCCCCGCCCCCCGGCCACTCCGTGCCATAAGCCACAGTTCCTTCACAATGCCATTCCTCCTATTAGTGTTTTACGTCTATAATTATTACCATTAAACCGGGCGCCCTTGTTGTACCCTATGTAATTTTGTAATTATAATTAGGATTTCTTGATCTTGTCTCTTCCCTTGTTCTCCTCGATATGACTGTTGAATTGAAATGTGCCGCCAAGTTTTATTGTGCCCGGCCGTGGATGGAGCGCCGTCCCAGTCCTCGCTTTCTAAGGGCTGATGAACACATCGCACCGGTGTGTCGTGGTGCTGTCATCCCGCCCTTCTACGCATTCCACAAACCTGGGAAGCGCCCTTGGTGTCCAGTTTGGGGACGTGACAGACTGAACCTTCTGTGTACGCGTTCACAATGGACACAGCAACATCCTTTCTTTTTGTGAAGCACCTGAACAGAAAGTAGACATCTCCCTGAAATGGAGACTGGAGACTGAAGATAGATGACCACAGACATCCGGTGCCAGGCTGGCAGTAGGCGGTTGTTTTTAGGTGCCGTCAAGCTGTCCTCAGGAGTGACCTGAGAAAGTTGTGCATTGCACTTGTGGCCCTGTCGTTGAACAGGGTATGCTGGGTGTCTCGGGAGTTAAAGGCCTGAACTCCTGTCTGGAAGGCTGCAGGTTGAGCTCCTAAGAGAGCCTCTGGTGTTGTCCCCTTGAGAAAGGGACTCAACTCAAGGTGCAGAATGTCAACTGGAGCCCAGGTGTGCTTCTCAGGACATTGTGAACAGCATCTGCTCAGTGTTGGTTCACCGAGGAGCAGAACAGTAGCAGTAGGGAGGTTCTGGCGAAGCGTGGAGGGACAGCCAACCCGCGTTCCGCCATCCGTCGCCGCTTTGCCAGTTACCCCCCTGCGCTCACTGCCACCCCGGCATGGCCCAAAGCACAGCGCATGTCGTACCGTCAGTGCCGGCCCAGCTGAACACTCTTCAGTAGTGTAAATAATGTTGATGAAATGCAGATGTAATGTTTAACTGCGCACAGGAGACATCCAGCTGCAGCGACAACCCTGCTCCAAACTTCTGGCACTTTCCAGCCTGCTTCCGTTCCAGTTGTTTCCCCCCCAACAAATTGTCCTTATTAAATAAAAGCAAAGATGCCACAAATAATCTTGCAGCGTGACCATGCTGACAGAGGAGATGCTGGTGGACATTTTATTTTCCTTTTTTCCCCTCTGCTTTTTTACCCAGTTGAAGTCCCGTTGCTGTCCGTTTTGGGACATGTGTTGCACGGCCTGCGAGAACAATATCTGAGATTAATTACTAATATTAAACATCTTATTTGATCATTGCCGGAGTTCAGCACAGAGCGACGCAAATCCCCCAAGGAATGTTTCTGCATAGGAGTGTGCGACGGTTTCCCCATTGTCACCATATGTGTGTAAATGCATACACACCCTTTCTGGAAGGTGCCACAGGGCCTAATGGGAAACCTGCATGTCTGTTCTCCAGTGACTGACACCTCAGGGAGACCCAGTTACCTTTTTCCTCCTTATGGACCGCTGACCCTGTAGATGATCCCTGTACTCTTCCCTCTGGACCGTCTCTCCATCCCTCCGTCTCTGTCTCCATCTCTCTGTCCTTGTGTCTCATAGCCTCGCCATTGGTTCGCGCCGCATACTTCCATCCAGCCACCTTGCTCTCCTTTGCCCAACGTGTTTGCTCACTTACGCACAAAGTCTCGACACAAAGCCGTGTTTATTTTATGGGTGTTCTTTATTGACATGTGAAATGCATTAAATGGCACTTTTCACGATTTATTCGACACAAAGTAATTTGTAAATTATTTAGAGAGATCCAGAGTGGAAAACCCAAAAGAAGGCAAGGAGTCAAAGGTAGGCAAAAGTGCATTTGTAGCTGGAACATCAAACATGAATGCAGGTCCTATCCTAAAATCTCAAATGTCCCAATGTGAGGGATAAAATCATAATGTTTGCATATTTTTGGCCAATTTAATGTTTCCTGTGGGGGAAAGATGGCCCACGGCTGAGAGGAGTTGTCCATTTCCCTGATGCTTAGCTGTGCCCTGTTTTTGTCTAGGTGTACCACAGTAAATGTTAGAATAATGTTCTATGGAATCAGCTTAGATCATGTATCATTAATGTGGCGAAGGGCACCAGTTACACAGGTCACCTGTGGTTGACCCTTTACAAATGGCGTCCAGTGACAAGAGCACCTGGAACTTTATTAACCTTCGTATTAATAATGTTAGATGAGCAACGTTATGATGTAAATTCAGGGTAAGAATCTTGACTGGTGGCACTACAACAGGAGCAGGGATTCAAAATCAGGACAAGACAACAGCTCTGACCACTACCTGCTGCCCCGATTGTGACCCGAGCTGTGATCTCCTGTGTGGTGTGGGGGCAGCTGGCTGTGGGATGCGTGAGGAATTCCCAGACCGAATGGTGACCACGTGTGGACCGCAGTGCTCGGCTTCTGCCCTGCTGGGTCTAACTGAACATTTCTCTCAATGGGAAGATTTACTAGTAAATATTTCACCTCACGAAAGACACAACACAGCTGTTTGTAAGGGGCAGTAGGCAGCGTAGTGGTCAGCGCTGTTGGTTTGCAGGCTGATGGTCACAGGTTTAAGTCATTGCCCTGTCTTCAGCATCCGCCATCACAGTACCTGCACTGAATGAGTACAGTATAGCAACCCTGCTTTATAAATAGGTAAGTGACTATAACTAAGTTGGCGTGCAAGCTGCACCTCTCTAAGCGTTTGTGATGAAAAAAAGCCCCAGATTCATATTTGTTAATTAATTCTCAGGTCCAACATGCAGAAGTTGTTGTATTTTAGCTGTTTCATTTTTTTATCTGTTGTTGATTTTTCTTACGTTTCTTAAAGTTGGGAAATGGGTTTGGAAAAGATGTGCTAATAATTTGTTATTAGGGTTAAGGAGGCATAAACACGGCAATTAACACTCCCGGTATTGGAGGGAAAAAGCCGGCATCTTGCCTGGTGAAACTTGCAGCACGGAGGCTGGTACAGTTAAATATTTAAATCAAGATGTTTAACTTATTAATTGAGTAATTGTGTTTTATGTTTAAAAAGTCTTTTTTTCTCCCCGTCTTCAAATGGATGGTTTGCTGTGAGTTTTTCCAAGCGTAGGTATGGAAACAATCGTTCTTTCCTTTGCACCTCCCTAAAATAGCTGACATGCGAGGTTTGTTAGAAAATTAGTGAATTTAATTTCCTTGCGTAATGAAAATGTCATGCACCATTTAATAAAACTCTATGAAAAAAGTCAACATTTCACACGGTGCAGATACGGGGCCCGGTGGATTTGAAAGTTAGACGGCTGCTCCGTTTGATGTTTTCCCGCACTTTTTCTCCTTTTTCTTTTCCTGATGCAACTTTAAATTAATGTGAACAGCCCCGTTGTAAATATGAAAATGGAAGTTGTTTGGTGTCTCCATAACTCACGGCACTGCAGTTTGAGGTAACTGATAACTCTTTCCTTTTAAACTGGGAATTATTTTACGTTTATGAGTTTGTCTCATCTTCAAGGTCAAAAATGTAATTTTTGCTCTTTCAAAGGGTTATAACCTTAAAGGGGAGCCCGGCTTCCATCCCGGCTGATTAATGAGAGCCCCCTGCATTTGATGTTTCAACGGTGACATTTTAAACTTTAAATATTTTATATGCATACCTAGGAAAAAAAAATGAAGATATGCATTCATGTGGAATAAACGGTATTGCGGAGAAGAAAGACCGGGTTGGGTATCATTTTAATAGAACAGTTAGAGTGCAATGGTTTTTCTTGGTGATTTTTATTTGAGGTTTTTATGTGTGCGCAAGCTGATTTAAAGGCACACTAAATCACCGCGGATGGGGAGTTCTGGATTATGCATTTAATCAAGCGGCAGGTCCTGGAGGGCTGGCTGGCCGAGAGCCCCAAGCCTGGAACTGGAACTGGGCATGGGGCAGGAACTGGGGCTGAAACCGAGACTGGAAACGTCGTAGAAACTGGGACTGAGACTGAGGGTGGGGCAGGAACTGGGACTGAAAATAGGACTAGGGATGGAGTATGAACTCGGGCTGAGACTGAGACTGGGGGTGGGCTAGGGATTGGGACTGAGGCTGGGGATGTGATATGAACTGGGGCTGAGAATGAGAGTGGAGATGTCGTAGGAACTGGGATTGAGACTGGGGATGGGGTAGGAACGGGGGCTGAGACTGAGACAAGGGGAGTTGTAGGAACTGGGACTGAGACTGAGATGGGGGGAAGAAACTGGGACTGAAAACGGGGCTGGGGTGAAGTTTTACTTGGACTGAGACTGAAGGTGGGGATCGGGTAGTAACTGGAACTTCTACTGGAAGACACAGACTGGACTTGGGACCAAGCCACACCAAAACTGAGACCAGGACTGGAACAGGGATTGATATTGGAATTTGGACTGGGGGTTAGCCTTATACTTATTAGTATTAGGACTGAGGATGGGACTAAAGCTGATACTGAGGCCTCTGATGCAGTCTGTTTCTGGTCAACAAAGCCCACAGGTTGAGCATATTTTAGATTATACACCCCTGTGTCTGTTTGTCCCCCTTGAAGAACAGGAATCCCCACAGGCTCTCGTATTGTCAGTCACATCACTACAGCATTTACCTTGATTTACCTGTTTCCTTGTGCTGCATTGTCTTCCATTTCGCATCCTTTGGCCTGCACCCTATCTCCACGTGTTTGTGGTCACGCCGTGGTGCAGACAGGTGTTTCCCCAAGTCAGCTGGGAGGAGGTCTGTGTGAGACAGTGAGATGGGTTGGGACTGGAACCCACAGCCTGACAAAGCTGAGCATGTTTGTGCAGGTTGACACCACCAGGCACCCGTCACAGGGGCAGCAAGTCCAAACACACAGTGGCAATGCCAGGACACGTCCAGTCCTGAACACCTGCCCTACTGTTTCACGTGTGTGTTGGGGGTGGGAGTCTTGGTCTTGTTTTATTTTGCTCATTTATGAAATCAAACGCCAGATACTGGTCTTGTGTGATGCAAGGAGTGGTAAGAGTGAAGCTATAGGGTGAGTGCATGTCCAATCACAGTGCTTTCATATGTTAATCATATTGTATTTTTTCTTTACTTGTAAACCTCTGCGTGTAAAAACCATTTCATTCGAATCTGTCGGTTCCTCCTCTGTATTTGACTCTGCAACCAGCTGGCAGAAGAAATGGCCAGAAAAGGGAAATAAGGGAACAAACCAGTACTGTTTTGTCATGTATTTGTGCGTGTGTCTTTATGAGTTTTATAGCACTAATACCCCACCATGGAAATAAATATGGAGTAATTGAGTAACCTGTGCCATAACGGTTAGTGATGTCACGTTGTAGCTGAAGGACTTGGGTTTGAATCCCACTTCTTGCTGTACTACCCTTGATCAAGGTCCTTGCTCTGTGTTGAGACTGTAAAAATTACCCTGGTGTATAGATGAGTAAATCAGTGTAAGTAGCTTAACACTGCAAGTCACCCAGGAGAAAAGCGACAGACAGATAAATAAATAGTGAGAATTTGTGTGTTTGCCTTCATTTTTGGAGCACACCAGATAGCATATGACTGCGCGCACACACACATACGTGTGACTCCCACTAAATAGTAGTAGATCTCGGTTTTTCGCTTATGGGTCATATGATCCACACTGTCGACGATGCGGGAGACCCACCCCCTACGCTCCCGCCTGTTTTTGTTTCTCCCCCTTATCACCTCTCCCAGACTCGGCCAGCAGAGACCCGACCGCGGCGTCCTTGCCCCCCCCCATGACATTGTGGAGTTTGCGAGCGAAGGCCTAAACGCCGACTCGGCAAACCGGAGAGCCATGCACGGTGCAGGCCTGGAGTGACGCAGCGAAGATGGCGCCCGCTGGGGCAGGGATAGGGTGACAGCCGGGGCCGCAGCGTCCTTCCTGCTGCCTTGCTGAAAATGAATCTGAGCAGGGAGGTGCCATCAGCTGTCCCGCTCTTAAACGTATTTGTGTCACGTGTGCAGAGAGCTCAGCAGGATGGCTGGACGCGATGGCGACGTCCCCCTGACCGTATGGAACAAGGAGAGGACCGATGGGTCCCCAAATGGCCTGCTGCTGCTGTGGCAACGGGCTCCTCTAATGGCCCCCGCAGCTCTTCTGAGTCCTTTCTCCTTTATATTTTTATTTTTTTGTGTTTCCTTTGCCGCCTCTGTTTTGGGAATAGTTTTGCCCTCGTTGTCAGGGCTGTTAGGAGCTCAAGCTTCAGTGATTATACGACGAAGACATAAACACAGGCGAGGAGATGCTGCATCCGTTAATTATGAAAGTTTGGAAGCTGGTGTTTGCTTAATGAGGAACCTTTAATGGACAAGTTATTTAAGTCTCATTTTGCTTTCAGATTACAATTAGACTGAGATACATGCTGATTTTATATATATATATATATATATATATATATATAGAGAGAGAGAGAGAGAGAGAGAGAGAGAGACTAAGGTTTTTCACACATTGTCATATGAACTAAGTGTGAGGGCAGCAATGTCACACACATCATACAACAATATAATATAAGCTTTACATGACTGCTGCTGGTGTTCTTATGCAGGGATGAATTTGAGAACCTTTCCGTGTTCCTCTGACATCATGGGTGTCTAATAATCATGGCGAATCCATTGTAAATATTTCTCATTTTACTTCATTCATAGCAGGGCTGCCCAGTATTTTGAATCGTCATGTTGTGATCAGAGGAGTTGGGTTTAAAGCCCACGTCCTGCTGCAGTGCCAAGTACTTAGCATCAATCGATGTGGCAAAAACTAACCTGCTGTGGAAATGGGTAATTCGGTGTTAGTGCAGTTGATCGATGGACCTGGGTGAACAAACGGCAACATCTTCCGTCAAATGATGTTTCTCCAGAGGTTTCGAAATAAAGTAACTGGCAAACCGAAACACAATTTCTGAAAAATCACTTCATTTCAATATCTAAGTAATTTACTTGCGGAAAATGTTTAACTAAAACATTAGAAGTACGTGGCTATAAATGCAGATTTCATAAATGCTGTACCAAACTCCAACATGCCCACTCTTAACTGTGTTATTTTTTCATATTATGCAACGTTTTGCCAAGATGGAACATTTTACATACAATATACATATAACCGCATTATTATGTTAAAATACTTCAAAACATTTTGCGCATGATATGAGCATGACAAGACCCCCTCTCCTTTAATCTGGTCAATTTAACACTTTAATTCACTTTCTGAAAAAAGTGTCAGGTAAGTAAAATGCTAAATAAACAAATAAATAAATGCCCTTCCATGACTCTACGTTTTCTGGAACTTTCTGGCCCTTCGCCGGTGCCCGTGTTCATACAGAAACTGTTGTGGTGTTGATCTCTGGTACCTGGTGCCAAGCAGTGATGCCACTGACATGTAAACAGCACTTTTTTTAAACTAGCAAATCCAGTTTGCTGTGTCTTCCCTGAATAAAAATGAACATACCTAAGTGCAGATGGTCCCTTAATGAAGGAACATAGTTTTGCAAAGTGCTGTTTTAAAACGTTAATGTAAGATGTTGGTCTATAAGGAATCTTTAGCTGCTGCACTGCAGGGCTTCGAATCAAATCCTTAACCGTGTCACCTCGCACCCTGGACCCAGAACCCAGGTCCTGTCTTAAACGGCATTTGAAAGAAAGACTACTTTTTTGTCAGTCAGGCCATGGCTCCTGGGAGGGATTAGAGCCGTCAGTCATGTTGACGGGCGGCTCTCGAACTGCTTCTGTGCCACAGACCACAAACCCGTCCCAGTCGGGGGAGAAGTGTGTTATCAGCACCACCTTGTTTGGCTAAACCTGCAACTCTGGAGAGATCTGTTTACAATCTGCGCCTGGCCAAGCATGCATGTGCATACACACACACGCGCGCATTCATAAGCTATCCCACCCTTAGTTCAACTTCTTCAATAGGGCTGCAGACTGGATGCACAAGCAGTTGGGTGTGGCGCTCTGCTCGCTGGTGATGTTTGCTTGCAATCAGAAGGTTGCAAGTTTAAATCCCACGTCCAGCTGTAGTGTCCTTGGTCAGTTTACTTACCCTCAACTGATGCAGTAAAAATGGCACTGCTATATAAATGGTAAATGACTGTAAGCAGGTTCTTATATATATAAACCTCACATTCAAGTTGCTTTGGAGAAATGAATTATTTATAATAATATTGCAGTTACTGGGCTTTGCCCTCAAATACTACAGATCAGTAGTCTAAAACAAGTTGTTGAAAGTTGTATACAAATATTGAAGGGACACACTGGGCTCGCTCAAACCCAGGGGGGCCACAGTGAGGCCCTCATACCCCTGTGTGACAGACTGGGATCTGGAGCCAAAACTCCTCAGACGGTTAAATTGCTATTATTTCAAGTTTATTTTAACATTAGGAGAGGAAACACAATGTGTGCCAAAATACACAGGCACTGCACACAACTGCGGGCCGTGGTACAAACAGTTTCAGGATCAGTAATCCTGGAGTAGAATGGAGTCCCCTCTACACTGCATGCATTTCAAAAGTGAAGGATGGTGCGCGACAAGGCCCTCCAGCACACACTTCACACTGCACTTTCATGTGCAAAAGGACTCATTTTTACAGCCCAGTTGCCCCGTGTGGGAATATGCTGGAAAAAGGCTGGAAACGCAATTCCTGCTTGTACATGCTCTGGGAACACGCTGCAGGCCTCTTGGCATGTAAAGTAGGGTGCAGTGCAGAAACATTTGATTCTCTTCATATTAGCAGTAAAGTTTATTTACATGAAGTGTGTATGTGATGTAGGAAGCAGGAACACTTAATACCTCAGTACTCAGGTAACAGGACTCAGGTATAAACCAAATATTGTTCTTTTTTCTGCGAGGAAAGGCCAAGAGCCTTGAAGCCTTTTGCAGCTGTCCTGCTAAAAAATAATACTGTTTGATTTATTGCAACAGTTGGGAGAGGAGCTAGACTTCCTTTTCAGTTCTGGAGAGTTATAATAATAATAATAATAATAATAATAATAATAATAATAATAATAATAATAATAATAATCAAGCTACTGAAAGACTGCAGCATTGTTATCTTTGGAGGACCTTTGAAGTGTGTTTCAGGACTTTTATGCTGCATTTATCAGGTGAAGGTGAGTCTTTCAATCAGGGATGCAGTACTGGGGCGGGAGGTTAACCGTTTCCAGGGCATAGTCGATTCTGTACTCTTTCGCTCTGATTTGTTCATCCCCTGGACCCGAGGAAGAGTGAGTTTCGCTCAGACACCCTCATCCACCCCCGGACACTCCCCCCAGGAGATGCCGTGTCAGTCGGGCAGCAGAGCAGCGCAGCGAGGAAAAGCACAACCGTTGCATTTACATAGCATTTACATGCGCCGATGCTCACATGCAGAGAGGGACGCGTTGCCCGAGGTCCGGATCTCGGTGCCGCCAAACTGCGCGGCTGTCCCATCCCTCTGGGGGATGTGAACTTGTAATATGACTGCCTAGCATCCAGTGCGATCGCGGCCTACAGCGACGGAGGCACCCAGTACGTGGCGAGGCGCTAAAACTCCAGGAGGCCCTGAACTACGAAGCATAAACACGTACTGCATCGTCCATTAGACGATTTTAATAGTAGGGCTACATTAGTGATTTTATTTTTACAGTAATAAATACTTCATTGATTGAAGGATTTTTCCTCTCTCAAGGAGGAGGCGAATTGCATTAGTTTGTTGACCATTAAGGCACATCGAGGAGTTAAGCTACAGAAAAGGTTTACGGGGACAGTAAAACCCGTCGGAATGATGGTGAACCCGGGTGCGACCACTAGCGCTAAAAGCTTTATCTGAGAGGAGGGCCGACACAGTGCTGATTTATCTCCCTCTCAGCGTGGCCATGAAGCCTGTTATGAAATTATGCATTTTGAACCTCACCGGACATGAATATCGGTTATTCCTGGACGGCAGTTGTCTCGTGTTTGTAATTTTTTAATTTGCACTAGAATAAAAACGAGATTGCAGAAACGCAAAGTGAGGCCGACTTTGTTTTTTAAGACTTTATTAAAGTTTTTTAATACATAAGGAGGGGGAAAATCCAGTTTTGTCCCAGGCAGCGATTTTAAAAACGGCACCTCCGTGGCAACCGGAAGGGATCGGACCGCAGCGTGGGCCCGGGTCTCCGGCCGTTGCGTTTCCCATCGTCGCCAACGTGCAAATCTCACTTTTTTCCCAATGAGCGCTGAGTATCGCGCCGCTTTGCCCAGGCGAAGGGTTTCGGGGACTCGGAAGCGGGGAGACGCTCGTGTTTGCGCCCCGCGACGCTGAGCGGCGCCGCCTTGATATACGCCGGGCCTTTGTGAATAAATCTGCACAAAGTGCAGGGCAGAATTTTATCTGGAATGTGGTATTTAGGAGATTCGGGGTGAATGATGACATGTGACAATGAGTCACAGCAATTAGTGTTACTGTTAAGCGCCTTTTTTGTTTTCTCTCACCCATACCGAATGTCACAAATAAATCCTCGTTGCATTTGCATATTAATTGGATCTGAGACGTCAAGCATCTTTCATTAAGCAAAATGATCTGCATATTTGGAGACATAAAACGGTTTATTTCGTGGCGGGAAAAGGAAGTCGACGGAAATTGACCGCACGCGGGACGGCGGCTCGAGGCGGTCGGCGGTTCTGCCGCGTTAACCCCTTGGGAACCTGCGTTCGCGGCGGCAGGCGCCTCGATGGGGGATCGAAACCTGTGACCTTTCAGCGGCAAAGCAACGTCGCCGACCACCGCGCCACCTGCTGGCCCCCCGTCCACCTTCGGTTAGAAACGTATGCCGACGATGCGCTGTAATATTTACATCGAGTAGCCGACGGCATGTTTTGCAAAACAAGGCATTGACTAGCAGGCATTAAAAAGAAACTCCCCGTTTGAAATAATTCTTGTGAAAATGCTGTTTTTTAGTTGGTCGCCGATTCCGTATAAACCCGAACTGCGCACTGCTTGCGTGATGCATTCCAGTAGCTGACTGAGCACTCCAGTAGGTGATTTGTTCGCAACTCAGTCCAGCTCTGACATTGTCAGCTGCTTACTTTTGGACAACATGGTAAAGGCTGTAAAATGCTATACATGGTGATGTTTTTAGGATGTGTTTGAAGTCTGCTTCCATTTATTCGAGCAGCTTAACAGAGCGTGTGGTGTGGTGACATACACTCAGCGCGATGCTTTTTACCGCCGTTTGAACGCCTTGTTCGCAATACCGTGAACACAATGACTTTGTTCGTCTCCACTGTCGCTTTGAAATCTTCTCTCAGGAGTAGAATGGACTCTGCTCTCGGTACTTATGTGGAATTTCAGAGTAAATACATTTATTTTATAAGTACCCGTTTGGAAGGAAATGCAGTTTGTAAAATTTAAAGCCAGCGGTTGCGGCGTGTATGACCGAGCGCCGCTTTGCTGTCCTCTGCACGCTGCCATTCTGGACGGGAAGCTGACACCACAGGGTTCGATGCGATTGGAGCCCAAAAGGACGCCGGTGCTGCGCCCAGTGTTGTCCGAGTGGCGAGGGGCTCGTCTTGCGGATAATTCGATTAGGATGCAGGGGAATATATCTGAAGGGTTATGTAAATGACGGTGGCCCCATGCTCCATTCCTTTGAACTCCTGGAAATCTCACAGCTGCTGGGGTCACCAGGCAGACGGCGCGGCCGCCTCGGCAAGACCCCGTCACCCCATGTTTGGGGAAACTGCTGAAAGGTCACGGCAAGAGCCAACAAATCAAGTGCGATTTGGGGCGCGTGGTCCTTCCCATGTTTCCTTTGTTCCCCCGTGGTAAACAAGCCAAGCACCTCCACCAACAGCGGCCCGGGAAGAATGTACAACTCGCACTCTACATCCTTTGTGCTTTAACTGCATTATAATTCCTTTGTGCTGGAAAGGTCACACACATTCGCGCGTGGAGCAGGAGTGTCGGCCAGGTTTCGAACCCACCGCGGCGACTGCAGCCTCTGACATGGCTGAATGCGGCCACGCTTCCTCCCTCCCTCACCAGCAGCCGTCGGCTTATTTGGCAAATGTCCGGGGGATGATGTGTTTGTGTGCGGCACCATGGCAACCACAGTCAAGGTGACCAGGACCGCTCCCAGAATGCCGAGCGTGGGACTCCGCGACCGGGGCACGGTGCAATTTACGAGGTCCGCGCAGCCCTGGGCGTGCGGCAGGCTCACTCCCGGCATGCCCTGCTCATGGTCCACGGGGCCTTGTTTCTTCTCAGCACTACTTGGTCGGCTTTACAGTTTTACATAATCACAAATAACGCAGCTGGACACCGCTTCTTCTCAGGACAACAGCTCTGCTCGACAGTCCAACGGCAGGGACTCGGTCCAGCAGCATCTGTGTCTCTGTGTCAGAGAGCTCCCCCTCATGTTCGACCCCACCCAGCGGGGGACACACGACCTGCTGTTCACACTGTTGCTATCTTTGTCTTATCGTTCCCGTTTAGTGCATTATAAAGCGCATATGAACGTATGCTGTACATTTATATAATTATCCACAATTTGTGTATATAAACAGGTTTCTCCCATATTACGAATTTGCCTAAACTGTCTTATTGAGTATTTGACCCATTGGCACAGTAGAGTAGTTTTCATTCTGTCCATTCAGGGTGAGTACCTTGACTAAGGGCCCTCCAGCAGGAGGTAGGATCTAGACCAGGTCCTGTCACCACAAGGTGATGACCTTGACCAATACGCCAACTTAACCCCCAACTGAACTTGTCTTTCTGCTCGCCACCAGCCTGAGGGTCTGTACTCTGTAGGCAGTGCACTGTACCGCGGTAAGTGCCATTGTACACTTACAGTATAGTGCCAATAACCTTTGACCTTAGTACTTTTTCTAATCAGACAATAAGGATCATTCCAGAAGGGATGTGTGTGTGTGTAGGGGGGGATCAGTAAGTGAATGATAATAAATAATTAATTTAAAATTAATAACTTTCTCAATGTGGGGAGTGAGGCGGGGGGGGGGGGGGTGGACTGTATGCGGATGATTGTAATTATCATTAATTACTGATAGATTTAGCAATCAGTCGGTTTGTTTCTGACAGTTTCGTTCTCGGTGTTCGCTGATCCTCATAAAGGGATGGGGGGTCTGGCACAGAGGTCCAGCATTGGGATCTTGATGATAATAATAATAATAATAATAATAATAATAATAATAATAATAATAACTGAAGCCTGCAAGTTTGGGGGGTTTGAAGAGGAGCAGCAGGAGTTGTACATCAGCACATTTTTTGGGAGGAGGTATTTTTTAAAAGCCGTGTAATGAGGAGAGGAAGGAGCGGCCAGAAAAGCACAGGCGGATCTCAAACAGAAGGCCACCTGACATTTTAAAGCTTGTGCTGTCTTTTCCGAATCCCGCAGACACGGAGGGGAGAGAAAGAGGTGCCGGTGCATAGGTGTGAGCCACCGATGCAAACAAAGCTGGAAGGTGGACGTTCGTTTTACATTCACATTATTTTGGAGCGGTCTCAGTGTTGTATGACCATTGAACCGAGAGGGCCAGGATTCAAATCCTAAAAAAGCCTGAGAGAAATGTTTACAGGTGACAAATGAGGAAGCAAGCATGTCGAGATGTGAGACCAACTGGTCGTGCAGGGTAGAGGGGCTGCCGTTGAAGCTAAAGAGTTGGGTTTGAGGTGCCCGACAGCCTCCGGGTGCCACTGACTAAGAATCGACACAGGAAAACAAGCCTGAAAAGCCACTGATTCCTCTGAAATGGGATGGAGGTACAATTGCTGAACATAATAAAAGTAATTTCTTATCAATCCGCTACTTTCCTAGAAGTTTCAGTAACTGCTGAATGTGGTCAATGTACAGATACAGATGAAACTGAAGAGGACAGAGACCACAGAAAGGACTGAATCTATAAATAAGTACACATTGGAATTTTTAGATTAATATTGCATTAATAGCATATTTACTTGTAATTTTAGCTGTTTGAAATGAGAATTAAGAGAAAAACTGTGAAAGTAACCCGAGGAGTAGCCTGTTGGCTGTGAAAGTGAACTGGCTCCATGGCTAGTGGAGGGGTCAGAGGTTAACTGCAAGATTGACCCCCCCCCCCCAAAAAAAAAAGAATGCCGCAATCATGTTTCAATAATTCAGGGAGTCCTTGTGGGTGAATATTTCCTAAGAGATAAAGAAACAGGGGGGTGTAAGGCAATGCACAGGATCAGCAGTGTCTCAGTGTGTGCGCGCACACGCGCGTGTGCTAAATATACGTATTTATCTATGCCTATTAGCTTGTATCTTGTAATTTCTGTGTGTTTTTACACAAGTGTGTGTGTGTTTGAACTTTCACATTCTTTCTTTCGATCTCGGTTTTTTTTTTTTCCTTTACACTGTTTTTGACCTTCTGGGGAGGAACAGGTCATTTTACCCTTATTCTGGAAGAAAAGAGGCAAGGAGAGGGGTGGTGCTGGCAGGCCGTATCACAGTGAGATTAGCAACCCGCCATCATGAGCAATGAAATGCCAGGCGGCTGCTGACATTGATGTGGAAATGTCATAAAATAATGCATATAAAACTGAGTTTGTGTGAACTGCATCTAGGCTGATGGGGGTCTTCTGTTATACACCTCTGTGTGTAAGACACTTTCCTTAGTGGGATGCGAACCTGCTGCCTTCTGCTCCCGAGTTCCGTGTCCCACTCTTCTTGTGACCCCAGGCTGCTGGGCTGTTGACAAATCTGCACCCCAGAGGAGCCAGGAATCTATAAAGAGATGGGTGGGTGTTATCACACACACTTAAAATAACCCAGAAAGCAGGCGGCCCCATATAGGGTCATGACTTTGCACACAGAAGGCACCCAAACGGCAAATTTGCAGACTAAACGGAAGCTGCAGGAGGCCGAGTGAGACCACTGACACACACTTTACAACCGCACACATTTTGCAGCTGAAACAAGTTTTTATGTACAGGTACAACTGCAGGTTCTGGTACCATCTTACGCAGCATGTGTTATTATTTTTTTATTTTTATAATTTTTTTAATGACACTTTCTCCTCGGAGTTGACCCAGTCCACAGGTTGCCAAAATGCAACCGTTTCCAGCTTCACCAGTGGGAAAGTCTCAAAGGGACATCACCCCCTGTGTGCGGAGGGGAGGCCTGCGAGGAAAAGTGATGCTGTGTCTTTAAACAGTGGTGGCGGGGGGATGGGGCAGATAAGGAATTTGGTGGCTTTATCAGAAATGCCCGTGTTTAATGGAAAGGGGCACGGCTCCCAGCTCCACCTCCAGCTCTGGCTCTCTCCTTTCAGCAGGGTGACAAATTTGCAGGAAAGTGGAAAAGATTGGGGGCTGCAGTTAGAGGTGCACACAAACATAGCAGCACCACTGCGATGGGAGGTCAGGTGCTGTCACTGTGCCGATAGCCCCCGAGGGCGTGCCCCCGCCTGCCCCCCCAGGTGCCGCTGACTCAGTTCCAGGCCCCTTTGATGTGGTTTCCAGCAAGCCGCCGTCCCTGGGCACTCCTTCTGCCATCAGCCGCCTTACTGCCTCTTTAGTCATGACTGACTCCTTTTAACCCCCCTTCCAGGCACTTCCCCAGTTGAAATTATGGTGTAACAGCCAGCAGGTGGTGTAGCAGTTAGCAGTTAGAGCAGATGCCTTACTATTGGAAGACACAGGTTCAAATGCCTGACGCTGCTGTAGAGCCCTTGATCGAGGTACTTCACCCTGGGCTGATACAGAAAAGCGCCACATAAATAAATAACAAATATAGAAAAAGAGTCTGTGTGTGTTCCTGTGGTGTTTAGACTGTAACCTCCCACAGGGAGCAGACGCTGCTGTAACTTCCCTCTTACTGCCCTCAGGACACTGGCCAGCATAGGGGGTGCGTAGTCACTCTAAGCACAGACACACACACACTCAAACACAAGAATATGCAGTCTCTCTCTCTTTGTCTCTCTCTCTCTCACACACACACACACACACACACACACACACACACACACACACACACAGAGTGCGGACTACACAGTATACAGCAGAAAAAGGCAAGTAGGTTTTGACTGCTCTGTAAATGAGAACCAGGTGTGTGTGTGTGTGTGTGTGTGTGTGTGTGTGTGTGTGTGTGTGTGTGTGTGTGTGGCTGCTCTGCCCTTTCTTACACTCTGCATTTTTGACCCTCCATTGATTGATCTGCAATTGACCAAGACGGCGCCAAACACTGGTGTGTGTTTCACCCGATTTCAGTGTCAGTTGGAGACCCTGCCCTTGGCACGCTGGCGCATTTACAGCCTCCGCTACCATCAGCGTGAGACAGGTGTGCCTTAGCACCCCCCGCCGCCGCCACCACCATGTCTGCAGGTGTAGCAAACCCCTTGCTGCAGCCCGAGTTCTCTACCCAGTTGGCCTTCCAGTTTCCGCATCCTTTTCGCACTCACAGATTCCACAGGGTGAAACCTCATTTTCCAGACAATTCCATCAGGGATCTGGAACTCAGGCCTGATGCATGTTTGGTCTCATGTTTGTTCTCTCATTTGATGTTACTTCATGCTTCCAAATCGCTGGACAGTGCCACAGCAGAATTGAACCCCCGGTGACCTCAGAAAGCCAAAAGCCCTGTGGAGCTTCTGACTTCCAGAGCCACTTCTGCAGAAAAAAATAATGTCAGTCAAATTAATATTTATTTTTATTCATTTCTCCAAGGTAACTCGCAAAGTGACTTTTGACCACTCAGCAGCTAGTGACTTACCCATTCATACAGCAAAGTCATTTTTTACTGTAAGTTTTAATGAAAACCCTGATCAAGGGATCCTGAGCAAGAGGTGGGATTCAGCTCTTTATTTCTGACTAAAAACCAGCAGCTTTAACCACTACACCACCCGCTGCCCTCGATTTGAGCTTTTCAGAAGTGAGTTGTATGGTCTGTGTAGTGGCCACCAGGCTAAAATGAAGGGATGAAAAAGAAGTCTTTAAATTTAAATTGAGATGTTTCTTAAAAGGGTAAAAAGAGGTCTTTGAATTGTGATTTTTCTGAAAATGCTTGCAGTATTGTGGTGACTAATTTGTGCGGAATAACAAGGGAAGATCATTTCGGTTGGATTTCACACGGCGGATTACCCTTTAGTGCCCACACATACACGCACGCTTAAGGGATATAAAATATGAATGTGCTCGGTGCCCTTGCTGCTAGTGGTGGCTGCGCCCCCCGTGACCCGCGCTAATGCGTGTCCATTCCGATTAGGATTAGGAAGAAGTGCAGCAGGCTCCCATAATCTCGTAAATCGAAATAAAAAACTCCGAGATTGGTTTACCGAGGGCCCTGGATTTGCAACTGGACATCTCGCGGAGAGGGGGATTAGCTCGGCACTCGGTCGCCCGTAGGGGAGGGGGGCTTTGCACCGCCCGACAGACAGGAAGTTTAACTCGTGGTGACAAGGTCAGGTTGGGCCCCGTACAAAAGGCTTTGTTCGCTGGGCAGATTAAAGGGCTTTCGCTCACTTTTTACACTTTTGCAGCTTGTCGAACATGTTGTCGGTTAATCCGGTCTGTGGAGTCAGCCGACTTGGCAGAGGAAGGAGTCTGACAGGCGGGTTGCACAGAAACAGACGCCTGGCAGCCCGCGCAGGAGGCGTGTGCTTTGCGTGCTGCCCGCTGGAGCAGCCGGGTGTCGGTCCGTGACGCGGAGGGTCAGGGGTTTGGTTTTTCGCTTTATGGTTTATGTCCGTTTTACCCCCGACACCGCCGCCAGGTGCTGCGGCGTCGAGCTTTACTTCCCTCCTTTTGTGCGCGCAGACGCGTGGCATTTTAAAAGCAGGAACGTGCCGAATGTTGCGCGCACGAGAAAAGTCACGCTAATATTTGTACTAACAAGTATTTGTCTTTTGCGTTTCTCCAAGGTGACTTCCAGTGTGAGGTCCGTACACCGATTCACCCATTCATACAGCAGGGTCATTTTTACCGTATCAGTTCAGGGTAAACACCTTACCGAAGGGGACGCAGACTGTGAGGTGTCTGCTCCAACCACCGCTCCACCTGGTGCCCACAAAATCAATTGCACAAAGGAGTTATCGTTAAATCATCTTATTTCCTTTCAGGCTCCGGCAGTCACTTGCAAAAAGCGCGGCTTTATTTTTACCCATTGTGGGGGGGGGGGGGGGGCGCACGGCGCAGATCACGAGGGACACCGAGGTCTGTCTTGCGTGAGTCGAGATGTCCAGGGCTTACGTCCAGAGGTTGAGAGTGGAGACCGCAATAGCCCGATCACTGCCCCCTAGGGACCGGGGTGGGGATACACGTCCACGGCCCCTTTGCGCCACATTCCAGAAGGTTCTTTAGCTTCCTAAGCTCTTGTCCATATCACCTCATCGCAGCCGGCTGCGCGTTCTTTTGCCCCGATACGTGCAGACGGGTCATTTCTAATGGAACGTGCTTTATCCGGGCTTCTTGTCAGCACATCCAGGTTAGCTAAACGGCAGTTATAAGGTAATAACCCCAGTACCTTTACTAAAATGACTGTTCTGTGTTTCTTTCCATGCGGGTCGTGATATTTTTACGCGCGGCCCGCTTTCGGTTTCGCCCGGTTTTTGTAAACGCGCGTAACGTAACGCACGACGCGCGCGCCAGGCCTCGGCGTAAGCTTCTTCGGACGGCCTTCGCCGACCGGGCCGCGCGCGGGGCGAAAAGCCCTCTTGTCCGAAAGGACGCATTTTTCCCTTCTCGGGGAAACGGTTAGCAATATCATTTGGCAATTAGCAAGGAAACTGGAGGGAAACGGAGAAGCCAATTACCGCGTGGCGCTAGCTAAAGGCCATTTTAAACTGTGTGCCCATGACATAATAATGTTTATGGTAAATATTATAGTGTGCGCGAGCGAGCGCTCGGCGCGAGGGAGGCAGGGAGAGAAAGGCGTCCGTCTGAGATGGAGAATAATTTATTAAGATCTGAGATGCGCCAATTATGTGGAAAGGACCGAAAAGGAAAAAAAGCGAAACTGCAGGAACCGCATACATGATTGCAATCTTGATTAAATCCCCCTGGATCTAATGAGTTGATTTTCTGCTGTTAATATTGCATTGGCTGATGATGGATTCGTTAAGATAATGGAACGAAGCTAAAATATAAATGACTCCCTGTCAAGGAGCAGATTTTCGTCATTTTCCGTCTGACACCTCCGCCTTGGGGATTCGCCGGGGCCTTTTTGTGCCGAGAATCGCCAGATCCGGAATACTAATTTTTCGCGGGGGCCCGCCCCTCCCCGCCCGTGGCTGTCGCGCGAGTCCCCGCGCCGCCGCCGCCGCCGCCGCCCCGGCCAAAGTTTCGGGCCTCGACGTCTGGCGCGCGCTCGCCGTGACCCGTCGCGCCTTTCGAGTCCCGAAAGACGAACGTCGTCTCGGGCAAAGCGCTCCTCTGTTTGTTTTCGCCGCGCTCCTGTTCGGCTTCGGTCATACGCGGGGAAATGCGGGCGATTGCCTCGTTCTTGTTGCGGTTTTCTTGTAAGCGACGGAGAAAACGCCGTGCGATGCGAGACGCGGGCATCGGCAAAGATGGAACGAGACGCGCGACTTCCGTCTTTCCGGGAAAAACGGCGTTTTCGGTCCCGTGTTTTATTTCCGCCGGCCGCTCCGCGGGGGGTGCCGACGGGTCCCCGTCCGGGGCTTTCTGAGCACGTGCGGTCGCCACGGAGAACAGGCCGGAGGACTCGCTTTCGTGCGCGCGGGAGTCTAGTCGGAAGAGCGTGAGCCGAGAAAAAGGGGATGACGGAAAAGGAGGGCGCGGAGTTTCCATTTTTACGGGCAGACGGAACTCGGGGCCGAGAGCACCCCGGCCTCAGGCACCTCCCCGTTCGCCGGCCATATTATAGTCATCTTAATGGCCATTGTTGGCAGGTTTCATGCTCTGCCTGACCCTTCCTTTGAGGGGATTACCGTGGTGGTCCGGCACCCCCTCGCCCTCCACCCGTGGTATTTCCAGGGAAACAGGCTGACTGGGACGTACCCCGAGGCCTTTCTTCCCCATGTCACTTTTTTTGTCCTTTAACATGGTTTTCCTAAAAAGTTTTTTAATCAATCAAGTATGAGGCAGAAAATAGGCTTTGTCACGCCCGGGGCCTCGGGTCGCACCTCGCCCGCCTCACCCGGTGACAGCTCCTCAAAGGGGATAAAAAGGAATATTTTTTTCGGAAAACGCCGGTTTCCATGGCGCCCGCACTTGTTGCACACCGCTGCCCTTTCTTGGCGCCCGCGTGGGTCCGCCACTCCAAAGAGGGGGGACAACAGGACTTAGGGCACAAGGGCCACAGCCCCGGCTGGGGAGGCAGCTGTCCCGAGGCCCCGTGCCGGCTACCCCTACAGGCCGAGGAGAATGCGACGCGCAACTGACAGCCACAAAGGGGGCCCGCGAGTGCGAGCGCCCGTCAAAAGGCCGCATGGACGGCGATATTTAATAAATGTCGCGTATTCCCATTGTTGCGGGGCCCATTGAGAAAGTCACTCGGAGGGACCCCGCTGCTGGCGGAGAAACGGACGCGCGAGCGAGCGGGAAACCTGCGCCACGTCTCCCAACTGTTATTAATGACCGCTCCTCATCGGTCCCGGCTCATGGAAAGAGGATTTCTCTGGTTTTTTAATTTTTTTTTATTTTCAGTTTGTACGCAAACAATGAAACCAGGAAATGAAAACAATAGAAAGGCAGTGCATTCTAACAAAGAGTATTGTTATCTCAGCGCTGTTCCACACAATGGTTTATATTTGTTCATGTGTTTTTTTTTATCGCAAAGAAAAACTTTTTAAACGGGGCAACTGCTAAAGCATGTGCTTCAGACAGGATTGCTGTAATACGGTGTGTGCGCGCGCGCGTGCGTGTATAAAGTAGGAAGCTCGGTGACCTTAAGATTTGGAGAAAATGCGCCTGTTTGATGGCGCTCCGGGTTTGCATAAGGTGTGTTCATCACATTAACGTAAGGTGCGCTCGTGAATATTCTTGTACGGATACATTTCATGCTCGGATTAATCGGTGCTATTTTTGCACACAACTAATCTCACATGAGGAGTGTGTGGCTGCTGGCATCTGTCATCAGAGCACCTTCCACCTCTCCCCGCTTTTCTCCCTTTGTCTGAGTGGCCCAATAAGGTCAAGGTTTTTGCATGTCAGGACTTATTTAAACAATTTGCAATAATTTCCATAGGATTGCTCGCAGCCACAATAACAAACAAGGTTATGCCTTTCATTGCTCGCTTTCATCGTACAACTGAATGGAAAAAAAAAAAAAAGGGGGGGGGGGAGAAAGAAGATCCTTTTGTTCTCGCGACAGGCCGGATCCTCGCAAAGAGCCGCGGCGATCGCTCTGCGGAGACGGGCGGCCCGAACGGGCCGAGGCCCGGCGCACCGGGCCAGCTGTCCAAGGGCCTCGCTTGTCTTTGCGCGCTGCACCACCCGCCTGGTGCAAAGGTGAACGCGAAGCGACAGCGTCTCCGCTCGTGCTCTTTTATAATGCCAGGCATGTCCCCATTCCTGATGAATATATTAA
Source organism: Heterotis niloticus (assembly GCA_018136845.1). NCBI lineage: Eukaryota > Metazoa > Chordata > Actinopteri > Osteoglossiformes > Osteoglossidae > Heterotis > Heterotis niloticus. The sequence goes on along the minus strand of CM030892.1, from coordinate 9,259,807 downwards.
AATTATTACTGTGCAAACAGAGTTTCTAATTACTGACCTGCTTGCCATTGTACCGCGTGTTCTTTATGTCTCTCTCTCTCTCTCTCGCTCGCTCACTCGCCCCCACCCAAGCCGTGTTTATTTATCTGCACTGGTGAATACTGAACAGTCGGCGCAATGTCATCGCCATCCCTACGAAAATGACTCTAAAACGCCAGGCTCGCTTGTCGTACAGCGCTATCCTTCACAGGAGGAGACCTCCTTAAGGGGGCTGCCAGGTTTACCCTTTTCCGCAATGATCATCCACAGTGCGTTGCACTAGCGTGGAATTGGCTTTATTTTAAAAGTTTTCGGTACAAGCGGACATTCTCGCTGTCGTGTGTAGGACGTGTATGGCATTTTTGCCGCAACCTTTTACGTAAAGGGGGGGGAGGGGAAAAAAAACAACCCCCCCCCCTCCCCAAGAGGAATTTGGAGGGAAAAACACATTCCTGACACTGGCAGCAACTTGGCCAAAGTACAAAAAGTGATGAGTTTCTCCGTGCTTTTGAAAAAGTCTGTCTGTAGATTCCTGCAGCATTGTGCGGTATTTTAGATATGAATGATGGCAACACCTCTTTGCGTTCCTGTGTTTTTGACATGCTTCAGTTCTCAGGCCTCTGTCTGGTCCAGCAGGTTTCCCTGGTCAAAAAGCCAAAAAAGACAAGAAAAAACTTTTCCATATTTTCCACTCCGTCGGCGCGCCTTTCCGTCCGCCTCCGGCGCTTGTTCGGCCTGCGCGCGCGTCGCCCGCGCGACCCCGCACCGAAGGGTGGGCCCGCTTGTTTACCCGGCGGCCAGAGCGACGCGCGGCACCTCCGCCGGGGGCCTTCGAGGGAGCCGAGATTTACGGAGAGGACACCGCGGCTCGGAACAAAAACAATTAAAGGAAAATGAAAGACGGCCCCCAAGGGTTAAAAATAGAAAATTAGCAACACGCATGCCGGAATGCGCGGCTCCCCCGTCCAAAGTTGCCGGGCCCACATTGTTATGTACGATCAGATGTGCCAGTTCCTCCTCTAAGCTCCTTGTCACATTTTGACTTAATGAAGTGCAACTTAGAAGGGAATTGGGTTCATCATGCTAGTCGCACGACGCTCCCTCGCCGTAGCAAACAGGGGCGGCGTGGGACCGCGGCGCTGCAGCGCAAGTCGTTATCATTCCGGTCAGTCTGTTTAACACAAAATTAAACAAAGAACTAATTAGTGCCTCATGAATTAATAACTGCACTGTTGCCGAGTAGAAGTTGGGTTGCTGAGGGGAGATATAAAATAAGTAGGAAGATCGGGCGGAATTATTATTACTTTTTAGCTTCCTGGCGCTCTCAAGGTTAGGACGCTTTTTTCGCGATTGTTTTTTTTTTTTTTTTTTTTTTAGCGGCTCGCGCCGTTGCGCATGAGCGCACGCGTTTCCAGGATGCGCACAAGTCGGGTGGCAAGGTGTGCTGCGGGGGGGGCAGATTTCAGGAAAATAAACAGCCTCCTCGATCGCCAGCAGACATCCGAGCTTCTTGGTAATCGACAGTAAACACTGTACGTTATTAAGCCATGAAAATTTAATCTAAAATGCAAGCTTTCTGAAGCACACGAAAACGCGTTTCTTACAACCTCCGTGCGCGTCGCGGCCGCTCCCCGGGGCCGGAGTTGGCTCGCAAGGCGCACTTTCGCGCCTTTACTTTCTTTTATTTTCACTTCTTAGGACGACGAAGTGAAGCAACATTCTCTTCGTCTTAAACTGGCGATTCTTAACCTGGGTCCGAGGGTGGGGTTCAGGGGGTCAGAACTAAAGAACCGAATACGGTGGGGGGAAAAAACTGAAAATCCGTACAGCTGTTGTTACGGCAGTCGTGCGTGATATTTTCTCCAGATTTGTTCGTGGACACAACATCATGTTTGTCAAGTGGCCCGAGATACAGAAAACATTACTGCCCTTTGTCTTAAAGCCCCCAAAGGTTACGATGTATTCTTCAAAGTCATTCGGGAAGCGATCGTTTTTGCAAGCAATATGTACGCTACAGGGTAATATTTCTGTATCCAAACGCCTGTGTGAGCATTTCTGCAAGCGCGCTCCAAATGATAATGAATCTGTGGCTGTTTCGCGGTGTGCGAACGCGTGTTCGCGGAGCCCGGTTTCTCGCTTAAGCGGATCTCTCCAAAGTAATTCTCCGGATCTCACGGGGCAGCTCCGCACGGGCCTGGAGCTCCGCTCATCGGCGAGACCCGGCTACCGAGGGTGCACCCGGACCGAGAAAGCGGTTGCGGTCGCCTTCTCTTCGCCGCCTCTGCGAATATGAGCTTTGTGCCGCAGGCCGCTGATGCAGCCTTCTCCAAGGTCATATTGGCTAATAACATCCTTCCCCTCAATCAGATTGTAGGATTACTGATTCTAAGTAAATTATCATTGGCAAGCTGTGCTAAAATATTCGCAAAAGTGGTTAACGTGAGGCTGCGTCTGCCGCCGGCGAGCGGGAGGTAGAGCGGCGGTTAAGGCGCTCGAGCTGTATAGGCGGGGTAGCCGCTTCGAGTCCCGGGCAGGGCTCTCCGGCACTGCCGGCGGCCACAAAGGTACTCGCTCTTGAGCGTCTGGCCGCTGAAATATCAAGCGCCTCCGTTGGGCCGCTGCTAATCTGCGCGAGTCGCTTTGCGTAGAAGCGTTTGCGAAGCTGCTGCTGACCGTCAAAGGGAGCGGCTGACTTCTCCCCGCCGAGGGAGGCCTGTCTCTGCCTCTCTTTGTCATCTCCACGTACGCATGTGGCTCTGTCGTGAGGAAGCACCACACATCTCTGCTGCACTAATTTTTCTTTCTCTGTCTCTCTCCCCGGTGTCTCTCCCAGAATGAAGTAAGCATCCATAAAGAGTGACCCGCTCCCACAGAGAGAAAACGAGGTAGGACAAATATATCGCATGACTGATCGCATTCCTCACCGTCCTCACCATTCATATCCATAACAAAATCAAGCATCTTCATTAATCCCAGTGGATCGATGTGTCCTGAGTTGTAAAAATTGACAAATGACTTATTAGAATCGCACCATTTTATTTTCCAACTGATTAACTCCCTGTGATGTAGGACCCTTATTTATTTATTTGTGTCGTTTATTTATTTATTTATTTTGCAAAGTGCACGCTTTGTGACGCCGTGCAGTTCAAAGCGGGCGATTTGTTTCGTTTTGTCATTTTACAGCGTATTCTCCGCGTAAAATATTTGTGTTGCCAAGAATTCCAGCGAGTCTGCAGAACTCTGACAAAGTGACTCTGGCTGTTGTATGGGTTGCCTAAATTGATATGTTAACCTCGCGGCCTTCTCAGTTAGCGGTCAGCGTTGCCGGAGTTCTCTGTGGAAGGCACAAGGTGGCGTAGTGGCTGAGCACCCGGGGCGAAAGGGTCAGTGCTTTGAGGGAAGCCGCTCGATCACAGGCCTCCGCTCTTTAGGAGAGCCTCGCAATGCAGTTTGACAAGTGACGGGAGCCTGGTTCTCAGCAGCCTTGCTCCATCCCCCTGCTGGGCAAGCCAGTCAGGAGCGACCCGAGCAGAAGCAGGTGGCCCGTGCTCAGTCTCTCATGCCATCACCAGAGGGGTTGCCTGGGGTTCCGGGGTGGGAGGCGAAAGGCCAAGGACCCAGCGTCGGGATGGAGATGGGAAGTCTGAGGCCTAGGTGCACGTTTCCAGAACGCCCAGAGAACGTTCCAGGTATGACGCCGCACACATTACACACGCGTTGCGCACGGTGGAGTGCGTCGGCGTGCTTCGGACCCCCTCCTGACAGACCGAGTGCGCACCCACGAGCAGCAGGATTACTTCAGGGAAGCAGCTTCAACCGAGAGCTTCTGCAGAATGGATTTTTGCCTCTTTCCTCCAAAGCTTTGCGTCCCGGAGCGAACGGAAAGGGGTTTTTTGTGTCGGTGCGAATTAAACCCGGGATGTTTTCGGGTCCCGGGGTACCTTCAAAGGGAGGCAGCCGGCATGCTGCGGGACCCCCTGCGCACGGAGACTCCGCCCAGAGAGCGGCGGCATCTTTAGCCTAATTGGGTTTTGATGTATTTAATTCAGCTAATCAGAGAGCCCGGCTGTTCCAGCACGGGGGCCTGCCTCCCCCAGCCGCCACCCGCTCCCGGGACCGGGCCCAGGAGCCTCCCACAATGGATTCCCTCTCAAACAGTGGGAAGAAAATTAAACTGCCAAATTTGTTTTCATTGGTTCCTGGCTTCCTCCGGGAGTCGGCAGCTTCTAATTGTGCTCGGCGCAAAGAATTCGGTGCCGCCGTTTTAAAACAACACCCTGGGAAGCTTCGGTTTTCGCCTCTCTCTGGCCCGTTTTGCGACAGATCAAGTCAAACCTCAACGCCCGTCGCTAAATTGCATGTTTGGGAAGTCGACTGTGATTCACTGCGGCTTTGTGTGTCTCGCAGTTTCCTGCGTGTCCCCCTCGCTGCCGTATTTTGGGTATTTCTTTGTACAAAAGACGCAGAGCTCCGCTTTTGGTTCGGATGAGCCAGAGTGAAATCTGAAACGATGCTCCTAAGCGTCCATACTGGCTCGGCGAAAACGCGCGGCAAACCGTGGCGAGGTCTGGGCGTCGCACCGGGGGGGACCGAGAAGCCGTCTGCGGTCAGTCAGAACCTGGTACCGCTGGGCACTTTGTGAACGGGACAGGCTTTTGAGGAATTTCTGCCGACGATCCCAGGAAACATCACCGTGTACGCTGCCCCCAGAAATGTGCGCCTCTGCACGTGTGCGGCAAGCTGCCCGAGGCCGCGGAGAGCCGAGTATCGCGGGGAACGTTCGCCAGTCATCCAGACAATTACAGAAAATGTCCTTGTGTTGGCCGCTTGCATGTCGCTTCTTCCCCCTCTTCAGTTATTTCCACAAATCGGACCAACACTTAAAAATCACACTACCTTCTTGTTTCTTTTTCCACCGTTCTTTTTTTTGCCTCTCAGTTTTTTTCCAGTGTGTCCAAACAAGCAGAGGAAACATGGAAACGGCGGCACTGTGTAAATATTTATGATGTAACATCTCCATGTGAATAGGCCTTCCCCCGAATCCATCCATCATTGCCGCCAAGCGCTGAAAGGCCCCCTCCGCACGGCGGCGTGGTCTGTGGGGTGCTCACACAGGTCCAGCACGGCCCCCCTCCTGCCCCAAGTGTTTGTTTTTCCTTTGACTCCTCAGCATCCCGCAGGGAGGGCATTCCTTGCACCCATCCCTGGGGCTTTTGTTTCCCCGAAACTTCAAAGTCCAACCGGCTCATTGTGTCCATGACGTGGCCGCTGGCCCCGAAAATGCAGAAACAGAAAAATGCGATGTAGGTCAAATTATAGCAGTCGCGCTCGGGGAAAATCCGAAATTCTTGTCGCGATGACGGAGAGCCCTGGTGACCAGCGGCCGCTCGCTCGCCTGGGCCCGTCCCCGACACGGCCTCAGCAAAGCGTCACTTTTAAAAACTTCTTCTGGGGTTCGCGAAAAGCGCTGAGCTCGGCTTTCACGTCGTGTCGTGCGTCGCAATTTGTAAGCAAACGCAAGCGCGGGTCCGGGTTATCGGATATTTCCGTATTTATATCGTGGGGGTGTGGTCTGAGATAAATTGGGATGCATTTATAAAAAGTGGAGTTGCAAAGGAGTAATTGTGAATGGAAAAACAATTAGTAAAAGGCCTCTTCTTGGCAGGAAGGCGTCTACTCTAGCGAATAAGCATGAGACTTAATAGTTAGATACCGTCAACAAGTGCTGTTTGGACCTGCATGATTTTTCACGTAATTGTGTAATGATGACACACGGGACTTCTGCCTTTTTCCCCTCAGTAACTTAAGCTACTAGTTAAAAGTCAGATGAAGTCTTGGCACGTAAACATCTGTTGTCTGTTGCTAACTGGCACCGCTGTCAGCAGTTTTCCTTTTTTTTTTGGAGGCACCTGTGATCTGTGTGCTTCCTCGAGTGGAAAAGGAGGGATGTACCTCCACCCCGAGTCTCTGAGGCAACAACAACAACAACAGCAAAAAAAAAAAAAAAACAAACTGCCAGCTTGTCCGGCGAGATCACTCCCCCGAAGGAGGCCAACACTCCCTGCTGCCGGATTAGGAGGTTTCGGGCCCTTCCCTTGCATAATAGGGAAGCACAAAAAAAAAAAAAAAGATTCAGGCATTTTTCAATATGACTCAATTTCAAAAACACAGAGCACTCTCGCAGCGGCGCAGGTCTTTGTGATTTTATTATCTCGGAGGCTTTCCGAAACGTAATTATGACATTGTCTTTCTCGTGGACTGAGCTGTGGTTTGAAGAGTTAATATGGATTAGCACAATAGTTCCAGAGCTCAGTACTGCCATTGAACTTTATCCATTTATCTCCGGTGATGAGGCTTCTTTGTGTTGTGTAGCATTGTAGCCTCGTGCTAAATAATAAATGCCACCATCTCGCTCGCGAAGGGGAAGGATCGCCCGCGTGATTTCACCGCAGCTGTGCGGAGGCCGATATTCGCACTCTTTCGTGCACCTGAGGACTTGGACGAGGATCTTTGAAACCCATGACCCCGGGTTCTTGACACTCCCACCACCACTGCCCACTGCGAGGTTTATCTGTTTACCCTCAAAGGAGGGGAGCATCTTGGTGTTAATAGTCAATCTATTATTTCCACGGTTGTTACCTGACAAACGTTGCAATTTACCACCGAAGGTCTGTTGAGCATTTTGCGTTGTCTTGCGCTGGCTCTGAACTGTACACGCAGAATGGATGACATTTCTTCTTTCTTTTTTATTTGAGACGCTTTTTTTCCCCTGGCAGATCCATTCAAGCTTTCAATACCTTCTTTTCCTCTCCTGCTTCTTTTTCAGCAAGCAGGAGGGTTTTACTTTACTCTTTTGTCATCCTAATTGATTGCATTAACCTTTTGAGTATTGAATTTCCCAAGCATCACGCCGAGCACAATGTGGAATATTATCATAATCTCTCCAAGTAATGGACACACAGCAATCAACAATGCTTTAGGAAAAGTACATCTCTGAAAGATGGAGCGTCTTATTATTTCCAATCAGATGCTCCAAGGGCCGGCTGGGCTCAGGGAAACTTTGACTGTGTTGAGAACAGCTTTTTTCCAGCTTATTCACTGCTGTGTGTTTTCTTTTTTTTTTACGTCTAAAGTTTAGATGATTGTTGCTGGCTGGGAGTCCGATGCACCTGCGGATGAACCGAAACACGGTTTGCGCGCAACGCCACGTTCGATCGAATGCGATTTACACCACGAAGTTCGTAACAACGGCTACACCATTGTAATTAAATTCAAACACTCGAATTCGGGTCGGTAATCGTCTTTACGCTTTTAAAGCGAAAATACGTCTGCACGTGATAAAAATGCTTTTTGAACCCAAGAATACGCAACATTTCTGAGCCATCGATTTAAATGGATGAGGAAGCAGAAAAATATTTGTCCTAAAACAGATCCCTGAGGAACACATAGATGTTTGCACTCACTATGTTATTCATATATCTTCATGCATCAAATAATGTAGGAAAAATGTAAAAAAAGAATGTGTTTATACATATATATATAATGTTTATATATACTAGCGCTAACGTCTTGATAAATATTAACGCTTAGTTGCAGTGTTACTAAAAGTAACGTTGTTGAAATACCTTTTTCGGTATATCATTCGTTTCTAAAGCCCTCACAGAGGCCAGGAGAACTTGCTTATGTTTCACTGTACAGTATGTGGCCTTCGTCTCATGCTCATACATCTACAGTACTCATTCCATAAACGGTTTTAATTTACCAAGCTGGACCCACATCCAGTGACAGTGGGAGTTTAATATAAATTACTGTGTGAAACACACGCTTGCCTCTTCACTTTCTATACAAGAACAGATGAATTGGCAACCATAAATCCATGTCGCACGCAGAAATAAAAATATATCTGAGATGAATGTGAGCTAAAAATTGCCTGCAGTTTGCGCTGCGTGGGGTTACAGGGGAGATCCTCCAGAGTGTGAGCAACAGAGGCAGCGACAGCGGAAGTGCATCTTATAAAAGTTGTGTTAAGTAAGAGTACTGCTGTGGTCACACTGTTCACCTGAGCTCACCCACTGCCAGTTTTCCTCTTACCAGTACTTTAAAGCACTGAGGGTCAGGAGAAATGGGCTTTGGAGGCAAGATTAGGCCTCGATTTACTTTGCAGTTGCTGGGCCACGTAATTTAATCCCATTAGCTGCTTTACATTCGCCTCTTTTGGGCCACAGGAAGGTGTACTTTGATTTGTCTGCCTGTATGAATGCTTTTCTTAAATATTTTGATGGTTTGTATGCGGCGCGGCCCCCGGCGGCCTGTCAGCACGGTTTCGCGTGAAGGCCACAGCGCTGCGGCGTGTTCAGCTCGCCCGCTTTATTTCTGCCGAGATGACAGTCTTCTGGTAAACATGCCGCTGGGAATTAACTGCAGGTAACGGTGTGAACACAGACCGTCCGCTGTGTTTACCAAAGTTTTGGCTTCCCATTTACTTTTTATCTGCCTGTTTGTTTTTGTTAGTGTTTCATTTATTATTATTTTTTTTTAACTTCATTTGGTACCAAGTTCCAGCAAGCACAGCCTCTGGGTGCTTGTAGCTGGAGCTTCTCCAGGAAATGAAGACCACTTCTTCACCGAGAGGCACAAGAGGCGGTCAGGCTGGGAAAACACTCGACTGGGAGTCATTTAAAACACACACACACACAACAGAACAAGCAGGCTATGAAAATAATAATTACTATGAAACTCGTGTTGAAGGGGAGAAATATTGACCCAACTGTGCGAGTGTGCGTGCGTGTGTGAGCGCAATGCTGCGACGGCATGTGTGCCATCTAAAAATAGCGCGTCCGTTTGAGGGACAACAGGCTGCGCGGCTTTGGATTATTTGGGATAAATGTACTGCCTCCATTTGTGCTTTTATTGGTCATCAAAACCAATTGTGCTTTGAAGAGAAAACACTGGCGGCACCGGCACACGGAACGCGGCTGTTGACACTTTTAGCTGAATTTCTGACTCCAACAAAAGACCGTTGCCCTTATATGGTGCCATACTGGATCCAGGCACCTGACTTTTTTTGTCGGACCCTTTTGTGCCGCGGGGGGTTTATTTATCGGCCCCCTGAGCGAGCGGGAGGATACAGCCAAACCGACTTTTCAAGTCTAAATAGAAGTGTAAACATCAGCACAAAGGCGTTAAATTAATTGATTGTTGAGCAACAGACAGGGAATGGTGTTATCGTGTTTCCGTGGTAACAAAAATGTATTGTCTAGTTGTTTAGATGAATTGAAGCAAAAAACCCTTTAATTCATATCTGCGCTATTATTTTTTTTAGGCGGAAGAAAAGAGAAATCAATCAAAATGGGCCCTTGTGTGCATCCAGAGACAATGTGTAATCAATAAATATTTTAAGCAAGGAAATACTGACAGGGTTGGTTATAGGGCAGAAAAGTGCATTTGGCCCTTTTGATTGTTTCTGTGGCACACAAAGTTCAGAATATGGAGTGGCACAACGTGATGAGTATTTACAACTTTTTCGGTCATTTCATACTGGCCTCTGGTGTGTGCAACAGTGTGACGGAGGTCAGTGGACGGGCCGGGGTCACCGGGGCGGGATCGCTGTCTTGTCCATCTCGCTCTTGTATTCAACCGCCTCTTGCTTGAGATACATATGGAGTGGCTGTGTGTGTGTGCGTGCGTACGTGTGTAGCAAGGTGGCTCTTACAGTACATTAAAACTGTCCATGTAAATACTGGCTGGAATCCCCTTGGGTTTTGGTGGCTCTATGGCCCTATTTGACACTACAGCCTTTCTGTATACATGCAGTGCCTTAACCATCACATTGAACTGTAACTGCGGGGATCGTTGTGGCCCAGTTACTGCTCAAGTCCTGACTGTAGCTCACTTTGGGCTGGAGCGGGTGTACAGCAGAGGAACCCGATTCATAGCACACACCACCCTGAAGCAGACCTCCACAACGGGTACAGACTCCCAAATCTTCTGGGAGGGGTCCCACTTCACAGAAAAGCCACACAGGAGGTTCAAGGCCTGACAGCACAGCTGAAAGTGCCTTTGTGGACAGTGTGTCTGGCACTTGCCCCCGCGTGCCATCCAAATGCAGATATAGAAACAATCCTTATTGATCTAATCTGGTTACTGCCTGCTATTTTCAATGGTTCTATCGAAAAGTCTTCCTCTCCCTCCCGCCCCCCGCGAGCCCTGACCTACATGGCGGTCACATGGTGCTACACCCTGGCCTGGAGTTTTATGGAAAATCTGAGAGGGAGATAAATCCGTGGGGTTTTAAGTGTTATCCCCGCCTGTCCTTCGAGGAGGGCTGCCTCTCTGCGAGGTGTTGCTGTCCCAGCAGAGCGAGTACTACGCAGGGCCTGGCTGATGGGATTTAGAGATCCATCCCACATCCCCCACCACTACTCTGCTTGTTTACTCTGCTTTGTCAGAAATGTCTCTCGATTGGCTAGCGTGACACCCCCCCCCCCCCCACATCAGGGTTGTGCCGGGGCTGCGGTGGGCCGCACTCCGTTTGGCGCAGTGACCGAGTCTCCTTCACACCACTGCCACCCTGCACATTTTCTGCTGTCCTTGCTATTCAGCCAATTACAGCCAAAGAGCCTTACTGACCCCCCACCCCCTGCAGAGTGATACATTTATTTACTTCACAGAGGAATACAGAGCACCTCTGACCCCTTCACAGAATGCGAAGCTTCGCCGTGAGCCACCGAACCCCGCCCTCCCCCGAGAAACCAGTGCAGCACCTGTCACCTTTGCCCTCAATGGCATAAACAGTGTATACAATTCTTAATATTTAACTTATTAGAAATTATACCAAAAGCAAGCTTTTTTTACATGTTGTTGTCTTGGTACCTACATTTACACATTTGGTTTTTCTCCAAAGTGCCATACAACTGAAATGCAGAAAGCAGTTTATCCACAGTGGACAACGTGCTCTCGACACAGACACCGGACAGTGGTTGCACACCGCTTATGGCGTAAATGTGGCGCAACAGGAGAGAAACATGTTGCGTTTGTTCAAGGTTTCCCTCTATACGTGGTACAGGGACAAAATGTGTAGCATATTCGGTTGGCCACATCCAGCTGTGCGTAGTGGGAAATTAACTGTACGACGTATAGCATGAGCATGATGTACGATTTGCAGTTATATAGTGTATATACAGACAGCAGGTGGTGCAGTGGTTACTGTTACTTCCTTACAATTGCACGACCAGGGCTCGAATCCGTCCTCCCGCTGCAGTACCTGTAACATGAACTGATACAGTAAAAATGACCCCTCTGCATGAATGGCTGAATCACCGTAAGCAGCTTAGCGCACAAACCACCACCGTAAGTTGCTTTGGAGAAAAGTGTCACACAAAGGAATAATTTATACTAATACCGCAAGAGCAGCGTTGGTCTGATTTTGTACTACGTCGCATCTAGCAGGATTTCCCAGCTATATAGTGTAAGAATATGTAAAGGTGTGGTTCTATAAACACAACTATCTAATTAGAGGATAAGCATTTTGTAGACTTTGCTGCTGTTGTAATAACTGTTATTATTATTTCCTGGTTAAGCCTGGGGAAGAGCACCCCTGTTCCTCAGCTCGAAGGCACAGTCGCAAGCAGGACTTGAGATGGTCTGGCCTTGCTTGAGCACAGGTGAGGGGTGTGCAGCTGTGCCCAGGTGTTGCCAGGGAGATAGCAGCTGGGGGTTGTAGTTCGAGTTCAAGTACAGCACCGGACGCCGTCTCTACAGCACGCAGGAAAGGGAAAGGCAGCCGTGAAGAGGAGCAGCAGGCCCCTGGGCTCCCAGCAGCCCTCTCTGCGACGTGCCCCCACCCCGCCCTGAGGACCTGACGCTAATCCACTGTGTCCCTCAGTGTCTGCTCCAGTCATGTTCCATATCTGATAGTTGGTTTAGAAGGAAGTGCTTCGCCCGCAGGGAGAGCACTCTATTACCTCTTTAGAAACGGTGCTTTTATTGAGTGCACCATCGCCGCCACCGCCGCCGCCACGCTCTGTCAGTGCGCTTTAAAGCGCCTTTTCCTCTCCCGTACAGTCTTTAGTGACAGAAAAGTGTGCCCCCCACCCCGATTCTCTCTTTCAAGCAGGCAAACGGATGTTCAGCGTGGCGCAAGAGAGCAAGAGAGCAAGCGAACAAGCGAGCCGTGGGCCTATCCGCCACGTGCAGCCATGTGGATCGGAGTTCCACGGTCTTATGGAACACGGTCCAGCTCCAGCTCTTCCTTCACACTGCCCTTCTGCCCTTGGCGTGTCCCTTAAGGTTGTGGTTCGGACTTTGCGAGCAAGACCGTCTGCATTCTGAGTCCGATTGCAAGTGCTGCTGTCAGACATCACCGAACTTGTTCTTGTGCGTTCATGATGTCATATTTAGGTACATTTTAATTGGTTCACGCGCGAGTTTGTTAGATTGAATGGTTAAGGTGCTACGAGACATGAACGCTCTAATTTTACCTTTGTTCATTCTGTGCGCCGGAGAGCCAGACACCGCACCCCTCTTCAGACCCCTTCACGTTGACTCTTCACTCAGGCCACTGCTGCAGTGGAGCTGGACACTTGCAGCCTGTTCAGGAACACTGGCGAACTTACAGTAGTGATTACTGAACAGCAGGACCCAAACCGGCCTGGGTTTCATATCGCACTCCTGAGACTTTCACACTCGTTTTACCATTTGAGCAAGAGAAAGTGTGGTAATCTGAGAGCCAGCCTCACAGCTCCATGGCTGCACTGCATTCCTGAAGATGATCTCTCAACATCTACAGGAACCTCTAGATGACAGACAGCAAGTTAGAGTGCTCCAGCAAAACCATCCAACAGTTAGAATCGGTCATTTTATTGACCTTCATTAATCTCTTTCACCCATTTACACAGCTGGGTCATTTTTACTTTATCAATTCAGAGTTAAGTACTTTGAGGGAACTACAGCAGGATATGGGATGGGAACCTGGGTCTTTTGACCAAAGGCAGTGGCCCTAACCACTAACACCTTGATGTCCATTGAACATCGATGTCACATGTCACACAGTTACGGACAGAAGTGACTCGAAAGTGGGCAAAAAACAGGAAAATTAGGGCGGTCGCGTTCACGTCTAGGTTGCTGTTGAAACTGACAGGGGAAGGAGTGGAGTCACCGGGGTGGGCCGAGCCTGGCGTGGATCGCTTCCCGTGCACCGACTGCTTCCCGCGCGCCCGGTGCCATCTGCATTTCGCTGTTAACACCGTTCACACACATACACATCCAAAGGCGGATTAGTGGAAAATCCCCACGTCTTTTTTTCTTTCCCAACCAGGTTGACAAATATCAGATTTGTCTCTGAAAATTAGCTCCATCCATTTCTCCCTCCATATGACACACAAAAAAGATTATCTTTAATACCCGGGCAGCTTGAGTATGGAAAAAAGCAGATTAAAGTTTCAGTTTAGTCACATTTAGCCAGCCGCTGCTCCGCCACACTGCAATGCGCTGCGCCGCGCCGCCCCTGCAGAAGATGCCTTTTTTCGGAGTCTCCATGCTGCAAAAGGAGACGTTTGTCCCGGGACAATTAAAAGCAATAGCAATCCAATTCATCATTATGCTGTGTGACATCTGAAGGCCTTCCTTTTCTCCGGCGGCTCGTTTAAACAAACAGCGCGGGGAGGTAAAGAGCACTAAGTGAATGCAAGCCGCAGGTGTCCATTTAGGGCCCGCTTTGTAGTGGCTGGAGGCGCTGCGCTGTTGTTTTAGCCCCCTTTGGCCCGGGGACAGGGGGGTTGGTGGGAAAAAGGCCTGCTGAGTGACCCCAGACCCTGGCAGTGGCCCATTGTCCTGGCCCTGAGTGGGTAGATGGCTCACGGATACCCGCCTCACTAAGGCACACAGAGAGACAGGCAGGCATGGTGCACATCACCTAGACATGGACTAATGGACATTTACCTCCTTTTTACATTAATTTACTCAACCTGGACGTGAACTGATGGGCAGGTCACTTGAGTCTTTTCGTTTATAAGAGTTGGGGGATAGCACCTCACGTCAGATTGTTGCCCTTGCCAGGTTGATCTCCACCTCGGGTCTAGTCTGGACTGGTTTGGTCTCCACCACGGGTCTGGTGTGACATTTGCAACTGGTTGCTGGAAGCTGACGTCATTAAGTGAACAGGTTTTGGAGAGCGCAGCGTTATTTTCAATTTTCCAGAGAAATTTCGGGGGCTGTGCTTACCGGTGACAGTCGCACTGCTGTCATTGTTAGTGAGCGCTGTGGTCCCCAGGGCTGCCCACTAAGTCTGCTCGCATTTGTTCACCGTGGCGCCCACCCCGGCAGACCACCCACCCACCCATCTGCTGCACCTGTAACACGCCGCCTGGACACTGGAGCCCATAAATGAATTAAGGTGTCAATTAGACAATTAGAGTGTGGACGCTGGGAGGGCCAGCCGCGGGCGGAGGCTCTGCGCACCACTGCTCTGCTCATTTCCTGTGCAGCGGGACCTGGAGCCAGAGAGCCGGAGCCGGAGAGCAGAATCCGGCCGCCGGACCGGCACAGGTCACTCCGCTGCTGGCCCAGACCTGCCTCGAGCCACAGCACGCAGCCGCGCCGCCAAGCGCTAATTCCATTTTCCACTGCATATCTTTTTTTGATCAATGCTCCCCTTTCGTGGTTTGTTTTTTTCAGATGCTAGGATGCGCCCTTTTTTTCTCTCCCCAATTTAGCTTTGGAGAATTTTATAATTTAGTAATTAAAATCTTTGATAGGCTTTTGAAATTGCAGCTAATTGAATTTAATGGGAAGATGAATTTCAATTTTATTTGATTACCGGGACCCCTGGCATAGGTATTTATGGAAAAAACTGTACTAAAATATGCTGTGTGGGCTTAGATGGCATAATAAAATTACGGGTAATCGGATTTCTCCGTCATGAATTTCACTCTAATTTCACTATAATTTTCCATTAGATAGCTGGTTTACAAATATTTGCTCATCTGCGATAGGAAAAGGCTATCTGTCTGAAATGATTATGGAAAGAGCCTTCAAAAATGTGTCGTTCTCTCTTTGGCTTTCAGAAACCAGATTGGGGGAGATAAAAACGAGAAAGATACCATTATCGGGCCCTGCATTCGGGGAGAAACGTTTAAAACACGGGAATTAAAGAGCCTGGGCAAAAACATCATGGAGGGAATTAGTTCACTGTTGCTCGTTCACGCTGCATGTACGGTGGCATCATCTGCTTTCCGTACTGTTGGGGAAGCTGGGCGGCTCGGTCACTGCATTGCGTACCGGCTTGTTGACTGAAGTTGTTCCTGGACAAACAGCATGTTGAAATTTATCGTATGATTCGCAGTTTTCCCCTAAATAATTGCAATGTTACGAACCTGTGAGACATTAGTAAGAAGACTAAGCCGGGGACTAGAAACCTGGCAGATGCTTTAGAACTGCACTGTGAGAAATTTAGTTTGACTTTCTGACTAAAATCTGAGAAGAAAAATGTACATTATTTCAGTGACACTGGTGAACTGTCTGGCAGTTCTTCAAATGGGTTGTACTGGGGACTGAACCAGGTACTGGGCATCGTTCACCTTAATATTCACGCTCACCGCTGATGAGAAATAAATATATAATGCTGTTTAAACAGACGTGACAGGGAATAATGGACAACATCGCTGCGTAGCCAACAAAACAGAAGCCTCGGTCTGTAAGTGTGTTAGGAAAGCACTGTCCTCCCTCTTAGGTAAAAACACCGAGCCCAGGCAGTAGCCCAGTAAACAGCGTTAGCTAGCTAGCTATCTATATTAGTACGTATGTGCGTATCGATATTCTGTCTATTTGTCTATCTATCGGTCTACCTATTATTCGGTGACAAAGACGCCCCTACGGTCACCCCTCTTCCCAAAAAAGTCACCACTAGTTTTGTTCAGTCTGCCTTGAGCCCACTGTGTCTGTAAATCACCACTCTGCCGCCTCCAGGCCCGCTGGCGCCCCCCCGACCCTGCCACCAGAGACAGCAAGAGAGTTCAAACGCAACCAGGCTCTCAGCAAAGGTCACTTTTCCCCCTCTTCCCGTTCCCCTGGGGTTAGTGGCACAAAAGCTGCCCCGTTCCCATCTCTCAGCCCACCTCCCTACCCCCCCTGCGCTCCCCATGTCCCCTTTGTCCCTGCCGGCGCGGGGCGCTCATGGGGACCCTGGTCTCAGACCGGCTCCCCCACCACCCCCCCGGGGTGCACGGTCAGGGGCGCTACGCAGTGCAGCGGCCGGGAAGCCCTTTGACTGAGGCATCACTCAACCCCACCACCAAACACACACATACACACACTCACGCAGAGCGGGGTCTTCCTCAAACACAGAGCCATCGCAGGACCCTACCCAGCATCCTGGACTCATCACTGAGTCACAGGGATCTTGATAAAATGGTCCCCATACAGTAAAAGTAGAAACAGGTTCAGGGAAATAAAGGCAAATCCACAAGGAAGCATGACTATCAAACAGAAAAGAGTGTCAGAAAGCGCCGCGCTTCTACTTTACTGCTCCACTCTGGTAGCAGAGGACAGAGCATGCGGATGATCACAGAAAGAAACCTTTTTGTGAAACTGGATCTCCACTCTCGGCTTTGGGGCAGAACTTCTGTGAGCTGAAGGCGCGAGTATGCAGCGAATGCGGCTTGTGAAAACTCTGGCTGAGCGCACAAACCCGTCGACAGCTAAACAGGACCCGTCCGCTCCTCGTTCGCTTTGCGGCATTAACGCAATCGTTTGGCGTCCTGCACTCAGACAAGTCTCATTTTCGTGCCGAAAAAACCACACAGAGAGGCATTTCTGCCCGATGCGACGCGGAGCCCGGAGCATGTGAACCCGGCCGTTTCTTACAGGGTGTGGCCTGCGCCAGTCTTTCAATATTTGCCATAATTGTCCGTGGATATTTTCATGCCACACTGAATTTCTTTCAACCTTCAAAGTAAGTTTTTTCTTTTGGGCCTCTTCCGTGGGAAGGTTTGTCTTCGTGGGTCACCTGGAGGAAGGGCCTGTTTGATCTATTTACCGCTTTATTTGACATAAAAACACACTGTTCCCTTTTTTATCTCATTTTAACCACTTCTTTTCTTTCCCCCGACTGCCTCCAACAAAAGCTCACATCGGGTCATTTTTCTTTTCATTTCCCCCACATATATACATAAATATATCTTTTTATGGTTGGCGAGAGGTGGAGGACTTTGATACAAGGCATTTTAAAAGCGTTCCTGTTGTTTTTTTTCCAAGCGCTGTATCAAAAAGGAGGGGTCATTCTCCCATTGTTCAAACATGAGTCACCGCCATAATTACTAAATCAACCAAAACCAGTTTTTATGCTTTTATGTTGGTCTTGGTGTTAGCAGACAGGAACTGAGGTATTGACTCACGTCGAATCCATAACGTTCAGAAACGCACATTTCCCTTTTTTTCCGGCCCCAAGGCCGAGTCTCTGCTGCCCTCCTGCAACCCGGGTGGGGCGCTGAGCTTTTCCACCAACTTTTAATAATTAATGCCGGTAAACGCGGCTTCGGCACGCTGCCGCTCGGCTCGCTCCGCTCCCGCGTTTAGGGGGAACCGGGGAAGTTTGACGGGAGCGCGGCCGCCGCAGGCGTCTGCACAAATAGCCATGTACAAATTTGAGAAATAGGGCCAAAAAGTCCAGGCGCGCTTTGCATGCCGGTGCGGAAGAAACTGCCAGGCAAATAAGGGGTTTGTCTTATGAAGTATTCATTGTCACCTGGTAACGGCTGCCGTTTATCATTTCACCTGAAATTACAATGGAAAACGATACCTTATCAGAAAGAGAAAGGGTGAGGGAGGGAGAGAGAGAGAGAGAGAGACAGAGAGGCAAGCATATGAGTGCATGTCTGTGTGTGTGCTGCAACCAGTGCGTTCCTGACAACCCGCTGCAATGCCATTTTTTTTTTTGCTGAAACCGTGCGGAGTTGCAGGATAAGATCACCAATAAGATGTGCGCTGCTGATCGATACCGCTTTGCCATCCCCGCTGCCAAGAAGTGCGTCGCCGGAGGAGCGTGTGGCCCATCTTGGGGCCTGGTTCATCCTCCGGCGCCTCTCCCCTCGCAGTAAACATCCCCGTTTATAGGAAGAAATGCGTAAATACATGGATGAAAAGAGTGTTAACTTTGCTCTTCTCCGGAACTTTCTCCGGCTTCTAATTTCAGATCCATATTAAAACACACATTAATTATGTTGCACCACTCCCTCAAGAAACACATTCATCCAGCAAAACACTGGCAGCACTGCAAAATGCTTCATTATTATTCTTCCACACAAACCCCACTGTTGCGCAGAACTGGCCGTTTGTCTACGGTTTTTGAAAACTTTCTGATGAATCGGTTAAAGCGTGTTAAACTAAGTCATTTTCTGGCAAACGTGTCACACGTCATTTACAGAAATTTGCAACAAATGTCCTAACTTTATTTGAAAAGGTAACCGGGGAGCAGATTAATTTCAAATAGATGTGTTAGATGAAAAAAGAAAAAACTCCCATGTATGGTGTTTCCTGCAAGTGTGAAATGTTTAGTTTTATTTTTCATTTCTCGCAGTATTCAAGGACTTTTGATGCAGGAACTGTGTGTTTGTGCTCCATGGGCAAGAAAGGCCATCTGACAGCGATTCCTCCCGTGCTCTGTCATTTTTATTTTTATTATTACTGCGTTACGGCTGCTCCCGATCCAGGCCCTGCTGTTTTTTCCCCTTTCTTTCGGTCCAGTTTCTGCTGCTCCCTCCCTATCTCATTTTAATCGAGCAGCCCGAGGCTCCGCCCCGTGAGAGTCGAAAGGCTAGCAGACCACAAGAGCTAGCAAGCGGGTGAGAGAGAGAAAGAGTGTGAGAGAGAGAGAGAGAGAGAGAGAGAGAGAGAGAGAGAGAGAGAGGCCGGCCCACCGAAGGGGAGGGGAAAAAAGTCTGCCCTGAGCTGCTGCTCTTCTGTAATTTCCTATCTGTCTATTCAGACAACATCGCCAACACAGGCGTGTGTGTGAGCGACCCAGAGAGAGGGAGAGAGGGCGGCCAGGCGAGCAAGCAACGAGCGAGGGGGAGGCTCTGTATTTTTTCACCTACCGCCCCCCCACTTCATTAAAACCACAAGAAGGAGGGGCCAAAGCCCAACTGCCAATCAAATCCTCCCGTGGTGGCCGGCATTATCTCCACTACAAACTATTGACAGATTACATGTCAAGGAGTTTAGTACATTATTGAAGGAAGGTTTTGCTTTTTTTGGCTTTTTATTATTCTGTTAGTTCTTTTAAATTCAGTTGTTCAGTTTTCCAAAGTCCTTCTCACTTCTAATGATTTTTTAATCAGAGTTGAGCTGTATTATGAAAGTTACATGTCTGAGAGGATTTAACTTCGAATTCCCTGAATATGGTAAGTGCCTTTCATTCTCTGCTTGCTGTGTGCGCGCGTGTGTGTGTGTGGGTGCGCGTGCGTGCGTGTGACCTGTGTGACCTGCGTGTGTAAGCGGCGTCTCGGCAGCGGCCGGGCGAGGGACCCATCTCCAGCACCGCGTCCTCACCGGGCGACTCCTGTATTTATAAGTGTGTGACGGCGGCGGCGGCGGCGGCGACCCACCAGGGCTCGGTCCCTCACACCAGCTGCGGAGCGAAAAAAGCGAGTTAAAGTTCACCAAACTGGTTTCATTTTCCCCTCTAAGCGGCAGTTTATTTCTGTGAGCACCAATGAACTGGCCAACTTGCAAAGGGGCATTTCACTAAGGTAAAGAAGAGTTTCCACTCAAGTTTCTATTGTTGTTATTAATTCTTGATAAGAGCGATACGACTTGCTTGTGGCGTTTAATCTTCTCTTCCTCGGTCGTCTTGGCACTCGGCTTTTTTTAGTGTTCGGCAGCTGTTTCTGGGCACGGTTACAGTTAGAGGTGCCTACAGGAGTGGAGGTATGACTCTGCATTCGGAGGCATGTGAAGTGTCACCAGGAGGCTCTCCGTGGCCCAGGGGTGTGTTTCCAAGGGGACGTGACAAACAGTGTGTTGTGTTCCCTCTGACATGACATGTGTATAAAGGCACTTGTAACGGATGACCCACCGAGTCGCGCCGAACCGATGTGTTTGTAGGTGCAGGAACACGCACTGCCGCTTGTACCAGTAATGGTGGTGTGCTGAGGAAAGTGTGCGTACGTGTGTGGCCTTGAAAAATTATTACATATCAAATATTAAAACAAGAGTGGCGGTCTGCTTTCCACAGAGATATCTGTCTTTCCCTCCCAGTTCGCACGGCTCCGTTTGTCGGGGCTGATTTATTTCGAACCCGGGTGCGATGTGGGCGATGGTGGACGACGGAGGACACCTCGCTGTTGTCTCACTTTGCCCTCGCTTCCTCGTCTCTAATTTAGATTTCTTTTTTTTTTTTACACCAGATAAGATGAGGTTGTGTGACATTCAAATAGGATGTGCTGTTCCTGCGTTCTGCTCCACACACACACACACACACACACACACACACACACACACACACACTCGTGCGTTTTGCTTATGTGAGTTCAACAGCATATTTTAATTTTGTTAACTGCGAAAGGAATTATTAGATGTTTGTTAGTTGTGATCAATATATTGTGATCGCTGTAGACTTTAATGATTTTTTTCAAATTGACTTGGGCTAACAATCCTCCCCCTTATCTGATTTGAAAAAATAATAATAATTACAATTAAAAACAAGTGAAACAACAATTAATAAAACATTCAAAATGGTTCTTTGCAAAGACTCAGCTATTAAAGTTTTTAAGGTTCAAATTAATGACTTTATTTTCATGAACGCTGCTTCTGTGATGCAAGGTTTGCACTTCCATTGAGTTTAAAACAATTAACAACAAATTGTTTGTAATAATTTTATTTTTTCCTGTGACTATTTCAAGAGTGAATTTAGAACAGATGTGTAAATATGCGAGAGGGTTTTACGTCCACGTATTTACAGTGTTTCTGTTTGCCACCTCCTCCATGACTGCAGCCACTCGGTGTCACTCTGTGTGGTGGTCAGTTTTGCCACACCAGCGTGTGACACTATAAGTGTATTTTTAATTATACGGGGATTTTTAAATGCGCTATATATGCTCCTTTTAAAAATCCCCATGAAATTATAAAACACATTACTTAATGTGATAAAATTGTTTTTTTTTTTTTTTTTTTGTGACTGTTAATTCTGGGAATAGATGGCTGTGAGTATTTTGAATTTTTTTCAGCTTTCATTTGGAACAGGTTTCGGTAAAACCAGACCAGAAGCATTTTTTTTTTTTTTTTTTTTTTTTGATTTTACCACACAACCACTCCCAGGCAAGGCCTGCTTTTGTCTCAGCGTATTTCTAAATTTCAACTCTATATAAAAAGTGCAGAAAAAATGCAAAACTCTCCTGCCGAACACACCCTCGATTGTACCGTCTCTCCGAGGTGCTCCAAACGCTGCCCCCCCCATGCTGCCCGTGCTAAATGGCAAATGAAGTTATTTTATGAGTCATAATGGGGAGCGATGGCTTTCTTCCTCAGAGAAGAGGCTGATTTGGCCGTGGTGCCCCCGACCACCTTTACTGCACCCCTGAAAAATGGCGCGAAATGAGGAGCAAAACAATCCAAGGTCTGTAGTCTTCAATAACCTTTATCACAATTTAGCAATAACCGAATCAATTTGATGTCTTAAGCAATAAAAAATGCTGTTGCCGTCCTAATTCTCCGGCTCCTCGGATGACAGTAAATTTACATTTTTTAATTAAACTAGCTGGAATTTTTATGAGGGGGCTGGGCTATGCTAATGGGAATGTTGTGTACTGCAGATTAAGAGAGTTTTGAAATAAATTTCACAGAGAGCCATTATGGAGGGGAGAAAAAGGCAAAGGCATTGTCTTTAACCCTTTGAGGGCTGAACCCTCCGGAGGGACTCAAACGCACTCGGTGCCACCGGGGATGCGGTCAGGATCGCCAGCGCAGGCCATGCAAATCTATACTAATTCATACCTCACTTCAGAGTGCCGCAAAAAAAAAAAAAAAAAAAATATATATATATATATATATATATATATTTTTTTTCCCCCAAAACTCTGAAACCCATTTTCCTCCCAGATTGGAAAGCTAATGTAAATATTAATTGTTAAATGTTAATAAGTTGTCACTAGTTGAAAAGGGAAACCCCAACACACCCTGTGCATGCTTTACTCCTTATAAGGCTGTAATAATAGTTTTTGAAATCGCATTAGTTTTGTTGCTGACGGTTAATTCTTGAAAAACTGGTGTTTGTGACGTGCTGGCAGAGGATTGGCGAAAAACGTAGCTTTGAACATTTAATACGAAGTTGATATCATTTTGTTTTATTTTCAAACGCAGGCCCTTGTAACAAGGGGGCCGTTTGGGAGCGCACCTGGAAAGAGCGGGAGGACAGCGTGTGTTTTTTCCTGTCCCTCAAAGTGAATGTGTGAGAAGGTGCGGTGTTGAAATGTGCGTTGGAAGGTGTGTCTCTGGCGTGTGTTTTGCTGTAGTTTCATATGCAATACCTGGCAACACGGGTTTCGAGGTCAAGTGTTTTCTTGGCCAACGCAGGAAACAACAGCACAGTAGGTGTAGTGTGTGTGTGTGTGTGTGTGTGTGTGTGTGTGTGTGTGTGTGTGTGTTTGTTGGGGGTCTTGAGCCACTGTGACCCTTGACAGCTGGGCATCGTCACAGTGTGGGCTCCACTATCAGGCACCGGCCGCATAACATCCTAATTCCCCCCCCCCACCCCCGTACCCAGCATCCACTTTGCAGCGGGAGTGGGGGGGGCGCACAAGTGCTTCCAAAACCGAGTTGCGTGCGTCCATCTGCAGGGGTCAAACATGGGATAGTGATGGAGGCGGTGGGGGGTGGGGTCCTGTCCCCCCCCCCCCGCCCCAGAGAGGAGGTGATAGCGCCGCGTCCGCTCGTGCTCCGTGTGTGTGCGTGCGTGCGCTGATCCTAATTAAAACCCCAGCGCTCCCCATCACCAATGGAGAGTAATAGCCTAATTAATACTGGGGAAGAAGAGACGTACTCCAGAATAATAAACAGGTTTTTACCTCGGGTCTTTATTTGTTTTATTACTGAAATCTGCGCCGCTCCCCTTCCTTCCTATCTTTAATAACACCAAAAGTGCCGGTTCACCTTTTAAATGTTGAGCGGAGTAAATCCGAGGAAGCTGCTTTTGACACCGTTCGAGGCGACCCGTTATTGTGCCTTTTTGTATTCGCTCGCCGTAGTTCATCGGAGTTCATTTTCGGATCGAGGTATCGGTCGCGGGGGTTAATATTCAAATCCTGCCGATTGGGCGGGGGCCGCGGCACGGAGTCCTCCCGTATCGACAAACCGTTTGCTGACCTTTGACGTTCGGGAATAAAGGGAAAAGTATTTAACGGAGCCTTTCGGCTCTCGCCGTCCAATTACAGCTCTTCCTCCATTCATTCTTCTCTTAATCTCTACTGTAAAGAGATAAGTGTAACTAAACATATGAGGCATATTTTCTAATCTCTCAATTACTGCTGTATAATTATTGCTGTATGCCATTTATTTGTGCACGGCTAGGCCCGAATTTTTGAGGTCTGAACCTTCAAGCGCACGACGTCAATCCGTACGCTTCTCTCTCCCAGACGGGAAGGAGTGTCTTCCGGGCAAAGTCGAGAGACTGGCCGGCACTCGCTTATACAATCTAACATATGAAATTATAATTTCATGCAAAGCAGGAGAGAGAAATAATCTCCTCTTGTTGATACGGCATATAAGAGAGAAAAGAGGAATATGAAGAGGCAATTAGCAGAGTGTAAAATACTTTAGTACGTCTGTCTGAAAGCTGGAGCACCGGCGGTCTGGAATGAATTTGCATGGTTCGCTTATCGAAGCGCACTTATTAGGGTGTCTGAAAGGAAGATTAAGCCGGCACAAAATGTGACGACTAATCCTTTTAAACGTGGCAGGGGTCTTTAAGGTGTACACCGCCCGTACATGCAGGTTAAAGGCAGGGTGGGCAGCGGCGGCCCGGAGAGAGGCGGCTGGCGCGAGCGTATCGTGTCGGATATGTGGCTGGGGGGCGAACGCGGAGGGGGCCGTTATCTGAAGAGCACGCAGTTCTGTGGGAAAGACAGCTGGGGGTGGGGGGAGCTGTGGCTATCAGCTAAGAGGTGAGGAAAGTGATTGTAGCAGCTCATATACAGAGACTTTATCTCTTTCAGGAAATCTCTTATCGCAGACTAAAACAAAAGCAAGAGCTGGAAGCCGTAATAATGGAGGGCCTCCTTGGGTGGTCTGGAAAGGCCTGCGTGACCTCGCTCAAAACGTTTCAATCGAGCCGTCGCCACGTGACGGGGACTTCGACAGCCCGTCGATCGGGGTTATCAATCTCGAAAACACCCGTTGTGAAGTTTGGCCACGGCGAAATGACTGTGAAGTAAATTCCCAGCGTGACCGGGTGTCCCGGCCGCGTCTGCTGCGGCCCGCTTTGAGCTCGCGCGCGTCCCGCTAGGGCCCCGGTCGTGGAGATGCGCGTCGGTCGCTTTGGCCGGCGACCCCTAAAACTCAACCTTCCCCGCAGGAAATTAGCGCCTGCCGAGCACATCGGCTCCCGTGATCCAAGTCTCGCCGACATCCCCGCGTGTCCTTTTTAAAAACAAAGTCAAAATAAACATGTACTTATTTCTCCTCGATCTCCGTGGGCTCCGGCGGGTGTTTGCTCTTCTCGGCTCTGGGGGCGGCGTGCCGAGCGCCCCCCGCCCCCCAGTAATTGAGCACAAACACGGCCCCCGTGTTCGCAGGCCCCCTTCCGCAGATTTTGATCTTTTTTTTATGTGACATTCTATTCAGTCGGGTCAGTAGCAGGCAGCACCAGCAATAATTACTGTCTGTACATGATAAATTTGAGTCCCAGCTGTTGTGTTCTGTCAGCGACAGCAGATGGGGGTGGGCAGCAGCGCAGGAGCCGGCCGGTTTTTTTGCCATTTGACTGAATTTTTTTTTAACTCCTGAAACCTGATAGGATTACATGGACTTAGGGCCACACCTGTTAAGAGCCTGTTAACAGAGCAGTTGGCTCTCTCGCAGCCGCGGACTTAGTGGGCCTTTTTTCCTCCTCCTTTTTATCCCCTTTGTGAGGTTCTCCTTGGTGTGACACCGTCGAGCGACCCATCCCCCTCGAGGGGTAGGTGGGGGGGTGCCCCCCGCAAACTCCCAACTTGTACGACAGTCACCGACTGCATGGGGGTGGGTGCTGTCGTCGGGAGAGCGGAGGGGGCGGGCCCAGGTGTATCCACTCTCTTCAGTCACTTTAAACCCGATAAAAGGGAAGGGAAAAAAAAAATCCACGAAGCAAAGTTGCTGAAAACCTTCCAGTCATTTCTTCTGCCTGGGTGGGGGAACAAGGGGGGGCCTCCGCTGTCCTCTTGGATATTTGTAAAATGACTCGAATGCGTTGTCAGCGATCTGACGAATGCGCCACGCGACACTGTGCCGACTCGTTTTTATTTTTGCACTTTTATGTACATCTATTCATACGCCCTGAGTAATGAATGAAAGCGCGCTTCAGCCTGACGCGATCTGGAATGCATTCTCCGCGGGCCGGCCTGGCCGCACAGGAGAGCGGCGAGAAAACAGGAAACAAGAAACAAGACAAGGCTTGCGCAGCTGTCCTTTTATTTTAGTGCTTTTAAGTTGGGATAAAAAAAAAATAAAAAAAAAAGCATAATCAAAAGAAAACACGGAGAGAGAAAAAAGGCGCTTTTTGTCTAAACAAATGGCGCGCTGTCGCAAACTATGGTTGCCAAGTTGTGCTCACGGGTTCCTTAGCGCACGCCTGCGATTGTCTCTGCTTTTGTGGATGCGCGTGTGAAAAATTTGTCCTCGGTGGCACGAGCCGTCTTGCCGAGCGCGATCGGTCCCACTGCAGCGTCTCTCTTCCCTTATTTGGCAAGACCCAGCGATCGCGCTGAAAAGCACGGTTGTGGAAAGCGCACGCTTCTTTCGCGGAGGCCCCCAACACCTGTCTTCCATTGTGCCGGAATCTTCTATATTTGGCCAGAAGCAGAGTGCTATCGATTGGCCTGGAGGTCGCTGTTCCCAGCAGCGGGGGCGCGGGCTGCGTCTTCCGACACGTTTGGCACAAGTGCTCTTCTCTGGAGAGCGCTCTGCAGCAGCGCCGCTTCGCCGCCGCGATCCCCTGTTGTTAAAAACAAGCTTCAAACGTCCTGACGCGAAGCATTTCCGCGCGTGTCCGTATGACCTCCAGCGAAAACGGCCTTTTACGCGCTGGCGGGGGCAAAGTAAGGACGCGGGGACCGAGATAACACACGGTGAGAGGCCGGTCAGACGATGGGGTTGGGGGTCACGGCGCAG
This sequence comes from Heterotis niloticus, assembly GCA_018136845.1. Taxonomy (NCBI): domain Eukaryota; kingdom Metazoa; phylum Chordata; class Actinopteri; order Osteoglossiformes; family Osteoglossidae; genus Heterotis; species Heterotis niloticus. Next base: position 9,233,437 of record CM030892.1, on the reverse strand, counting down.
CGAGTTCCGAATTGCCCGTGTGTCTTTAAGACCCGAGTCCACACGCGGCGCACCGGCAAGGCCGGACACATGGCGTCTGCAAGACCACCACCTGATCTTCCCTTCTGAGTAACATAACCAGTCAGGGTCTTAATTGTTTGGAAAATATTGGAAGCCCTCCTCTCGGGCTGCCCCCCCACCCCGTCCCCCCCGATTCATTTCGCCGCCTGTCCTCGGATACTGGAAAATGGCGTTAATTTTTTTATTACCTGTTTGACTCTCCAGCCTTATTACTGTAGCCCCTTAATGTTCTCCGTAACCGTGGAAACCAGATGAATAAACGTCCGCAAAAGAAAATGAGATGATTAAACAGGTCACCCTTGCAAAACAAATTCGCTTGGTCGAGCGCAATTTGTGTACCGAGCTGCTGTCTTAACAGTTTGCTAACAAGGGGATTGTTCGTCAGGGCAACTAAACGAAAGAAAGGGAGAAGGAAAGAAAGGGAGCGAGGAGGAACGAATAAAGGAAACTCGGAAAGCTCTTCCTTTGTACACCTCAAAAGACCTGATTGAAAAGGAAGGCTGTTTATTTTTTGAACAGATGAAAGACATTATTTGACATCTAGTAACTAGCAAGCGTTACTCATCCGCACCCCGGTAAAAAGGGTTTGTCTGGTGTGCATGCGTCTCGAATGCTCTTCAGCGTAAAAATGCATTTGGCGCATTAAGCCATCATCCCTTTTTTTGAAAATGTTCCTGAATGTTTCGTGTTATTACTTGCAAAGGAAAAATCTGGTAAAATGGGGAATTGAGGTGAAAATTTTAACTGAAACAACGAATTCACACACCCGAGTCGCGTTTGGCACAGCTGAGCAACGTGTTTTCCTCTCGGCGTTTTTGTTCATCTGTCACATTCGGGGTGGGAAGTGCTTCTGCTAGGGACCAGGGGCTCCGATCGAGTGACGCAGTCTGGCGGGTCTGCGTCCTCATCCTCTTTCTCCAGCTCTTCTAGCTCCTTTCGGCCTTTTCACCTCAGCTCACTTATTATATTTTGGCTAATGTTACTGAGATTTTTTTGCCTGTTTACAACTAAGCCTTAAATTTCTCTTTAAAACTGCTGGTAAAAGGCCTGGACCAGACATTACATTGCTGTTGGTGTGTTTTTAAATTTCCATTAATTCCTTTGTATCAAAAGTGTGCGGTGTTTAAGTACAATTAATCTCCTTAAAACAAAGTTTTAGATAGCGCGAACAAAGAAATTCAGCCGGCGAGCTTCAGGGTCCAACTGCAGGTCCCCTCCTGGGAGTTCGGCGTACAGCTGCTGACTGCTGTGCGTTCCCTGCGGACCGGGGCTTTGACTTAGTTTCTTTGTTCCTGCCGCTCGGTTGTTTCAGAGGGTCACTCCGGGGCTGTTAGCAGCCATCTTTCATTTAACCCCCCCCCCCCACCCCACCCCACCCCCCAACGGCCGCCACTCCCTCGACCAGCCCGGCATCTCTCCAAACTCCACCGCCGGGGAGAGTCCGAGTCCTGGGAGCCCTCGCTGCACATTTTCCCCGCGTGAGAAGACGGGTCCGAGCGGGTGTGGTAGCGCAGGGCTGCCGCGTCTTCTGATGCGCCCTTCATCCCCATGCAGGGGGTGTCCACGGCAAGGCCTGAAGAGCACTCGTGCATTATTGATGTTTTAATTTGTGCAAACGGCGGAGTCTTTGTTAAGTGATTACGATGTTGTAGAGATAAGAGCGCGAGTGCGTTCCAGCACTGAGCCGGAGCCCGAGCACGAGCCACCGTCCGCCCATCCGCCGTGCCCCCTCGGCTCCCGCCGCTTTGCCCCGCTCCGCTCCGGCACGCTTTTAAAACGTGGAAAATTTCTGCGTGCCTGCGTCGAAGAAAAGCCAGTTGATCTTTTGTCCTTTTTTAGGTACACCTCTCCCATTTATGGCTCAGTTTTATAGGTCGTTTACATCCCTTATCAAAAATTATTTGATGTAAATATAATAGAAGCAGCCTGAAAAGCCCTATAAGCAAATATTCCACATGGCAGGTTGTGTGCTGACCTTGAGAAAGAATGCAAAGTTATAATACGTCATGCAAGAAAAACAAACCCATAAAATAATGGCAGGGAAAGTTGGGCACTTTAGGTAAATGTGCAAGGGAGACTATTTTTTTCTTTTTTATCATTTTTATATGCGCTCATTCGCTTAGGGACAGGTAATGATAAACTTTTCCGTGACGTGCCTTTCGCAGTTGTTATTCATTCTGTCACATTTTTTTCGTCGCACTGTTCCAGGGCACAGGAATGAGAACGTAAAATAAGGACAAATAAAATATTGAGGCCAAAGCCAGTCGAAGCAGCAGAAGGTGGCGGACGTGTTTGACGCGGGGATGTGCCGGAGCTCATCCCGCGTGTCGGACCGAGTTCGGGCAAAGCGAGTGAAGGAGTGAATGGAGGCTTGAAGGATGGATGGCTTGTGGGGCTGTTAGCCCCCCGCTGCACTTGGATCAGGAGTGCAAAGGGGTCCTTGCTTACATTGTGACTTGTCCCCATGACACGAGGCCACCCCAGATGCTGCGGGCCCTTGATGCTGCCCAGGTTTTTACAGCAGAGCCAAATTTAGCCACCACCGCGCGAGCAGACATGCAGCGCTAGCGCTCGTAAAGATAGGAGTCGGCCCTTGTGATCGGGGAGCCGGACCGCACGCCGCTCCGCTCTCCGCGGCCCGCCGAGGAGAACATCGCGGCGAATTAGCTCGCTTGTTCCCCAAGCGCCGGCGCTTTTATTAAACCGTCCACTAAATTCAGCAGCTTTGTGAGAGAACGCGCAGAGGAAAAAAGGCTCGCATTATTTTCCTTTCTGATATCATTTGTAGAGAGCCGAAAAGCGCCGTTATTGTGCGCCAGGAGAAAAGAGCAAGAAAGTGGCCCTGAAAATAGAATTTCAATTAGCCGTGTAGTCTGAACCGGCTTGCTTTAATAGGGGCCTTTTCTCAAATAGAATACAGCACTTGTGCGATATAAGACGAGAGGAAATGTTTTTTTGAACGAATAGGAGGTCTCTTATCGGGGATCCTCGAGAGCAGAAAGAAGAAAGTTTGCCTCGCACAGAATCGCCGTTTAAACGGACACCGGTTTGAAGCCTCCTGAAAGGAAGGGGGTGGAAAGGGGGGAGGGGGTTGGCCGTCGATGTCCCGAAGTGGATTTTATCAAATGTGAACGTGGGGTTTTGCTGAAGCACGGAAATATATCCCCCTCCCAGGACTGAAATTTAATGCCGGGCCGGGAAAATGAGCCACTATTTTAAGGAGTTTCTGCGTGACAGATGACATTTAGGCCATCTATTGGATCGCGTTGCTCCGACATCATCTCACTAAACCCCACATTCATTAATAATTGATTAAAATGTAGTGACAGCGCTGATACAGAAGGCCATAAAGAAACAACATTTTTAGTGCCGGGTGTTTAGCAGGGTTTTTTTTGCAGATACCGGTGAACCTGAGGCTACCTGGAGCACCGTTCCCTCTCCTGTCTGCCAGGGCGTTGAGGCTGCTGTCCGATTCACCTCTGCTAACCGCAAGCGGACGTGTACACAGCTCATTCCTGGGGACAGCGCAGACTGTTTTCTAATTATTTTTACACCGTGTACTTTGCTCATTTATTTTGACGGTTTCGGGCCTTCGCCGATTCAACCGGCAACTGTTTGCCAAGTAAACTTCATTTTAAAGTTTTTTTCCCCCACATTTCTAAATGTTGGGGTACCTGTGTAACGTTCTAAGAGAGTGGCTTACGGGTACAGTTCTTCCTGCGTCGGGGGGCTGTGTTCGTCAGCAGACCCCAGAAGGGTGCAGAACGGCAACCCGCACGTTTAAAACGGGCCTACCTGAGCCACCCGGCAGTACCGGGATCAGTGCAGAGCAGTGGCGTAGCTAAGGCATCTGGCAGCTGGGGTAGATCCCTTTTTTGGAGCCACCCCTCAGACCGTTATAATAACCGTAGGTAAGAGAGACTCTTAATTTGTCTTCGTCTGTTTTGGTCACCCAAACCGCTTGTACGCGGTTTTTTAAAATTCCCCACAGGCAATCGTTTCTTTACAGTCCCGCACCCCCTTTCTGCTCGGCACCCAGGTCGGACCATCTCCCCAACCCCAATTCGCCACGGATGGAAAGAAAGGGCCCGGGTCGGCACCGAGGAGCAGCCACGCTCCCTCGGTTTTTCGTTCGTATCCATCATCCTTGAGTCAGTAACCCGAGCGCCACCTGAGGCCTTTGCGCACCTGTTTACTGCTATAATGCACTCTATGTAGTATTTTTGTCATCTCAGTCAAAATTAAGATGATCGTGCTGACTAAAGAGTTACTGTTTGGCATTTTCTTTCTTACCGATGTAAGAATTCGTAACGTCCAGGCCGAAACTCTGCCCCCATCGAAAGTCTTCGCTACTTTTTCCGGATTTTTCAGGGGTACGCAATTTTACAAAAAATCTCAAGGTTGACATATTTCTCCCAGCCGTTCCTGGTAGAAACTGATGAGTTCATATCTCAATCAAGCTATTAAAAATAGCACAGGTCAAGTTTCAAGCACCATCATTTTCTGACCTCACAGAGAGTTGTAGTCAATTTCCATGACATACCGGGCTGCCTTACTAAGTACACACCGAGTACAGAACATTCAGCTTGGCTGCAGAAGCGTTTGCCCACGCGTGCATGCGTGGATGTGTGGCTGGGAGGTGTGTAAGTGGGGGAGTTGGGGGTCATGCCTGCGCTTTGCCAGAACGACAGTCTCCCAGATTAGGAGGGCCCAATTTTTCAGTGTTTCAAAGTAGTAATTTTGTCCTTATTAATGCCATTAGTGTAACAGTCAGGATGGATCAGATCAGAGGATGTCCGAAGTCACTCCCCTCGCCGGGCTGGGTGACGGGAGTGTGTCGGCAGCGATTTCCATCAGCGCGCCTTGACGGGCGAACTTTCCGGTGCTTTTAGCACAACCCTGCGAAAGGATGTCAGCACCGCCTGCCCGGCCCCGGGTTTATATGTCCTCTCTTGCTGCGCATGTATAAAGTTAAACCCAAAAAAGCAGATTGTAACCTAACTGCCCGATGCCGGCGCTGCGAGAGAAAACAGTTATCGTTTTACACTCTGGACTCTGGTGCCCTCGGTGCGGATCCCCTCTCGCGTTCAGGAAGGTCTTGCTTTTGAACGCTGACATCACGCAGCTGGACTTGGCTGTTCGTGCCTCCTAAAGGCTTTTTCATATTTATTTAAAGGTCGGGATCCATAAGGTAGTCCTCTTTTGTCCCCCTCCGTACAGTTCAAATATTCACCTCAACAGAGTTCAGCCATAACAGGCTTAAAAAGCAGTAGACTGTGGGTCTGGCTCCGTTTTGGGTGAATTTGCGTACTTATCTGCCTGAAAAGAGGACATTTTCATGGTGGTTCCTCAATGAGGTCACTATTTTATTGTGTAACAGATTACAGTTGGGGACTTTGGCATTGAGTGCGATACTGAAGCAGGGAACCATAAACCTCCATGGCGCCACACAAGGAAATGTGTGCAAGCGGACGTGAATCCGCAGCCGCGGCGGTGGGTTGTCCTGCGTGGCGGGCTGGGAGGTGGGGTGCGTCCGGCTAGGGACAGCGAAACCCGGGCCGTGTGACACTGTTAATAATGTAGAACCGAGCAAAGCTGTTAATGGGCGCCGCTGTGATTAAAGCTGACAGCAAATGTCAGTGGCGTCCCGAAACCCCGTGGAAGCGGGCGCGGGGAACACGAGCGGCGCGCTCCAGCGTTTCTGAATTAAACGTTCGCTACTGCACCAAACTTCCCTATCTGCAATACCCGCAAGCTGGGGGTGCGGACCCCCCTTGACCAAAACTAGCAGCCTTTCCTCGCTCGCTTGCTCGCTCTCACGCCCGCCCCCAGCAGCCCTTCTTGCTATCTCTCTCTCTCTCGCTGATGTAATTTTCTAAATATTAGGATGGTGTTTCAGACTCCAGTTGTTTGGCTTAACAGGTGCACCTCTAGCCTCTTCTTCACCCCCTCCCTCCCCAGCAGCGTCGTGAAAGCGGTGCAGCCAAGAGCAAAATGCCGCGGATTTGGAGCAAGGGCCTCGGAAACAGTTGTCTCCTCGAGTCAAGGATAGAAAGACGGGGGCGGGGGAGGGGGGGGGGGGCAAAAGGGGTAGCGGGGACGAGCAGTTGCTCTTTGAGGTGAGAAATGTGTGAGCAGCTGCCTGGTGATGTTTGTGGAACAGATCCTTTCTTTCAGCCCTTTTCAGTAAAGCAGAAATGAACATTTGTGGCAACTGCAGCTGAGGGCAGCAGATTCCTGGGCCACGCTCACTCACACATGACCCCGGCGGCGAGGGTCTTCAATAGGGTTAAACACAACAACCACCTCGGCCGGCTCTGCAAACCCTCTCCGAGCACCGAACATCACCACCCTCTGATATAATCATTACCGTCACTGGAA